>VDFB02000017.1:223952270-224376690 GCA_007258455.2 Sequoia sempervirens
GGTAAACCTGTTGGCCTATTTATTAAAGAAAAAAAGATAAAAATAGAGGTGTTAAGGTTGAAAACAAAGAGGATGTTGTAAAAGTCAAAGAGGTTAAGAATGATAAGGTTTTGGACAAAAAAGAATGAAACCCCAAAGCCTCAAGAGGATCTGACTTCGTCGCTCGTGAAGACCAAGGTGATTACAAAGGTAGTTGAACCTATTGCAGAAGATATGAAGCAAAAGAAGCTAGGAGGAAGTAATCAACCAGAGAGAAAAGAAAATGATGAAAGTATGATGTCTAATCTACCTAAATATACACCTGTAGATATGTTTCATGTGCTTTCTCAGGTTAAAGTAACTGTATCTTTGTTAGAAATGATGATAATAAATGATCGCAAAGAGAAGATAATAGCCTGGATCACATATGTTGCTGGTAATAAAACTGAGCAAGGAAGTGGTGAAGAAGTGAAGGATAAAGAGAAGGAAAAGGAAGTGGATGGAATTGTGTCACAAATTCCTCCTGTATATTTAGGAAATTCTATTAACATGTTCCTTGAAAACATAACCCCTTTCTTCTTAAGTGTGGATGTAAATGGGAAAGCTTTAAGGAACTGTATGATAGATTTAGGGGCATCAAATAATGTTATGCCAGTCAAAATAGTGGAGGCAATGGGCTTGATAGTAGATACTGCTCAAGGTAAATGTTATGCTATGGATTCAAGAGAGGGCCCAGTTATTGGAACTATTAGAGCATTGCCTTATAAATTGACTTTGTACCCTGACAAGGATTTCGTCATGATTATATTAGTCGCAGACATCCCACCTATGTTGGAATGCTTTTGTCAAGAAAATGGAGTGCATCAATGGGGGGTAACATTCAACATGAATTTTCATTGCTACTTTCTCCATTGATTGTAGGGATGTCAAAATTGAAAGAGAATCAAAAGTACCTCAGATGATTGAGCATGGCCCAATTGAAAATATGACATGTTTTATTGACAACGGTATAGATGAATTTAGGGTTGAAGAATTTTATAGCAATTGTGATAAGCCTACTGCATTGATTGAGACAAAAGTAAAACAATTGTCAAAATATGATGACTTGTGGACTATGTATTTTTATGGTGCAAGTTCAAAGGAAGGATCTAGTGCAAGTTTTCTGTGATGATCACCAAGTGGAAAGACATTCAAGTTCTCTTTCACTCTATTAAATTTGAATGCACAAATAATGTGGCAGAGTATGAAGCCTTGTTGTTGGGGTTTAGATTGGTTGAAAAACATGGGATCAAGAAACTCAAGGCAATTTAGGATTTTGAGCTTGTGGTCTCCCAAGTTAGATCCAAGTATGTATAAAAGAAAAAGAGGTTGAAACAATATAAGAATGTTGTTTGGGATGAATTAGAGAGCTTTGATGCATTTGGCATAGGATGGATGGAGAGAGGTAAAAATAAGGTGGAAAATTTATTAGCTAACATTGCATTAAAACTAGATGATATATCTTAAGTTGGAATTTCAAAGGTCTAGGTGCAAGCTAGGCCATCTATCCATGATAACATAAAAAATTAGAATTTTTTTGATAATGATGGTGATATATTAAAGTTTTTGAATTGTGTGGGTGAATATGAAAATCAGGAAATTGACATTGGAGCTTTTGTTGAAAATATTGATGGTAAGGATACTATATTTGGAAATGAGTTCATTCAGTTAAAGACAAACACAATTCCCAAGGGTCTATTTGTACTAGAAAGAGTGTTTGATAATCAAGATATGACAAAGGCTAATCACACTGCTTCCCATCTTGATGACTTGGAAGAGATAAATCTTGGAATGGAAGCATCTCCAAAGAAGGTGTATAGAGGAAAGAAAATGTCACCAAAGGTGAGAAGGATGTCAATTTACTTATTGAGGAAGTTTGGGCATGTGTTTGCATGGTCCTATGATGATCTTAAGGCATACAGGGAGGACCTTTTCCAACATGATATCCCCTTGCGTGATGATTCCAAGCCATTCAGACAAAAGCAAAGGCCTATTAATCCCACTTTAGCCCCCAACATGCAAGAAGAATTAATGAAACTAAGGGATGCAGGAGTCACCAAGCCAATCAAACATTCATCCTAGGTGTCAAACTTGGTACCAGTAAGGAAGAAAAATTGAGACATCAAGTTATGTGTGGAATTCAAAAATTTGAATGTGTCTTCATTAAAATACAACTATTCATTACCCAATATCGAAGTCATGTTGCAAAGGGTGACAAGTTGTGAATTATTGTCTATTCATGATGGATGGTTTTTTTGGCTATAACCAAGTTATGATCAAAGAGTCTGAGTAGTTTAAGACAACTTTCACCACACCATGGGGAACATGTGTTTATGTAATAATGTCATTTGGTCTAACAAATGCAGGGGCTACTTTTCAGAGAGCCATGGATCATGTGGAATTCTTAGATTTCATTAATTTTCTTTTTGTCATTTACCAAGATGACTTGAAAAAATATTCTAAAAAGGAGTATCATTGTGATCATCTAGAGAAGATATTCATTAGAGCCTTGGAGTATGGTATTTCTTCGAATCCAAAGAAGTGTGTTCAGAGTACTAGAGGGAAAATTATTGGGACATATTGTTTCCAAGGATGGAGTGAAAATTGATCTAGAGAGGGTAATTGCAATTGATAAAGTTCCAAAACCCTAAAATTTCAAAGGAATACAATCTTTCTTTGGAAAAATAAACTTCTTGAGGAGGTTTGTGATAAAATTTGCTGAAATAGTTTGCCCTATTTCCAAAATGCTCAAGAAGGGAGCCAAAGTTGAATGGGATAAGGACTCCATGTAGGCTTTCCAAGCCATCAAGAAATCAATAAAGGAGGCTCATGTGCTAAGAACACCTAATTTTCCCAAGCCTTTACAGATCTTCTCATTTTCTTCTTTCCACACAATTACAGTTGTGTTGTTACAAAAGAATGTAGAAGGTTTTGAATAGCCTGTAGCCTTTTTTAGCAAATATTTACAAGCTACAAAACTTAAGTATGATATAAATGAAAAAAAATCATATGCACTGGTAAAAGTAGTAAAGAATTTTAGGCCTTATTTTATGGGAGCTAATGCAATTGCCTATGTACCTAGTGTTGTTGTTAAGGACATCTTCACATGACAAGAAGTGTTAGGAAGAAGATGTAGATGGATAAATAGGATCCAGGAATTCGATATTGAGGTTCATATTACTAAAATGGTAAGAGCACAAGGATTGAATAAGCTTATGGCCTAAAGTAATCTAGAAGCCAATCAGATAAATTTTCTAGAAGAGGAGAATAGATCACATATATGTGATATGGAGCATTCTGAGTGGTATAAGGATGTGATTTATTATTTGAAAAATTGAAATGTCCTAACAATTTGAGTGAGAATGAGAAAAGGACATTGAAATTACATGTTATAAAATATGTTATCATAGATGGAAAGCTTTGGTGGAGAAATGGAGAAGGTGTCATGCTGAAGTGTGTTGACCAAGATCAAGCAAAAGGACTTCTAACTGAGATGCACAGTGGAGTTTGTGGAGGGAATTATATGGCTAAAACAACTCCACATAAGATAATGAGGGATTTATTTTGGTGGCCTATAGTTTCTAAGGATGCACACCAACTAGTGAAGACATGTGATGCTTGTCAACACTTCTCTGGTAGGATAAAGTTTTTCTGGTAATTTACCTTTAAAACCAGTTATAGTACAAGCTCCATTCTAGTAGTGGGGTATTTATTTTGTAGGAGAGATATCATGTAAATTTAATGGAGGTCATTCATGGATATTGGTGGCCACTGATTATTTCACCAAGTGGGTGGAAGTAATTCCAACAAAGAAATCCACTAGTAGAGTGGTAATTGATTTCTTGATAAGCAACATATTGACTAGATTTGGGTGTCTAGAAAGGATTGTATCAGACAATGCAATGTGTTTTATATCTAAGCAATACATAGAATTTTCTGAGAAGCATGGCATCCAAATTTCTTATTCATCACCATATCACCCATAGGGGAATGGACAGGCAGAATCAAGCAATAAAAGCTTGATGAAGATTATTAAAAGAATCCTGGATTAGAATAAAAGGGCATTTGGAATTCTAAGCTGAGATTAGCAATCTGGGTAGATAGGTTAACTATGAAGAAGGAAAAAGGTTGTGCCCCATTTGAATTGGTCTATGGGATAAATGTCAAGTTTCCCCAAAATAACTTAATGGAAATGTATAAGTTTCTCCAGATGTAGGATAATGAAATTGATGACCATATGTAATTGAGAGTGGAAGCTCTTATAGAATTAGATGAAAGCAAGAGGGAAGCTCAAAAGAGAAATGCAAATTTGTAGTTGTAAATAAAGAATTTGTATGACAAGAGGGAAACTACTAGGAGTTTCAAAGATGGATATTTGGTTTTAATGTGGAATGCCAAATTTGAGGATGAAGGGAAACATGGGAAATTTGATGCAATCTGGTTGGGTTTATTTTTGATAAATGGTAAGTGGGGTGAAGATTCATACTTCCTCCAAGACATGAGAGGGGATAGTTCTTGAATGTATACTTCACTTGAAGTAATCTTTTCCATGAACAATAGTTTAGGTTTGTATATTTTGTATATATCTTGTACATAGTTTGGGTTGTTTTTTCCAAATAGTCCCTTTTTGGCCGTCTCTGCCTCTTGGTTTGCTCCACATGAGATTCTAAATTATCACTTCATTCCAGTGGAATGAACATCCCCAACTGGAGCCACTATTGGCACTTCAAAATCGTGCTCCTTATGTTTCATTCCTACCCTGCCTAGTGTCAACTACTCTTTCATGGTGTCAAAATTTCTGAGGGTTGAGGTTTTAGCCTTATTTACATGTAAAACCCTTGTATCTTTTTTTACGCCTTAGTTGGGTTCTATTTCGATGTTAGTTTTTGAAGGATTTTAAAACATCTTATGCCCCTTTGGTTTTGATTTTTATTTCCTCCATGATATTTTCTTTCATTTTCTTAAGTCTAGGTTTGCCCCGTGCTGAATTGTTTTCAAACAACTTATGTCATTGTTTACAGTCGGCCTAGTAATGCCCCCTTGTCCTATTAATAATTTTTATATTTTGTAGAGGCATGGATTTCCCGTTTCCATCAATCATTTTCCTTTGGATATCGATGGTTTCCCACCATCATGTGATCAGGAATTGCAGGCTCTTTATGGATCATGATATCGCGGGCAAGCGCCACATGTCCTCTCTGGGGGATGAAGTTCGCGTGACCATTGATCAACTGCCGTTTGATCATATTCCTTTCCCTCTATTTTGCAATCAAGAGGTGCTCACCTTTTATTTATCACGAAGTGGCGAGATGTTACCACGTGTATAGGGTGGGACCTGGGGAAGCTTTCAAGTGCTGGTGATATATTTTAAATGTTTCATTGCTTTAAGAAAAAAAATTAAAGTAATATATTTGATAAGGCAGGGGAATTCATTAAATGCACAAAAAATGGAGAAATTAGGGCAACAAGTCAGATTAGAGAAGATCCATGGTGGAGATTAGTGGTTCAGTCCTACCACATCTTAGCCATTCCCTGCCATCCCACAATGACCCCACCACAGTGCTGTATGGATTGTGATATTGTGGGTAGGCACCATGTGTCGTATTTGGAAGGGTTGAAGGGGAAAAAGTTTGTGACCGTTGATCAAGTATTGTCAAAGATCAACGGTCACCCACCATCGTGTGATCTAAAGTTGCAGGATCTTTATTGATTGTGAAATCATGGGAAATCACCATGTGGACTTCCTTTGCAGTGTATGATAGGTGGGCCCCTTATTTTCCATGTTGGCAATTTTGTCTGAATAGTTTTGAAGACAGTCATTCGATTGTTTGATCTAACTAAAAGATCGACGATTAGAATTTAAAGTCTTAGTCAAATATGGTTAGAGTTGTTCATGTAGTGTGCGAGTGAGCTTTAATGATGGGTAAGGTGCTTACTAGCATGATTTAGTCAGTGAATCAAGTGATGGTTGGTGACATGATTACTTTCTAGCCCGATGCTTTCCTGCTCCTTCATTTTTCTATAAGAAGGATTGGAAGGCCAAAAGTACAAAAAAAGGATGGAGTACTAAGTTAGATAGCTTTTGTCGAGTCCAGGTGAAGTTGCAGAGCAACTTGTGAAGTCTGATGATTTTAGAGAGAAATGCAAGTTAGGTTTTGAGTTATTTTCTGCAAATAAGTTTTTAGTTCATGGAGGTTTAGTGTTGTACAACAGTACTAGCATTTGACTTAAAATGAAAAATTAAAGCTCATGTCTCTCCATTGTACATGCATATTTGAACCATTAATGAAATAACTAAGGGTTCTTTTATCCATCTCACTGTTGTGGTGTGTATGATTATGTTTTAGCATTCATTCAAGGAATTAATTAAAATGCTTGAATGGGATTATAGGAAGATATGTCTTGTATAAGGATTTGATAAGTAGTATTGAGTTAGAATACATGTTGATGATATTACAAGGTAATGTTGTCAAAAGATCTCATATGTTATGTGTTAAATCTGTCATATACCTTTAGATGCTTATGAATTTGACTTTTTTCCAATAGATATATGGCACTGTTCTAAGTTGTAACTACCCATGTGACTCAGTATTTGCTTGTCTTTTCCTAGAGCTTGCTACAGATTTCAAATCAATTATTATATTACATTATGGTTGTGTTGTAGTTATCTCATGCTTGAGGTAGTTGATATTACTGATAAACAACCAATTTATTTTAGTATTATCCTGTCATGTTGAGCTATTAAGTGAGATTATCTGCTAATGTTGATGTTGTTTATAATAATGGTGTAGAGGTTGTAGACACATTAAGGGATTACCCTCTCTGGTCTTATAGACACCAAAGTGTAGGAGGCTTCTTAAAGTCCTTGTCAGTTGGTCTAGGTCCTTCAAGCTGTCCTTGTCTAGAATTGGTAGTTCCATAGGTAGATTAGAAGACAAACCTACTTATAGTGTAAAAATAAACCAACACACTTCCCAATCTAGATCCTCATAAGGGGAAGGAGGATGAGCCTACAATGGCATAATGTTAAGAGGAGGAGCACCTGACCCTCCCACAACAAGGGCTAAGGAAGAGGGCCCCTCAAGGTCCTCTCCTCCAAGCTCCCGTGGAGTCAAAGTCAATGATTTCATGAAGATTTCCAATAGGGATGGGACCTCAGCCACAAAATTAAACATGCATCCGATAGGAGTACCATGCCTATTCTCAAAAAATGAGGTAGGTTGTGCTTGAGGTTCACCACTAAGTTCACCAAATGATTCAGGAGCAGTGACAGACTCAAGAGAAGCTAGGATTGGTTATGTCACAAGGACATAAGAAGTCATCATAGGACCACCTTGTGAAGAAGGTGGGATCCTCTTATGTCCTTTTCCAAAAGGACCAGCCTCCACCTCTTTCTTCATTGGAGGAGGTGAACTCCCCACAAATGAAGCTAGGGGTACAAAGGAAGAGGAAGACAAAACTGTAGTGGACATGATCAAAGTATTAACCATGTCCATGGGATTCGATAAGGGCTGGATATTCAAAATTGACATCAGAAAAGGCAGCTCTACTGAAAGAGCGATAAACACTTTCACCCATTTAGGGTTAGGCACATTTGCACTCACAATAGAAACCAGGAGCAGATCAAATTGAAGGGAAACATAAGGAAGAAAGGAAGAAGATGACACAGGAGGTCTTAAAATAGGAGCGATCATTCTTTCCTCCTTCTATGAGGAGGCCTGCTTGGCCAAGAGATCCTTTCACCAGTGCTTGCAGTCATGTGCAAGGTGGTTTCTATGGCTCTTGGAGTTAGAATCAAGAGCTTACGAAGGGACAAGAGGTTCCTACTCAACCATACGAACATCCACTATTGTCATTTAGGTGGAGGAATGGGTTCTTATATGGTAGTAGGGGGAGTAGGATAAGAAGTTATAGAAGAAGTCAATTTGAGAGCGTTGGTAGTAGGCCTCTCTATGCTCACTTCCTTAGAAGTAGGAGCGGTAGGAGGCCGTGGATCAATTTCTCTATGAGAACCTTTCTTTCTATCATACAAATAATACCATAGTCTAGGAAATTCATTAGGGAGATCCGCAATCCTAATATTATTCCTATGCCAAGGAGGGATCATTAGAATTAGTGGTAAGCCACTAGGTCTACTCATCCAGTACTCTTCCCAAGAAAGGGGAGAGGATGAGGCAGTCTGGGAAAAGGTTTTCTTTTCCTTTCCTTTGCGAGAAGAATTGGGAATCATCATAAGCTTCTCCTCTTTATTTGGGGAAGATGGAGTGGATGGTATATCCTTTTCTTTTCCTTTACAGGAAGGAGAGGGGGTCGACGAGGAATCCTCTTTCTCTTTTAAGGAAGGAGTAGTCATCAGTATGAGCTCCTTCTTGTTTTCTTGGGAAGAGGAGGTGACTGATTTTCTTGTTGCAGGAAGGGTTGGCTTTGTCTCCTCTTTGCCCCTAGTTTTGTACTTCACATAGTTCTTATAAAGTAGGTTCCTTCTCAAAGGGAGCAGACTAACTGGGGAGGGCCAAAAGTGATCTAATGTATATCCACCATGAGATACCAAAGGATGATATCTAGTATCATGCACTACATGCATGAAACCTTTGTGGGAAAACTTTAAACATTTATGAATAATGGATGTGACCCCATTCATGGAAGCCAACCAAGGAATGGCTAGCTTCACTCTGAATAGGTCTAACTCTGTGATGAAATTGAGGACTATGTCAATAGTCCTAGGTCCAACCAAGATGGTCAAAGTAATCAATCCATAGGGTTTAAAACTCATACCATCATGAGTATAGATGGTAGATTTAATTTCTTCATATTTTTCCTTTTTTTAGTGAATTCAATACTAATGTTTCTTTAGTAATAACATTCACACAACTCATGGGGTCAATTAAGACTCTTGTCACAATGTTACCATTGACACGAGTGAGAATGTAAAGAGGTGAAGGTTTGTTGTTCAAGGGTAAATCCTTTGATGTAAATGTAACATTGGGAAAACTGGGTGCAAGTGGAATAGTGGAAGTTACCGTGACCATGTTTACATAAGCCTCGGGCTGAG
Organism: Sequoia sempervirens; assembly: GCA_007258455.2. Taxonomy (NCBI): domain Eukaryota; kingdom Viridiplantae; phylum Streptophyta; class Pinopsida; order Cupressales; family Cupressaceae; genus Sequoia; species Sequoia sempervirens. The sequence goes on from VDFB02000017.1 coordinate 223,961,341, forward strand.
AAAAATAATTAGTGGGATCAAAAATCATGTTAGCAGAGTGTGATGGAAATGGGTCTGTGTATATCTACAATTCACTATTTTCCTTTTCCACTGATTTTTAGTGTTTTGTTTGTTCCCACTGAGACAAATGGTATTGTCCTCGTTGTGGTCTTGTATTTTATGATGCAACTGCATACAGTGTTCGGTATCATTTCCATTAACATGATGGTACTAAAAATAAGTGCTCCCATCATACCAATTAGGGTAAGGTTCCTTAATAGGCTTAGGGTGTGGCAAAGTTATGATCTTATCTTCAACAACTTTTGCAGGATGGAAGTATAAGATTCTGACAACTTTGTGAATTTCCATTTGCATTTGAGGCCATTGTCATCAACAGTGGCTACTACATTCACAATGACTTTACCCTTCCCAGAGATTGATACAATGGACTTCCCTTCAAAATGAGAGCAAGAGGAGGATCCCCCAAACTGAGCAACTATTTAATGGTACTCTCGCAAAGCTACACATAGATTCACAAAAGAAGGATATTTCATCAGGGAAAAATTCTCTTGCCAAGGCCTTTGTAAGTTCCCTATGAATACCTTCTATATGTCAGAATTAGGTAGCTAATATGAGATTTGTTAAAGAAGCACTTGATAACATGCTATAAAATTAGTAATATTTTCGTTGTCTCCTTGCTTACAACGAATGAGATTCGAAAAGGTCATCTTCAGCCTGATGTTTGATTAGAATTTTATAAGAAATTGATTTACTAGTTATTTAATTGAGAAAATAGAATTGTCAGGAAAGGAACAATACCACTTGAGTGATGTGTCCTTGAGGGATCAAGGGAATAGTTTAGCCATTAAGGCATCATGATGGAAAAATTTGGTACAAAGAGAGTTAAAGGCTGACAAATGCATATGCGGATCTCTCTTACCATTAAACTTCTCAAATTTAGGTATCTCCACTCCTTGAGGGAAGGGAGTGTTCAAGATGGAAACTAACAATGGGCTATGTTGAAAGAAAGGCTCGAAGATAGGCTGGGAAGAAGCCTAGGAAAGGCTCGCGAACTAGCTTTTCATCTTACCCATGTTCTTAAGTAGAGTGTTTAGAATAGGGTTGTTAGAAGATAAAGGGCCAAACAAACCTCCTCTAGAGCCAACATGAAGTCCACCTCCAGAACCATCACCGGTGTGACTTCCACTAGAGCCACACTAGAGCCACCACCATTAGTAGTGCCTCCACTAGAACCACTTCTGCCAACACCACCTTAGCTACCAGATCCACTGCCACTACCAAAGCCTTCACCACCCATTCCACCAAGACCTCCACCACTGGAGGTTATAGAAGTGGTAAATCTAAAGCCCAATGGGACCTTATTCACCTTGATAGTTTCCAGTTGTTTAGGGATGGAAGGGATACTAATGGACAAGACTGCATCGACCCTGTAGATAGAGGTGGGAGGCATTGATACCCCTAGTTGTCTCTCACTCTCTTTGAAAGTGACTCCTTGTGAAAATATAAAGTTGCTCAAAGGAGTGCATGCTCCGATGAGACTAGAGAGACTACTTAGAAGCTCTACACCTGTTTGATCTTTATTCTTCATATGCTTTAATTCACTAACAACCCGAGCAGCTCTAGCCATCTTTGGGTTTCTTTCCAAATGGTCTTCAAGGTCACCCAACCCTTTTGCAAGAGCAGACACATATTAAACAGGGATTTGAATAGCCTCATGCTCATCCACCGATGATGGTGTGGGAGATGTAGGAGGAGTGGTAATGTGATCATTTTAATTAGTGAACCCCATCTGATTCCTTGATAACTACTCTTGTCCAACCAAACTAATAGCGAGACTAGAGAAAAGACCTATAGAGAGACCAAGCAAGACCTCCATCCTATCCATCAGGAGGTGTCGAACACTTCTCCTCATGATATGCCCAAAATTTGTGGACTAGGTTGTGATGCTCATAAACCTTCACAACACTCGAGGTCACAACAACCACGAAGTATCCAAAGGAATTTCTTAACACCAACAAATGAGTGGTTGTTGCTTCACATCGGGTTCACCAAAAATGTAAGAGAGGGGTACCACTACGTGCAAGACCCTAGGTCAAAGAGGGTCAAGATGTGAGAGCCTTCCCTAACTTTCTTAAGCTAAATGCAATGTTTAGGGTTATGAGGATGAGAATGATGAGGATTTTGAGGTCCTACAATCAGTCTACAATCTTTATTTCTAAGGTGGGGCTCGGCGAGTTGGTTTTTAAGTTCAACTCTGCACCTGAGGGAGCTCTCCACTTGAGGACATTAGTGTGATCTTTGGATGACAGTGTGGCACACTGGTATCTCTAAAGTGCACTATAGTCTGTATGGTCAAACAATAGCAGAGACAAGGTTGAACTCACCAAAAATGACTAACAACCTAGATACTCAACTAAAAGGCCAAAATGACACAACTAAATAGATTAAATACTCTCTAATGTTGTAAAGAAGATATGCAAGAGTAACAAAAATAAGGAGAATCTCAACAAGGAACTCATTCACTAGTTGGTTCTCCAAGAAGCACACACACCTACACACAACAAGAGGGAAAATGGTGGGTTGCTGTATAGGGGCTTACCTCAGTCAGATCCTCGTTTAGGTGTTTCCACCTCCATGGATAGCCAAGGAAACAAGATAAAGAAGCAATAAAGTAACAAGAATACAAGCACTACAAAATAGTACTATGCTACTCAACCAAATTAAGGTTGGCTATGTGGGCTGATAGGATAACTGTGAAAAAGGCAATTGGAAAATCCCCATTTGAATTGGTATATGGAACACGGGCTAGGATGCCTTTACAAAATTTGTTACCAGTTTACAAATTTATCCTTTAGGAAGATATAGATGTTCCAGAACCAATGGAGGAAAGAATGGAGCAGCTAGCAGAGCTTGATGAGATTAGAAAAGTAGCTCAAAACTAGAATGTGAAATTGCACACACAAATGAAGTATTTATTTGATAAAAGGGGAAAAGATAGAAAATTTTAAGAAAATGATATGGTGCTAATGTGGAATCCAAGGTGTTAGGAAAAGGGAAAGCATGAAAAATTTGAAGCTTTGTGGTTGGGATCCTTTTTTTTTGTTGGTAAGAAAGGTAAAGATTCGTATTATTTGCAAAAAATGACTGGTGATGAGTAGGAGTTGCCTGTACATGAGAAGTTCTTGAAGAATTTTTTCTCTTCAAGCAATACAAAGGATTAAGGGTTGTGAGTGCATGGGAAACTCTTGATAATCCTCTTTAAAATTATTTTCCATGCACATTAGTCTAGGAAATAAAAGGAATAGGAATTCCCAGTACATGGACAATCCTGACATTCCTTCTTATAAAAATAAAAATTCCCATCTACAATAGTGTAGGGTCATGTGCATCTCCATTTCCATTCATTCCATCCTACCCATTGGTCCATCACCTTGAATGTTTGGTCTGCTCACCTAGAAATATGGATCCTTGCAATGATCTCACAATAATTCATCCCCAGATGGAGCCACTATTAGAACTATAAAATTTTGAAAATTTCATGGCTCCATATACTCATTAATACTTGAAAAAATTCCCATACAATCCACTTTGCATAACATTTTTTTCGGTATTCTATTATTTATTCCCATAGATTTCACTTGGCCTTAAGTATTTCAATGTGTATTTTATATCGACAAGTGATGGTGAGGGTCTCCCCAATCCATAAAGTGTTTTATATTAACGTATACTTTTTGTAGTCTATCGACAAGACCTAAATCATCGGTGAAGGTAATATTAGGCTTATTTATGTCTCATCGATCGTGGTTCAATTCTGGAGCATCAAAAAGGAATCTTACATATTTTCAATAGGGCTCCTAGAATTCTATGTGGTCCCCACATCCATCCACCATGACACGTGTTCACTGCTCAGCCATTCCTCACCATCATGTGATGACCTCATCTAATTGCTATGGCTGATCAGGATATTGTGGGCTGCTGCCACATGTCTTATCTGATGAATCTGAGGGGGATAAATTTCCATGACCATTAATCAATCATCCTTCGATCTCAACAATTATTCACAATCACATGATCAAAAGTTACAAGATCTTTAACTATCACGATATCATGGGTGACTACCACGTGTCATACTTGATAACGCTGAAGGAATAAAAGGAAGTGCCTTGGTAAATTAGTCAATCGATAAAGAAGAATGTCGATCAGTCAAGAAGTTTCAAAACTTTCAGACTTCATGACAAGGTTACAGATTTAGAAATTCCAGCAATCAACTGGCAATGAGGACTAAGTCAACAAGTTGAGGCACGACTTCCAACAGTGTCATCATCAAAAAAATTGGCAAGTCTTGATGACCAGAAAGTGAACTAAGGTAGAATTAGGGCGTCAATAGAGCTACTGGGTGTCTTCATGGGTGTTTGGCGAATGTTTGAAGAGCCTGACTACATTGGATTTCCCATATTTGAATACGAATGGATGAAAATTTTCATGTGATGATGTATAAATACTCATTTTTTAATAGCAAATGAGATATATAGATAGATAGGAGATAGAGTAGATAGGAAAAGAAAATATAGTAGATCAAAATGTTTTATCTGATATTTTGATGTATGTAAAAAAATGATGGAGATTTCAATTGAATTCATCTAATTTGGTGGTATTTTTCTAGTTTCAGTTGTTTGTAGTGTTAATAAAAAGCATTGCTGAAGTTGTCTCCAAGGTTGATATTTTCCAATTGTTTAAACTGATATATCAAGGATATTTTTCAATTTATTAGTGCACATTTTTTGTATCTGTATGATTGGATTAATTGGTTCTTTCAAGGAGATATTAAATCCTCTTAGTCAATCATAGTAATTAGGGAATCTTATTTGCATTATTAAGAACTCAGTAGTCACATTCATGCATGCTTATACCAGTTATAAACTTAAACCTAGATGCGAAACAATTTGAGTTTTTTCCAAAAAGAGGTTACTCATTTCAGATTTTCATTTGACTCCATACACTCAATAAGGCACTAGTCTCCACCATTTCATTGTTTAATTTCATTCATTTTTAATATGAACACATTATATTTTAGCCTTGATATTTATACAAAATTAAAACTCATTTATCCACTCCCATTGTCCAATTTGGGTAAATTGCTTTAGGAGATAAACAAAGGTCAAATTTTCCTTATTATTATAGGTGCACCCGCCTAGGTCTGGCAGCACCTGAAGAGTAGAAGGTTCAATTCATTTGGCCTTGTTTGTTACCCTAAAATGTTATGAAAGCTTCATAACCTTTCATGGTTCAAACCTACATTTTTGAGAGCTAAAAAATTGGCAACTCTATTGGGGACTTAGTGTAGGATATCTGGTTGAAGATGATCATACAAAGTCATTGAAGAAAAAATCATAATTTGAGATGTTTATGAAAAGGTGATTCTGCTGGGGGATAAAATCAAGAATAGTTTCATTTTTTCTGACTTTTCACAAAGTGACTAGCGGCTCTAACAAAAAACATTGCATCAATTCAACATGAATGGTAGAAGATCCCAATACAAAGGAGGTCCTTATGGAGGTCCTCCTTGAAACAGTAAGTGGAAACATAAGGGTGATAAGGATGATAAGGGTAAGAAGAAAGAGGATGAAATGTGCATAACGAACAAATATAAAGCATCAAGACCACATTGTGAGACATATGAGCGTTATTAGGGTATGTGCAAGATCATGATGGGCCAAAAAGTGGTAATATAATGGGTATGTGGCTGATGACTTTTTTTTTTACCCAAAATTGATGAAACAAAAAGGGTTTTAAAAGAGATTCTCAACTTTCCACCAATATAAATTATGCTTTACTTTGAATTTTATACTTAATTATTTTTCATTTTCTATTAAAATTATGAATAAAGTCTTGCTTGATAGACTAATTGAAAAAAATATATAGCTTTCACACGGTATCACATTTTTTGAATTCAAAACATGCATCACATTCTATTCTTTGCATACTATAGGATTAAAAGAAATAAAAATTGAATTTCATGAAGTTTTGACCAAGTTAAGGTGGTCAGACATATGAGTTTTTCTATATTTTTTAAAAGTTGTAATTAAAAAATTATAATTAATTATTTACTTGGAAAAAAACTACAAAAAAATATGCATCATATCAGGACATGAGTCCTCTACTTATATCTAAAATCTTAGAAAAAATTATTATCATTTTATTGTGGTTAGGGTGGTCGACAGGACACCTACTTCTTATTTTTCCCCTAAAATTTAAGTACTACTGCATTGAAATTTCAAATTTTCACCAAATAGATTTTTTTTTTTTAAAACCTAGTTTTAGAAACTATATTCAATTTGCTAAAAATTCTATTCTTACATATTTTAAAAATAATATAGATAACTTATTCAAATTTTTACGTCAAGTTCGTAACTTTGATTTTTTTTATTTTTTTGCCACTTAAGGGCTTGTTTTTTCCATGATGATCCTACACATACCCATGATACATGGATAGATAATTCAAGTGCAAAACCTTGCTCCCCTGAAGAATAGATAAATCCTTTTTATAGTCCTCATAAATAGGTAGAGTTCGATGCTAAACTCAAAGCAAAAGGAATCAGATATCAACAAGAAAATGAATAGAGAATGGAGGGTAATCAAAGTGAGCATATTGATGATGTAATTCCTCAAGAAAATTATAAGTTCTCAACTTGTGAAGAATTAGAGGCATAGTTCGAGTTTTATAAATAAGAATTAGAAAGAGAAAAAGATGAATAGGAAATTAACCAAATGATACAAGCAATCCAAGACTTCAAATTACAAAAATCACAAATTGATGCTCAGACAACTAGTCCTTCAAAGTATATATTGCCTCATAGCGAGGGAAATAATAATGTAGGGCCTTCAGACCCATTAAAGGCTCCTTAGAATCATATAAGATATCAATAAAAGTAACCAAACCATCCACCGTATATTGCATCACAACATACAAATCCACAACCACCTCATGGTCAACAATATGTTCCATATCTTCATACACAATACAATAATCCAATGTACCAGTGTCAAAAAATGCATAATCCTCCCCATTAGCAATATACAACAATGATGAGACAATTTGATTTGACAAGCTTTCAATTATACCCTTAACCTATGGATAATAGTTGGAGAAGTCTTGTTTCTAAGTTTACAAGGAGTAGTGCAATTACTGTTGAAAATCATTTGAGGAATTTTAATGCTTTTATTCAAGACTTGGATATAGCATATGAAGATTTACATATGACGTTATTCATGATGTCACTCACTGAATAAGCTAGGGATTGGTTCAATGGCCTACTGATAGCTTCTGTTAATTCTATCCAAGAATTTCAGGATCAATTTCTTGAATAATTTGGAAATCCATGTGCACCAGATGCTGCTTTACATGAATTAGTACAGATTCAAAAAAATCAAAATGAGTCAATTTATGACTTTAACCGGAGGTTCAACAAATTACAGAATATAATACCACCTGGGTCAAATTTTCCAGACTCTGCAACAAAGAGTATTTATTTGAATGCATTTGATCCAAAAATGGGGTATGAACTAAGAAATAGGTTTCCAAGAGATTTAGTTGAAGCCCATAAGATAGCACTAACCATTGTAAACAATAGGAAATCTATTGGGATGATCAATAAGAGAGACAATCCTAGGGTTCCTCAGCAAGCCAATAATTATCAGTACAAATAGGAGAACATGTACAAAAATGAGAGGCCTTGGTTACATGACATGCCTTACAATACAAATTGGAAGGATGGAAAGCCTATAATGGATAGACCCAGGGACAGAGAAACACCTGATCCATTATGGAAGAAGGGGGCATATATGGTAAATAATAATCTATGGTGTGAAGGATGTGATGGGCCACATTCCCCAAAGCATTTTGTTGTAGCCCAAAACATGCAAGAAGAAGGGATGCTTGTGAGTGATAGTGGAGAAGATCATGCATTGTACTTGACCTCAAATACCTTTCACCCTGTTGAGGAGGAATATTCATCTTTAGAAGATGAACGCTATGAGTAAAATGTTTCAAATCAAATGTCTAATGTCCACATGACTGAACATCAAGTTTTTTTTTATTCTAAAGAGAGTTATGCAGAACAAAACTCTAATGAGGTGCTTGCTCAATGCGATATAAGGAGACCCACTGAAGAAGAAATAAAGAGTTTAACCATTGTTGTTGTTGAACAAGCAAAGAGTAGGTATTGGTTAAGGAATATGATAGTGAATGAAAAGGAAGGTGCTCCCAAGGGAACATTCATGAAAAGTAAAGAAGTAACTCCAAGAATTTTGGAGAGAATAGAAAATAAGCAACATGATAAGAATGAACAAAAGCTTATTTAGAAGGAGGAAAACAAAGAGTTATACAAAGAAAAGTAGAAACCTATCCAAAAGGAAGAATTCAAAGGGGAAACATTAGAGCAGAAGAAAATGATTAAGGTGAAGGTTTCCTCTTTTGACTTCGCTCAGGCCTTATCTCAGGTAAAAATGTCTGTTCCACTTCTTGAGATGATGAAAATTAAAGAATATAGGGACAATGTTGTTCTGTTGATAACAAGTGGAAATGAAAAACATATAAATTTTGAAAATAAGATGGCCACTAAAACAATTAATAAGCAAGAGAAGATAATTGTCCCATAAGTGTGTATAAATGATGTATTGGTAAATTTCCCACAAGTTGATCCTTTTTTCACCAAACTTCTTATAAACAACAAGTTGTTGAGGAATTGCATGACAGATTCTGGCCCTGCAATCAATATCATGCCAGTTAGAGTTACGAAGCAACTTGGTATGTGGGTAGATACTAATGAAGGGAAGTGTTATGCAATGGATGGTAGGCCTATTCAAGTAGTAGGTGTTATGAAATATGTTGAATTCATACTAGGGGTATTTGCAGGATCATCATGGAAAAAACAGGCCCTTAAGTGGCAAAAAAATTAAAAAAATCAGAGTCAGCAAACTTGACGTAAAAATTTGAATAAGTTATCTATATTATTTCAAAAATATGTTAGAATAAATTTTTTAGCAAATTCAATGTAGTTTCTAAACTACTAGGTTTATTTTTGCAAAAAATCTATTTTGTGAAAAATTGAAATTTCAATGTAGTAGTACTTAAATTTCAAGGAAAAATAAGTAGGTGTTTGTCCGACCACCCCCACAGTAAAATTATAATTTTTTTTATAATATTTTAGAAATAAGTAGAGACTCATTTCTAGATGTGATGCATATTTTTTTTAATTTTTTCCGTAAATAATTAATTATGATTTTTTATTACAACTTTTAAAAATATAAAACTTGTATGTCGAACACCTTAACTTGGTCAAAACTTCATGAAATTCAATTTTCCTTTTTTTAATCCTATGGTATGGAAGCATAGAATGTGATACATGTTTTGGATTCAAAAAATGTGATACCGTTTGAAAGCTATAGATGTTTTTCAATCAGCCTATCAATCAGGACTTTAGTCATAATTCAAATAGAAAATGAATAATAATTATTTATTAAATTCAAAGTAAAGCATAATTTATATTGGTGGAAATCTATGAATCTCCTTTAAAACCACTTTTCATTTCATCAATTTTGGGTGAAAAAAATGTCGTCAGCCACATACCCTACAAATACCCATCATATTGCCACTTTTTGGCCCATCATGATCTTGCACATACCCCTAGCTACTTATCCTCATGTGGCTTATAATATAGATATAACTATAATTGATACCCCTCCTCAGTTTGGGATGCTTTTATCAAGACAATGGACAACATCAGTTGGGGGAAATGTCCAATTTGATTTATCGTATGCAACAATTCCATTGAACAGTCAAGAAGTTAGGTTGTATAGGGAGCCAAGGATGAGCCCAATTGTAGATTGTGTACCTCCAGATGAAGTCAATTGATTTTGTGATGTGGATATTGGGAATTTTAAGATAGAACCAGCCCAACTATAGTTATTCAATGGTGATCCAATTGATAAAGATGTTGCAAAAAATTGTGATGGCGTGTGGAGAATGTATTTTGATGGAGCTTGCAGCCAAGAAGGTAATGGAGTAGGAATAGTGTTTGTTTCACCTAAAGGAGTTACTTTTAAATATTCATTTTTTCAGGAATTTGAATGCATGAACAATGTAGCAGAATATGAAGCTTTGTTAATAGGTTTGAATATGGCTGTAAAACATAAGATCAAGCTACTAGCTGTTCTACAGGATTTTGAGCTAGTTGTCTCTCAAGTTAAATCAAAATATTCAGCAAAATACAAGAGGTTGAAGAAATATAGGAATGTTGTATGGGACACAATTGATATTTTTTGATTTTTTCTCAATTTAGTGGATTGACAGGTCGAAGAATATAATGGGAGACTTTCTAGCCAATGTGGCATTGAAGAGAGATGATATCACACTAGCTGGAGTGTCTCAAATTGAGTTAAAAAGAAGACCCATTGTGCCTGACAATATATACAGTTGGAAGGTTTTTAATGATGATGATGTCCTCTTAAAATTTCTTCACTGTATAGACCAATACGAAGCTCAAGATGTTGATTTCAATGCCTTTATTGAAGAAGTAGATGGAAAGCAGAAAGTATTTGGAAAAGAGGTCTTACAACTTAAAACTAATAAGCCTCCCAAAGGGCTAGTAGCATTGGAAAGGGTATATGATAGAAATGATCAGTCCCTCATGAAGCAGATACCAGTCAAGACGGAGTATATGGAAGAGGTCAATTTAGGGACTGAACTGGCACCAAAAAGGGTATACATTGGAAAGAGAATAAGCCCAACAATTCAAAGAATGTTGATTGCACTATTGAGAAAAGATAAACATGTGTTTGCATGGTCTTATGAAGATCTCAAAGCATATATAGAGGATTTGTTTCACTATGAGATCCCATTGAAACCAGATGCAAATCCATTTAGGAAAAGACAAAGACCTATCAATCCAATATTGGAACCAAAAATACAGGAATAATTGGCAAAGCTCGGAGATGGGGGTATCATCAAACCAATCAGGCACTCAACATGGGTTTAGAACATGGTTCTTGCGAGGAAGAAGAATGGGGATATTATATTATGTGAGGACTTCAGAAATTGAAACATGGCATCTCTCAAGGATAATTATCCTCTACCTAATATGGAGGCTATATTACATAAGGTGACATGGTGTGAGTTGTGATCTATGATGGATGTGTTTTCAGGTTATAACCAAGTCAAAGTCAAGGAATCTGAGTAGTATAAGACATCCTTTACAACTCCATGGGGAACATATGTTTATGTGAGAATTCCATTCAGTCTCACAAATGCGGGTGCAACCTTTCAAAGAGCTATGGATGTAGCATTTGCAGAATTGATTAATTCTATCATGGTTGTGTATCAAGATGACCTTACTGATTATTCAAAAAGGGCTGAAGATCATGTAGAACATCTGGAAAAGGTATTTATTAAAGCTTTAGAATATGGTATTAGCCTGAACCCTAAAAAAATTTCATTTTGCTATCACATAGGGTAAAATCTTAGAACATATTGTGTCAAAGGATGGAATTAGAATAGATCCTTAGAGGGTTGAAGCCATAGATAAAGTTCCTATTCCTAAAACTGTCAAGGCCATCCAATCATTTTTTGGATAGATCAATTTTGTTACAAGATTTGTTTCTAATTTTGTTGAAATTATTAAGCCCATATCAAAGATGTTAAGAAAGGGACAAAAGATAGAATGGACTGCAGAGGCATTGGAAGCTTTCATATCAATCAAAAGGCCCATCAAGGAAGCTATTTTCCTTAAATCTCCATATTTTTCAAAACCATTTCAAATATTTTCATTTGCTTCATTGCATACTATAGCTATTGTCATGTTACAGAAGAATGAGGGAGGTTATGAGTAGCATGTGTCTTTTTTTAGCAAGTCATTACAGGGGTCAGAATTGAAATATGATATAATGGAGAAACAAGTGTTTGCATTGGTGAAATACATAAAATATTTTAGACCATATCTTGTTGGAGCTAAGGTGATAACTTATGTCCCCCATGCAGCTATTAAAGGTATTTTGACATAGTCAAAGATAACTGGAAAGTGATGTAGGTGGATTAATAAAATTCAAGAACTTGATATGGAAATACAGATCACTAAATTAGTGAGAGGTCAGGGCTTGGCCAAGTTAATGGAAGAAACAAATGTTGAACCAAATCAAATTTATAATGCAGAAGATGAAGGAAATGCAATTGCAAGTATTGAGCATACTGCTTGGTATACATACATCATGTATTACCTTAGACACATGAAGTTCCCTGAAGGATTAAGTGAGAATCAGAGAAGGACCTTGAAGTTGCAAGCATCCAAATATGCGTTCATGGAAGGAGATTTATTTTGGAAAAATAGGGGTGAGATGTTGTTGCTATGTCTAGATGAGTCATAGGCCAAGTGTGTTCTGAGAGAAATGAATGAAGGGTTTTCTAGAGGCCATTATTCTACAAATACAACTACACACAAGATTCTCAGGGCAGGATATTACTGGCCAAAAAATTTTAATGATTCTTTTTCATATGTAGGATGTGAAGCATGCCATAAGTTCTCAAGGAAAATGAAGTATCAGGGAGCTTTACCACTTAGACCTTTACAGGTTGAAGCCCCTTTTCATCAGTGGGGAATTGATTTGATTGGGGAGATACAAGAGAAATCAAGTGGAGGACATAAGTGGATACTGGTAGCTGGGTAAGTGCACCAAGATGGTTCCCAAAAGGGGGCTTAAGTGGCCACTTTTTTTCTAAGATTAGGAAATGCTAACCTTAGATGTGAAATTGAGGATAGTTACGCTCAAAATTTTGAGATGGAACTAAAACAAGGATCAAAGTTCTCCAAGTCTACTTTCTAAAATAGTAATTTATTTTGAAAATGGTTGAGATTAACAGGTTCAAAAGAGGGATGTACATAAATTGGAGTTGATTTTGTCAGAAAAAAAATAACATAGTAACTCTTGTACGACCTGAGCATGATGAAATTTTTTGTAGTATTTTTAAAATTGCTACAGTCAGAAGTTAGCTAATAGCATCTAGTTGGTGCACAATTTTTCTGATAATTTTTTAATGAATATTTGATTTTTTACTAATTTTCTAAGTGGGCACTTCCTGAAAAGCAGAATTTTGGCCATGCTCCCCCTACAATTTTTTAAAATAATTGAATTTTTTTCTCTTTTTTTAAATTTTTTTTTAGAATGGAGTCTAGTTTGTAAAAATGTAATTTATTTGAAATTTTGATGAATGGTTAATTTATAACAAAAAAAACACTAAACACTACTTTTTGGAAAAAAATAGACATACAAACAAAATAAATTATGGATGAAAGTCTTAACATTGTCAAAAAGTGAAAACATTACATTGTTGGATAGCTAAGAGAGAACCTAACATTACCCATGTTTTCAATTTTTTCAATATTGAATTAGATGCAATCTTGATGGTGATCACATACCCGATTATGTGAAAAATTATAGAATTTGCAAAAATACTTCTCTGGCCTTGTTGGGAATGCCCTCCAAGCCTTTGGGTTGGTATTCCAAGGTAAATAATTTCACTTTTTTCTTTGTTTTTAACATGAAATAACGCATGCACATTATAACTCGAGCACGTTTTTTTAAAAAAATTCATAAGTGGCCAGAAAATTGGTACCCAACTTCATGCACCTGCCCAGCTACTGATTACTTCACCAAATGGGTAGAGGCAGTCCCAACCAAGCAAGAAACAAGAAAATTTGTAATCAATTTTTTAATGGATAACATCAATACTAGATTTGGTACACCATTAATATTGATCACAGATAATGGGATGTGTTTCAAATATGATGAGTTTAAATATTTTTGCAGTACATATGGTATCATTGTTTCTTATTCAGCTCCTTACCATCTGTAAGCTAATGGTCAAGCAGAGTCCAGCAACAAAAGTCTTCTAAAGATCATAAGGAGGATGATAGGTGGGAATAAAAAGGATTGGGATTCAAAATTGAGGTTGGTTGTGTGCACTGATATGATAACTGTGAAAAAGGAAATTGGAAAAGCCCCATTTGAATTGGTATATGGAACACATGCTAGGATGCCTTTACAAAATTTGTTACTAGTTTACAAATTTATCCTTTAGGAAGATATAGATGTTCGAGAACTAATGGAGGAAAAAATGGAGTAGCTGGCAGAGCTTGATGAGATAACAAGAGTAGCTCAAAACTAAAATGTGAAATTGTAGGCACGAATGAGGTATTTACATGATAAAAGGGAAAAAGATAGAAAATTTGAAGAAAATGATATGGTGCTAATGTGGAATGCAAGGTGTTAGGAAAAGGGAAAGCATGGAAAATTTGAAGCGTTGTGGCTAGGACCCTTTGTTGTTGTTGGTAAGAAAGGTGAAGATTCATATTATTTGCAAAACATGACTGGTGATGAGCAGGAGTTTCCTGTACATGGGTAGTTCTTGAAGCATTTTTTCTCTTGAAGCAATACAAAGGATTAAGGGTTTCCAGTGCATGGAAAACTCTTGATAATCCTCTTTAAAATTATTTTCCATGCATAGTAGTGTAGGAAATAAAAGGAATAGGAATTTCCAGTACATGGACAATCCTGACATTCCTTCTTATAAAAATAATTTTTTCCATCTACAATAGTGTAGTGTCATGTGCATCTCCATTTCCATTCATTCCATCCTGCCCATTGGTCCATCACCTTGAAAGTTTGGTCTACTCATCCAGAAATCTGGATCCTTACAATGATCTCACAATGATTTATCCCCAAATGGAGCCACTGTTAGAATTGGGAATTTTTTTTAAAATTTCATGGCTCCATATACTCACTAATTCCTGAAAAAAATGCCCATACAATGCGCTTTGCATAACATTTTTGCTAGTATTCTATCATTTATTCCCATAGATTTCACCCGTCCTTGAGTATTTCAATGTGTATTTTATATTGGAAAGTGATGGTGAGGATCTCCCCGATCCATAAAGTGTTTTATATTAACGTATATTTTTTGCAATCTATCGACGAGACCTAAATCATTGGTGAAGGTCATATTGGGCTTATTTATGTCTCATCGATCGTGGTGTAATTCCAGAGCATCAAAAAGGAATCTTCAATATTCTCAATAGGGCTCCCAAAATTCTATGTGGTCCCTACATCCATCCACCATGACACGTGTTCACTACTTAGCCGTTCCCCGCCATCCCATGATGACCTCATTTGATTGCTATGGCTGATCACGATATTGTGGGCTACTGCCATGTGTCCTGTCTGATGAACCTAAGGGGGATGAATTTCCATGACCATTGATCAATCATCCTTTGATCTCAATGGTTATTTGCAATCGCACAATCAGAAGTTACAAGATCTTTAACTATCATGATATCACAGGTGACTGCTATGTGTCATACTTGATAACGCCGAAGGAATAAAAGGAAGTTCCTTGGTAAATTCATCAACCGATAAAGAAGAATGTTAGTCAGTCAGGAAGTTTCAAAAATTTTGAACTCCATGACAAGGTTACAGATTTAGAAATTCCAGCGATCGACCGACAATGAGGACTAAGTAAACAAGCTGAGGCATGACTTCCAATAGTGTCATCAATAGAAAAATTGTTAAGTCTCGATGATTGGAAAGTGAACTGAGGTAGACTCAAGGCATCGATGGAGATACTGGGTGTGTTCATGGTTGTTTGGTGAATTTTTGAAGATCCCAACTACATTGGACCGTCTAGATTTGAATACAAATGTACATGAGTTTTCATGTGATGATGTATAAATACTCATTTTTTTACAGCGAACGAGATATATAGATAGATAGGAGATAGAGTAGATATGAACAAAAAATATAGTGGATCAAATTTTTTTATCTAAGGTTATGATGCATGTAAAAAAAATATGAAGATTTCAATTGAATTCAATTCATTTGGTGGCATTTTTCTGGTTTCAGTTGTTTGTTGTGTTAATAAAAAGCATTGTTGAAGTTGTCTCCAAGGTTGATATTTTCTAATTGTTTAAACTAATATATCAAGGATATTTTTCATTTTATCAGTGCACATTTGTTGTATCTGTATGATTGGATTAATTGGTTCTTTCAAGGAGAGATTAAATCCTCTTAGTCAATCATAGTAATTAGGGAATCTCATTTGGATTATTAAGAAGAACTCAATAGTCACATTCCTCCATGCTTATACTAGTTATAAACTTAAACCTAGATGCCAAACAATTTATGTTTCTACTAGAAAGAGGTTACTCATTTCATATTTTCATTTGACTCTATACACCCAATAAGGCACTAGTCTCCACCATTTCATTGTTTAATTTCATTCATTTTTCATATGAACACATTAGATTTTATCCTTGATATTTATACAAAATTAAAACTCATTTATCCACTCCCATTTGCTAGTGTGGGTAAATTTATTTAGGAGATAAAGAAAGGTCAAGTCTTCCTTATTGTTATAGGTAAACCCGCCTAGTTTAGGCAGCACTTGAAGAATAGAAGGTTCAATTCATTTGGCCTTTTCTATTACACTAAAATGTTGTGAAAGCTTGGCAACCTTTCATGGTTCAAACCTAAATTTTTAATAGGTAACATGTGGAATGAATGAATATGAAGGAGTGAAGGAAGAAAATGGCCATATTTGGGTCGGTTGGCCAAAGGAGGTGTTACAACTTCACTGCCAATGAGAAGAGTAACACCTCTGCTAACTCAGTCGTAGGAATTTTCCAGGGATGTAAGTGCATCGAATGGATGTTTGTGTGTTGTGTGGGCATCCCTAATATAAATTCCTCCATGGACATGCTAAATAGGTGCCACTTGTACCACCAATAGTGGGCTTAAGTGAAATTAAGCCTCTATCCTTGGTTTGCTAGGGTGGAAAAAGGCAGAAAGGGAAATTGCACATAGGGTGCAAATTCACTCTTATATAGTTAAATAGGATAATCAGTCAATTATCATGTTCTAAATCTAAAAAAAATCATTATCCTTTTGCATGTTTTCCTATCATTGTCGCATTTCAAATTTCTAGGATAATTATTACATCATCTTTTTAATGCAAAAAAATATTTTTATCATACTTCATGTTCTGTTTTTAGATCTTGTTGATTACTATAAGAAATTTATGTTCTGTGCATATGAATATGAAGTCTTCTCCTCTCTCTTTTTTTTCATCATTGATCCATCTCCTAGTATCCCTCCTATGAGTGATATTAGTCTACTAAAATAGAATACAATTTTGGGTAATCATAAAAATCATATGTGTTCTTGTCCCAATATCTCTCCTATTTGAGAAGAAGATATTTTGGTGTTAGAAGAACCAAGCAATGAGAGTTTTAAGAATTGTAGTTGTTTGTCTCCTACCTCTCTTTTTGTGTAAGACATTTATGAAAAAGAGGACACAACCATAGGTAATAATGATGATCACATAACAAAAAAAGAAGAGACCATTGTAATCTACCTAATACCAATTCAACTAGTGTACATTCATCTCCTAACATCTTGTTAGAATGTTTTAGTGAAAAAGAATGCAATTATTTGTGAAGAGAATATGTTGGTATTAGATGATCAAATCTTTTAGATCTATGACAACCCCATTTACTTTTCTTCCCCCACCTCTCTTATTTTGGAAGAAGTTATGTGAGAAAGGAATGCAATCATAGATAACCATGATAATGATACTTGTTGTTCCCTTAGTATCTCTCCTTTTTCTAAAAAAGATATTTTGGTGTTAGAAGATCAAACAAATGAATGTTATGAGAGTCCTATTTCTCCTAGTAAATGTTGAAAGGTGGAAGATAGCTGAGAGGGGGGGTGAATCAGTTGTCACCAAACTCAATCAAAAATTTAAAATACTTATAAATATTTACAACCACTTTATTATGTTATTAAGGGTGAACATGAAATGAAAATAATAGAAAGCAAAAGCAACAAAATGAACACCAAATCTACATGGAAAATCCAACGAGAGAAATACCACAATGAGGATTAGCTCACAATATAAATTAATTGTACAACCAAATACAAAGAGACACATTGCCCAAATAGGACTCAGTATCCAGAAACAAAAGCTCATTGCTTACAAATAGGACTCACTTTCCAAGGAAGACACTCACTTCCTACAAAAGGTTTTCACTATCAAAGTGGCTTCATAGCCAAAATGAACTAGTAAGAGTGAACCTAACAAGTGTTGATCTAGTTCCTTTGATGCTCAATAAACTTACTTAACACACTTCATCATCTTTTCACTTCTTCACATTCAGAACTCCACAACTTGCTTCATTATCCTCAAGACTATCCAACATATATATTTGATTTATCCACAAGCATCAATCAGGTCAGCTTAATTAGATGCAATCTTTATTCACCAAAAAGACTAGCTGTTAGATCCAAGTTAGTACAAAACTTCTCCAAAAAAATCAAAGTGTGTAGCACACTAAAATATGTTGGCATTGACCAAAGATAGGTCACACATATATCTACAACACAAATTAATCCTTTACAATATCAACTATATATTAGGTCGGCTAGAGATAAACATAATAATTCCAACTTTCCATACGAGCATCTATGCACACTAGATTTTGAATATACACCTTTCTAGTACCCAAAAACCATTCCCAAAACTACAAGTAAAGATAATCAACAGTGGAGGATTGTAGACCAAAATGCCAACACTAGTTTGTGATCCAATCAGTCATCACTATTCCAATCAACATTGTGATACTCATAACCTTTGATATAAAGATAAGAACCATTTTTAATCAAGAACATAGATCTAGATATATGTAGTGAACACCATATATAGACCACAAGAATAGATCTTATATGTACTGTATATGTAGACCAAAATACCAGAGAATGTAAATTGGTTCTTTATACCGGTTCAAAGTACCAAATCAAATTAAAAACTCAAACAACATGGTGACATCAATGACAACAATTTTTTGTAGAGCTAGACATTCTTCTTCATTCTTCCAACAATCTCCCCCTTTTTCATTGATGGAAACATGTGCCAAAATTTACAAAAACTTCCTACAACACAACATTTTCTCCCCCTATCACCAATATTCTCTCCCCCTTTGACATAAAGGACAAAGGGTGACCAAAAATAGGATGTAAATGTATATATACAAAGGAGTTATAACTTTTCATTTAAAAAAATCAAGTGAAAATAACACTTTTTACATGAAATATTTTCTTGTACCTTTTTCTTATGATCAGAAGAATCCTCTTCCAAGAAAACACTATCAAACCCATGATTCTTGTACTCATACTATCCAATAAGGATAACAACATAAATGAGGATGTTTTTTCCAAAGATAGAAATTATCTTTCAAAAAATTTTACATCAGAAAGTATTTTGAAGAGATGATCCTATCAGACCTTAACAATTTCTTTGACCAACTAGAAAATTTTAACCAGGTCTTCCCTTTGTCTCTGATCAATCAACAACTCTACTTGCAATTCACCAACTCTTATTCTCTGCTTTCTATTTTTATATTTGAAGAAATCAAAATTCTTTCCAATATTATTTATCTCAGATTCAATTGCTTCAATTTTGCTTCTAAAATTATCAACAGTTGTAGGCCACAAGAGATAATGCCTATAGATGTCAGATATTTACTTAACACATTCTCTTGTCTCATCAATGTGCTTGGATTTTTTTTTATCTTCGGTACATATTCTCACAATCATAGCTTCAAACTTATGTACTTCAGGTCCTTCAACAATATTCTTTCTTCAATAACCTCTACTAGATCATCCGATAATGATTTAGACAAATCTGAAACTGTAATACCCTTTTTGAGAAAATAATCAATCAACAAATCATCAATTTTAAGTCTCTTGATTGGAGAGCATGGACACCACATCTCACCAACCTTCTTAATATCACCTTTATCTAACACTGTCTAAATGTCCTTTGGATTAGATTTAGACATAGGTAGAATTTCTTCTTCATTCTTCTTTTCTTTTGAGATAATTTTTCTCCTTTTATATTCTAAAGGGGAACTTCCAATAACAACTTCCAACTCTTTCTTACTAGAAGAGGAACCCTCTTCAAATTATCTAGAAACTAACACATCAGAGCACATATTCTTCTACAGGGATGAGAAATATATTTTTCATGAACTTTCTTTATCCTCCATGCATTCCAAATACTTGCAAACTTGTTTTGGAATAGGAATTTCAGATTCCCACATAACATTCTATCTTGCCAATAGCGAACTCATAAAGTAAAATAAAAAAAACACATGAGCAAAGACCCAAACTTGAAAGGATAACCCTCAACCAAGGAAATTATGAAATTCTAAATTAGGTTTTTTGTTATTAGGCTACACAAATCAAATTTCTTGCTTTCCTTCACCATCATGTGAGCATGATATATAACAATATCCAAAGTTGAACCTTCATGATATTTGACATAGATTTTATAAGATATTTTGTAAGCAGCATACCTTATTGTAGAATTGATAATAGTATTTATCAATATACCTCTAGGGTCTTTTTCAATGCCACTAAGTTCCTCCACATCTCTATATTTCACTGTTTTCTTCCTAGGGAGGTTGAACCAACACTGCACAAGGTAGTAATAGCTTCAATTGACTCCTTCGTGATCAAATAGGGTTTGTACAAAGTAATGTTGTCATTCTTGAATCAACTTAATAGGAACAAGATAGATTATTTATCTCCAAACAAAGGAAATTCTCCCCATAAATCCATACCTAATGTTTTTACATTTTTCAATTCATTTCACTTCAACCCTAGTTCCATTACTTTCATCTTTTGATGATCAAACTCTTCCAATTCAACACCCTTCAACCTTAGCATAATATCACCACTCAATCCATTGTCAACCAATTCCATCATCATGTTTTTCTTCTTCAGATTCTTTCTTGCTCAAAAAAACTTCTTCTTTTCCCCATTTTGTAAATTTAGAGAGATGACTTTGAAATATTTTGTCTTTTATTCTTACTTATTCATAATGATTTCTCTAGATTGCCTCATAATCACTCCAAATTTCTTTAGGATCACTTTAGGATTGCTCCAAATTGTTCTTAAAAATCTTTGATTGCACAAGTGATTAAATATGACTTATGAATTTCACTCTATACATAATCACATTGCTCTAATTCTCATTAAATGTGGTTGCTTTCAAAAAACTGATAAAAACCCTATTTCACTGCATTGAGAAACCTTAAATCGCTCCACAAATAAACATGCTTTCACATTTTCTTTTAGTTTATTTCTCATAACCTCTATCTATTTATTCTCTACAACATATCCTCATGCCAACATCTGACATGCCATATATCTAGGGGGTTTCAAACAATTTTATGTTAATTCTCCTCCTAAGACCATACTAGGTCTAATTCTTGGAGGAATTATCTACACTGAATTATGGAACAAACAAATTTATCATCTCTGGATCTTCTTTCTTTCTCCATATCTTTTTCATTTCTTCCTTAAATTCATTCTTATCAATTTTCTTCACTGATTCACTCTTCTCTATCAGAGTAGACCGCTTTCACTTTTTACTTCTACAAACTCTTGAAATATGTTCAGGTTTGTTTCAATTCTAGCAAAAAAAACATCTGTAATTTTTTTGACTTCCATTAACCCTTTATCTACATTGATTTTCTTTGTGTCCTAAATTATTACATGTATAGTACTAGCCATCAAAATATTGATTCATTATTCCTCATCACTCAACTAATCATCCTTACCTAAGATTTAAATTTAGTAGCTCCATGTCCAACTTTCTTGCATGCAAAACATTGTCCAGAGAAGGAACTAGAAAACTTATTCATTCTACTTCTGCACTTAGTTACCTTGTGACTAAATTTATTACATGGAATGAAAACACAATTAAAATATGGGTAACTTTGAGCATTTGGTTGTCTGATAGGCAGTCTTCTAGCAAAGTTTCTTGGATTTATTTTTTGCTTCCCTTTATCTCGAGTCTTTTGATTATCCTTTGGGCTTTTGAACCTAATTCATTTACCAAACCACCTTTTTCTTTACTTGGTTTCTATCCTACAATCAACTCATCAAGCTTTTTGAAGCTAGATTTGAAATTATTTTCATAGAGTTTTTCTTTCTCCAACTTTCTAATTTTAGGTTCACTAGTTCTTGCTCAAGTATAGTGCATTCATCAGTCCATCTTTGCACCATTGTATTAAAAAATTCTTCAATCCTCTTCTTTTCTTGAACTAGCAATTTCAATCTAATGATCTCTTGTTTTATTTTCTCACTCACTTCTCTATGTATTTCTTTGAATTTCTTCAATTGCTCTTTCAATTTCTAGACACATTCATTTGCATCATCAAGGTTTGATTTCAAATCTCTATTTTCATTTTCAACTTTTTCAAAATATCTAAGAGCATCCTAGAGCTCTTCTTTATCATCCATTTGTTCAACCTTTAGGGTCTTCCTCAAGCTATTAGGATTCTACAGAGGAACCAAGATCTAATACCAATGGTTAAAAGGTGCAAGAAAACTAAGAGGGGGGGTGAATCAGTTGTCACCAAACTCAATAAAAAATTTCAAACACTTATCAATCTTTACAACCACTTTCTTTGTTATTAAGTGTGAACATGAAATGCAAATAACCAAAAGAAAAATCAACATAATGAACACCATATTTACATGGAAAACCCAATGAGGGAAAAACCATGATGAGGATTAGCTCACAATATAAAGTAATTTCACAATTGAATACAAAGAGGGTCACTGTCAAGGGCTCACTACCCAAATAGGACTCATTGTCTAAATAAAAAAGCTCACTAATTTCAAAGAGGATTCACTGTCCAAGCAAAAGGCTCACTTCCTACAAAAGGATTTGAATACCAAAGTGGCTTCACAACCAGAATGAACTGGTAAGTGTACACCTAACAAGTGTTGATTTAGTTCCTTTAATGCTTAATAAACTGACTTAACACACTTCTTCACATTTGCAACTCCATAACTTGCTTCATCATCCTCAAGACTATCCAACATATATATCTAATTTATTTGCAAGCATCATTTAGGTTGGCCTTATTAGATGCAATCTTTATTCACCAAAAAGACTAGTTTTCAACTCCAATTTAGTACAAAAATTCTCCAAAAATAATCCAAGTGTGTAGCATGCTACAATATGTCAACATGAATGAAAGATATGTCACACATATCCACAACAAAAATTAATCCATTACAATATCAACTATACATTAGGTCAAACAGAGATAGAGCTAATAACAAAATGTAATCAATCAAATAATGCCAACATTACATACAAGCACTTACAGGAGGATAGATTGGCTAGTATTGAATGTAACATGTCCAAGATTGTACAAAACATAAGGTCCACTGCTGCAAACAACCAAAAAATTGCTAGGCACAACACAATCATCATAAATGCGATGGTGGAAAAGCTTGAAAAAAACCAAAAGGGTTCGCTGGTGGTGGATCTGGATGCGGACAGGGGAGGTAGAAAATCAACCGGTGAAGGGATTTCGACTCGTACCAGAGCAAACATAAAGAGGAAAACCCCAACTTCTTCACATACGGTTCAAATTCTTAAGCAGGGGTTACAGGATATGCAGAATGTTGAAAAAGAAGCTGAGGAATTACTAAATAAGTTGGAGTAACGTGGTGTTTGGTTTACTGGTTTTTTGGGTGGTCCTTTTTTGGACCCTGCTATCTTTTGTTGCTGTCATTTCCTTTTTGGGACAGCTGTCCGGTAGTTGGGAATTTTTTTGCTTATCTTTTGTTGTTTAAACTTCATGGTTTCAGGTCCATGTAAAACCTATTTTTTCCTTTTCAAAAAAATTACATACGAGCACTTGTGTGCATGATAGTCTAAACATACACCTTTCTAGCACCCAAAAACCATTTCCAAAAATTGTAAGCAAAGATAATCAATAGCTGAAGATAGCGGACCAAAATGCCAGCATCGGTCTGTGATCCAACCGGTCAACATTGTGAAGATCATAACCTCTGATATAAAGATAAGCCCCATGTGTAATTAGGAACATAGATATAGATATATTTAGTGAACACCATATATAAACCACAATGATAGATCTTATATGTACTATATATGTAGACCAAAATATCGAAGGATGTAAACTAGACTTTCTTCATACCGGTTCAGAGTACCAGATCAAACTAATGACTCAAACAACAAGGTGACATCAATGACAACAAAAAATTTTCACAACTAGAATTTATTCTTCATTCTTCCAATAGTAATAACATTATTTAACAAGAGAATTCCATATTTAATAACTCCTTTACTTGTAATGAAGTAATTTTAGTAGAACCAACCTTTTAATTTTATCAACATATAGGTTTTAGTTCTTCTAAAACTCTCCTACTAGGGAATATATCATGGTGTAAGAAAATGAGAAAATTGTCACATGTCTTTCAATTACAAGGGGACATAGATTTTTGGACCCAAAGGAATCTTTGACTCATAGGGTTTTTCACCTAAAAGGAGAGAGATTTGATCCAAAAATGCGTATGTGACACTCAAAGTAGGATGTATGCAATATGATATGATGTAAATAAACTTATCTAAATGCAATTGACTGAATACGATGATATAAAATGAATGCAAAAATGTAATTTAAGCTATGTTTGAAAACACACTATGATATGGAAACAACTATGTAGAATGAAGGAATTGAAAGAAATATGCAAAACAAAAAGAACAAGGTTAAATCTGAGTGCACCCGGGTAATGTATGATCCCTCAGAAATATCTGGAATGCTGATGA
Organism: Sequoia sempervirens; assembly: GCA_007258455.2. NCBI lineage: Eukaryota > Viridiplantae > Streptophyta > Pinopsida > Cupressales > Cupressaceae > Sequoia > Sequoia sempervirens. The sequence continues at coordinate 223,986,098 of VDFB02000017.1, forward strand.
ATTTTAATGATTTTTCACAGTGGGACTCATTCGCCAAGGGTGGTGATTCAGTCCTCCAACTGGTGAAAAAGTGTCAGAAACTAATTTCTAATAGTCAGGATTTGAAATCTAACAAAATACATAATTTTAGATTTCAAGTGGGACTCATTCACCAAGGGTGGTGACTTAGTCCTCCCCAATATTTCTAGAAAATCAAGAGACAACTCTACTACACCAGATTTGGAGATGTCTGAATGTTGGGTTGTCGGGGTGAGTTCTGTAGGAAATGGACAGAAAACACTCAATATGCTTGAAAAAATGATAATTTGATTTGAATATCCTAGCTAACTTTATTTCCACTTTTCAACAACTTTAAACTTGTTAAATCTACAAAACAAGGCTGCAACTACACATGCAAAAGGGGAAAAAATGTTGGGGGGTTAGTGTATAGTTGTTTTCCTTGGTCAAAGCCCACTTTGGTAATCAAACCTGATAGAAATGAATGAAATGTAAAGGAAATGATAAATGTACAACATGAAAGTGTTACTAACTTACCAATATCCTTGAATATGCAAATCTGAAGTAGTGTCAATGGCTACTCCAAAGTGCTTGACAAGTGCTTGAGTTGATGATGTAAGATACTTGAGTGCTTGAAGATTGCTTGAATGTGTTAGGAGATTGAATGCTTTAACGAATAGGGTTGAAATGAGGTGAAATTCACTTATTTATACAAATCTTGTAGCTTATTATTAGTTAATACCTCATCACAGGCTGGCACAGAGTAAATTTCAATAAAATCTCAAAAGGAAATTTGAAATATTTTGAATTTGGGGCCAAGGGAGATTTATTCGCCACCCATGGTAAATGGGTCCCACCTAGGACCTAAAACCAAGTGTCAGAAAAAATGTTATGTTTAATTTTCTTTGTCAAGATAAGATCCAAAAATACACTCAATATAAGCATATGAGGGCACAAAGGGACAAAATAAAGCATGAGAAGGGTGTAAATAGTGAAGATGTGCCTAGAAAGGCGTGAAATTTTGTTACAAGACTTTGCAAAACTTTAAAATGATACATTTTGATGTGAAAAGAAGTGATTTTTAGGTGAATTGCATTAAATATAGTCTTGAAGAATGTAGAAATGTATTACTACACTTCACAACACCTTCACAAGACATCGTTCTTTGAGTTTTAGTACCAGAATAAGCATGTTCAAACCATGATACATCATGAAATCAAAGCAACATAGTTCCAACACCATGAAACAAGACCTAAAAGGACATGAAGATGATAAGGGGCCATTTTTCTATGGCGCATTTATCCACCACTTTAGTGAGAGGAAAAACTTGCTTCCTCACACTAAAGTAGCCATGAACATTGAGGGAAGGGTTCAAATGCAATTCGTTAGCAAGATGGAATACAACAAAAAAGAGGTATGATCAAGCCCCCAAAATGAAGATCCCATGGAAAACTAAGCATAAGAACAAAGGAACACAAAAGTGTTGAAAAGAATTGAATGAAGCTTAGATAATCAATCCAACTAATTGTGAAAAGAGATCTAGGTTGATTGTTTAAAAAAAAGAGAATGTGTACTCACTCTAGGGCCACATAACTAGTTGTCTATAGGTTGAGAAGGCCAAACTGTATGCTCACTTTGGAGCCATGTAATTAGTTTTCTATGGGGTGAGAAAGCCCAAAAATGAAGAAACATATGTTAGTTGGTATGTAGTCACAAACAAAAAAGTGGTTATGGGGAAAATTCATGCTGCTAGGTGGGGTTCCTGCTCAACCATGCCAAAGATATACCCGTTCGATAACTTTAATAAGGAACAACAAAGAAAAAGGTAATGTAAATGTTTAGATTTAAACAATACGACACTACAATCATGCAAGTTGTGTTATGCAAGGTGGAAAAGAAATAAAATGAAAAAATGTAATGTGAAAGATTGTTCAGAGGAGTCTTGTTTAGTTTATGTAAGGTCAGTCACTTAGGGAACATTGTATCTAATGTCTCCAAGAGAAGACCATTCAAAGAATAGTATATTCATAACTTAGGGGATGCAGTGTGTTGCAATAGACCACCAAGAGGAATGTAATATGCTGAGATAGATCACACTTATGAAGGACATCACACCCAATGTCATCCACAAAGTCACAAATGCATCACATAAAGGACAAGGCTATAGTAAGAAGCACAAATGAAAATGAAATAATGGTAATATATGCCCCCACTTTAAAGGAATTGCTAAACACCATGCTATGAGAAATTACTTGAACGTAGAGAAGGAAAGAAATCAAGAATGAGAGCCAACTTGGAAAGCTCTATGCCAAGTCATATGTTTTGAAGTTAGGCTGCATCATGTCATGGAAAAAGGAAGAGCAAAGAAGGAAGGGAGTTGCCCCCTAGAAAAGAAAGCACACCAAACACATAAGGGATCTATGGATTTGGGGTTAGTATATTCATTGCTACAATGTTGTTATGAAAGAGCATGAAACTATCATCATTCTCCAAATACAAATAGAACTAGAAGAATTACACAAGGAGAGTGAAAACAAAGGAAAGAAAAGGTCTGTTTTGAGTCAACATGAAAGAGACATTGTGGTCTCAATGCTTTGCATCATCCCAAAAAGGAAAACACAAGAAAAAAGAAGAAAAAAAGAGAGAAAGGCTTGGGTCAATATGGAAGAGACATAGGGCATCTCAATGCTTTATGTCATCCCCAAAAGGAAAAATCTTGGGTCAACATCGAAGATACATAGGGCGTGTCAACACTTTGTGTCATCCCCAAAAGGAAAACACAAAAAAAATCCCCACAAATAGAAGAATAAAGGTACAAATAGAAGAAGTGTATAAAGAGAAGGAAACATCAAACACATGATACGAGGGGACACAAAAGAAAAGAAGGAAAGAAAGAGAAAAGGCTAGCTAGGAAAATTTAAGTCATCTAACAAGTCATCCACCTCCCAATCATGTTCATTATAATGAAAAGGTGGTTGGCTATCCAAAGGAGGAATTACAAGTTTCGAACTAGGGGTTGTACTAGGTTCTTCACTTGGTAGAGAGGATGTATCATTTATGTTCATCATAGATGAAAATAAAGAATTTAAATCATTATGTGCATTTTCATCAATTTTGGCAATTTTTTCATCGTCATTAACATCACTATAATCATCAAGATTAATGACAATAGGAGGATGAAGGGTGATTTCTAAGGATGGATGTAATAAGAGTGTTGGGTGTTGGATTGGTTCAATTTGATGTGATGTTTGTACTGGACTATCTTGTGGCAGGTCAAGAGAAGAAGGGTAGTCATCTATTACTTCTATCAAAGTTAAGGGTTGATTTTTTTATTGTCTACTATGCGAGATTGAAAATTGAGGAGACGACGATGATGCCTTCGTTCCCTACCACCGCAGTTTTGTTTAATTCTGTTTTGAAGTTGTTGAGGTGTAAAAGCATATTGAGTTGCAATAGGTTCTACTTCTGAAGGGGAAGAACAGAGGAAACCGAAGAGGATGGATCAACCACTTTCTCTTTTTCTTTATACACTTGTTTGGCTCAAGGAGGGTAAGTAGGGTTTGTGTCAACTTCCCTTGGTCATTTAAATGATGGTGGGGAAGGGTCTAGAGAGATTTGTTCTAAAGTTGTGTTGGTTTTTTCAATATCAGGTTCAAGTGTAATCATGGTTTCATCTAGGATAGGATGGGTGGAGGTGGACAAAGATGTATTACAGATAGATAATTTAGCGATATTTTTAGCTTCAAACATTTGATAATTGATGTAAATGAATTCCTTTCAAGGGGTGATAGGTTCGATGGTTCTAGGCCAAAAGTCTTGTATTGAAAATTCACCTTTGGAAGATAAAGGATTAAAGCCACTATGGTGTATGGTGACTACCTCATTTCCATGTGGGAAATTTAAGCATTTATCAATGATTGATGGGACCACATTCATTAGGTGAAGCCAAGGAGGGCCTAGCCACAAATGAAATTGTTCATATTGCAGAATAATAAAAAATATTACCTCCAAACTCATAGGTCCTATGTGTAAAGGTAGCACAATCAATCCAATCGTAGGGAATGCAAAACCATGATGTGTTTTAATCGATGAAATCAGTGTATTATAATCATCTTTATATAGATCATGTAATAATAAAAATTCTTCTGTGATCACATTCTTACCACAAGGGGGATATATTAATAGATATTAGTAGTTTTATCATAGATTCTACCAGCTATGTAGAGAGGACCATTAGGAACCCTTTGTAGTATGTCTTTAGTAGAAAAATTAATATAAAGAGATTGACTGGTTTGTCCCTTGTGATGGATAACATCTATCACAGTGACAAGTTTATCCATAGGAATAGCTTGGGTAATAGGAGGAGATGTATCAGGTTGTTCTTTGTGTGTTCCAATAGTCATTACATTAGGATTTTAAGGTTCACTAGCATTGATGAACGAGGTAGTGTGCTTAGGCATAGGGTAGGTAAAAATTTGGAGATTTTGGTTAGGGGGAGTGATAGTCTTATTGCCTTGATCATTAACACCCATAATGGTCATTTCACCTAAATCAATGAGGTCTTGAACTAAATGTTTAAGACACTTACAATGTTCAGTGTCATGGCCATTTTGACGATGAAAATGGCAATAAGGGTTAGGTTTGAAGGTAGGTAGTAAGGGTTGATTAGGATCAAGTGGCCAAACAAGTGGTAAGGTAAGAATGCATTTTTGGATGAGTTGGTTCATTGTATGGTGGAGGGTGTTAGGTAAAGGGGTGAAATGTCTGTTTTGATCACCATAATGATAAGACATAGCTATCATAGAAGCGTCCATTGAATTTTGAACTTGTAGAGTTGGTTTTGGTTGGGGTGAAGGAGGTGGACTAAACTATAAAAAGCCTTGGTTAGGTTTGCAGAAATTTTGTGTGTTGTTTTGGTGTTGATTGTTATTTTTAGTTTTGTCAATTTGGCTAGAAGTGGATTTTGATACTCACATAACATTGTACACAAATGCATGAATGAAGGGTATCTCATCATGGTAAGTTTATCTTGAAGGTTAGTGTGCAAATTTTCAATAAACATCTTCTATAAATGTGCGTCTAGAATTTGGACATCAACTTGAGCATATAAGGATTGGTAACAGGAGATAAAATCTGTTACATTTTCATTAGTTTTTTATCTACATCACACAAGGTCACCAATTATTTTTTAGGTGTCATGTGCACTTGAAAAAAATTAATGAAAGCTTCAGCCAAGTCATTAAATAAATGAATGGAATGATTAGGCAAGTTGGAAAACTATTCTAAAGAAATATCCTTCAAGGTAATTGGAAAAATGTTTGCTAAAATTTTATCATCAAGGACAAAATCACATCACAAGGAAGTAAATGCATTGACATGGTTGATAGGGTCTCATTTTCCTCTGTATTTCCAAAATCTCAGCATTTTCATCCCTTGTGGCATTGGGGTACGTAATATTTCTAACAACAATAGGATACTATGAATAAGATACATGGTTGGAGTGGTTTGACCTTGACTAATGGTGACAAGTTGGTGTTGCATGGATGAAATAGTGTTAAGGAGTTGTGTCATAAAAGGATCAGGATAATGGGGTTGATGCGGAAGGGAAAATGGTGATGGATTGTAGGTGATGTTAGGGGAGGTGAATGGAATGCTAAGGGGTGTGAAAGTGGTGGAGGGAGCTTGTGATGCCATAGAAGAAGTAGGAATGCTAGTGGAAATTGGGAAAGAAGTAGCTACATAATTAGGTCGATGTAGAGTCGTGTGGACTTGCAGATTGGTGTAAGTTGGTATAGAAGTTATAGTTGAAGGAGGAACTTGAGATGCTCCTTGGCTTCCAGGAATGTTTGTTGATGGATTATTGGAAGAGGCATGTTTATGGTAAATATTGGCTATTTGTTTTAGCACTTACAAGCCATCATCACTCTCAATTAAGCAATGAAGGTTCTCTATAGAAGGTATAGCAGTGGTGGAAATTTTTTCAAGGGACAAGTCTTGTGTAAATGTGCAAAGTCCTCATGAATATTAATAACCTTTTCCTGTGGGAGGGATTTTGTTTTATTGTCAACATGCATAGGATGGAAAGGGGAAGGAATGGAAGTGATATTATTAAGGCCTAATGCACCATTGTCCATACTAGGAGTAGGAGCTCGTGAGATTGCAAGGTCCACAATGAAAGTGCTATCGCAGGAGGCCATGAGTCTAGAACTTCTTCTCACTAAAGTATTATCAACAGGGCACCAAACACTCATGCAAGTACCACAAAGGAAGGGTGATTGGAAATGAAAACTAATATAAGAATGTGAATTGCCAATAACAAAAAATCTACTGACTGTAACAGAGATGTAAATACAAAAAATAGAAATGCAAGAAAATAATAGAAAAAGCACAAAACTATTATTTAAAATGTGTAGAGGGACTGATTCGCCTTGGGTGGTGAATGAGTCCCAGGATGCAATTTTTTTATGTTTTTTAGAATTTTAAGGATGATTTAAATGCTTTGTAGAATGCAAATATAGATTCAAAATCTATAGTTGTACTTTTCTCAATGAAATTAAATGCAAGAATGAAGACTAAATGAATGTTCTGCTACTACAAAAATGAAAAGGTCCTAAAATGCAATAACAAATCAATGTCCTAATTGAATGACAATGAAAATGGAAACTAGGATGAAAGATATGAATGCAATCAAAAGTTTAAAATTTTCAAAAGTTGGGTTCACCAAAATGTGACAGATTTTTGGACCCAAAGGACTCTTAAACTCTTATAGGGTTTTTAACCTAAAAGGAGAGAGATTAGATCCAAAAATGCTTATGTGACACTCAAATTAGGATGTATGCAATATGATATGATGTAAATTAACTTATCTAAATGCAATTGACTGGTGAAGATGATCTAAAATGAATGCAAAAGTGTAATTTAAGCTATGTTTGAAAACACACTATGATATGCAAACAACTATGTAGAATGAAGGAATTGAAAGAAATATGAAAAATAGAAAGGAAAGGGTTAAATATGAGTGCACTTGGGTGATGTATGAGCTCTTTGGAGTATCTGGAATGCTAGTGAATTTTAGTGATTTTTCACAGTGGTACATCATTTGCCAAAGGTGGTGAATCAGTCCTCCAACTAGTGAAAAAGTGTTAGAAACTAATTTCTAACAGTTGGGATATGGAATCTGATAAAATACAGATTTTCAAATTTCAAGTGGGATTCATTTTCCAAGGGTAGAAAATCAGTCCTTCCCAAGTCTTTTGTTAAATTAGGAGACAACTCTACTACACTAGATTTGGAGATGTTTGAATATTGGGTTCTCAAGGTCAATTCTATGGGAAATAGATAGAAAACACTCAAAATGCATGAAAATATGATAAGTTGACTTGATTTCCACTTTTCAACACTTTTAAACCTATTAAATCTACAAAACAAGGCTAGAAATACACATGCAAAAGGGGAGAAATGGTAGGGGGTTAGTGAATAGGGGTTTTCCTTGGTCAAACCCCACCTTGTTAATCAAACCCAATGGAAATGAATGAAATGTAAAGGAAATGATAAATGAACAACATGAAAGTGTTACTAACTTACCAATCTCCTTAAATATGCAAATATAAAGTAGTGTCAATGGCTTCTCCAAAGTTCTTGAGTGCTTGAAGATTGCTTGAATGTGTTAGGAGATTGAATGTTTGAATGAATAGGGTTCAAATGAGGTGAAAATCACTTATTTATACAAATCTTGTGTGTTATTGTCTATTCATACCTCATCATAGGTTGACGTGAAGTGAATTTGAGGCCAAGGGGGACTCATTTGCCACCACTGACGAATGGGTCCCACCTAGGGCCTAAAACCAAGTGTTGGGAAAAAATTTATGTTTATTGTTGTTTGTCAAGATAAGATCCAAAAATACACTCAATATAAGCATATGAGGGCATAAAGGGATAAAATAAAGCATGAGAAGGGTGTAAATAGTGAAGATGTGCCTAGACAAGCATGAAATCTTATTACAAGACTTTACAACACTTTAAATATGGTTTGTTGATGTGAAAAGAACTTATTTTTAGGTGAATTGTATTAAATAGAGTCTAGAAGGATACAAAAATGTCTTACAACACTTCACAACACCTTCACAAGAGGTTTTTTTGAGTTTCAGTACCTAAATAAGCATGTTCAAGCTATGGTACGTCATAAAATCAAAGAAACTTAGTTCCAACACCATGAAACAAGACCTAAAAGGCCATGAAAATGACAAGGGGCCATTTTTCTATGACACACACTAGTAATGAGGCCTCCTTAGTGGAAGATGATGAAGTGAAATTAGAATATCCTTCTCTAAGAGGAGTTAATGCCATTCAACCTCAACTCATCCTTTACCCACCTTCACACAAACCTTAAACTCAAAATAAACATGTCCTCATCGTCTAACCACCTAATAATAATGTTTCACAACAATCAAATTATAACACTATTGCTCATACATATAACACTAGAATAAATATGCAACCAAGATAAACACCTTCAACATCCTTCCCATTTCCTAACCCTATCTTTCCTAGTCCCCCTATTTTCCTTTACATAATGAAAAGGAGTATAATATTGTTGAACAAATTAAGAAGAATCCTACTAAGATATCATTATGGGACCTTATTCAAGTTTCCCCGAATATTATCATAACATAATTCAAATTTTCCTTACAACAAGTTCCTACCCCTCCTAATGTGAAATCAAATGAAGTAGCATCCAAATTCAAGCTACAAGACTAAACAACTTAGACATTACTTTCCATCAAGATGAATTACCTCTGCTAGAAGTGCAAAAATAAAATGAAGCTTTCATGATAATAGCTATATATAATCGGTCAGGGATAAAATTAACCATTGTTGACAATGGCTCAACTCTTAATATGTGTTGTGTAATCCTTTTTCGATAGACTTGTCATGGATAAATCAAGAATTGAACCTGATTCCTTATCGATTCAAGGGTTCGACGATGTTAGAAAGCAATCACTTGGTGTGATCACTTTTCCTATTCAGTTGGAATGGACATGTTACAAACATCCATGTTATGGCTCATGATCTATCAGGGTATATGCAAGATCATCATGGAAAAAATAGGCCCTTAAGTGGTGAAAAATTTAGAAAATAAGAGTTAGACAACTTGACATATAATTTTGAATAAGTTATCTATATTATTTTAAAAATATGTAACAATAGAATCTATAAAAAATTGAATGTAGTTTCTAAACTACTAGTTTTATTTAAAAAAGAAAAAAATCTATTTGGTAAAAAAATGAAATTTCAATGTAGTAGTATTTAAATTTCAAGGAAAAAATAAGTAGGTGTCTCTATGACCACCCTAACGACAATAAAATGATAATATTTTTTTATAATATTTTAGATATAAGTAGAGGACTCATGTCTCAATGTGATACATATTTTTTTATAATATTTTTCCATGAAAATAATTAATTATGAAATTTTTATTACAAATTTTAAAAAATATAAAAACTCGTATGTCTGACCACCTTAACTTGGTAAAAAATTCATGAAATTCAATTTCTTTTTTTAAATCCTACAGTATATGAAGCATAAAATGTGATGCATGTTACAGATTGAAAAAATGTGATACCATTTGAAATCTATAGATGTTTTTCAATTAGCCTATCAACCAAGACTTTAGTTGTAATTCAAATTGAAAATGAATAATAATAATTTATTAAATTCAAATTAAAGAATAATTTATATTAGTGGAAAGCTAAGAATATCCTTTAAAAATGCAATTTGTTTCATCAATTTTGGGTTAAAACAAGTCATCAGCCACACACCCTACACATACCCATCATATCGCCAATTTTTGGGCCATCATGATCTTGCACATACCCATCATATAATATTATTTTAGATAGGCCATAGGTTCATGAAATGCATGTGGTGCCTTCTAACATTCATTGTAAAATGAAGTATTTCTACAACAACAAACTATATACAATCAAATCTGACCTTGAACCAAAAAGTTGTTTGAACATTGAGAAAAACAAAGAAAATCCTTTTCAAAAATATTTACACCAACCAAACATGTGGAACCCATGTGAGAGGAAGAAAAATAAAATCATATTGAGGAAGTCATGAAGGTATTAGAAGATGATTGGGGTTCCCTGCATTTCACACTAACATTCAAGGGAGAATACAAGATCATAACAAAAGAGTTTGCAAAGGGAAAATAGAACGCAATAATGTTAGCACAATATTTGAAATCATCCACCTCAACCACTTTAGAAGAAGAATAATATTACACCAAAAAAATTGATGAACTTTATTACAAACAACCATTGAATTAGAAAGAAATGAAAATTATTTATGCAAAAGGTTATGAACTTATGAAACAACTTGGATATAGTGGAAAAAGATGTGGTGCTAGAGAGCAAGGTATATGTGTCCCTATAGAGCCTAACATGTAAGAAACAAATAATGGTCCTGGTCATTCTCCCTCAAAAGAAATAAATAAACCTTCACTCAATATAAACACTCTTACAAAAGATTCTTTAAAGTCAACTTTAACATTAGTGCATCTTGAACTAATAGATAGTAGTGGTCTTGGTTATTGTACTATGAAAGAAACAAAACAAACAAATAAATCCTTTCTTAATATCAATGTTGAATCACACAAAATAATAACGATTAGAGTTTGATAGATTTTACACCCTCCTCTCAAGGAGAGAAAAAATCTCACAATCTAAAGATCCTTGTGTAAGGATGAGATCTTGTACTAAGCAAGAGATATCTTTGTCAAAAAATAAAGGCACATTTTCAACTATTGATCAAGAGACTATCTTGTTGGGACTCCTCCAAGATCATATAATATCTCTACCTCCAATAAGAAGAGATAAATTTTACTACAAGAATTCATTTTGTGCACATCATAGAGCTCATGGTCATTCTACTAATGAATGTAAGGCTTTGAGTAATAAAATCCAATATCTTAAGGATTGTGGTGATTTTTCTTGTGTTGAAGCACCTAGTTACTCATGTTGATAATGGTTTTCATGTTTCTTATCAATCATGTCATCTCATCCTTATCTCACACTAAGTGGGGGAAAGGATTTAGGTAGCCTTTCCCTTATATGTTACTTGTCATTTTCTATTTTTTCTAGTTGACAACCTTCCATGTATAAATAAGAGCAAGCCTGGGATGTGAACGCCATGCCTTAAGTTGGCTCACATGTGATGTATTGAGTTGTCTTTAGTTGTTGCATTTTGGAGGCAAGCCCCTATCCATGATGTAGTTTCATTTGAGAACATATGACTTGCCATAGGGCTTTCTGAATAAGATCTCAGGTCTTCTTCCACTTTAAAGCAATTTCTCATAGCAATGGTGTTAGCAATTGCTTTAATGTGGGTGTATACATGGGTATGTGTAGGATCATGATGGGCCAAAAAGTGGCAATATGATGGGTATGTGGCTCATTACTATCTTTTTACCCAAAATTGATGAAATGAAAAGGGTTTTTAAAGGAGATTCTCAGCTTTCCACCAATATAAATTATGTTTTACTTTGAATTTAATAAGTAATTATTATCTATTTTCTATTCAAATTATGACTAAGGTCCTAATTGATAGACTGCTTGAAAAACATCTATAGATTTTGAATCCAAAACATGCATCACATTCTATGCTTCACATACTATAGGATTAGAAAAATAAAAAATTGAATTTCATGAAGTTTTGACCAAGTTAAGGTGGTCAGACATACGAGTTTTTTTATATTTTTTAAAAGTTGTAATAAATAAATCATAATTAATTATTTACTTGGAAAAAAATTACAAAAAGAATGCATCGATCGGGACATGAGTCCTCTACTTATGTCTAAAATCTTATAAAAAAATATTATCATTTTATTGTGGTTAGGTGGTCAGACAGACACCTACTTCTTATTTTTTCCCTAAAATTTAAGTACTACTGCATTGAAATTTCAAATTTTCACCAAGTAGATTTTTTTTTAAACAAACCTAGTATTTCTGAAACTACATTAAATTTTTATAGATTCTATTCTTACATATTTTTAAAATAATATAGATAACTTATTCAAATTTTTACGTCAAGTTGACTAACTCTGATTTTTCTAATTTTTTTACCACTTAAGGGCCTATTTCTTCCATGATGATCCTGTACATACCCACATTGACACTCATATTTCACTTTGTGGTTTTATTTATTCTTGCAATGTGTCATTTTCTTTGTGACATCATTGGGCTTGATATCCTCCAAGAGTGTGGTATTTCTTTGACTTGTCCTTTCTTGGAGACATTAGGCATGTGATGTTCCCTAAGAATAGACCTTACATGAACTAAACAAAACCCATTTGAATGTATCTTACATTACCTTCACACTTACTGTGGTGTATAAAATATTGCATTAATTAAATAAAAATCCAACACATGTTAATAAGACATTAAATAGAAAAAGCTGTAAAAGAAAAATGAAATAATGCAAACCGTAATCACAGCTTCTCGAAACTGTCTTATCCTCCTCTAACTTCGACGTTTTGTTGCTTCAAATGGCTCTCAGATCAGCAGATATAGCTCAACAAAATGACAGCATGAAGAACGAGATAAAAATAAGAATGCATAATATGCAAAATACAAATATGTTAATATGAAAGATATTGCTGTGATATTAAAACTACTATTGTATGCAAATGCTGATAAAAATATGGCTATGTAAATGAGTATACGAAGTGTGCAAATATGAACGATTATGCATATTGTATGTGGATGATTAATGAAGGCTTGGATTTGCACCGGCTTTTATAGAGTTATCGAACGTGTTTGATTGGCTGAATCGATTGACGGCTCAGATTAAGCTTGTTCGAATGGACGGCGGGAGATCTTCGAAAGTGGAAGAGGAGGATGGAAGGTTTCCCTTTTCTTTGAATTTTGTCATTGAGTTTCGAAGGGAAATTTCCATTTTGAAGGATAAGATACGAATTTGGAAGGGCGAGTTAGCGTGAGTTAGAAATTAAATAAATTAAATTTATTTAATTTGAGAAGTGGAGATAAAAATGGAAACCCACATAATTAAATAAATTATTTTAATTATCTTTTAAAAGAAAATGAAATTAGGGTGAGGTGGAAAATATTAAATAAAAATATTTAATATTTAATTTGAGGATGAAGAATATTCCGTTATTCAAATATTCAAAATATTTGAACTTTAGAATAGGATGATAATTAAATGTAAATAAATTATAAAAATTTATTTAATTTAATCAAGTGAAAGGTAAAAGATGAGATGAAGAAGATATTCCATTATTTAAATATTTAAAATATTTAAACTCTAGAATAGGATGATAATTAAATGTAAATAAATTATAAAAATTTATTTAATTTAATCAAGTGGAGGGTGGGAATGTTAGTAATTAATTTAATTAAAGGTAGAAGAATTTAGAAGATGAGCAATACAAATAAATAATTAAATTTATTTATATGCAGATGACATTAGAGGAATTAATTAAATAAATCATATTTAATTAATTAACAAGCTTAATCATGACCATTTTTAGACATATACATTTTGCCCCTCTTTGAAGTGATGTGTAAGACACATTGCTTCAAAGAAAATAAGATTTTTCCCCTGATGTACTTTCGATGTTTTTGCTAATGATGCCCCCTTGGGAGGTAAATCACGGATGAGAGGTAAAGTGGTTTAGCCCACGACAGAAAAATAAATGTCCATTTTGAAAATAAGGTCACATTTTACCCTTGTTTTGACTTTTAAAAGGTAAAAAGGTTGAAAGAGACAAGTCATTTGCACTTTTGACTGTGGTGAAACTGTAGCTTTGAGAGTGACATCGCGACATGGAGATTCCTTATCACTGCCACTGATTCGAGAGATCGCGCTGATATCAGAGGCCAGTAGCATACGGACCACGGGTGAGTCGATCTAACCCCTTGTGCTTTCGAATTTTTCTGTTTGAAGCGTAATTTTTCAATTTTTCCATGGATTTAGTTTTAAAATTTACATTTGCGTGCATTTAGAAAAGTTTAGGCATGCATACGGTAGAAACAAACACGCATAGGGTGTAGTTTTGAAAATTTCGTAGGAAAACCAGAGTAGTGCATCCCGTAGAAACTAGCGCGCATATAGGGCAGTTTGAAAATTTTAGGGGTAGAGTGCATATAGGAAAAATAGACGCGCATATGGGAAAGCACGCATCTAGCAAAGACAGTGGCGTATTTGATGAATGAAGTGGCACATACGGTAAAATGTGCATAGGGCACATGTTTAAGCGCATAGAGTGAAAACTACAGCGCATATGGGAAAGCGCGCATTCTGTAAAAAGAATGGCGCATCCAGTAAATAGGCATAATTGATGCGTTGATAAAAATGATGACATGTATTGCTTCTTTGGTCAATAGATAGGTAAATTATCATGTCATCATGTTGATAGGGATAGAAATGATAGGAAAATTGAATGATTGATTGATAACCTTGCTTCCTAGGATAGAAAACAAAGAGTAAATGAAACTGATATGACTTCTCATAAATTTGCTTCCTGTGATAGAAAAAAATAATAAATGAAACTAATATGACGTCTGATAAATTTTCTTCTTGTGATAGAAAACAAATAGTAATTAATAGTAGGATAAATGTGATATGATATCCATCTTGATAGAGTTGATTTGATTTGATTGATAGGACTGATTGTGTGATATGGGTCATTGATTTGCTACATTGATATGAGTCATTGATATGAGTCTAATATAGGTCTGATTTGATAGTGCTTAAATAATTGATATGATTCTGATGGATGATCCTTGTGATGAAAAATAAGAGGTTTTCAAAAACCTCCAGATTAGAAAGTGGCATTCAGCGGGATGGGATAGGATCCCTGAGTTGACCCCGGCTGATAGAGCAGTGATTGATGTGTGCGGTTTGAGACCCTTGTTGGCGATGCCACCAATTAGGGTCAACAGAGGATTGTTGACAACACTTGTAGAGAGATGGCACTCAGAGCACAACACCTTTCACATGCCGACCGGTGAGGTGACAGTGACTCCTGAGGATGTATACAGGATCCTAGGTATTCCAGTTGTTGGAGCCCTTGTGTATTACAATCACAAGGAGATTAGAGGTATGGATGCTCTAAGGAGAGTGTATGGAGACGCACAGATAGCCAGGTGTTGGGTACCGTGGGCAGACTTTCACGGATATCCAACCTTACCAACAGTTTTGGGTGCTTTCATCGGAGGTCTCCTTTGTCTGGATCACCGGGCAAAGGGATTATCAATAGGCTAGGGCAGGATTCTGGAGCAAATGATACTACAACCGAGGAGGTATGCATGGGGGAGCTGCATGTTAGCTCACCTCTATCACGATTTACACCAGGTGGTCTATAGAGGATCGTCGAGTTTATCTTGTGGGGTTACAGTGCTACAGATCTGGGCCTAGGAGCATTTCACTGTGACGAGGCCAACATGTGCCAGAGTGAGGGCATGAGGCAGACCATATATCTACATGTATTTTGAGTTCCTTACCCAGCCCAAGCTGGGGAAGGTGGATTATTGGAGACAACTTCTAGATGATATAGATACAGTCATATGGCGACCATATTTGGATTGCGAGCCATGGGTGATTGATGATATAGAGATGCCCTATGTCTGTATTCCGAGGTTCCTGATAGGGAGGACTCCCTTTATTTTAGAGAGATTTTTGGCCTTGCGAGTGCTGAGGCAGTTTGGATTTACGCAGGGGATGTCACAGGGGATTGCACATTACACGCGGAGCAGGGATGAGGCCGGATGGGGGCCATGTATTGTGTATTAGGCTACGTATTTAGAGTTCATGGCCTTAGCACCTAAGGCATGGGTTGACAGACGAGACATCGTGGATGCTGGGATGTCGGATGAGTATGCCACCTATTTCCACACGCATTTTTTTCCACGATTTACCAGTCCTGATGAGCCAGCACCGATTTTGGTAGTTCCACAGCTCGGAGTGGGTGGACAGGAGGATGTGGTCGGCGGTGAGCAGGGAGCAGTTGGAGGAGAGGAGGTGGAGAGCAGAGAGGAGGGCTCAGATGATGATGACGATAGGGATGATGGCAGTGTGGGAGGACATGCACTGGGTAGGTCAGGGATGGATATCCTGAGGGGTGTGCAGATTATGTGGTGACCGAGGATAGGGATAGGGAGCTGGACCGTGATCCAGATGGCCTCCTCCTCATAGCAGGGATAGATAGCCACTCTTCAGGCTCAAGTGTAGACATTGCAGGGGCAGCAGGGTCAGATATAGAGTCAGTTAGCGCAGGAACATGCATTTATTGTGCAGCTACAGGAACAGCTTGCCCAGGCACAGACACATGTATATGTATAGGCACAGGAACCTGCCCCAGACCCACAGTTAGCTCAGCTGATCACCGAGAGGGATGCATTTAGGCAACAGGCAATAGAGGCTGAGGGCATGGCTCAGAGACTAATGGGCACTGTAGAGAGTGTGTCATTGCGAGAGGCCATTGGAGAGGCTATGGAGATGTCCAGGGAGGCTAAGTACTACAGGGTTAGGTACGAGGAGCTATGTCCTCCAGAGCACAAAGAGCCATACCCGCAATCCCATAGCAGGACTAGGAGCAGATCATAGGCACATACCCAGAGCAGGGGAGTGACAGCGCCACGACAGGATCCAGATGCAGGCACCAGTGGCATACCACCTCCCTCCGGACTAGCACCATCAGGAGCATCCACTAGCTAGAATTTATGATGCAGAGCATGTATATGCCATTTTTTTATCATACTTGATGTATTGGACATTGTAGTTTCATTGGACACTTGGACATTTGTATCATTTTTGATGACTGATGATATGCAGTGGCGATGATTATTTTGATGATGATGTGATGTTGATTTTATGATATGATGATATGATACGCATTGATGCCTATGTGTTATAGATTTTTTTATGCATGTAAATGATTTGATGACTAACGTGATATGCAGGATGGTTTGATTATGATGTTTTATTATGATTATGATTATCTAATGTTGTGTACTAACGATGTCATGCAGATGAATTGCCTATGATGTGTATATTTAGATTTTGTAATGCAGATAAAAGATGAAATAGGAATGTTGTGTGTCAGATATGCATTATGATATGATGGAAAATGTTATGAGTGAATGGATAAATGAAATGATAAAATGATAAAATGACAAAATGGAACGGTATGGAATGGAATGTTAAATTATAATGGAATATTAAATGATATGAAATGAAAATGTTAAATGATATAATATGAAATGATAAATGGATATATGAAAATGAAATGGAATTGTTAAATGATATGATATGGAATGTTATTGTTGAAATGTTATTGTTAAATGATATGAAATGAAATGATAAATGGATATGAAATGTTATCAAATGATATGAAATGAAATGATAATGATATAATATGAAATGATAAATGGATATGATAATGAAAAGAGATGATATGAAATGAAATGATAAATGGATATGATAATGAAAAGAGATGATATGAAATGAAATGATAATGATATAATATGAAATGATAAATGGATATGAAATGTTAAATGGATATGATAATGAAATGAGATGATATGAAATGAAATGATAATGATATAATATGAAATGATAAATGGATATGAAATGTTAAATGGATATGATAATGAAATGAGATGATATGAAATGAAATGATAATGATATAATATGAAATGATGACTATATAATAATAATGAATGGATGGAATGAGTGATAAGTGAATGAAATGAAATGATTATAATGGTAAGAAAATGTATATGAAACTACAATGAGTGATAATTATAAATGCGATGATTCAAATGGTAATGATAATGCAAAGTGGAATGAATGAGATAATGGTGACGTGTCATTAAAATGATAATAATGAACTGATAGGATGATAAGCAAAAAGTGTTAAATGATAATGATAATGAAGTGATAATGAATGGAAAATGAGATGAAGTAAAAATAATAATAAATACAATATGGAAATACAATGATGATGATGATAAAATGATATGAAAATGATATGAAATGATAAAGATGTGATGCTAGTGTGAAATGAAAAGAAACGATAATGATAATGCAATATTAAATGATAATGATAAATGCAATGATAATGATAAATGATAATGATGATATAGAATGATAATAAGGATGAAATGAATTGCTAGTAAAATATTGATGAAATGATAATGGAGATGCGACCAATATGAGATGCAATAAGGAAACTAAGATGAAATGATATGGAATGCACGTAATGAGATGATACTGATATCAAAATGGTAATGAGTGTAATGATGAAACGATAATGCTAATGATGATGAAACGAAGATGACATGCAATGATAATGATACAAATGTTTGCATTGTCCTCCACAAATAGTCCAAAAAAATGACAGCCATTGACCCGTCAAAAACTCGTGATGCAAAATCCAATATGCAGTTATGTACAATGACCTAAAATGAAATGCAACTAAATGAAATTGATCATTTTGTTGAGCCTTTTAGTGAGTCTGCTTTAATCATCATAGAGCATTGGAAAATGTTGGAAGTATGTACAAGCATCAGAGGGGAAATTAGCACCAATGATGACCTGAGTACAACTTTCATGATTTTTGATATAGCAAGTGAACACAAGCATCTAGGTATAATTGAACTAAGATGACCTAAGCATTTCTTGCATAAACAGACAAAGACTAACCACCATCTGATGCAAATTTGGAACTGTCATCAATGATAATCTTTGGAAAAATCATGTCTCGCGACATATTTGCAACCGATAAATGATTAACCTCTAGACAGCAGACAAAGAAAAATCATCCTCTTTCCTCACCACTCTAGTTCAGTACATCATCGAGTGTGCTCTAGAGAAATGATATAAAAAATTAAACAACCATTATTCAAAAATGAAATACTATGATTCCAAACATTATTCAGATTAGAGATCATCCAGATATGAGTCATGGTAAGGTACAAAAATGAAAGCCACTGTGATATTGATCAATGTTTGGATGCTTTGATTTGGTTCAGTTGCTTTGTTTTGCATGATTGTTTTCGATGTCATTGTCTTACTGTTGAAAGTTGATTGCCCCTAGTGTTCCCAGGTTTTTCCCTTGGTATCAACACCACTCTGTTGAAAATAATATGTACAATAATCAAGCCATGATAAGACGTTATCCTTCGAGGCAAATGATGAGAGCATGGTGCTGGTGTGACCTTAAGATGATGACAAAGATGCATGAAAAATGAAGGTTGAAAAAGTAAATGCAGAACATGCACTAATAGATGAAGAGCTACAAATAGCATCTGTTTGCCAGATTTTCACTATTTGTTTTTATTGCATTTTTCTTGTCAATAGACTGCCTGTTTGCTAGGTTTTCACCCTATGACGATTTTTTTTTTAATTTTTTCGTGACTTTTTCGATTTTTTATATTTCTTTAGGACTTTTTCTAATTTTTTGATATTTCTTCAAGACTTTTTCTAATTTTTTTTTATATTTCTTTAGGACTTTTTCTAATTTTTTTTTTGATATTTCTTCAGGACTTTTTATGATTTTTTTATATTTCTTCAGGACTTTTTCTGATTTTTTTTTATATTTCTTCAGGACTTTTTCTGATTTTTTTTTATATTTCTTCAGGACTTTTTCTAATTTTTTTTATATTTCTTCCTTTAAACATAATACTTTTTGAGGTGCATGTTGTTGATAGGCTCGTCAAACAGGTCTCCTTCTGGCATTGATAGCTTGTATGCTCCTAAACCGTAAACTGCGATAACCACATAAGGACCTAGCCAATTTGGTTCAAACTTTCCTTTCTTCTCTCTGTCTTGTTGATTGCGTGGATTCTCTTTCAGAACAAGATCACCCACTTGAAAGGTTCATGGCTTTACTTTTTGGTTATAGCTACGAGACATCATCTGTTGGTAAGATTTCAAATGATCAGCTGCTCTTTGTCTCTTTTCATCTAGAAGTTCCAATTCCTGGAGTCGGGAAACTCGATATTCATCATCTATTGTAAGGCCTTTCAATGATACTCTGAGTGAGGGAATCTCAACTTCTAAGGGCAATATGGCTTCTGCTCCATAAACAAGGGTGAATGGCATTGCTCCTGTTGGCATGCAAACATTGGTTCTATAGGCCTATAGAGCAGGATTGAGTTGAACGTGCCAATCCTTCCCTAAAGTATTCACAGTCTTCTTCAAGATTTTCAATATTGTTTTATTTGAGGCCTCTGCTTGGCCATTCCCTTGTGGATAGTAAGGTGTTGAGTATCTATGCTATATGCGAAATCTCTCACAAAGTTCATCAACATCCTGATTTTTGAATGGACATCCATTATCTGTGATAATGGAGTTGGGAATGCCATACCGACAAATGATATAGTTGAGTATAAATGATGATATTTTTTTTCCGGTGACTTTAGTAAGAGGGACTGCCTTAATCCACTTGGTGAAATACTCTATTGCTGTGATAATAAATTTATGCCCATTTAATGAAGAAGGATGAATCTTGCCCACTAGATCTAAACCCCATTGAGAAAATGGCCAGGTTGGTGTGAACGGTTGAAGTTCTTATGCAGGGGCATAAATGAGATTCCCATGAATCTGACATTTTGAACATGTTTTCACAAAAGTGAATGATTCCCTCTCCATTGTAGGCCAATAGTAACCCATTCTAATTAATTTCTTAGATAAGGTCAGTCCACTTGAATGAGTACCACAGATGCCACCATGAACTTCCTGTAAAGCTTTGTCAGATTCCTTACATTTAAGACATCAGAGTAAAGTACCATCAAGACCACGGTGATAAAGGGTGTCAGCGATGAGGGTATAGTGAGCAGATTGATGGATAAAGTTGCGTCTTTGGTTACGGGATAAATCGGGTGGTAAGATGTCGTCTTTGAGGTAAGCATAAATTTTTCCATACCAAGGTGAATCGGATCCTACTAGATGAAAAATGATTTGGCTTTCAGGGGTATCATATGCAGGTGTAAATGATTGTTCCACCAGAAATTCATAATGATTTTGAGTTTCTGGGAGCTGTAACAATGATGCAATTGTAGCCATAGCGTCAGCTGCTTTATTATCAAGCCTTGGAATTTGTGTAAATTTGATGTCCACAAAGTATTTTTTGAAGTCATCCATCATCTTTTTATAAGGCAGAAATTTGGCATTTTTGGTTTGATAATCATCATTGATCTGATTGATGACCAGCTATGAGTCACCATACACCTGTAGTTCTGTAATTCTCCATTCCAGTGCTATCTTGAGTCCAGTGATTAATGCTTCATATTCAGCTATGTTGTTGGTGCATGGAAACATTAGCCTATATGAACGAGGAATGGTGTGTCCTCGAGGGGTGACGAAAAGTATGCTTGCCCCCGATCCATGTTGAGTGAAGGAACCATCAAAATATCAAGCCCATGTTTGTTTAGATTCTATATTGAAGACATCAGCATCTAGAAATTCAATATGCAAGGGATGGTGTGCTTGTAGTGGTGCTTCAGCTAGTTTATTAGCGATAACTTGTTCTTTGATTGCCTTACGATCAACATAATGAATATCGAACTCACTCAGAATCATTACCCATTTGGCTAACCTTCCTGTCAATGATGCCTTGCTCAACAAATACTTGAGTGGATCAATCTTCGAAACCAAATTGACTGTATGGGTCAGCATGTAATGTCAAAACTTCTGTGAAGCAAAAACTACTGCCAGACAAGCCTTCTCAATAGAAGTGTAGTTGAGTTCATGACTTGTTAATGTTCTACTGATGTAGTAGATTGCACATTCCTTTCTTGTAGAGTCTTCTTGTGCTAGTAGTGCCCCCAGAGATGTCTCTGTTGTAGCAATGTATAAGATGAGTGGTTTGTCTAGATTTGGTGATATAAGAACTGGTGGAGTCATTAGATATTCTTTTATTTTCTGGAAAGCCAATTCACATTTGTCATCCCACTTGAAAGGAACATTTTTATGCAGTAGATGTGTGAAAGGTAAACTTTTGTCGGCCAATTGTGCAATGAACCTTCGTATAGATTGGAGTCGTCCTTGCAGTGATCTTAACTGACTGATGTTCTTTGGTGGAGGCATTTCCATAATTGCTTGAACTTTCACTGGATCTACTTCAATTTCCTTTTCTGAAACAATGTACCCTAAGAGTTTTCTAGATTTGACCCCAAAAACACATTTCTTAGGGTTGAGGTGAACTTTGAATTTTTCTAATCTTGCAAATATTTTGGACAATACTTCAAGATGTCCTTCTTTGGTGTATGATTTTTCCAGTATGTCATCCACATAATCTTCCATGAAGACATGCATCATGTCATGAAATATTGTAGTCATGGCTCTTTGATAGGTAGCCCCAGCATTTTTTAGACCAAAAGGCATGACATTCCAAAAATAAGTCCCCCATGGACATGTGAAAGTTGTTTTCTCCTGGTCTTCAGGTGCAATCTTGATTTGGTTATATCATGAAAAACCATCCGTTAATGAATACATGGCATGGCCAGCTGTCAGATCAACTATGGTGTCAATATTTGGTAATGGGAAGTCATCCTTAGGACATGCTTTATTGAGATCTCTAAAATTTGTGCATATTCTGATAGTTTTATTTGGTTTGGATATAGGTACAATGTTGGAGATCCATTCTGCATAGTCAATTGGTTTGATGAAGCCCACATCAAGAAGTTTTTTTAGTTCTTCTTTAACTAATAATGCAACATGAGGGTGCATCTTTCTGAGTTTTTGTTTTACCGGCTTTGCCCCTGGTTTGATAGACAAATGATGCATGATAAGATCAGGATCAAGGCCAGGCATGCCAGCATAAGACCACGCAAAATTTACCTGATTTTCCTTCAAGAATTCCATGAACTTTGGTATTTCTTGCTCTGTCATGGATGCAACTAACTGTAAAATTCTTGGTTTGTCAGAAATCTTGAGATCAACAGCATTTGTAGGCTCAATAAGAATAGGTGATCACTCATGATAGTGCTCAGGAAGAGTGTCAAGAGTCCCATCATCGGGCACCTCAAAGAGGTTTTCACCATCTGATACGCTCTTTATTTTATATTTTGTTTGATCTAATACTGCCAGATTCTAGTTTTCACCATTAGATCTTTCTTTTTTGTTTTTATTTTTTGCAGCTAGGAGACTTGACACTCTCCTGATCAAAAACTCTATCGAAAATCACTGGTAGAACAATCATTTGTATCCTCTACGAAAAGGAAGTTTACAATAGCTTCATCACTTGGAAACATGGGTATGTTAATAGATTCAGTAGAATCCCAATCAATGAGGTCAGGATGGATTAAAGGTAGAGGATCATCAGGCTGTGTGAGATCGGCTATGGTTAAGGTCATAACAGAGTGGTTCATAGGATCTGAGGTATGAGGTGAGTCAATAATGATACTGTCCTCATGATAGTCTTGTTCGTTTAGATCCGATTTAGTATCACTAGAATCATAGTCAATTTGTGGTTTAGATTCTTGTGGTTGTGACCCTGAACCTTGTCCTTCAATTAGGGTTGGGGCATATTGCTGTATTACATCAACCTCTTTATCCCTCTAGAACTCATCATTATAAATGGTGTCCCATTGATATTCAGTAGAGTCTGTGTCAGAATTGTTGTCTAGGAAATTCTAAATTGTTGTCAAACATGCCTCTTGTGAATTTGAACCTTCTTGCAATGCGAAGACAGTGCTATGCAGTTGTTTTTCTTTGGAATGATTATCATAACCCAATCCAGTTTTCTCTTTGGCAGTGAGTCCATGAAGGTGAATGGGTTCAACTACTCCTTCCTTCCTTTTTCTGATAGGTCCTTCATCATAACCCATCTTCTGCATGATTGAATATCCTTTTCCATATTTGTCTGTGGGTAATTTGATATTAGAAACTGCTTCATCTTCATCTTTATAGAGCCAATTTAGAATTTCAGTATCCTCATGATTTTCCATGGGAAATTTTTCTTTGATGAAGTGCCCCTTAAATTTTGTGATTGGTTCCACTGGTGTTTGCTTTGATGTTGATGCTACTGATATTTGGTGTTCCTTGATAGATGGTTGTCCATGTGATCGAGGTGATGTAGGTAGATTGACAAGACAGAGAGAGTATTCTCCAACTCCATGATCCTTGAATTTCATCTTTTTGTCAAAGCTATTGGTCAATCGACTGATTTGTGTGTCAATCTTTAGAGAAGTACTAGCATGAGCTTCTCAATTATTAGGAACCAAAGTATCTTGACTGGCTTTCATGTTGGCACAAGTTTGAACGTTGGAATTATTAGCAGGTATCGTGATTTCTTGTCCATCATAAGGAAATTTGAGACATTGATGGTAAGTGGATGGGACAACTTGCATTTCATGGATCCAAGGATGACCCAACAAGATGTTATATGCCAGATCACGATCCAGTACTTGACAAAAAGTATTCTTTATAATAGGGCCCACTCTGATTGGGAGCATGATTAGCCCTTTGGATGCTCTTTCTTCATCATCATAAGCTTTTATGGTAATCTTTCTTCTGAAATCAATGGAGTCTTCAGAGAATCCTAAGGCTTTAACCAACTTCAAGGTACAGATGTTCAAACCAGTACCTCCATCTATTAGAACTCGTCTGATGCAAAATTTATGAACCATGACTTCTAAGTACAAAGAGGAGTTATGAGGATGAGTTATGGAAATGTCATCTTTATCAAAAAATGAAAGACAAGTGGGTGAGGACAAATGCCCTACCATGGCTTGAAATTGATTCACATCCAAATCAGTAGATACATTGGTTTCAATGAGGGCCTTTTCAAGAATTTATTTATGGGCTGGAGAAATCTTTAATAGTTCCAAAATAGAAATTTGAGCGGGGGTTTTTCGAAGTTGATTGACCAAATCATATTGATGTTGAGGTGGAGGTTCAAGGGATCTTGAGGAGGTGCCTTTCAAGACAATTTTGGCTTGCGCTCTTGTTGTTGCGTTGACTTCTCTATATTCCTCCCTCTTTTTGACTTTTATGACATTCACCCACTCATCGTCTGCATAGAGATGGTTGATTATATGATCATCATTGATGTGATTCACTTTTTTGTCGGAAGACTCACCTTTTTGATAATTAGGTAAAGGGTTGCGAAATGCTTGGTGGTCTACGTTGGTTTGTTGACTTCCTTCTATTGTGATGATATCATTGTCAATCAAGTCTTGAATAGCATTCTTCAAGGCTTGGCAGTTGTTTGTACGATGACCCTTACACCGATGATAATCACAATAGTGTGCCTCATTCCATGATGGAGGCTTTACACTGGGTTCATAATTTCATTGAGGCGGTAAAGTAATGACATTTTTGGCCATCAACTCTTTGAACACAGATTCCACAGATTGACCCAATGGAGTGAAAGTTCTTCTATTCAAGAAGAAAGAAAATCTTTACGCATTTGAATTTGAGGTGTTTCCTAAATAATTTTGATTGTTATTATTTCCTCGGTAACCCTGGTTGTTGGAAATCCCTTGATGGGGAGTAGAATTTTGATTTGTATTATTCCTTTGAGGAGGAGGATTATTTTTGTGATTTGCAATTGAGTTGACATTGTTGTTGTGACTGTTTGGAGTAGTGAGGACAAATGGTTTGGTTGAAGCATGATTTGCATCCACAACACCATCATTCACCATATTTTTGTTGCGATTCCAAAATTTGGATTTGTCCTAATTATTGTGATGGTTGGATGAGCTAGGATTTTCTTTGTCATGTTTTATTATGCCTCTTTTGACCAAAGCATTTTCAATGGTTAAGGCATCTTCAATCATTTTCTCAAAAGAAGAGGGACAGTGTAAGTTCAAGTGATAGCTCATTTCTGAATTTAAACTATTGATAAAAGTAACCATCTTTTCTTTCTCAGGGACAGGACGTGGGTATCTGGCAAACATTCTTCTCCATCTCTGAAGAAACGTAATGAAAGGTTCACTAGGTTTCTGTGCAACTTTACAAAGATCTATCATGGTGATCTGATGTTGTATGTTGTAAGTATATTGGGATATGAATAGGTTGATCAATTCTTCAAAGGTTCTGATGGGAGGTGTGATCTTGGATAACCATTCCATAGAGTGTATTCCGAGACTCCTAGGAAACAGTCGCATCAAGTAAGTATCTTCATGAGTGAATTCTAATGTCAGATTTCTGAAGTGTCTAACGTGATCAATTGGATCTGTTTTCCCATTATAGCGATCAAATTTTGGCATTTCACAATGTTTGGGAAAAGGAATCATGTTTAAACTTCTATCGAAAGGATAAGGACAGATGTCCTCCAGAGTGTATTTATTTGTGGTTGTTCCCCCTTGCAATTCTCTAACTTGTCCTTGAAGTGCCTTGATTTGTTGGGTCAAGGCACTAAGATCTGAGAGGGGTGTCTCTTTAGGTTTGTTTTTCAAGTTTTCAGTGTCAAAGTTGTGAGGTAATTTAGCCCCTTGTTCGGCTAGATAGCGAAAATATTTTTCCTTATCTCACTGTAAGATCTTTTCAATGGCTTTATGGAATTTTGGATCTTGTTCAGCCTCTCTAAGACGTTCCTCTTCTTGTTCTTCATCACTATCCATTTGATTTTTATCTCTGAAATTTTGGAAAGGATTTTCTTCTCTATTGTCCATGTTGTTGAAAATTGGATTTTGATTTATGCTGAAAATGGGATTACTGCTTTCTCCTTCCTCTTGAATGTTCTGAATATGAATTTCTTTTTGGATTGTATCCTTCGATTTGTTATGTTGAGATCTTGTGGAGATAGGCATATGTTTTTGAAAATTTCCTCTAAACTTAGATCACGGTTTTGACAAGTGCTACGGTAACGATATCTTGATCTGATAAGATATGGAATCTTATGATATGATCAAGGATACTTCTAATTTATTGGTTGTGGCTTCCAAATTTGATGAAGGATTTCAGAATCCTGTTGGGGAAGTTGAACCAAAAATTAAAAATTTGTTTGAGAAATGCACTTTTAAAATTTTGATCTTTGTTTTCAAAGAAACTCTCTCAAAATCTTTGGAGAATATGGCTTGGGTGTGAAGGATATTCTATGGAAGGTTGTGGTATGTTGTCAAATTCCAGAGGTTGGTTATGATTATGCTGTTGTGATAGAGCTCTCCTTTGATAATAAGCTCGGGAATCTAAGGGATCTACAACATATTCATCAATGAATCCTCTAACAAAATCCTGATGTCTATGAAGAAACCCTCGATAGTGAAGCAAGAATTGTTGACTTTTGTACAAGAATTTTCTCTTTTGTAGTGTTTTCTTGTATCCTAATGGTTTCTTAGGTTTTCTAATTCTCTTGGAAACTGATTTCTTGGTAAACTTTGTTGACTTCCAACCCCTAAGCATGGAAGAAGGTATTGGGAATGTTCTTTGAAGCAATGATATGAAAAACTCTTAAGTGACTTTCAGTTGTTGTTCTTCCTGTCTCTTTTGGATGATCTCTTTATCTATATTAATGTATTGGAAGACACAACAAACATTTTTGAAAATAGTTGTTCTTAAGGCCCTATTACTAACATGCAGTGTTTGATCAAGAAATGTTTTTCATCAAATGTTTTCACAGGTTTTTGCACAATGAAAGATAGTTCAGACAAACTCACTCTTAAGCACTCAAGTAGGTCATTCTAGTAATCAACAACCCACATCTTAAAACTACGTCGACTCACATAGCCGTGTCACCCCCGGAGGGGTGCCCATGTTTTTATCTTTTCTAGGCGCGTACTCAGAGTTATGAAAGTGGATACCCGATCCCCTGAGCAAACGGTCCTTGGCAGTTATATGGTGAGTGTCTTGGGGGCAGAATGTTTGGCAACTGACTCGACTGGCTACTACACTAGGTTCGTAGTAAGGATTTCTATTCCGTGCGGCAATAATAAACTCCCTCAGGAGACCTCCCAACCTTTAGAACAAAGGTTTTGGGGATGGTTATCTTGCACACTATAGGCAAAAGAGGGTTTCCCCAGATCTGCTTTAAATTTTATAGTGGGGCAAAATAGCCTGGCTTTGGCTTGAACCCACTTGAGTCGTTCCCGTAGGGTGAGTACTTTTTCCCACTACGGTAGGCTCTCTAAAGGATGTAATTGAAATAATAACATTGCATGAAATAAAAAGGCAAGTCTAGTATTCTGATCACCCCGTTAAGGGGAGAGCATAGACCTATTGCCACAATCACAGCACGTAAATGTTCTTTTTTTTAAAATCCAAATAACAATGAGTTAATCTAAGTGAAGATATTGCTTCACCAAAAATAGATTGTTCAATTTTAACTGCAAGATTCATTGTTTGGTGACTATCCTAGATTGCTTCATTTTATCCAGTTGTGGCTACCCTAGGATTGCTTCATTTTAACTTTCAGAAAAAGAAACAGAATTCTGTCTATGGAATGCATCAGACTTAGAATTTTGTAATTTTGTTACAGTCTATATGCGCCTAAACAGAAGCTGTATGCACCGAAACATATATGCGCCAAAAAAGAGACTGGATGAGCCGAAATAGAAACTAGATGTGCTCGAATAGAAGCTAGATGTACCGGAACAAATACTATAAGCACCTAAACAGAGACTAGATGCGCCATAAGAAAATTTCAATAATTACTATGCATGAAGGAAATTATATGCGTGCAAACATTTGCTCTATGTGCTAAACACTATATGCGCTTTAACAGTCATGAGATGCACATTTACAGTGACAGGATGCACCGTAACAGTCACAGGATGCGCAGTAATAGTCACGGGATGTGCGTCAAAATTCTGCAAAATCAAAAGTTAAAGTTTTCCATATGCGCGTCAGAAATTTTTGAATGGGCCTAAATGTCAGAATTTTCTGAAGAACCGATTCCAGAAAGCCGAAACTGTCAAAACGACTTTACAGAAAATGTTAAATTTGTGGGTTATTGCCCCACGGTGGGTGCCATTTTAATGTCGTGTATAAAATATTGCATTAATTAAATAAAAATCCAACACATGTTAATAAGACATTAAATCGAAAAAGTTGTAAAAGAAAAATGAAATAATGCAAACCGTAATCACAGCTTCTCGAAACTGTCTTATCCTCCTCTAACTTCAGCATTTTGTTGCTTCGAATGGCTCTCAGATCAGCAGATAGAGCTCAACAAAATGATAGCATGAAGAACGAGATAAAAATAAGAATGCATAATATGCAAAATACAAATATGTTAATATGAAAGATATTGCTGTGATATTAAAACTACTATTGTATGCAAATGCTGATGAAAATATGGCTATGTAAATGAGTATACGAAGTGTGTGAACATGAACGATTATGCATATTGTATGTGGATGATTAACCAAGGCTTGGATTTGCATGGGCTTTTATAGATTTTTCGAATGGGTTTGATTGGCTGAATCGATCGACGGCTCGGATTAAGCTTGTTCGAACGGATGGCAGGAGATCTTCGAAAGTGGAAGAGGAGGATGGAAGGTTTCCCTTTTCTTCAAATTTCATCATTGAGTTTCGAAGGGAAATTTCCATTTTGAAGGATAAGATACGAATTTGGAAGGGAGAGTTAGCGTGAGTTAGAAATTAAATAAATTAAATTTATTTAATTTGAGAAGTGGAGATAAAAATGGAAACCCACATAATTAAATAAATTATTTTAATTATCTTTTAAAAGAAAATGAAATTAGGGTGAGGTGGAAAATATTAAATAAAAATATTTAATATTTAATTTGAGGACGAAGAATATTCCATTATTCAAATATTCAAAATATTTGAACTTTAGAATAGGATGATAATTAAATGTAAATAAATTATAAAAATCTATTTAATTTAATCAAGTGAAAGGTAAAAGATGAGATGAAGAAGATATTCCATTATTTAAATATTTAAAATATTTAAACTCTAGAATAGGATGATAATTAAATGTAAATAAATTATTAAAATTTATTTAATTTAATCAAGTGGAGGGTGGGAATGTTAGTAATTAATTTAATTAAAGGTAGAAGAATTTAGAAGATGAGCGATACAAATAAATAATTAAATTTATTTATATGCAAATGACATTAGAGGAATTAATTAAATAAATCATATTTAATTAATTAACAAGCTTAATCGTGACCATTTTTAGACATATACACTTACAATAACTATTATATTCCCACCTTGTATAACACACTTTGCTTGTTTGTGGAGCCATCCTACTTGATCATGGGTGTCAAACATATATATTAAGTTTACTTTCCTTGTGAATCCTACCATTATTTTTTTGTAGCACCCTATTGGAGTTATTAGATGGATAGCTTTGGTATGTTTACTATTATGAGAAGCCTAAAGATGGGCATGAATTTCTCATT
The DNA here is from genome assembly GCA_007258455.2 of Sequoia sempervirens. Taxonomy (NCBI): domain Eukaryota; kingdom Viridiplantae; phylum Streptophyta; class Pinopsida; order Cupressales; family Cupressaceae; genus Sequoia; species Sequoia sempervirens. The sequence continues at coordinate 224,016,439 of VDFB02000017.1, forward strand.
ATGTTGTGAGAAGTTGATATAGAGGCATAAATTTCTCAGTAAGTAAGCCCTTTTTGGATACTCACCCAGTGGACAACCTTAAGTTACATTGCCTCAGAGTGAGCGTACATTTTGGATACACAGCTTAGATCTGATCCACATCATGTTGGATAAATGGTTGAGGCTTGATCCACCCCTTTTAATTTTGTTTTTTTTTTTCTTTCTTCTTTATGTCTTTGATATTGCATGTTTGTGTAGATATTTTTTTGTTGCATATTATACACCTTGTGTTTGTCCCTTTATGCTTATGTTTGTTTGACATAGGATATTGGATCCTAGTGGCTTAATCACCCTCCTTGATCTTAGTCATCCTATAGCATCCACATTGGTACACTTGGACCACTCTTCAATGTCTACTTTAGCTTGAGTTTGAAGCAAGTTACTCCTCTCACCAAATGGGGGCTAAATGTATTGTAGGAAAAATTATCCCTTTTTACACTTAATTTGGGAATAATTAATAGTAAAATGAGCTCTAATGTTACCTTTATTTAGTGTTGTAATATGTTTTACACATTCAAATTAAGTTTAGGGCCCTTTTAAACTAAATGGACTTGAATGTGCCTTATTTAGGGTGATGTAAATTGTATCTTTACACTTTCACACTAATATAGAGCTTTATTAATTAATTAAGCTCCTTTATACGTTATTTGGTCCTATTTTGTATCCACAAGACTTATTCAATGCATCTTTCTAAGGATAATCCTGACACTTATCAAATGACCAATCATAATTTTTTTTATGGGTTACAAGTGTTCCCTAGATTTAGTGATCTAGGACTCATATGCCACCTTGGACATATGGGTTGCACCTAAGTCTCATGGCCTGATCCTAAATTTGGCATAGAACTTAATATTTCTTGAAATTAGTGTCCCAAGCCTAGGCTACTAGGAATCATATGCCCCAATTGGCATATGATTCCCTCTTTAACTAATACCTATTTTAAATTCAAACTCTTGGTGGGATTTTATTCTCATAGATAATATGTCGACTTGTAGTGTTTTAATTTTGGGAAATTTGGCATAAATAAGTTTAAATACAAGGTTATTTCATATATTTTCTCCTAGCTGTTGGAATATTTGCCTCAATCCATACTGACATGTAACTCTTAGAAGGAAAAATCACTATGAAATTATTCATGTCTGGACGACTAACTGTTCTAAATCCGCTTGAAATGTTCATGTCACCGAGACAGAGGTGATGTCTTGTCGAATGAAATCTATCGCTGTAACCTAGATGTATTCATTATGACCTTTCATCGAAGTGGAAACTTCTGGCCAAGAGAATGTTCTTATCAGGTGTCTAGAGGATGTTGGGGAGACTCCTAGTGATTAGGTGATCAGAGTAACACAAAAAGGGCTTAGGGAGAACTCTCAGTGACTGAAGGATGTCTCACCGATAGCATGTGGTCATTGGGCTAACACACAAGGTTTCGATAAGATGTCCTAGTGATCGATGAAGGTCTCACCAACAGCTTGGGGTCTTCGTGGTGACATTAAGACTTTGATATGAATTCTTGGCGATGGGTTCTTGGTCTTGCCAATAGGGATGGTTTCGGTATGAAATATTCGCTTGGTGAATGGTCTTGGCGAAGGTCATAAGTCTTTCCAACTTGGTAAGACTTGGTTGTGCTCGGAGAGAAGTTCTAGTGAAAGTGATTAGTCTTGCCGACTGGTGGATGCTTCGGTGAAACTTGAGAAGACTCAGAGTGAGGTCCTGGCGAGAGCGATAGTCTTGCCAAATGGAAAACTCACTTCGGCATGACTTGAAGAATTCGGTATGAGACTTGCACTGATATCAATATAGAGACTTTGCGGCATCGGGGAGACATTGTTAGTGTCTCACTGATATGCAAACAAAGATGAATTCCTTTGACTGTCTGACCATCCTATGTGGAGCCTCGTGGAACAATCAGAGGAAGCGATTTTCAAATAGTTGGCGGTTTAATTTTTACATCAGTTGCAACGCTGGAGCTGAACTATATGCATAGAAAAATCAACGCTCATGAGGAAACTTTCTACTATAGGGAAATGGCAGATAAGGATGCACAGAGGATAAAAATCAGAATGTGTTAAGATAGAAGCAGATCATAATTTCTGAGAATGAAAGTAAGCAAGATGAATCGAATTCTTGAGAGAATTTTCTGTAACTGGATGAATAGTGAATGAAGCTACTGTGAACTGATACCAGAGAGTTGTCTCTGCATTGTATGTAATTTAGTGATTACTAAAATACAAAGAGATTCGACTTGGTGTGGTGGGTTTTTTCCTGAAAGGGTTTTCCCACTTAAATCTGTTGTTCATTGTCTTTGAGTATCTTCTCTATTTTTGTAAATATTTCATGTGTGTCTTAATTAGACTGTAATTAGAAAATTAAAAGTACTGTCTGCTTACTTCCCTATGGTTTTGACGTTAGGAAAGTTGCTTCCGCACCTTTGCTTTCATTACAAGTGGTATCAGAGCCTGGCCAGTTGTGTTTTCCTTGTGAGTGGGTTGGGTTTTTTGTGTCAATCCTTTTCCAGTGGGAGTTTTGTAGAAGTTTGATAATTTAATTATAGATTAAGATGGCAAGAACATCCAAAAAGATGGATATAGAGAAATTCAATGGTAGCAATTTTTAGTTGTGGAAACTCAAAATGGAAGATCTGTTAGTGGACTGAGATATTTGAATTGTTGTGACTAAAACGAAACCTCAGGCCATGAAGCAAGAAGATTGGGACCTGGCAGATAGAAAATAAAAACCCTGCTGATAAGGCTCTATTTAGTAGACTTTTTTCTTTTGAACGTTCATGAAGAAAATATTGCATCTTCCTTGTGGAAAAGACTAGCATCTATTTATCAGGGCAAGTCCTTGGTAAACAAATTGTTCTTGAGGAAGAAGTTGTACTCTTTGAGAATGCAGGAGGGAGGATCCATTGCTGATCATTTCAACACATTCAACATGTTGATTGCTTAGTTAGCATCTGTTGGTGTGAAAATTGAGGAAGAATATTGTTGCATGATACTGCTATGTTATTTTCTAGATTCTTGGGATCATTTGGTAATGGCCATTGGGAGTACGACATCCACTTTCAAGATGGAAGATGTTGTTGCTTCTTTGTTGTTAGAAGAGATGAGAAGGAAATCTTCTGAGATGGAAAAGGAGGCTCTGGCTGTTAGAGGTAGATCAAAATAGAAGGGCAAGAAGAAGGACAATAAATCCATATTCAAATCAAAAGGGAGATCAAAGTCTCCTACCAAGAAGTCCAAGGTGAAGTGTTGGAATTTTGGGCAACCTGGTCATGTCCGAAAGGATTGCAAGGAGGAGAAAAAGAAGAAGAAGAAATCTTCTGGCAATGATTCTTCTCAAAGTGATGCAGACGCCTTCATTGCAGCCTTGGCTACATGGGCATCTGATGATGTCTAGTTGATTGATTCTGGAGCATCTTTCTACATGACATCTCATAGAGACTGGTTCACGAAGTATGAAGAATACAATGGTGGACAGGTGTACTTGGCAAGTGATTCATCCTTGGAAATTATCAATCATGGAAGAGTCAGAATTCAATTCCCTGATGGAAGAGTGAAGGGAATCAATGATGTGATGCATATACTAGGTCTGGCTCAAAACCTACTTTCTGTAAGTAAGCTAAATGATATTGGAGTGCAGGTCATGTTCTCTGGAAATGGATGCAAGATGACTAGAAGCTCTATGGTGCTAGCTAGGGGTGCTCGAATTGGTACCTTGTACAAGCCGGATGCACTAGATATCTAATGCAATAGTGTCTTTGCAAAGTCACTTAAGGTTGCTCATGGAGAAAATAAAGAAATCATTCCTAATGGTGTAAACTCCGTGGAGGTTAAACTTCCAATAGAGAAGAATATGCTCTGGCATCATAGGCTAGGCTACATTGGTGAGAAATGTTTAAAACCTTGAAAAATAAAAACTTGGTAGAAGGACTTGAAGACTGTAACCTTGAGTTTGAATTTTTTGAACATTGCATATATGGAAAGCAACAACGCATTTTATTTTATTCCAGTCCTCACAAATCTTCTAGTTTGGTTGATTATATACATTATGATGTGTTTGGTCTAGTGAATGTTCCTTCTTTGTCTAAATCAAGATGCTATGTATCATTTATTGATGATTATTCAAGAAGAGCATTTGTATATTTTCTGAAAAGTAAATCAGAAGTGTTTAGTCGATTTAAGGAATTTAAAACCTTGTAGAAAATCAGACTGGTAGAAAAATAAAATGTTTAAGGATTGACAATGGCGGTGATTTTTGTTCAGATGAATTTGAAAGGTATTGTAAGGACCATGGGATTAAAAGACATAAGACTACACCTTACACTCCACAACAAAATGTGTTGGTGTAATTAATATTTAATTACACTTTACATAAGTTTACTTAGGCTTTATTTAATTCCTAAGTTTTAGGTTCTTATCTTTATCTTTTGAGCTATCTTGTTGCTCAAGATAAGATTAGGGTTTGCATCTTTGCTTTTATAAAGAAAATCATATCTTATAATTTATTGAACTCTTGAATAATAATATTTGCACATCTTCTTGCAAATCTCTTTCTTTTTTTTTTTCTCTTATGTGGAAGGATTCTTCTAGTTTTCAAATCTAATATTGGTTTCTAACATGGTATCAGAGCATTGATTTGCAGCCCCTTCTCAGATTTTTTAGAAAATCATTGTAGGGTTTGTTCGGGATTCCTTGAGGTTTTTCATACTTCAAGTTTGTCTCTCTATTTGGGTACTCTTGCATGGTTACTTTCGGCACACATTGGAGGAACTATGAGCTCATATTTGAGTTCAGGGCTGTCAAAAAAGTGAAGATCAACTTTTGTTTCACTTGATTCTGACATTTTATGCCAAAGTTATGAGGGTTTGAAGATCTGTCAAATCTAGGAGTTGTGAAGCTTCTAGTGTGTTTTCAAGCAGATCCGACCTTGCCATCAGATCCAGAGCATCCGAGAGATGAAAAATGACATATAACATGCCTATGTTTGGCATCAGCTATTCGTGAGGCAAAATTTCTTTACCCAACAGGTTGTACAGCCCGCCAAGTACAGGGTACTATATTATTTTTTGCAGAATAAAAATTTATTATTTTCTACAAAAAAATTTATATATCAAGCTATTTAAATATTTATTTTGGGCGAAATATTTTTGTTGGTTTTTATTAAAATGGTGGCTTAAATATTATTGGGGTTTGATTTTTTTTTTAAAAGAACCTGCAGAATCTTCATTATTGGTACTATCGTACCCTCTGTCGGCCCATTGTACATCGGCCAGTCACATCATTTTTCCCTCCCAGTAGACCGCCAACTTCATTTCTTGCCGGTTCCCCTTATCTCTCCGGCTCCCACCAGATTTTTTTCACTGTGGGCAATGTCTTCTGCACCCGCCGACTGTTCCTCCTTCGGCCCCGTGGTCTTCGGGTGTCTAGGAGCTATCATTACGGTGGAGCCTCACAAAGCGGCACCATCGCTCATGCCTTCAACCGCTCTGCCCTGCTGCTACTCTCCCTCTCTACCACCTCCGATGGTGTACTTTTATTTTTTGCAACTGTGTGGGGTGCAGTCATATGGAGAACCGCCAGCCAGAGCAAAATGAGCTGAAAAATTGCACCCGTTTAGCCTGTGAAAACCTTGAAGTGCCCTTCTACAGCTGTTTTTTTCATTTTGGCATAACTTTTGATCCCGGAGGCGAATATTTTGAAACGAGTTATCACCGAAAAGGTGGTGAGACCAATTTTCTGATGGTCCCATCTGTTTCTATAGATTTTTCTATTTGATGGGATATTTTTCCAATTGAAGTCAGATGTTCATATTTCGCTTTGTAGGGCATATCTTTTGACTTGGTGATCCTTTTTTTGTCATTCTTGTGGCATCGGAAAGCTGATTCTATCCTCTACACAAATCTAACATAAATTTATATTTTTTTATGCATTTTTTTATACTCTCCTCTTACAATCATCGAGTTATTGTAATAAATGAACTATGATAAAGTTCCATTCAGGGGGGTTTCTTGCATAATAAATCCGATTAGAGTGTGCATGCACTTTGATCTCCATATTTCATTTTTATTTTTTGGAAAATTGCATGGGTTATCTGGTCTCCTTGTTCACACTTTAGATTGAGAGCCTATGGTTAATGATCCACATTGGATCCATCTTAGTTTGAGGGCCATGTTTTTATGGTTAATTTTCTAGAGTCTTCATGGTACTCCTTCCCATGGAAGAGTTTTAGTCATAGTTTGGCATCGACATCAAGATACACGGCTTCCAGATTATGTCAATATCTCATCTGCTATTGCTTCACAAATTCCAGGGTTGTTCTAGTTTGTGAGTTTTCCAGTGTTCCGTGGCATCAGGTCTGTTGTTGCTTTATCATGATTCCTTGAGTCAATCAATGACTCTCATCTAGTTTCAGTAGTAAACAAAAGTATATTTCCTTGGTTGCCAGAATCAAGTTCTAGTGTTACTCCACAGTGTTCTTCCAGTGCTTTTTTGTAGCAGTCATTTCATTGTAGGGGGGTTTTGTCCCACTGGGTTTTCCTTTTCTACCTCATCTTTGTATTTGTAAATGAGTACCTAATCAGGACTGGTTGCCAGGACTCATCTTTGCATAATAACTTTGCTTCTCCCTAAGTTGCACTTATGGGGGGGTGTTGGTGTAATTAATATTTAATTACACTTTGCATAAGTTTACTTAGGCTTTATTTAATTCCTAAGTTTTAGGTTCTTATCTTTATCTTTTGAGCTATCTTGTTGCTCAAGATAAGATTAGGGTTTGCATCTTTGCTTTTATAAAGAAAATCATATCTTGTAATTGATTGAACTCTTGAATAATAATATTTGCACATCTTCTTGCAAATCTCTTTCTTTTTTGTTTTTCTATTTTGTGGAAGGATTATTCTGGTTTGTAAATATGATCTTGGTTTCTAACAAAATGGAGTTGCTAAAAGGTTCAACGGGATAGTAATGCAAAGAGCACGAAGTATGTTGAGCAGTGTTGGCTTGGAGGAGAAGTTCTGGGCTGAAGCAATCTCTACAACATGTTACTTGGTAAATCATTCTACTAACTCTGCTCTTATTTATAAGACGCCTTTAGAATCATGGTTTGGAAAGAATCCCTCTCTAAGACATATTCGTCTCTTTGGCTGTGAGGCATATGCATATGTTCCATTTGAAAAAAGATCCAAGTTGGAAAACAAGGCTGTAAAGTGCATTTTTATTGGCTATAGTGCTGGCATAAAAGGACACAAGCTTTGGAACCCTGAGGATGAGAAGGTTTTGTATAGTAGAAGTGTTATCTTTCATAGCCTGAAGTATTCTACATTGGATCTACAGTCATAGAAGAAATTAGAAAATGAAAAGGATGTAGCAGAAATTCCTCCTACACCAGATAAAGAGGAATTAAAAAATCAAAATGTACCTAATACTAAGGAGAGCTCAAGTAGTTCTGAAAGTTCTGAAGAAGATGAAGAATCACCTTAGCCTCAGCCTGTGAGGAGGTCAACTCATGAAAGAAAGCAACCTGATAGGTATGGGTTTTCTTTGATTGAGTCTACTTGTGCCTATGCTTTAATTTCTAGCACTGATGAACCTAGGGCTATGAAAGAGGCATTTAAAATGTCTGATTCAAACTCTTGGTTGGAGCCATAAATGAAGAAATGGCATCATTAGAAAAGAATGATACCTGGAGTTTGGTGTCATTGCCTAAAGGCAGAAAAGTTGTGGGCTGCAAATGGGTGTTTAAAAGGAAAATTGGTTTGGATGGCAGTGTAGAAAAATATAAAGCAAGGCTGGTTGCAAAAGATTATTCCCAGGTAGAGGGAATTGATTATGGAGAAATCTTTTCTCCTGTAGCTAAGCTGACATCTATTAGATTTCTTTTGTCACTTGCAGTAGTGTATGACTTAGAAATTGAACAGATGGATGTGAAGACAACATTTCTTCATGGTGATCTCAAAGAATAAATTTATATGTCCCAGCCGGAGCACTTTGTGGAAAAAGGTAAAGAAAGACTGGTTTGCAAGTTGAAGAAATCTATGTATGGCTTAAAAGAGTCTCCTAGAATGTGGTACCAGAAATTTGACACTTTTGTTTTTTCATTGGAATTTGTAAGATCAAAATGTGATCACTGTGTATATTACAAAGCTGAAAGTGATCAAGTCCTTATTATTGCTCTCTATGTTGATGATATGTTGTTCATAGGAAATAGTAAGCTAATGATTTATGATCTTAAGTATCAGTTGTCTAAAAAGTTTGAAATGAAAGATCTTGGTGCAACAAGGTACATTCTAGGAATGGAAATAACCAGGGATAGCAAAAATAGAAAACTTTTGCTCAGTCAGAGTAAGTATATCATGACTATTCTAGAGAGATTTTGTATGACTAATTGCAAGCAGCTAGTTGTTCCAGTTATGCAAGGAATGAAGCTATCTCTTGAGGATTGTCCAAAATCTCCTACTGAGATGGAGGACATGACCAATGTACCTTATGCTAGTATAGTTGGCAGTCATATGTATGCAATGGTCTATACAAGGCTAGACATTGCCCAAGCAGTGGGAGTTCTTAGTTATTTTATGGCTAATCCTGGAAGGACACATTGGGATGTTGTGAAGAGAGTGTTTAGATATCTGAAGGGAACTTCAAACTATGCTTTCTTTTACCATGGCAACTTGGTTGAATCATAGAAGACTCTCAGCATTCAAGGTTTTGTGGATTTTGATTGGGCAGGGGACATTAACAGTAGAAGATCCACCAGTGGATATGTTTTCATGATGAATGGTGGTGCAGTGAGTTGGATGAGCAAGCGGCAAGCTATAGTCACTTTGTCCACTACAGAGGAAAAATACATGGCAGCTACACATTCCTGTAAAGAAGCAATCTAGATAAAACATTTGTGTTCTAACATTGGTTTTGATGTAGGAAAAATTACTAGCTACAATGAGAGTCGGAGTGCTATATGTTTGGTGAAAAATCCTACTTTCCATGCCAAGACGAAACATATAGATGTACAATATCACTTTATATGAGATATGGTAGAGGATGGGAAGGTCTCTTTGGAGAAAGTGGATACTCTGGAGAATGTTGCAGATGCATTGACAAAGCCTGTGAACACAGACAAATACAAGTGGTGTGCCAGTTTGATGGGCCTCTTGGCCCATGAATTTCAGTAGTTTTATTATGCTATGGAGTTTTCAGTAAGGTCTTTGTCAAGTGGGAGATTGTTGGAATATTTGCCTCAATCCATACTGACATGTAACTCTTGGAAGGAAAAATCACTGTGACATTATTCATGTTTGGGCGACTAACTATTCTAAATTCGCTTGAAATGTTCATGTCACTGAGACAGAGGTGATGTGTTGCCAAATGAAGTCTATCGCTATAACCTAGATGTATTCGTTGTGACCTTTCATCGAAGTGGAAACTTTTGGCCAATAGAATGTTCTTATCAGGTGTCTAGCGGATGTCGAGGAGACTCCTAGCAACCAGGTCATCACAGTAACACAAAAAGGGCTCGGGGAGAACTCTCATTGATAGCATGTGGTCATCAGGCTAACACACAAGGTTTCAATAAGATGTCCCAGTGATCGATGAAGGTCTTGCCGATAGCTTGGGGTCTTCATAGTGACATTAAGACTTTGGTATGAAGTCTTGGAAATGGGTGTTTGGTCTCACCGATAGGGATGGTTTTAGTATGACGTATTCACTTCGTGAATGGTCTTAGAAAAGGTCATAAGTCTTGCCAACTCGGTAAGACTTGGTTGTGCTTGGAGAGAAAAGCTAGCGAAAGTAATGAGTCTCGCTAACTGGTGGATGCTTTGGTGAAACTTGAGAAGACTCAGAGTGAGGTCCTGGCGAGAGCGATAGTCTTGCTGAATGGAAAACTTGTGTCGGCATGACTTGAAGAATTTGGTATGAGACTTGCACTAATATTGATATAGAGACTTTGTGGCATTGGGGAGACATTGTTAGTGTCTCACCAATATGCTAACAAAGTTGAATTCCTTTAAACATCTAACCATCCTATGTGGAGCCTCGTGGACCAATCAGAGGAAGTGATTTTCAAATAGTTGGAAATTTTATTTTTGCATTAGCTGCGATGCTGGAGCTAAACTGTATGCAGATAAAAATCAACGCTCATGAGGAAAATTTCTACGATAGGGAAATGGCAGATAAGGATGTATAGAGGATAAAAATTAGAATGTGTTAAGATAAAAGCAGATAATTTCTAAGAATGAAAGCAAGCGAGATGAATCAAATTATTGAGAGCATTTTCTATAAGTGGATGAACAATGAATGAAGCTACTATGAACCAATACTAGAGAGTTGTCTCTACATTGTATGTAATTTTTTGATTACTAAAATACAAAGAGATTCAACTTGGTGTGGTGGGTTTTTTCCCGAAAGGGTTTTCCCATGTAAATTTGTTGTTCATTGTCTTTGAGTATCTTCTCTGTTTCTATAAATCTTTCATGTGTGTCTTAATTGGATTGTAATTAGAAAATTAAAAGTACCGTCTACTTACTTCCCTATGGTTTTGACATTAGGAAAGTTGCTTCCGCACCTTTGCTTTCCTTACACTAGCAAGTTACAAGTCATCGAGAAAATTTTATGAGAAAGTATCCTAGCAATGCTATGATATCAAGAGCATTCAATAGCATTGAGTGTTGATTATAAATTATTTTGGAGCTATATTCAAGAATCAAGCATAATGTCAAATTCATCATGCATCATGTTTGTTTTTGAGCTAACATTTGTGATGTAGGTTTTCATTATTCAAGAAAGCATTCAAGTCAAGATCAATATTTAATGCTATCCATTTCATACAATATTGCAACCTTTTTTCCAAGGGTTTAGTAAGCTACAACATGCTTATTTGTTCATTCATCATTCCATTCCATTTCTATTCATTTCATGGTTTGATTATGAAAATGGAGTTTCACCTAGGAAAACCCCTATCCACCAGCAAAACAAAAATTTCCCTCTCTTTGATGTGTGATTTGAAGATTTAGGTTGAAGATCCACTGAATTGAAAGATTGGACAAAGTTGTTAAAGTTGAAAAGTTTTCAAATTTGTCACCTTTCTTGCAGGATTACTAAAAGTCACCTACATGGACCAGAATTCAAAGTTTCAGACTTGAGGATCAGAAGGGGGAGAAGATACAAAAGATTACTAGAGGATATCAGAATTTTAGATCAACCTTGATACTAGGACTAAATCACCACCTTGGGAATATGCATACTAGTATACCCCTTTTTAGACATTTTTTGTAGATCCTAGTTTACCAGTTGCAGATTCTGGATTCAGCCTAAAAATTGAAACTAGGATTAAATTTCCCCAACTAGTGTATGAATCTTAGTGTGCTTCAAAAGTCATAATTTTAGGATTATAGGCCTCGTTTAATTCTTCTTCATTTTTCCAAGTGCACCTTTATTCATTCTTAGTTTATTATTTTGATTTGAAGTTTCATGTTCTAGGTTACATTGTTAGATTTGTATATGATTCAAATTTATTTCTTTCCAAGCCTTTGTTTAGTGGTGAAACCCCTCTTATCTTTAATTTCACCTAAGGAAACCATCCTAACACTAGTCCATTCCTCAATCAATATAATTGGTTGAGGGATCTCGATTTCCTTTAATGAGCTAGAGTGAAATAGGTCTCTTAGTTCCATCTCCTAAAGGTGGAACCCTATTTCCATGTGTCTAGATATATATGTGAATATATATATTTCCTAGGTACACTGGTAGGTGTAATATACAATGGAAGCATAGGGTGGTTTGGAGGAGTGAAATGTGAGAGTGTTTTACCTTTTCAAAAATCTCCTAAAATGGTTGAAATACATTAAATAGTGATATATTGTAAATTTGGGTCATTCGTTATTAGGTTTTAGATCTAATGGTAGATATTTTGTTGGCCTATCTTTCCATAGAAGGTAACCCTATTTTATGAGGGTATTGTAATATGATTGTAGATAGTGGTGTATTCTTAAAGTCTTATAATGGTTGTGTTGTCTCTTGATCTTTGGTGGTGATACTCGTGAAAATATTGTTTTGTGAGTATATTACTTCTATTTAAATTTTTGTAACTATTAAATATTTGTAAAGTCGTACATTTTTCTCCTCTCAATATTAGTGTAGGCAATCATTCTTCTACCTTATCTTCCCTACAAGTGGTATCATAACCTAATCACGTTTGGTTTCAGTTGTGGGTTGTTTGGTATTTTAAACTAATCCATATTTGAGTTAGATTTTGTGCACAAGACACTTTGTTTTCTTGATGAAGGAATTTTTAGGTGGAAAGTTTATTAGGGAGAATAGAGGTGGATAAATTTTTTGGAAATAATTTTGAGATGTGGAATATAAAGATGGAGCATTTATTGATAGATCAAGATCTATGGGATACTCTTGATGAGAATGTTTCAAGGTCTAGAAATCCTACTCAAGCTACAAACCCTTGAGAATGTTATGGAGCATAAAGCCAAGGATCTAATTAGATTTTGCTTGGTATAATCTATTTTAATCAATGTCCTTTAGGAGATCTATACACAAAAACTATGGAGGAATCTTTTTGAGATGTATCAAGCCAAATATTTAATGAACAATATTTTCTTGAGGAAGAATTTGTTTTCCTTGAGAATGGAAGAGGGTGGACAAATAGAAAACCATCTAGAAGCTTTCAATATGTTGGTGGCTCAATTGGAATTAGTTGGTGTTAAAATGAATGATGAGAATAAATTTCATATCTTTCTTTGTTCTTTGTCTAATTCATTGGATCGTCTTGTTATGTTTATTGGGAGTACTTTTGGTATTTTGAAGACTAAAGATGTGGTGGGTTCTTTTATTTCTAAAGAGATGAGTAGGAAGGTATCCATCAGTGCTAAGGAGACCCTAAATGTTCATAGAATACCTAAGGAAAAAGGAAAGAAGAAGGAGAAGAATGAAAAATCAAAGTCCAAGGAGAGATCCAAGTCTCCTAGAAAGTCCAAAGTTATTTGTTGGAACTGTAGTAAGCCTAGAAATATTCAGAAGGATTGAAAAATAAGAAAATAAGAAGAAAAATAAGAAATTTTATTTATATTTTGAGTTCGAGAAGGAAGTGAAACAAAGAAAATTGTCCTATTATCTTTTGGGAGATGGAATTAAAGAGGGATTAGGGTTCTCCCCCTATTTCCTTCAAATTTCATCAAAGGAAACCTAAGAGATCTCAATATAGTGACTAGATTAGGGGGAGAGCTATGAAATAAGGTGTCCAAGGGGTTTGATTAAAGAAAAAAATGGGTTTCACCACCAAGGAAAGGCTTGGAAAGAAGAAGATGCAAATCATATGCAAACCTAACTATGCAACCTAAGATATCAAACTGAAAATAAAAACAGTGAATTGAGAATGAATAGAGGGGTACCTAGAAGAATGATGTAGTCAAAACAAGCTCCAAAACCTTGAACTTATGACTTTTGATGCTCACTAGGACTCATATGCTAGATTGGGTGATTTAGTCCTAGACTAGGGTTTTTGTGTAGAAACTAGAATCTCCTAGTGACTAATCTAGATCTCCTAAAAATAGGAAGAATGTTTTATTGGGATTAATACACCCAAGGTGGTGATTTAGTCCTAGTATTAGGGTTTTGTTGAAAATTTGGTATCCTCCAGTGATCTATTGTAGCTTCTCTCCTACCATATCTTTGAGTGCAAAAGCTGGAATTCAGGATTGTAGTTAACTTTCTGTGAAGATGACAACCTTCTATCAACCCTAAAAACATTCTTCAATCTTGTAACTTTTTCTTCAAAGGATCTCAAATCTCTAAACCACCTAGATCTACAATCACACATCAAAGAGAGGAAAAATTGTAGTTTTGTTAGTAGATAGGAGTTTTCCTTGGTCAAACCCTATTTTGGTAATCAAACCTTAATGAGAAATGAACATGAATGAAATTAAACATGAAGCATAAGATGAAACAGTAGAACCTTGTTTGAAACCTTAATGATCTATGAACAAAAATGAAGTGGACTTAATGGATGTAGATTTTGATCATGATTCTTGATGAAATATAATGCATTTGAATACTTGAATTCATCATGATGCATACATCACAACATTAGCTCAAAACCACATGCATGGTCCATCAAGTAGTTGACATGATAATGGATCTGGAATTGCTACAATAATCTTTTTAAATATACCATTGAATTCTCTTAAAATACTCTTGAATGTCGTGGAACCCTAAAAAAATTTCATGTTCCACTGGTTTGAAAATGTATTTTCTTTGGCGTCCTCTTGGTCTATCAAGGGTTAGGGTTTAGGGTTTTATATGGGGACTGGTTTTAATTGGAATATTTTCTCCATTTTCTAAACCCTTAGTCTTTTGGTCTATTCCTTTATTGACCTGTTGCAGCCCATTTTTGGTAATGTTGAAACCAACTTGAGTCATTGAATTCCATGAAGTAACCAACCCCTTGTGGTTAGGGTTTCCCTTTACCCATCACTAAATGTTTTCCCGTGCCTAGGTCCAAGAAATTCCTTTATTTTATAAGTTTTATTAATTATCCTTGTTAGGCCTTTACATGCTTAGCATAAAATGGTTTAATTCCTTTAATGGCCTCAGGTCAATGTTTTCATAGGTGGTCCCTCTTTTAAAGCAACCTTATGATCATGTCCATAATTGGTTCATTTAAGTTCTTGTTCATTGCCTTGTATCTCTCATCACAGATTATTCTTTGACCATTGGCCTCAAATTAGTGATGCACGATGAAATTATCCCCTTTATATCACTCATCATGGATGTATTTTTATATTTGAGTTTCATATCAACAATGAGCAATATGAGCGATTTCCTTTGTGCCACTAACCTTTCTTTCTTTCATTAATTGCTCAAGAATGAATTAGTGATGCTCAATGAAGTTTCTTGTTCTAGTGGTACTTCATAGATGTGAAAGGTTACTTAGGGTGATTCTTTATCGATCCTTGATCTTGTCATATGGACACATGGAATGATCCTTACCTATTGCTAAGAGTTATCCATTGCTAATGTGTTATGATTATTGTCGAATGAATCAACGATGGGTAATAAAACTACTATGACTTTGCACCCAAAGCTCCTCCTAAGGCCATTGTGATTTCAAATGGAGTTTTAAAACATATAAAAATGATGAGTGATGGAATATCTAATGGAATATTCCCCTCATCATAAGGTCTTAAATGCATTGCAAATTCACTTCAAGGAGCATGAACAAAAGTAGAGATGTGTGATATGTTGTCAGATAAATGATGACTAATGTGTAGATGGATACGTGGTAGTTATCTAAGGTGTCATAATTTTTGTAATGCACAAGTTGTAAAAGTAGGGAGTGAGGGTCGAGGATGATCATTGAACATGTTTTAAATCAAAATAATCGATGACCAAGATTCAAACTTGTGTGGTTGGTTGTTAGCTCACGTGCGAGAGATTTCTCATGAATATTAATGGTGAACATGACTTAGGAATTCTCCATAAAGAGGGACTGTCAGCCATAATTATTTCACAATTCCAATAGCTGAGTGTTGAAGAATTAGTCTAGGGCTGGAGGAGAATGCATTAGGATCTCTAGTGAGATGTTGTAGAGGTATTATATTTTCTTAGGTAAGCAGATATCCACTTTCTTCTACATCAATTGTGCCTATTCTAGTAGATTTTAGGAAATTGTAAGGGTGTTGTAAGCTTTCAATGTATGGGGTTTTCCTAGAGGTTTGGTTGTTTGCAATTTCCACTTGGGATGTTGGGAATTGAGTGTGGTATGGGGGGTTTTGTTCTGCAAGTTTTTCTCTTAGAGTATAAACCAGTGAAGCTTTTTTTTAATTAAAAACCTACAAACTACAGTCCTATTCTTCTTTGAGAATGAGTAAACCTGATGATTCAAGCATTAGGACATAAAGGAAACGTAAAAAAAAAGGTGTCCAAAGGCCTAAAACACAGGATAACATAGCCATAATTATGCTAGACATGTCTAAGAAGTCTATGAAGCTAGGAATAGTAAGGAAATCTTTTGATATATTCATGGGGGGCGTAACTAAGAAAACTTACAAACTAAAAATTAGAGTTGTCATTTGTAACTAGGGTGAACCTAGTGGTGTGTTCCTAAAAGAATAGAGTGAAAGAGAGGAGGAAACTAAGTCAAAGGAATTGACCAAGTCTACAATGAAAAAGAAGATGGATAAGGATCATTTTGGTTATTTTTTAAGAGCAAAACTGATCTCCAGGAATACCTATGGATTTTTCCGTTACCGATTATCAATAATTCTAAAGGGATTGGCCATTGAATGAATAGAAGCTGTAAAAATTCTCTTCCTACTCTTTGAGCTCAGTGAAACCCACGAGGGTGATCCTACAATGTATACTTAAACGCCTTACACAATTACAACCAAATACATTTCCAATAACATATATCTCTCATAAAACCATTCAATAATATGCATCAAATAAGTTGGCAACTTATTTATCAATGTCATATATATTGAGCATGAGAAAATAGAACAACAAAAATATTATCCCTTTGAAATTTTGTGATTTAAAGATTGAGTAGCTAATGACTCAATACTGAAAAATGAACCACAAATACTCTGCATAATCTAGTGCCTTTATCCCAAGCATGGAGTCAATATCATTCTATGTGATATGATAACAATTTAAACAATAGTACTTATAGCTCCAAGAAATCTTGCATTACAACATTTCTCTGTGACATTCATGATTATTACTTCTTACATTCATCCTAGCACCTAGTTCCTGTAATTTATTAATCTCACCCAAGCATTTACATCAATTTATTGAATTAACAAGCAAGCATGAAACTAAACATCTACTAGGAAATGACATAGACAAATGAAAGAAATCCTATATTTCTTTCACTCATAAATAATAATATGCACACAAGGAGAGACAATAGTCATAAAACTGATATTACTCTATATTATAAAATGGTATTTTGTTATCAAATCTATATTCATAAGTATGAACACCCAAAGAAACTTAGGGAAAAAACTCTAAAACTTGCTTTGTATTGTATTGACAGCTTGATAGTATTAACTCAAATTTTTTCTAACTCCCATGCTTCTATCGTTGAGTTCCTTCTTATAAAGATGAAGGAGCAAACAAGCTCCAAGCCAAATAGCACACACGTCATGATTTCATTGGACCGCTTGTAACAATATTCTATTTTTAGTTACACTTGAGTCTTCAGGTGGAGCAAATAAACATGAGTCAAAATTGACCTCAAATTTATGTAGAAAATAGGTCCCACCTCAAAAGGCATCATTATTTTGTTACAACAATCTCAAGATATTCCCCATCCACTCAAAATGACAACCGTGGGAAAGCCAAAATAACAAAACTTACAGAGAAAGAAAATAAAAGTAGAAAAAAAGGTAAAAATTCATTAATCCACATTAGTACCATGTGCTACCCATTTCAAATTATGAGAAGAATAATATTTTCCATGATATATCAAAATCCTGATCTATATTGTATTCAAGCTATGTATTATTCTTTATCTTGTCCATTATTTACCTCATTCACTAATCCCTACACAGATTCATTTTGTGTATTTCTCCAACCAAATATTATATTCCTCCTCAGTAGGCCATTTTACATTCAATAAATCCCACACCTTAGTAATGTAATGAAAAAAGGCATCAATTAAAATCCTTCCCTCTTTAACAAATATGTCCATCTTTGATTCAATTTCAACCATTGTGTCAATATTTGAATTGAGCAAGATGTAGTCAGTGACTGACAAGGCCATCATAGTTGCTCTGAGCATTCCTCCAAAATATTTCTTCTAGGTATAAAATGGATAAAATTCACATTTTGGACTCAATATCTTAGGAATACCATGTTCCTCCTGTTGGAATCAAGGAACATTGAGAGGGGTGGTGGATCAATGTTCTATAAAATTTAAATTTATTAACCTTATCTCTAAACCACTTACAACATTGAATCAAAAGAAAGATGTAGAAACACAAATAAATCAACCAAAACACCATAATGCAAGGATTTTTTTACGTGGAAACCCTTTTAGGGGAAAAACCATGGTGGCGGTCAATCCACAATATGAGTATACTCAAATATAAGTGATTACAAAAGGAGAATGCACATGCATTTAGGCTCACTGTTCAAATACAAAAGAAGACTCACTATATTACAAAATAATTTGGATTACATATAGAATATTTGAACTCAGAGAATAGTATCTGCAACTTCCTAATTATAGTTCGGTTAAGCACATCAGTCCCATTCTTGACCTTCTATCTTATTCTTCTCTTTTGCTTCGTTTGCCTTAATTTAGATCACAAATCATTTTTGGCACAAGTGAAACTATGCATAATTTCTCTAAAATCCTTCTAACTTTCACAAGAAACATCAACACACTTTGTACACACATCAAAATGATATAAATGATCACTTATATATATCCACAACTAAAGATTTAATCAACCATATGTTGGCTTCAACAAAACATAAAATATTTATAAACTATCGGCTCAATCTACAAATAATTTTCAACACACAACAACCAAAGTTAGCCACAACATAGTGAGGACCCAAAATAACATCCTCGAACATGAAAATACCTTAAAAATTTTCACTTTTAACATCTTCAATACACCTTCACTTAGTGAGTATTCTTGCATTGTTAAATAGAAAATCAATCAACTGGATCTTCTAACTTGCACAAAAATCAATATGAGGCTCTAAGATTCAAGGATAAAATAGATCATACATCGAAGTAACTTGCCTAAGATCCAAAACTCAAAATGATAACAAAAATTTACATATGAGGGTATGTGCAGGATCATCATGGAAAAATTAGGCCCTTAAGTAGCGAAAAAAAAAAGAAAAATCAGAGTTAAGCAGCTTGACGTAAAAATTTGAATAAGTTATCTATATTATTTCAAAAATATGTAAAAATAGAATCTGTAGCAAATTAGATTTAGTTTCCTAAATATAGGTTTTTAAAAAAATCTATTTGATGAAAATTTTAATTTTCAATGCAGTAGTACTTAAATCTCGGGGAAAAAATAAGTAGGTGTTTGTATGACCACCCTAACCACAATAAAATGATAATAGTTTAGATATAAATAGAGGACTCATGTCCGATGTGATGCATATTATTTTGTAATTTTTTTTCCAAGTAAATAATTAATTATGAATTTTTTATTACAAGTTTTAAAAATATTAAAATTAAATAATAAACCACCTTAACTTGGTCAAAACTTCATGAAATTTATATTTTCTTTTTTTAATCCTATATTATGTGAAGCATAGAATGTGAGGCATGTTTTGGATTAAAAATGTGATACCGTTTGAAAGCTATAGATTTTTTTCAATCAACCTATCAATCAGGACTTTAGTCATAATTTGAATATAAAATGAATAATAATTACTTATTAGATTCAAAGTAAATCATAATTTATATTGGTGGAAGCTAAGAATATCTTTAAGCCACTTTTCATTTCATGAATTTTGGGTAAAAAAATGTCATCATACATACCATCATATTGCCACTTTTTGGCCCATCCGATCCTACACATTGCCATGATTGATAGACACAATTCTATTTGGATGCTCTATTCGACGATGGTGTCCAAAGAAACTTCAATCCCAGCTTTTCGGTACAAACAAATAAAACACTTAAATCAAATCACTAACTGAGGTTGCCATCAATGACAACACCATATTACATGTGTATACGTGTCTCATTGACATCTCCCATCACTTTGAATATCTTTAACTTACTTTGGAGTTGTATGCAGACTTTCCACGAATGGTTATCTCATTTATTAATTAATGGTTTGCAAGATGTCGGGAATATTTGGTAAGTGCCTTGGGTCCTCAATCATTTTGACATCATTTACGCTCAAAGAATTTGCCCTGGTAATCTAATTATTTGATTCATTCTTGAGGCCTCTTGTGCCTTAGATGCTATCTGTTTGACTCATGAATATTTTATATGTGGCTAAACATGGTGTGGACAACAGTCACCTTATCTTCAACATCCTCAAAAAATTATTTGCCACCTTGACTATTTCAAGTTTGGCCTGCTTGACATTTCACCAATAGTCAACACTTTCAAATCATCAATTCCTCAAGGCCAGGTCCCCTATCCTATGTAGAGATATCAAATGAAGAAGAAGATGGTTGAGTTATTTTTCTTCTAACTAGCCTAAATAGTGGCGCTTTCATTTTATTCCAACTCATTCAAGGATTTGTTATATTTTTTTAAACAAGATTCATATTTCTTTTGAGAAATATGTGAAGTATCCACACTAAGCATTGCAACATGTGCAATTAACTTAGTTGCTTAGATAGGAGTTATGTCAATAGCTCTTTTGACCACTAGTGAACCAATAACTTCTTCAATAGGCCTAGCAACCTCATGTTTACTTGTATTAGGTGTCATAGACCAAATTGCAAGGGTATGCAACTTTGGACTATATCCAGAACCAAATACTTTATCCTCAAATTAGTCTTCAGATATCAAAGTTTGAGGATCTCTCCTAACTGCATCATATGCTATGGCAGCAGTGATAGTACATCCTGGTAACAACATGATTCCACTATCCTTGACAATTGTTCGAGCTTCATTGGGAGTAATAGCTGCAATTTCATCCCTGATCTTCTCTTCCTCTTCCTTTTCAGCTTCCTCCTGATGAGAAGGTTCAACATTAGCTCGGGCTGATTCAAGTCTCTCCTTTATCTCCTTACTCCATTGTTGAATCATAAACTCCTAAAATTCTTTAGTCTGCACAAATTTATCATTAGCCAAAAATTCATCACACTCCCTAACCCTAGGATCATCATCACTTTCTCTATCATATTGCCATTTGACAATTATGTCAGGGGGAACATCTAAACTATGAGTTTCTTCAATATGAGGAGGGGGAAATTTCTTCTCCACCTCTTTATTTTCTGTCACATTTTCTGCCAATTGTTCCCCCTAACTTCTTGAACATCTACAGGTTGTTCTGGGATATCCATAGCTTGTTGCTATTGTTGTTGTTCTAGGATAATTTGTGCTTTGTTAAAATCATCCTTTACCTTTACCTTAAACTCCCCAAATTGAAAAACCATTAACATATGAAGAGTTCTTTCCAAAGGGTTTTACAGTACTATATATAATCCATTCCATTTCTGATTTTTTCCTGATTTTCATTATAGTTTTCATTCTCTTTTCCTATTCATGACAACCTCATCACTTGTCAGTTCTTAGTACATCATCTCTATATAAAAATTCATGAAGTGTATAGTGCCTGGTTTTCATCTTCTTCTTCCTGCCACAAACTCTTTTGGGTCAAAAATTCTAATCTCATCAATAGGAATTCTGAGATTATTTACCATAATGCCAAGCTTTTCATACCCCTCAGGGGTAGTGAATGTGAAGTAAGACAAAGAAAATTGGGGATGTATCACATTCTGCCCTTTCTAAACATTTCATAATCCATGACATCAATTTTCAACATGAGCTCCATGAAAGCCAATGTCTAATACATACAAGGGTAGACAATGAGGTGCCACCTTAGCTCCATAGGCCTTGATCAAAGTATATTCAGAATGTAGAAACCAATCTTCCCAATTATGTGTGGCCTTAGAACCTAGTACATCTTTTGGACACACAAGATTTCTGATCTCTGGAGAAAGTATCAACATAGGTGCTACACCCAATGACTCAAAGATACCATATCTTACAACATTAGCAAACAAGATGTAATTGGAATTGGAGCAATCTTGATCCCAAATGTATGTCCACATTTGCATAGGTAGAACATTATTCTCATTGTCCTTAAGCTTTAGATTTAGTTTCCTTTTCCATTCATAATCACCTTGCCATAAGAGAATATGCATCAACAAAGAGTAATGGGGAAAACACAAAGGGAGCACCTCCTTTTTCAAATTGACAAAATCCTCATGCATCCGTTCAACAACAAAGTTAACATAATAAAAAATAGTGTTTCAATTATGACTTTGTATATCCACCACCATCGCCAATAAATCAGGAGCTATCCTAACCTCAAAGTCTCGAGCCAATACTTGATTTAAGCAATAATAAGTGTTTTTGAAATAATCTTCAAACTCCTCATACTCAAAAGGCTCAACATCCTTAGCAGTGAATCTCTCCCTGCTTCTTCTGTGTTGCACAAGCAGTGCTTCTTTGAATGCAAATTTTCTCCTCTCATACTCAGCATACAATTTAGCACATCTGAACTTTGTAGTATAATTGGGATTTAACCCAAATACATCTATCATCTTATCCTTTGTTACCTCCAGAACTATATAACCATTTTCATTTTTGATTGTCCTGTTAGTAGGGTTATAGTGCCTTGCCAGTTCCATCATTAAATCCATTTCTACAAACACATTCAAGACCACCAACTTTCCAAGGTTTAACCCCCATAAATAACATGTGAGCTTGCTAGAATACCGCCTATTGAAAGCATACCAAAGCAATTGCCATCCACTCTAGGGGTTGGGGTTTCTCAAAATTTTTGCTAGCACTATCAATCAACCTAGTGGTCATGACAGCTTGACTTGTGGGCCTTTTACCAATTTATGACCCTCCTTCTTTGACACCTCCAGAGGCCTCTTGCACAAATTTTTCCATTTTTTTTGGCACTTTTGGACCTAGTGGATGTTGTAGTAGTACTTGGTGAAGGGTTGGACACTACCACTAGCTTAGATTTAACTTCAATTGAAGCATCCTAAGTTTTAATTCTTTTAACCCTCTTCTATTTTGGCCTCATTTCTTGTCTAACACTAGATTCACTAGGCTCTGGGTCACTCATGTTTGTAATGCAAATGGAACTAGGGTTTAAAATTTCTTACAACCAAATGAAACCCTTCACAATTGTGATAGGACAAAGCAATACTATTGAACATGGAACTTTTCCTCAAAATATATACAATGCTCAATCACTAAATTGAAATTACTAGTATTGAACAAATAGAAAATTTCCTAAATTTCCTATCAGCTCTCTAAGGCATTCACTTCACTACCTCTGCTAGAAGGAAATATCAACTTTGCTTACTTAGGTGAAAATCATGCCACTCTAGTTACTGGTAGCTTTTGGAGCTTTCTCCACAAATTCTTCATCCTCTGGTATCCTTTTTGTGAGCCAATGAATTCGAGTGCCCAATCAACAAAGTATCTAACTTTTGTTATGGAAAAGAGGAGGTGTGCCATGATTAATACTTGACAGTAAGTTTGCACTATCTAACTGAAAATTAGCTATTTATTTTTAAACTTTAATCGTTGATCATTTGGCTTTAAAACTATATCAATGGTCATCAGTTCATCTTGCCACCTTCCTCTTTTCCTTATACGAAGTCTTCAAGATTCTACCACATTGCCTCATCATGTAGTAGTTGTCGCTCATCGCTGATATACTTCATCCTTTCCCAGCTTCATCAATGATACAAACATTTTATGTGATGAAATTTTAGTCATTGGATCTATGGCCCATTCCCTAATCATGTTCATTTTCATCGCTCCTCATTAATCCACCTTTGCACCTTGGGTCCTATCAATGATGGGAGATATAGTGAAAGCATCAAAATTTGACATGTACACTTGCATGAAAAATCAATGGCACAAAAGGTATCACAAATAAGATGTACCCAGATTAGTGAAAGAAACCTTTTATAAAATAAATAGCTTCATTTCTCATCGCTAATAAAAACTAAGGCTTTGAAATGGATAAGAAATAAATGATAAAATATTGGGCCATCGCTCATCGCTAATCCTCCTCATAAGATTTGAAAGAAAATAAAGATAAGAGAATATCATAGTATCATTACACATTGCACATCACTAATCAAGAGCTTAGCACTTAAAACAAATCCGCGAGATGCAATGCAAAGGAAAACCATTTCTTTTCCCATTGCTAATTTGAAAAATAATTCCATAACATATCCACGATAAGCGATGAAAGTAAGATCATTGTTAGGGATAGTAGGTAGATATCTTACTATTAAATGCAGATGTGATCAATAAAATAGAGAAATAAAACACACAAAAAGTATAGCAGAAACAAGACCACACATATAATTTAACATAGTTCACCCAATTCGGGATACATCCACAAAACCATAGCCATCTAATGATTTTATTATCTAGTGCAAAACTTATTACAACCTTGTGAATAATCACATTTTTTTACATACTGTAACACCCATCCCAACCCCTTATAACAAGCCTTTTAGAAGCTTCCAAAATTAGGGTTTTACAAAGTAAGTTTTTTTTCTTTTTTTGGTGATTTTTTCTTTTTCATTGATGACACAAAAAAAAATGGAAAATTATTTGATGCAATACTCACCATCATTATTAGATCTGAGACATTTTAACTTTTTACCTATCTCATTCTCAACCAAGCTTCTCCATTTCTTAAAGGTTTCAAATACATCAAATTTCTTCCTAAGGAAATAAATCCACACCTTCCTTGTTGCATCATCAATAAAAGTGACATAGTACCGAGATCCACCGAGATAAGATACTTGAGGTATTCCCCATACATCCATATGCACAAGCTCCAATTTATCATCATTCTTTTGCTTCTCATCCTTGAGAAAACCAACTCTCTTTTGTTTTCCATACACGCAACTTTCACATAAATCCTTATTAACACATTTTAGACCTGGTAGAACATTCTTTGAAAGAAGTACTTTCATACCTTTTGCACTCATATTCCCAAGTCTATTATTCCATAGGGGTATGTGCAAGATCATCATGAAAAAAATAGGCCCTTAAGTGGCAAAAAATTTAGAAGAATCAGAGTTAGGAAACTTGACATAAAAATTAGAATAAGTTATCTATATTATTTCAAAAATATGTAAGAATATAATCTATAGAAAATTGAATGTAGTTTATAAAATACTAGGTTTAATTAAAAAAACAAAAATTTATTTGGTGAAAATTTGAAATTTCAATCTAGTAGTACTTAAATTTCAGGGAAAAAAAAGAAGCGGGTGTTTGTTTGACCACCCTAACCATAATAAAATGATATTATTTTTTTATAATATTTTAGACTTGTGTAGAGGACTCATGTTTGGATGTGATGCATATTTTTTTGTAATTTTTTTCCAAGTAAATAATTAATTATGATTTTTTTTTTATTACAATTTTTAAAAATATAAAACTCATATGTCTGACCACCTTAACTTGGTCAAAACTTCATGAAATCCATTTTTTCTTTTTTTAATCCTATAGTATGTGAATCATAGAATCTGATGCATGTTTTGGATTCAAAAAATGTGATATCATTTGAAAGATATAGATTTTTTTCAATAAGCCTATCAATCAACACTTTAGTCATAATTCAAATAGAAAATAAATAATAATTATTTATTAAATTCAAAGTAAAGCATAATTTATATTGTTGGAAAGCTAATAATATCCTTTAAAAACCCTTTTCATTTCATCAATTTTGGGTAAAAAAAATTCAACATCCACATGCCCCACAAATACCCATCATATTGCCACTTTTTGGCCCATCATGGTACTGCACATACCCATAGTGCTGATTCAAAATCCAGAAAAAAACTATCTGATTTTTTTCCTTCTGAACTACATCAAATATTCTTGAATATTTTTTTTATCTACAGTAGCTAAAGTAGAAGGAACAATATGACCTATACAAAGATATAAGGTTCCTACTTTCACACCTTTTGCTACAACTAAGGCACCTAAATTATAACCTTCCAATTTTTATCACTAAATGTAACAACACAACCTTCATCATCTAGTTTCCCTATTGAAATTAAATTTATTTTTAACTTTGGAATGTGCCTTACCTCATGTAGTAGCCAATGATTCTCATTCTACAACTTAATCTTGATTCTTCCCTTTCCAACAATCTGATAGGGTTCGTTATCTCCCAAATAAACCAACCCAAAATCCCCTTGGACATAATCAAGAAAATAACTTCTATGGGGCATAGCATGAAATGAAGCCCCTAAATCTAACACCTAAGAATCATCAATATTATCAAGGGAAAGAATCAAAGCATCCTCATCAAATTTATTACTTAGCACATTTTCCTCTTTATTGCCTTCCTTTATGTCTCTATTTTTTTTGAGACCAACAATCTTTGTTTAAATGACCCGACTTACTATTGTACTAGTAATATCTCTTGTCTCTAGATTAGGACCTTTTTTCCTTTGATTTTCCTTGTGGCTTCCCATGACTTCCAGAATTGTTTTCTCTCCTTTGATCTACCCCTACTTTCTACATTCAAATCACTACCTAATGTGGATGTTCCACTTGAACTTTTCCTACGAATTTCCTCGCTCATAGTAACACCAACAAATTCATCAAATTTCAATGTATTTGAACTAGAAATAGAATTGCTAACAACCATTACAAAGCTATTCCAGCTTTCTAGAAAAGAACACAAAATCAAAAGAACCCTAACTTCTTCATCAAAGTTTACATTTATAGAAGTTAATTTTTTGGTAACCGTATTAAACTCATTTAAATAATCAACAACTTACCCACCTTCTACCATTTTCATATTAAATAAACGCTTCATGAGAAATACCTTATTTTAAGTGGGATGCTTTTCATATAACTTTGATAGGTTTTCCATCAACTCTTGAGTTGTCTTTGTTGTTGTAATATTGAATGCCATCGATTATGTGAGACATAAACAAATGGATTCCAGTTCTTTTCTATTCAGAAGATTTCATTCCTCGTCACTCATTCCTGCTAGTTTGTTCCTTCCAATGGCCTCCATAAATCCTTCTGATAGAGATAATCATCCATTTGCATCTTCCATAATTGATAGTTTCTCCCATTGAATTTATCTACCTTCAATTTACCCTCATCTGCCATTGGTCCCACTTAATCATGAGACTCCCACTCAACCGTGAGACCTTCCTACAAATGATAATCAAACACAGCCCAATCTAATACAACTTGTTAGGGTTAGTAGGTAGATATGTAACAATTAAATGCAAATTTGATAAATGAAATAGAGAAATAAAACACAAAAAAATTATAGCAAAAATAAGACAACAAAGATAATTTAACGTGGTTCACCCAATCAAGGCTACATCAAAAAATCCACAACCATCCAATGATTTTATTATCCAATGAAAAAATTATTACAACCTTGTGGATAATCAAATTTTTCTACATATTGTAACACTCACCCCAACCCCTTATAACAATCCTTTTAGAAGCTTCCAAAATTAGGGTTTTACAAAGTCATTTTTTTTTCGTTTTTCAGTGATTTTTCTTCTTTTGCTAATGACGTGAAAAATAATGGCAAAATTTTTTTCTCGGGGGCTATCGCCTCTGAACTCCCACTTTTTGGGAGTTGCCACCCCCGAACCCCAGCCCTAGGCTCGACTTGGCCCTAGACCCCAGCGAGGATACATGCAAAGTGTATAGTATAGCATGATTAGTCACCACATACAAACAATCTCCCACATGGAGACTAATTAGGCTCCACACCAACATAATCATAAGGCCATAGGGGATCACTCATCGCTATTACAATATTGAGGGGTCAGAAACAATTAGCGATAAGTGATCCCTAAGAACCTCACTCATCTCAAATTTAAATTAGAAGTTCTAGCAGATATTCATGATGAGTGATATTGAAGAAATATTGCCTCATTGCTCATCATTGATTTAAAACATACATTTCAAAAGTGATCAACAATGAGTGATAAAGATAAAAGGTTGATTGAACTTAAGTGGAGATCATTGGGAAAGTGCTCATAAATTGTTTTAATGGAGGGGACTCTCTAGGTTGATACGATAGAAAGGAATTAAGGACACCTAATCCATAATCAAACAAAGGATGTAAAGGCCAAATAGGTCTTTAACTTATCCTTATAAAAATTAAAATTCTTGGACTTAGGCTTAGGTAGCAGGTTACTAGACAAGAATGATAGAAATGAGAAGATTTTTTGATGAGGGAGAAAACCCGAGACACGGAAAATGATGCAAAACAATCAGAGAAATTTTATTATTATTTATAATGGAACTTATTACATGTAGAGGATCATAGATCCTCAAGCTCTACAATACATGCAATTAATAGAAATTTCAAAAAACTCCAAAATCCCCTTTCGCAGCATGTGAATTCCTTTCCCCCAAAAAGCTACAAAAATTAGAAAATATCCCCCATAAATAGATACTTCTCCATTTTGCAGACAAACAACATTTGAATTATCATGTTTTGCAGTTTGGTGCCACAAATTATGATTCGAAGTTAAAAATTTAAAACATCATTTGAAAATCAACACATTTTAAAAGTGTACCAACTTCTTGGAGCCATAACTTTTCATTCAGAGGTCCATTTTTTGAACCGTTTAAATTGTCGGAAAGGTCTCGTAGTCAAGAACGTGCTCAAAATATGCTATGCCAATTTCAACAAATTTTCGGGCCATTTCAAGGCTGTTTAGTGCCTCAAACCTGATCTAGAAAGTTTTCAGGTGCTTTTCTGGGAGACTGAAATTGTAATATCTTTCAAACTGGGAATGCTCTCGGCCTGATTCTTTTTCCAATCTTCTATTTTTCCATTCTAAATCCACCCATATAATTTTTGTCCCCAAACACCTTCAAATTCCAATACCTCCTAAAAATAGCAGTTGACTAGATAAAAGTAGAAAAGCAAAACTGACAAATGGGAATTTACATTATGATGAAAAGGGTATCCAAAAATGCAAAGACATCTACAAAAAGCTAACAAAAGGAACACAAATGGAAAGCATATTTTTTGGTAATGCAATATTTTCCTCACACCACTGGATGCTCTTGCATCATTTTTAAAATGACCGACAATGGGCAATATTAGGAAGTCAACAAAAAAATAAAACATTACAAGTGTTTATGAATAATTAATCCCAAACCCTTAGATATATCAGTCCTTCCGTCAAATGTGGCAAAGGTTTGATATGGAACATTCAGATTTGCAAGTTCCATCAATGGTTCCAATTAAGGATGTATGCCTCTTGCAGGAATGGCAAGATCCCAAGAATCTCAGGTTGAAGTAGACCAAAATGTGGATTAAAACCAGAAAGATCCAAACTAGGGAACTACCCAAATGAAGTAGCAAGACCAAAGCAAATGAAACCAAAGAAAACACACCTATTTACACAATATACAAAACCAAAACGTACATGGGGAAAATAATACTTAGGAGAAGAATGTCTTTAAGAATTGTCCATGTACTGGTAGTTCAAAAACTTCACCTATTAAGATTTACAGGAAGTAAGAATTTTCCACATGAGTGATGACTATCAAATAAGGGCCAATCCATAATGCTTCAAATTTCTCATGCTCACCCTTATCCTAAGCTCTTGTATTCTAGGTTAAAACCATACTGTTTAATTCAAATGTTTTGGGAGAAGCTCTATTGTCATATAGATGCTTAACTTGTAACTACATCTTCATGCTTTTAAATTGAGCTTCCCTTATGGTCTAATCTAACTATACCAAATTATTTATTTTGTGTTGCATATCATCATAGATTGCTTCATCATATTCCTACACAAATTTATACATTTTGAGTAGGTTATTCTATGACAATCTAGCATCTAGACCATATACTAAGCCATATGGTGAATAACTAGTAGCCTTTTTCATATTCACTCTATCTACCTAGAGTTCAAATTTTAACTTTTAGTCCCAAGATTTTATTTTCTTTTCCATAATTCTCTTGATTATCTTCATGAATCTCTTATTACTAGACTCGGCTTGATCATATCCTTGAGGATGGTAAGGTGAAGAGTAAGAGACTTGTATTCCATTTCTTTCACAAAATTCCTTGAATTCATTTGCTCTAAAGCACATAGCATTATCTAAGATAATCCTCTCAGGGACTCCACATCTAATGAGAATATTATTTTTAAATAGAAAATAAACTACCTACTTGCTTGTTGCCTTATTTGTGGGTATTTCTTCCACCCAATTTGTAAAATAGTCAGTGGCAACAAGAATCCATGAGTGGCCTCTACTATATTTCTTAGGTATTTCCCTAGTGAAATCAATTCCACATTGTTGAAAGAGGGATTCACCTATGATAGGCCTAAGTGGTAAATTTCTTGAGAACTTCAACTTTCTTTAGAACCATTAACAAGCATCACAATTTTAACAAATTTTTTAGCATCCTTAAAAATGGTGGGCCAACAAAATCCAGCTCAAAATATTGTGTGTAGTGTTTTTTTCCATGTAATGACCACCACATACCCCATTTTGCATTTCCTGTAGAAGTTTTAATGCTTGCTTTCCATCTACACACTTGATAAGTACACCATCCAAGCTTCTCCACCATCACTCATTATCAATAATCAAATATTGATGGCATGCAATTTCAATCTTGTTTTTTCATTATCAACCATATCAGTAGGAAACTACAAGGTTTGTAAATACTAGACAATTCTTCTATACCATCTACATGTTTGCATAGCATAGAGAAGTGCAACATCAATTATTTTAGTATGATTAATCTAATTATCTTCCAAATTATCCTCTTCCATTAACTTGGCTAGGCCCTATCCTCTTACAAATTTGGTAATATGAATGTCAATATTAAATTCTTGGATCTTGTTGATCCATCTACACCTTCTACTTGTTGTTTCTTGTTGAGTAAAAATATCCTTCATAACAACGCTTGGTACAAAAGCTATAACTATAGCCCTTTGTAGGTAAGTTCTGAAATTCTTCACAACCTTTACCAAAGCATATGCTTGTTTCTTGGTAGTGTCATATTTAAACTATGTAGCTTGTAAATATTTTCTAAAAAATACAATAGGTTGCTCAAAACCTTGATCATTTTTCTATACTAGTAAGAAAACAATGGTATGAAATGAGGCAAAAGAGAAAATGTGCATTGTTTTAGAAAAAATAGGAGATTTTAAAACTGGAGCCTCTTTAATAGCTTATTTTATTTTCATGAAAACCTAACTTAGCTCTTCACTCCAAAGCACCTTTTCACCTTTATTCAACATTTTGGAAATAGGTCTTGTGATTTCTACAAATTTTGTTACAAATATTTTCAAAAATAATTATTTGTCCAAAAAATAACTAAATACCCTTGACATTTTTTGGTTGAGGGATCTTTTCAATGGTTTCCACTCTTTCAGGGTTTGTTCTTCCTCCTTGGACACAATGTGCCCTAGAAAATTCCGTTAGTGACCCCAAAGGCACACTTTGGATTCAAAGATATCCCATATTCTAATGACCTAAAAAATACCTATTTGAAATGCATCCAATGATCTTCCTCTTTCTTGGAATAAGTGGTCAATTCATCTTTATTTACAACCATAAATAAATCAATAAAATCTAAGAAAGCTACATCCATAGCTCTCTGAAAAGTGGCACCTACATTTGTTAAGACAAAAGGCATCCTAACATAAATGTAGGTACCCCAAGGAGTAGTAAATGCAATCTTATACTACTCAAAATCCTTTACTTTTACTTCATTAAAACCTAAAAAACTTTCCATCATTGATAGTAACTCACAACCAATTACCTTCTATAACATAGTTTCCATGTTTGGTAATGGATACTTGTCCTTTAATGAAGATACATTTAAGTTCCTAAAATCAACTCATAATCTTATGTCACCATTATTCTTTCTTATTGGTACTAAATTACACACCTATGAAGAGTGTCTAATGGGTTTTATAATACCAGCATCCCTCAACTTGACCAACTCCTCTTGCATATTGGGAGCCAAAGTAGGATTAATTGGTCTTTCTTTTTTCCTGAAAGGTTTTACATCATCCTTTAATGGAATTTCATGTTGAAATAATTCCTCTCTATAAGTTTTCAAGTCATTGTATGACCAAGCAAAAACATGTCTGTATTTTTTGAGTAAGGAAACTAACATTTCCTTAAACTTTGGCTTCATCTTTTTCCTACATAGATCTTCTTTGGGGAATTCTTAGTCCCCAAACTCACCTCCTCTAAGTCCTCTAGGTGAGCAGTAGTTGTTTTATCTTTTCTTGTATATTAACTATCAAAGACCCTTTCAAGAGCTACAAGGCCTTTGATGATCTTATTTATTTTCAATTGGATGACCTCCTTTCCAGACAAAGTATCCTTTCCATTAATATTCTCAGCAAAACCACTAAATTCAATCTCCTAACCTTCATGTTTGTTCACACAATTTAGGAATTTGAGAATATCCTCATCATCATTAAAGATCTTCCAATTGTACACATTGTCAGGGATGGATGGCCTAGTTTGTATCTCGAACCTAGATATTCCTATGGAAGTTATATCATTGGTTCTTAATACAATATTAGTAAGTAAATAAACTATTCTATTATATCCTCTTTCCACCCAATCAATTCCAAAAGCATCAAATTGATCAATGAAATCCCATCCAACATTCTTGTATTTCTTTAATTTGTTATTCTTGCAAGCATACTTAGCTCTCACTTGGGCTATCACAAGCTCAAAATCACCAATTACCATTAACTTTCATATTCCATGCTTTTCAATGAGTCTCAATCCCAATAATAAGGCTTCATACTCTGCCACATTATTTGTATAGACAAAAGATAATGTAAAAGAGAACTTATAAGTATTTTAATAGGTGATACTAATAAAATTTCTACACCAGCTCCTTTGGAGTTTGCACCATCAAAGTACATTTCCCATAGTCCTTCATTATCAGATACTCTTGAAACTTCATTTTCTATAGGTGTAGGACATTTCTCAATATCTCATGGTACTTCTTCTACTTTGAACTAACCAATATCGGTATCTACGAAAGAAAATGTGACATCCTCAGGACCATGCTCCAACATATGTGGCACCGTAGGTTCTCTCATTACTTGGACATTCTTACCATCAATGGGAAATGTAGCATAAGACATGTCACACTGCATACTTCCTCTTATAGATGCACTCCATTTTTGTGATAATTACATTCCATAGTTAGGTGGGATATCTACCACTACCACACTCATTTTAAACTCTTTGTTAGGGTAAGCTACCAATCTATAAGGAAGTTCATTTATCACACCTATCATAAGGACCCCTTTGGCATCCATGGCATAACAGTTTCCAAGGATGCTATCAACCCTTAATCCTAGTGCATCCATGATTTTAACTAGCATGATATTGTTGGATATGCCAGAGTCAATGATAAAATTATTTATTAAACTTTCCCCAACCACCAAGGTAAGGAAAAATGGATCTATCTTGTCAAGACAAGTATTTATAGAATTTCCTTGGAAAATATGGGGAATCTCAATAATTACTCTGTCAACTTCCTTACCTTTCTTGTCCTTCTCAATCAATTTGGGTGGAGTGAGCACCACTAAATCATTACAAGCTACAACAACTCCATTGATAAGGGCCATTGCCTTTTGTTTATGTTCCTATATCCTCATCATTTCAAGAAAAGGCACAAATACTTTAACTTGGCTAAGTAATTGAAACATACCAATAGGAGTAGACTTGGGAAGTTCAATTGGCAACATACCTTGTCCATTTCTATCATCTTTCTCTTGACTTTTGGTTGCTTTAGCCTTGTGTTTATCATCCTTCCTTGTGGCTTCAAGGGTTTTCTTTTGTGTCTTTTATTTATCACTAGAGGATTTGTGTCCTTAAATAACTTTTGGATTTTATTCTCTCTTGGCCTAAATTTTATCTCCCCTACCTTCTTTAGGTTTGAATGCTTCTACTTTTTCAGCAGGTTCATGTTATTTTCCCTTAGCATTCTTATCCTTGATTAATAGACCATTAGGACTACATTGTTCACCTCCAATGGTTCTATTCCTCAATGATAGGAACTTCTAACCTGGGTAGCTAAGACTATAGTATACTTTGTAATCTCCTCTTTAGAGGGTCTTCTTAATGAAACACCATCTTCAATTGCCTCCAAATTGAAAAATTCAACATCACTATTGGCATCCTCATCAGAAAGAACTTGTTGATGATGTGCATTAGTAATTTTTATTTGATTATCTACATCCACTTCATAAGAACCTTCATCAAAAGAACATTCATTGTAGGAAACATCAGAATCATCCATAATCACAAGTGCATCAACATCCTCTTGATCTTGTTCATCACAGTCTTTGAGTATGTCATCCTCCACTTCCACCATCTATGCTAATGCACATTTTTGTGAAGAATGTGGCATTTGGAAATTCATACACCAAGATGTATCCTCAACAAAATTTCCTCAATTCTTCTACAAAGGGTCTGGAGGGACTATATTTTGGTTCTTTCTCTAATTATTTAAGATAAGCTTCCCATTATATCAATTGTTATTGTATGGGTGGTCTTGAAATCTAGGGGGTCTATCATTCCTTTGATAAATTTTAGGTTCAACCATCCCTTGCCTTATAATTTTATCATTTATAGTCATCATAAAACTATCAAGCTTGTCCTAAATTGCTCCCCCTTTAGCACCTAAACTCTTGTCTTCCTTTTTTGATCTTTTGAAAATTTTTGGATCATCTCTTCTACCAAGTTTACTAGTTTCTCTATTGATATTTTCAATATGCTCTGCCATTTTAAAATCTTCCCTTAATGACCGAGGATACTTATCTAGCAAGCGGTAACTCATTTTTGTATCAAACTAATTGCAATAATTTACCAAATAGACATGATCATTTCATTGTAGATCAGGAGGAAACCTTTTCCTAGCCTTGTTGAACCTTGTGTTGAACTCAAAAATAGATTTATTAGATCCTTTAACAATATTATTAAATTGATTCAACATAAATCTTGCATTAGTCTTGTCACCATATTGTCCTCTAAAAACCCTCTTGGATTCTTCCTAAGAGCCAATACTTTTAGCAGGTAAACTCCTATACCATTCTCATGCATCTTCAATGAGAGAATGCATTAAAAAATTCATCATGGCACCTTCTACCTCCACCTCAAAATCATCCATAACACTAGTGAATACTTTGATATGGTCTTCACCACTCAAGGAATTATTTCCAGAGAATTTGACCAGAGCATGCTTGAAATATTTAGGGAATGGGTTAAGGTAGCCAAGTATTCCAATGAAACACCATTGTCGATATCTATCTACTTGGAGTGGCCTCCTAGTACATCAATCCCTATGATCATCTCTATGCTCATCATATTTTCTACTATTAGATTGTCTACTATATTTACTCTTTCCACTTTCACCATCACCTCCCCCTTAATTACATCCCTCATCATCTTCAAAATAAGAATTATAATTCTTATTTTTACCTCCACCACCACCTCTGCGATGGGTATGTTCATTAGATTTCTTGTTGTACAACTCACTATCATTATGTCTAGAGCTTGAAGCTTTTGGGATATGGGTGTAAATTTTAAGGGATGCAATTTTCCTATCCATTTCTGCATTAGAAGCTATTATTAAAGCTTTCTTCAAATCTTCTCACAACTTTTCACTTTCCAATCGCAACCTTAATATCTCAAGATATGGAGGTACAATAGATGGGGTTGGATCAACTTTGGAATTATGTGTGGGGATTTCGGTAGATGAAGTATTTTTATTGTCATTGGTTTTGAATGTAGTTTTTTTGGGTTGTGTTAGAACTATAAAATTCTGAATAATTTTACAAGCTTTTCATGTCCCTAAGTTTCTAATCAATCCCTCACCATATGCTCAAGGCCTTTCTTCACAAAATTTTGCTCACATTCTTCCCATTTTTATCCCCTAAAATCCATCTAGGTTTAAGTATTTCACTTTGTGATCTATATCGGCATGAGGAAGTCAGGGTCTCCCCAATCCATAATGCATTCTAGTTAAAATACATCTGTGTTGCCTATCGGCAAGACGTCTTTGATGTCACATTGATCAAAATTCATATATAGGCACCATTCGGCAGGACATTTTCATTGTCTCGGCGACATAAGGTTTATCGGCTAGACAAAGACTTTGGGGTGAGGTCTTACCGATTGCGTATTGTCTCACCGATCGGTAGCAGAAGGAATGTTTTAGCGAAGGATCTTTTCATCGATGTAATGTCATGGAAAATTATTATTGTCTCACCGACTATCGGGGTAAAAGCAAACATTTTGGTCAGACTAAAGGTTTTTGATATAAGGTCTCAAAGAATTTTTTGTGTCTTCCCAACTAAGAAAATATATTCATATGACAAAAGGTATTCGTGGTGAGGTCTTGGCGAATTTGATGTGTCTTGTTGACCACCGATATGGATATACATTTCGGTAAGACTCAAGTGTATCAGAGTATGGTCTTGGCGAGTACCTCTAGTCTTGCCGACAATGTGTAGGATAGTTCTATCGAGGGTTTTCAGTGTGAAGTTATACAATCTCACCGACTCTTATGTCATGCCAATATGTTGTCTTATTGGTGAGAAAGCCCATATGTCTCGGCGATAAGAATATACCATAGGAGACTTTTGGTAAGACAAAGTATGATTTGTGAGACATCTCCCCGATAACAAATGGTCACAGGGAAATGAATGAGACAAAAGACACATCTCGATAAGACACAGGGTGCTCTATGAAACCTCCCCCCGATGATGAAATGTTACAACGATACACAGGACTGCACAGGATAACTTTTGGTGATACATTTTCCTTCGATATACTTACTGAATGTCACAGTGAATATTTGGCCAGTATTAACAAAAGGCTTGATACAATTTCTCACCAACATGGAATGTGAAGCATTGTGTCTGTTTAGATATAGATGTATAAATATTCTTTCCTGATTGTGAATGAGATCATTAGAAATTATCATATTGGATTACAATAGGTAGGTTAGAAATGGATTCGATAGAATAAAATTCTCAGAACAGAGACTATGGTGCATGTTTTCAAATTGTGATTTGAATGAAAATCAGTTGGTGTGGTAGTTCATTTCTGGTGTCAATTGTCTATTGAGTTTATTGAAAACTATTGCTAAGATGTCTCCAAATTGATTCTTTCTGGTTGTTTAAATTGATATAACAAGATTATTTTTAGTTTATCAGTGCACATTTGTTGTATTTGTGTGATTAATTCATTGGTTCTTTCAAGTTGAGATTAAATCCTTTTGGTTGATCACAATAATCAGGGAAATTCATCTGGATTATTAAAGTAGAGCTTAGTAGTCACAGTCTTGCATGTTTATACAAGTTATAAATAGAACATATGCCGACAATTTGAGTTTCTACCAGAATAAGTTGCCCACTTCTGTTTCATTTGACTCTGCATACCCAATAAGGCACTAGTCTCTACATTTCATCATTTGATTCATTCAGTTTCTTTACATCTGTGAATTGAACATTTTAGGATTTAGATTAAAAGATTGCTATTGCTAGTTACACCAAGTTTGAATTCATTTGTTCACTTCCATCTGCCATTGTGGACAAATCACTGCAAGAAGGATAATTATAAGTCAAGTATGCTTCATTTAGGTAGGTACACCTGCCTAGGTTTAGTAGCACCTGAAGAGTAGAAGGTTTAATTCTTTTGACCTTGTCTGTTACCCTAAAATGTACTAAGAGATTGGCAACCTGTTGAGGTTTTTCACCTACGTTTTTAAGGGCTAACAAATTGGCGACTCTACTAGGGATTATTTTAGAAAATCTGGTTGAATAACATTGTATAGAGTCATTAAAGAAAATTTGTAATTTGAGAAGTTTCAGAAAAGGTGATTCTGCTGGGTAGAAGATCAAAAAGAATCATTTTCCTACTTTTGAAAAAGTAGGTGGTGACTCTGGAAAAATTTGATGAAGAATAGAATTTGTATATGGAACAAAAAAGTATTTTAAAAAGTAGCAGTTGATAAGAGAAATTGAAGAATTGAAAAATCTGCAATTGGACAAGAATGAATACACAAATGTAGGAAGGTATTGGGCCCCTCAAGCGCTTGATAATACAATTGGAAATTTTTACAATGAAGGTGATATATATCATGCACAACAAAAAATTTATTCATCACAACCATTAAAGCAAGCAAATGCTTGTCCAGTTCCTTCTGGATAGGGATTGGCAAGTTATCAAGATTGTGAATGTGATCAATGTCAAGTGCAACACAACTCCAACCCACTTGGACACATCAGTCAAAATCTGCAACAAGGTACATATCGGAGCCAACAATCTAGAGATGATGAATATTTCAAAAAACTTTTGGATGCTTTTCTTGACATAAGGAGATATAGAGGAGAATATGGGAACTCTTTGCTCTATAGAATGATAGATATTTGTAGGAAAATACCTATTAGATTCCCACCTAGTAGGTCTGAGATCATTCGACAGTTCATGAAAGTGTATGAGCCAAACCCAATATATTGGCCTGAATCATGCATACCTATTTATTTAGATCAACTAGATGAATGGACAGACCTTGTAGACAGGAAAATATATGAAGATAATTGTGACATCATTGATGAAGAAAGAGACATTGATCAGAACTTGCAACAATATGTGTGCCATGATCAACAATTTGAAGAAGAAAAGGATGAGAATGTATATACTCGAAGCTAGGTCTCCATCACAGAATCAGCATGCAGAATTTCCCCTTTAGATGCATTTCTTGACATAAGGAAATACGAAGGAGAAGATATAATTCCTCTATACAACAAAATGACAAAAAATTGTATGCAAATACCTTCTCATTGTAGGCCTACAAGGGCCATGTTTGTTGAATAGTTTGTACGAGCATGGGAGCCTGAATCAGTTTATTGGCTAGAAAAGCAACATACCTTTGATTTGGTGAATAAATTTATTGATAACATGTAGAAGAAAAGGTATGAAGACAATGGTGATATCAAGGATGAGTATAGAGAAATTGATCAAACAATGCAACCAATAAAAGATGAGATAGGTGCAATTCAGAATGACTCATATGATAGCCCGCATGATGAAGATGAAGATACAAGAGATCTCTCTTGCATAATAGATTGTGACAGGGAGAGCATTGTGTGTTATGATGGATCTAGTGAATATTTAGATTGTGAAGATGCGCCTATGGATTTTGATCTGCAGCATGGTGATTCTTGTAGTTCTTGTGGTGATCGAGAGAAAGAGGCAATGGACAATGTGAGTCCATTTGAAAATGAACAAATAATATCTCCAGATGCAATTGAAAGCCATGAAGACACATTTGATGAAGAAGAGATTTGTACATCTGAAAATGGTTTCCAATATTTTTCAAACCCACTTTATGATAAAGAGGAGATAATTTCAGACAAACAAAGTGATGGAATAAATGATTGTGTTTGTAATATTTTTGATTTCTCATTCTCTGATGATCTTGGACCTCCTTTTGATGATGACAAAAGTGAAGAATATAAATGTAGTGATGAAAATGTAGAAACATGTTCACTTAGCAGTGAGAAAATTTCAGATTTGCTAACTCTTCAATAACAGAAATGTGCACATGAAGGTGATCTTGAAGTTCTGTTTCCAGCTTACATTTGTTTTGATAGTGAAATATCTTTGTGTGATGATTCTTATGATTCTCAGTGCATTTCTTGAGTTGATGGTGAAACCTTTGAAGTTGATCAAAAGTTTGTGTCTACTCAAGATGAGGTATGTGATTTTGAAATGTTTAACTCATGTGGAGAAGAATTTTATCTGCATACCAAGGATGATAGCGATCCAGATTTGGTTGGTTCATATATGCTTAATATTGAAGATATGAGTCATAATCCAATGTTGTATCCAATTGGTAGTGTCAAAGAGGTGTAAAAGGTTGCAGATTTGTTTATTTTAGACAACATTGATATGACAGGATTTTTTGATTCTCAAGAGAAGTACTTTGATGGTGAATTTTCAATACAGCTGGGAGAATGTTTCACAATTCATAATAGTGAGAGAGATAATATAAAATGTTGTATTGAATATGCATGCATTTTGTATGTTGAAAATAACAGGGGTCTGTCCCATGATGATGAATAATTTGAACTGCAAGATGGTGTTGGGATTTTGGGCCAAACCAAGCATGATGGACTTCTAAGAACTTTCAATAATAGTGACAGAATAGGTTGCATGAATGTTTTCAAGAAGAATCTCATGAACTCAAGAAAAAACCAAGTATTTGACAAGGGAAAGCATGGTTTTAGTTTCAGATCGTAATAGCTCAGAATAGGTGAAATTGAAACACAGAGGATTAAGGGTTTCCAGTGCATGGACAATTATTGCTGATCCTCTTTAAAACTCTTTTCCATGCACAATAGTTTAGGGTTTTCTCCATCTCCATTTTTCATTCTTTCCATTCCCATTTTGCTCACTACTCATCATTTTGTGTCAGGTCTGCTCACCCAAAAATCTAGATCCTTTCAATGATCTCACTATCATTCATCCCT
This sequence comes from Sequoia sempervirens, assembly GCA_007258455.2. Taxonomy (NCBI): domain Eukaryota; kingdom Viridiplantae; phylum Streptophyta; class Pinopsida; order Cupressales; family Cupressaceae; genus Sequoia; species Sequoia sempervirens. The sequence goes on from VDFB02000017.1 coordinate 224,056,743, forward strand.
AGATGGAGCCACTATTAGAACTGCAAAATTTTGAATAATTTTACAAGCTTTTCATGTCCCTAATTTTCTAATCGAGTCCTCACCATATGCTCAAGAAATTTCTTCGTAACATTTTGCTCACATTCTGCCCATTTTTATCCCTTAAAATCCATCTAGGTCTAAGTATTTCACTTTGTGATCTATATTGGCATGAGGAAGTCAAGGTTTCCCTGATGCATATTGTATTATGGTTAAAATACCTCTGTGTTTCTTATCAGAAAGATGTATTTGATGTCACATTGATCAAAATTCATATACAGGCACCATTCGGCAGGACATTTTCATTGTCTCAGTGATAGAAGGTTTATCGGCCAGACAAAGACTTCGCGGTGAGGTCTTACCGATCACGTATTGTCTCACTGACTGCCAGCAGAAGGAAAATTTCAGTGAAGGAACTTTTCATCGATGTAATTTCATTGCAAATTATTATTGTCTCACCGACTATCAGGGTCCAAGCAAACATTTCGGTCAGACTAAAGGTTTTTGATATAAGGTCTTAAATAATTTTTAGTGTCTTGCCAACTGAGCAAATATATCAATATGACAAAAGGTATCTATGGTGAGGTCTTGGAAAATTTGATGTGTCTTCCCAACCGTCGATATGGATATACATTTCGGCAAGAATAAAGTGTATCAGAGTATGGTCTTGGTGAGTACCTCCAGTCTCACCGACAATGTGCAAGACAGTTCTATTGAGGGTTTTTGGTGTGAAGTTATATAGTCTCACCGACTCTTATGTCATGCTGATATGTTCTCTTATCAATGAGAAAGCCCATATGTCTTGGCGATAAGAATATACCACAGGAGACTTTTAGTAAGACAAAGTATGATTTGTGAGACATCTCCCCAATAAAAAATGGTCATAGGGAAATGAATGAGACAAAAGACACATCTTGATAAGACACAAGGTGCTCTATGAAACCTCCCCTCGATGATGAAAATGTTACAGCGATACATAAGACTGTGTAGGATAACTTTTGGCGATACATTTTCCTTCGACATACTGAATGTTGTGTTGAATATTTGGCGAGTATTAACAAAAGGCTCGATACAACTGCTCGTCGACATGGAATGCGAAGTGTTATGTCTGTTCAGATACAGATCTTTCAATTTGAGATTAAATCCTTTTGGTTGATCATAGTAATCAGGAATATTCATCTAGATTATTAAAGTAGAGCTTAGTAGTCACAGTCTTGCATGTTTATACAAGTTATAAATAGAACATATGCTGAAAATTTGAGTTTCTACTAGAATAAGTTGCCCACTTTTGTTTCATTTGACTCTGCATACCCAATAAGGCACTGGTCTCTACATTCCATGATTTGATTCATTCAGTTTCTTTACATCTATTAATTGAACATTTTAGGATTTAGATTAAAAGATTGCTATTGCTAGTTACACCAAGTTTGAATTCATTTGTTCACTTCCATCTGCCATTGTGGACAAATCATTGCAAGAAGGATAATTATAAGTCAAGTACGTTTCATTCAAATAGGTACAGCCACCTAGGTTTAGCAGCATCTGAAGAGTAGAAGGTTTAATTATTTTGACCTTGTCTGTTACCCTAAAACGTACCAAGAGATTGGCAGCCTCTTGAGGTTTTCTGCCTGCGTTTTTGAGAGCTAACAGGTTGTTCAATAGGTCTCTTCCCATGGTCTACAAATGACTTTTTCTTAGTATTAACAGGAGGGTCTGAGGCTCTAGTTGTTGAGACATATTTTGTGTAGGTATCAGTGGTTGAAGCTGCCATTGATATTTTTGTTTCAGGAACACCATTAGTCATCTTAGAGGTAAATTTAGAAAGATTTTCCTCAAAGGTCTTGTGGCTTGCATCATCCTCTCCCATTTTCTCCAATTTTTTCCTTCTAGCATCTCTCTCAAATTGCTTAGCTCTAATCCTATCTTCCTTTTATTTTAATTACTTCATTCTTTTTTCTTCATATTCTTACAACCTTAGCTCTTCCTCTTCGATAGCTTTCATGTCATTATCTATGTCTTCCTAATTCTCTAGAATATCCCCATGCTCAATTGGGGTAGGAGTAAAGCAAGATTGATCAGCAAGGTCTTCCTCAAGAGAAAAGTGGACTGGCTCATCAAGAGATTTACCACGGGGCTTAAAAAAATTTCCATTAAAACCTAAGCCAAGTCTAGGAGTGAAAGGCTTAGATAAATTCTTATTCCTTTCCCAAATCTCCCACCTATCTTCCTCTCTTGAAATATTCAACTCACTATCAAACACTCATTCAACTGAAAAACTTTCGTGGTCTATGTTAGACCCTTGAACTTCATTTCCTTCATAGATACTAGCACTAATCATATCAATATTTAAATTAGGAGACACATTAGGATGGGAATTCATAGACTTACTTGATTCAGAGTGTTTACTAACCCATTTAGGTTTCCTTTATTTTGTAGATTCATATTTTTCCTTCTGGTTAGGGTGCTTCTTCACATAACTTATGGTCTTCCTCATAATATTGAGTAGCAAAAAATCTTTCTTCTTATCTTCCTTTTGAGAACTAATCTTCACACTGGTACTAGAGAAATTAGACTTGCCACCCAAAACATTGGGAAACAAAAAGTGATTGCACTTTGATTTTGTACTTATTACTTCAAAAAATAATTTAAGCATTACCTAACAGAAGGTGGCAGAATGGAATAACACCTGATGCATAAGACTTAGTATGATGGGACCAATGCAAAAAATTTAAAACCAATAACCCTCAAATAGTAAAGAACATCACAACTAACAACTAACTCTAATTATACCTGATCTGAACCTAGAGAATTTGGACTTAGCTAGTCCCAAGCAGAGTTTCCAATTTGTTGGTTAGTTTTTAAGAACCAAACTGACCTCCAGAAATACCTATGGAGTTTTCCATTTCCAATTATCAATACTTCTAAAGGGATTGTCCAAAAAACAAATAGAAGGTACAAACCTTCTTTTCCTACTCTTTAGGCTATGTGAAACCTAGGAGGGTGATCCCACAATGTATACTTAAACACCTTACACAATTATGACCAAATACATTGCAAATATTATATATCTCTCATAAAACCATTCAATAATATGCATCAAATAAGTTGGAAAATTATTTATTAGTGCCATATATACTAAGCATGTGAAAATGGAACAACAAAAATAGTATCCCTTTGAAATTTTATGATTTAAAGATTGAGAAGCTAATGATTCAATACTGAAATTGAACCACAATATTATGCATGATCTAGTGCCTTTATCCCAAGCACAAACTCAATGTCATTCTATGTGACTTGATAAAAATTTAAATAATAGTACTTATGACTCCAAGAAATCTTGCATTACAACATTTCTTTGTGATATTCATGATTATTACTACTTAAATTCATCCTAGCACCCAATTCTTCTAAGTTATTAATCTCACCCAAGCATTGACATCAATTCATTGAATTAACAAGCAAGCATGAAACTAAAAATCTATCAAGCAATGATAGAGAAAAATGAAAGAAATCCTAGATTACTTTCACTCATAACTCATAATACACACACAAGGAGAGACAATAGCCATGAAACTGATATTACTCTATATTATAAAATTCTATACTATTATAGAATCTACATGCATAAGTATGAACACCTAAAGAAACTTAGGAAAAAACTCTAAAACTATTTTGTATTGTGTTGAAACCTTGATAGTATTAACTCAAAAAAGTTATAACTCTCATGCTTTTGGCCCAGAATTCCTTTTTATAGAGATGAAGGAGCAAACAAGCTTCAAGCTAGATAGCACACACGTCATGATTTCATTGGACCACTTGTAACAATATTCCATTTTCAATTACACTTGAGTCTTCAATTGGAGAAAATAAATATGAGGCAAAATTCACCTCAACTCTATGTAGAAAATATGTCCCAAATCAAAAGACATCACTATTTTGTTACAACAGTCTCAAGATATTCCCCATGCACTCAAAATGCCAACCGTGGGAAAGCCAAAATTACAAAACTTACAGAGTAAGACAAGGAAAGTAGATAAAAGGTCAAAATTATTTAATCCATATTATCACCACGTGCTACCCATTTCAAATTAAGAAAAGAATAATATTTTCCATCTTATATCCTAAGCCTAATTTGTACTATATTCAAGCTATGTATTATTATTTCTCTTGTCCATTATTTAACTCATTCACTAATCCCTAGACAGATTCATTATGTGTATTTCTCCAACCAAGTGTTATATTTCTCCTCAATAGGCCATTTTAAATTCAATAAATCTCACACCTTAGTAATGTACTGAGAATACCTGGCATCAATTAAAATCCAAGCGTCTTTAATGAATATTTCCATCTTTAATTCAATTTCAACCATTGTGTCAATATTTGAATTGAGCAATATGTAGTCAGTGACTAACAAGGCCATCATAGCTTCTCCAAGCATTCCTCCAAAAATTTTATTTCAGGTGTCAAATGAATGCAATTCATCTTTTAGACTCAATATCTTAGGCATACCACTTTCCTCCATCTCTTTGAATGCTTTCAACTTACTTTGGAGTTGTATACCTAACTTTTCATGGAAAGTAGTTATCTCATTTATTGAGTCAATGGTTTGCAAGATGTCAGGAATATTGGTAGGTGCCTCAAGCTCCTCATTCATTTTTGACATCATTTCTCTCAAATTATTTACCCTAGTAATCCAATTATTCCATTCATTCCCGAAGGCCTCTTATACTTGTAGATACTTTTGTATTTGTATCATGAATATTTTTTATATGTGGACCAAACATCATTGGCCTTGTGGGCCAACTTAGTCACCTTATGCTTCAACACATCCTCAAAAATTTCATTTTCCACCTTGACTATTTCAAGTTTTTCCTGCTTGACATTTTCCTACTCAACAATCAATTTACCTTTCAAATCATCAATTCTCAAGGCCAAGGTCTCCATATCTTGTGTAGACATATCAAATGAAGAAGAATAAGATGGTTGAGTTATTATCTTCTGAGTAGCTTAAATAGTTTCCCTCATTTTATTTAGCTCATTCAAGGATTTATTATATTATTTAACCAAAGATTCATAATTATTATAAGAAATATGTCCAATATCCACACTAAGCATTGTAGCATGTGCACTTAACTCAGCTACTTGGAGAGGAGTTATTTTAGTAGCTCTTTTGACCACTAGTGAACCAATAACTTCTTCAATAGGCCTAGCAACCTCATGTTTACTAGTATTAGGTACCATAGACCAAATTGAAAGATTGTGTAACTTTGGACTATATATAGAACCAAATACATTATCCTAAAATTGGTCTTCAAATATCAAATCTTGAGGATCTCTCCTAATTGCTATGCTATGACAACAGTGATAGTACATTCTGGTAACAACATGATTCCACTATTCTTGACAATATTTTGAGCTTCAGTGGGAGTAATAGCTACAACTTTAGACTTGATTTTCTCTTCCTTTTCTTTTTCAGTTTCCTCCTGATCAGAAAGTTCAACATTAGCTCAAGCTAATTCAAGTCTCTACTTTATCTCCTTACTCCACTATTGATCCATAAACTCTTGAAATTCCTTGGTCTGCACAAATTTATTATCAGCCAAAAATTCATTACACTCCCTAACCCTAGAGTCATCATCACTTTCTCTATAATATTTCCCATTTGACAATTCTATCAGGGGGAACATTTGAACTATGAGTTTCATCAATATGAGAAGAGGGGAATTTTTTCTCCACTTCCTCATTTCCTAGCACATGTTCTCCCATTTGTTCCTCCCTAACTTCTTGAACATCTACAAGTTTCTTTGGGATATCCATGGCCTATTGATGTTGTTTTTGTTCTATGAGAACTTGTGCTTTCTCAATAGCCTCCTTTACCTTTACCTTAAACTCACCAGACTAACAATCTCTTAATATAGTGAAGGCTCTTTCCAAGGGGTTTGTTGAAATAAACTTTATGGACTTATGTAGAAAGAATTTATTTTCATGATTTTTTCCTCAATATTCATTATAGCTATCCATTTTCTTTTACTAGTCATGACAACCTCATTACTTTTCATATTTCTTAGTACATCATCTCTATACAAAAATTCATGATGTATGAATCCTAAGATTTTTTCTTCTTCTTCATGCCACAAACCCCTCTGGATCAAGAACTATAATCTCATCAACATGCATTATGATATTATTTATCATGATGTCAAAATTCTCATACACCTCAAGGGCAGTGACCATGAAGTAAGAAAAGGCACATTGGGAATTTACCATAGTGTCTTTTCTACCCTTTCTAAACATTTCACAATCCATGACATCAATTTTCCACGTGAGCTCCATGAAAGCCAATCTATCAGAAACATACAAAGGTAGAGAATGAGGTGCCAACTTAGCTCAATAGGCCTTGATCAAATTATATTTATAATGTAGAAACCAATCTTCCCAATTATGTGTGGCCTTAGATCTTGGTAAATCTTTTGGGAACATATGATTTCTAATCTTTGGAGAAATTATGCGAATATGTGCTACACCCAATGACTCTAAGATACCCTATCTTACAACATTATAAAAAAAGATGTAATTGGAATTGGAGCAGTCATGATCCCCTATATATTTCCACAACTATACAAGTAGAACATCATTCTCATTGTCCTTAAGCTTCAAATTTAGTTTTCTTTTCTATTCATAATCACCCTTCCATAAGAGCATATGCATCAACAAAGAGTAATGGAGAAAACACAAAGGGAGCATCCCCTTTTTTAAATTGAGAAAATATTCATGCATCCATTTAGAAAAAAAATTAGCCTAATCGAAACAAGAGTTTCTAAAACAAATTATTTTGGCACCCATTTTCTTTCTTAGCTCCTCCTAGGGTTTTTTACCTAGAAGGAGAGAGAATGGTAGTGATGCCAAAATGTACTTCATTCTATTCAAAATTAATGTATGAATGGATGGGAAATGAATGTGAAGTGTGTGTAAATGTGTTTGGAATGCTTTAAAATTCAAATGAATGAATGCAAACTACTCTAATGCAAGGTGTTTGAAAACACAATGTTGATTGCAAATATGAACTAGAAACTTAAACAAATGGAAACATAAACTGATGAGACTGAACATAGTGCTCCTGCAGGTAGATTGATGTCACTAGAAGATTATGGAATATATCATAAACATTTTTTAATGGCCATTGGAACTGATTCACCATGCATGGTGAATTAGTCCAGCTTCTAGTCAAATCTTCTAGAAACATGTTTCTAACATGGAGCTAAAATTTGAGAAAACCACTTTTTAGACCTAAAAATGGGACTCACTCACCATGGGTGGTGAATTAGTCCACCTACAAGAATTTTCAAATTCAGAAGTTGATTCTGTGGAGCTAGATCTGCACTTCTGCTCTCTATAGGTGTCCACTTCTGAAACTCTTGGATCTAGGTTTGAAAATGACTTTTTGTTGAATCTTTGACTTGAATGATGAAGAAAGAGCTTTAACAAGCTTTAAAATTGATCTTTTGATGATTTATATACTTCCAAAGGACCTAAATTTGCATAAAAACAAGATGAAAGGAAGAAATTTTGATTGTTAAGGCATGGGGGTTTTCCTTGGTCAAACCCCATTTAGGTAATTAAACCAAAATGATGAAAATAAGTAATGAAATATGTAAGTGGAATTGATGACCTTGCCATGATGAATGATCATGAAAGTTTGCAACATAACATGTAGAATCATCCCTTGAACTTCTTAGGAAGCTCAATGAATGACTTGAAATGTGAAAGCTCTACCTTGTCTCAGAAGATGAAGTTATGTGATATGAAGAAGATGGAGATGTGAATTGAGAGATTAGAAAAATATGTCAAAATGAGGTGACAATCCCTTATTTATACAATTCTTGTGCCTTAGAATCCATTCATACCTCATCACAGGCCGACATGAAAAGATTTTGAATAAAATCCTAAAAGGAAATTGAAATATTTTGAATTTGGGGCCGAGGGGGACTCATTTTCCACCCATGGTGAATGGGTCCCACCTAGGACCTAGAAAACACATGTCATGAAAAATGTTGTATTTAATGTTATTTGTCGAGATAACATTCAAAAATACACTTAATTAAGTCATATGAGGGCATAAAGAGACCAAGTAAAGCATGACAAAGGTGTAAATAGTGTAGATGTGCCTAGAAAATTATGAAATCTTATTTCAAGAATTTACAACAATTCAAAATAGGACTTTTTGATGAGTAAAATGCTGATTTTTATGTGAATTGTATTAATTAGAGTCTAAAAGAATGTAGAAATGTCTTACAACACTTCAAACCTTCATAAGATGTCATTAAAAGCATTTTATTTGATTCACAAAGGTCCAATACTTAGTATGGATGCATAAAATGCCTCACAACACTTGAACGATGGCTTCATTAAGTCCATCTAATCCCATTTCAAGAAAAGGGTACTTTTTTCTATGGCACATTTAGCCCCCACTTTAGTGAGAGGATGAACATGCTTCAAAATCACACTAAATTAGCCACTCAAGAGAGATGCATATGTATGTCAAGCCCCCAAGATAAAAAATCATGCAAAGGCAAGATAAAAAGAAAGACAAGGTGGAAAAATAAGTACTCACTTTGGGCCAATGAAACTTCTTAGTTTTCTACTAGGTGAGAAAGGCCAATGTTGTACTCACTCTAGTTGTCCATAGGGTGATAAATCCAAAAAGGTAAGATACATACGCTAGTTGGTATGCACTCACAAACACAAAGGAAGTTATGGGTAAAATTCATTCCACTAGTTGGGCTTCCTACTCGACCATGTTAAAGTTATACCACTTGATAACTTTAACAAGGTGCCACAAAGAAAAGGAAATGAAATGATTTGAAACTTATTTTTAATTAAAAATAAATAAAGTAATGTAAAGATAATTCGAAGGGATTTTATTCATGCAATTTCTCACCTTAGGGAACATCATGTTCAATTTCTCCAAGGGAGGATAAGTGAAAAATGATCTCATCTTGTTTCTAAGAGAGGATAAGTGCAGGGTCTCATCTTGAAAAACATTGTACATAATGCATCCAAGAGAGCACATTGTGAGAAAAATAACACAATGAAATGTGAGTGGTGATGCATGCCCCCACTTAAAAGAAGTTACAAGTACCCATACTATGAAAAATTTATTTAAATTAGAAGAAGAGAGAAGAAATGAGAGTTTATTCAAAAGTCCCTATTCCAAGTCATATATTTTTGAAAAGCTACATCATGAAAGAGAGAAGTATGTCATATGAAATCCAACTTAAGGCATGTCATCCACATCCCAATCTTGCTCTTGTGTATTCATGAAAAGTTAACAAATAGCCAAAAGGAGACATCCACAAGTGACATACGAGGAAAATGCTATCAAACTCCTTGCCCCAACTTAGTTGTTACAAACTAGGAATCAATTGCTAGACTAAAATGCTTCCACAAGAGAGAGATAATGGCGAGAATGCTTGCTATATCAAATGCAAGATTGATTGATGATTCAATTGATACAAATGTACAAGACGAGGCTTGCTTATAAAAGCAAGCGTGCACAACCCTAAACCTAACTTGAGCTACAAGTTAGCTCAATTAGATAAGGATGCAACCTAGGACTTAAATGAAAGCCTAAGTAAACTTATGAAGATGTAATTAAATAGTTAATTACACCAACATTAGTGTGAGACAAAAGTGAGCTGAAACAATTAATGAAATGTATGCTAGAGTGAAAATCAATAGCAATAAGAGGAACTAGATTCCCCCATGGAGGGAAGCATACCAAACTCCTAAAAATGTTGTATTTTATGAATCAAAGCATTACATTCATTAGTGGAGTGACCATAAATTCTATGATAGGCACAAAAGAAAGTCTTGTAATAATATTTCTTGCAATTTCTAGGAGGAAGGGTAATCAAATTATGATGGAGAAGGAAAGACAAAATACTTTCTTGATCAAGGGAAGAATGTTCTGTTTTGTGGGTGTGAAAGATTCAGGTTGTAGAGTAGTGGGTGTCATACTTATGCAAGAGTCTCTGGATTGCAAGATGTTGTACCCTTCATTACAGGAGGGTACAAAATCTAACAAAGTCAAATTAGGAGCATGTTGCGAGATGACAGGTTGAATGTTGTGAGGAGGATGAAGTTCAAATCCATTAGGTAGGAGGAGTAAATGAGGAGGGTTTTGTGTGAGATTGAATGAAGATGGGTAGAGGATGGAAGGGTTGTTAAGATGTCCTATAGGATATGTATGAGGTTCATTAATTGAAGGGGATCAAATGAAAAATTGATCATGCATATACTCAGTAGTCATGGTTGGATGTATCTCGAAGTAAGAGGGTATGTGCAGGATCATGGTGGGCCAAAAAGTGGCAATATGATGGGTATTTGTATGGTATGTGGCTGACAACTTTTTTTTTACCCAAAATTCATGAAATGAAAAGATTTTTTAAAAGAGATTCTCAGCTTTCCACCAATATCAATTATGCTTTACTTTGAATTTAATAAATAATTATTATTCATTTTCTATTTGAATTATGACTAAAGTCCTGATGGATAGGATGATTGAAAAACATCTATAGCTTTCAAATGGTATCACATTTTTGGAATCCAAAACACACATCACATTCTATGCTTCACATACTATAGGATTAAAAAAATAAAAATTGAATTTCATGAATTTTTGACCAAGTTAAGGTGGTCAGACATACGAGTTTTTATATTTTTTAAAAGTTGTAATTAAATTTCATAATTAATTATTTACTTGGAAAAAAATTATAAAAAAATATGCATCACATCTGAGCATGAGTCCTCTACTTATGTCTATAATATTATAAAAAAATATTATCATTTTATTGTGGTTAGAGTAGTCAGACAGACACCTACTTCTTATTTTTTCCCTAAAATTTAAGTACTACTGCATTGAAATTTCAAATTTTCACCAAATAGATTTAAAAAAAAAAAAACCTAGTAGTTTATAAACTACATTCAATTTTCTATAGATTCTATTCTTACATGTTTTTGAAATAATATAGATAACATATTCAATTTTTTACGACAAGTTGCCTAACTCTGATTTTTTTGAATTTTTTGCCACTTAAGGGCCTATTTTTTCCATGATGATCCTGCACATACCCAAGAGAAATCAAGAACCAGTTGATGATTGAAGTAAGATATAAGACTATTATTTTCATCTTGTAATACCATGATATTCTCCCTAGGAGAAGATAGTTTATAAGAACAACAAACCACATGTTTTTGACAAGTAAGGATTGGTTCTCTTACAATAATTTCATTTCCAATAGGGGAATAATCAAGGATGGGAGTAGAAGGAGGGGAAATATGATTGTTAGAGGATGGTAGGTGAATGTTCATTTTCATTAAGGTATTATTATCTACCCTACAAGGAAAGCTTGTACTATGTGCATCCAAGTTTAAGGTTGCTAAAGTAGCTTCATCACAAGTGGAGGAGGTATCAAGAGAATAACCACTATGGTTGTGAAAGAGATCTTCCCATAGGATAGGGACATTAGGGAAGGGAAGATCAAGGCTATCATGATTCTTAAGAGAAGTATATTCTTACACTAGCCAATCCTCTTTGCATCGAGGAGGGATATTAGGAGATACACAAGATTGATTTTCATGACTATGAAGACTCGGTAAGGTGATGGTGAGGAATGTGTTTATGATATCAGTTCTTTGTGTGTAAATTCATCCAAAGGGGAATAAGGAGATGGAAAATCAAGACTTTCAAGGCTTGTGACTTCTTGTAGCTCAATACCTTTGTCTCTAATAGGAGAGGTATTGGAAGAAGAACAACTATGTGTCTTATGATTGTCTACATTTCCATTGTCACCAATGGGAATTTTAGGATTAAAGATTGAAATAATAGATTCGTGATGTTTCTTACTGTGGTAGTCAAAATAAAACTCAGAAGAGGGGATATTATGTTTTTAAAATCTATATTTGATAAAATCAAGAGCACATCTATTCAAAGAAAACATATTGAAATGAAAGAAAGGACTATGGAATGCAATTTTTAGTTTAGGAATTGTGGACTCAATGCAATAATTCTAAAAATGAAATGTGGTGAGTGCAAAAAGTGGAATGAAAAAATGCATCAAATGATCTAATTAATCCTAAATTTTATGAAATACATACTACATAAATGCAATTGATTGATATATACAAGTTAAGGCACCAAACTAAAGTCCAACAAATAGATTTTGACTTTTGAAAAATGTTGTTTTAGATATCAAAAGGGACTGATTCACCTATCACCTAGGGTGGTGAATAAGTCCTAGTATGGACTTTATTAAAGATTTTTAGAACATTGTGACTAATTTGTATGTTTTCATAATGCTATGATGCAAGTGTAAATGAGAAATGTAGAATTTTAGAGATTTGCAATGATTAAAGATGCAAAAAGAAAGCCTATTATGCACTTGTACACATGAAAAAATGAAACCCTTATACTAATGCAAAATGAAATGTAAGCTAATCTAGGAAGAAATAATGGACTCAAAAATTAGAAAACAGGGAATTCAAATAGCAGGTTCAACAAAATGAAACGAAGGATTTTGGCACCCACTTTCTTTCTTAGCTCCTCCTATGGTTTTTCACCTAAAAGGAGTGAGAATGCTAGTGAAGCCAAAGTGCACTTTGTTATATTCAAGAATAACATATGAATGGATTGGAAATGAATGTGAAGTGTGTGTAAATGTGTTTGTAATTTTTACAAATGCAAATAATGAATGCAAACTACTCTAATGCAAGGTGCTAGAAAACACAATGTTAATTGCAAATATGAACTAGAAACTTAAGCAAATGAAAACATAAATTGATGAGACTAAAAAAAGTGCACTTTGAGGAAGATTGATGCCATTTGAATATTCTATAATGTCTCAGAAGATTTTGTTAATGGCCACTAAGACTGATTCACCATGCATGAAAAATTAGTCCTGCTTCTAGTGAAATCTTCCAAAAATCTATTTCTGACTATCGGGAGCTAAAATTTGAGAAAACCACTTTTCAGACCTACATATGGGACTCACTCACCATGGGTGGCCAACTAGTCCACCTAAAAGAATCTACAAATTCAAAAGTTGATTCTATGGAGCTAGATCTGCACTTCTACTTTCTACAGGTGTATGCTTCTGAAACTGTCAGATCTAGGTCTAAAAATGACTTTTCATTGAATATTTGACTTGAATGATGAAGATAGAGATTTAAAAATCTTGCATCATGATATTTTTATGATTTATATGCTTCCAAATGACCTAAATCTGCATACAAACAAGAAGAAAAGAAGAAATGTTGATTGTTAAGGCATGGGGGTTTTCCTTTGTCAAACCCCGTTTAGGTAATTAAACCAAAATGATGAAAATAAGTAATGAAATATGAAAAGTGGAATTCATTACCTTTCCATGATGAGTTATATTGAAAGTCTACAACATAAAATGTATAATCAACCCTTGAATGTCTTAGGAAGCTCAATGAATGACTTGCAATGTGAAAGCTCTAGCTTGCTTGAGGAGATGAAATTATGTTATATGAAGAAGATAGAGATGTGAGTTGAGAGATTAGAAAAACATGTAAAAATAAGGTGACAATCACTTATTTATAAAATTCTTGTGCTTTATTATTCGTTCATACCTCATCACAGGGCGACATGAAGTGATTTTTAATAAAATCCTGAAAGGAAATTTGAAATATTTTGAATTTTGTGCCAAGGGGGACTCATTTTCCACCCATGGAGAATGGGTTCCACCTACAAACTAAAAATAAGTTTTGAGAAAAAAATTGTATTTAATTTTTTGTTGGGATAACATTAAAAAATACACTTGATTAAGTCATATGAGGGCATAAAGAGACCAAATAAAGCATGAGAAATGTGTAAATAGTGAAGATGTGCCTATAAAATCATGAAATATTATTACAAGACTTTACAACACTTCAAAATGGGACATTTTTATGAGTAAAAACGTGATTTTTATGTGAATTGTACTAAATAGAGTCTAGAAGAAAGTAGAAATGTCTTACAACACCTTCACAAGACATTGTTAAAAGCATTTTATTTGATTTACAAAGGTACAAGACTTAGTACTGGTGCATAAAATGACTCACAACACCTAAATCATGGCATCATTAATTCTATTTAATCTCATGTCAAGCAAAGGGTACTTTTTTCTATGGCACAGTTTTGATTATGACTTTGTATATCCACCACCATCACTAATAAATTAGGAGCTATCCTAACCTCAAAGTCCTGAGCCAATTGTTTATTTAAGAAATAATGTGTTTTTGAAATAATCCTAAAACTCCTCACACTCAAAAGGCTTAGCATCCTTAGCAGTGAATATCTCTCTGCTCCTTTTGTGTCGCACAAGCAGTGCTTCTTTGTATACAAAATTTTCTCTTCTCATAATCAGCATACAATTTAGCACATCTAAATTTTGTAATATAATTGGGATTTAACCAAAATACATCAATCATCTTATCCTTTGTTACCTCTAGAACTATATCACTATTTTCACTTCTGATTTTCCTGTCAGTAGGGTTATAGTTCCTTGCCAATTCAATCAATAAATCCACTTCTACAAACACACTTAGGACCACCAACTTTCATAGGTTCAACCCCCATCAATAACATGTAGGCTTGCAAGAATTTCCCCTATTGAAATCATACCAAAACAATTTCCATCCACTCTAGGGTTGTCATTTTTCACCAATTTTGCTACCACTATCAATCAACCTAGTGGTCATGGAAACTTGACCTATGGGCCTTTTACCAATTCATGACCCTCCTTCTTTGACATCTCTAGAGGCCTCTTCCATAAATTTTTTTCTTTCTTTCTTTACACTTTTGGACCTAGTGGATGTTGTAGGAGTACTTAGTGAAGGGTTGTTGGCTTTGACTTAACTTTAGCTGAAGCATCCTGAGTTTTAAATCTTTTCAACCTCTTCTTTTTTTGTCTCCTTTTTGGTAGAACACTAGATTCACTAGGCTCTAGGTCACTCATGTTTGTAATGCAAATGGAACTAGGGTTTAAAATTTCTTACAACTAAATAAAACCCTTCATAATTGTGATAGGATAAAGCACTACTATTGAACATGACACTTTTCCTCAAAATTTATAGAATTCTCAATCTCTAAATTGAAATTACCAATATTGAACAAATAGAAAATTTCGTCAATTTCCTTTCAACTCTCTAAGGAATTCACTTCACTACCTCAACTAGAAGGAAATATTAGCTTTGCTTACCCAAGTGAAAATCATGCCACTCTAGTTACTGGTAGCTTCTAGAGCTTTCCCCACAACTACTTTAGCCTCTGGTATCCTTTCCATGAGCCAATAAATTCGAATGCACAATCAACTAAGTATCTACAATCTATTACAACCAAGAGAGAGGCGTGCCATCATTAATAATTCATAGTAATTTTGAGAAAGTGAACTGACAATTAGTCGTTCAATTTTAAAGCCTGATCATTTATCATTTGGCTTTAAAACTATATCAATAGTCATTAGTTCATCTCGCCACCTTCCTCTTTTCCTTAAATGAAGTGTTCAGGATTTCGGCACATTGCCTCTTCATGTAGTAGTTGTCACTCATCACTAATATACTTCATCCTTGCCTAGCTTCATCAACAATGCAATCGTTTTATGCGTCAAAATCTCATCCCTTGGATTTGTGGCCCATTCCCTAATCATGTTTATTTTCATCACTCCTTGCTAATCCAACTTTGCACTTTGGCTCCTATCAGTGACGGGATATATAGTGAAAGAATCATATTTCGACATGTACACCTACATGAAAAATCAATGGAACAAAAGGTATCATAGATAAGATGTACCGAGATTAGAAAAAGAAACCTTTTTTTGTAAAATAAAGAACTTCATTGCTCATCGTTAATCAAAACTAAGGCTTTGAAATGGATCAGCAATAAATGATAAAATAACAAGTCATTGCTCATTGGTAATCCTCATAATATTTGGAAGCAATTAGTGATAAGAGATTATCATAGTATCATTACAAATCACACATTGCTAATCAATAACCTAGTGCTTAAAACAAATCCATGAGATGTAATGCAAAGGAAAACCATTTCCTCACTCATCGCTAATTTGAAAAATCATTTCATAACATATCCCTGATAAGAAATGTAAGTAACATCAGAAGGCATGAGGGAATCTCTCATTGCTATTACAATATTGAGGGGTCAGAAACCATTAGCAATAAGTGATCCCTAAGAACTTCTCTCATTGGGCATTTAAATTAGAAGTTCCAACAACTATTCACGATGATCAATATCAAAGAAATATCGCCTCATCACTCATCGCTAATTTAAAACATACATTTCAAAAGTGATCAACGATGAGAGATAAAGATAAAAGGTCAATTGAACTTAATTCAAAACCTTTAGGTACGTGCTCATAAGTTGTTTTAATGGAGGGGACTCTCTAGGATGATACGATAGAAAGGACTTAAGGACACCTAAGCCATAAAATACAAAGGATGTAAAGGCCAAAAAAGTCTTTAACTTATCCTTATAAAAATTAAAATTCCCAGACTTAGGATTAGGGAGCCGGTTACCAGACAATAATGATAGACACGAGAAGATTTTTGAAATGATAGGTAGCAAACAATAGGGAGTCAACAACAAAACATAACATTATAAGAATTTATGAATAATGAATCTGAAACCCTTAGATATATCAATCCTTCATTCAAATATGACAAAAGTTTGAGATGGAACATTCAAATTTGCAAGTTCCAAGGCTTATGATTCTTATGTGGAGGAACCTGATGTTGCCATGGAAGATGAGGCAAAAAATGACCTAGAATATGCCTAGTATCTTCTCACACTTATAGGTCCAAAAATAACTTGATTATGGTTAAAAAAATTATCTAGTTTCAACAAAATCATAAGGGTGGTTTGCATACTCTGATTCTAAAGATGATGAACCATTGCAAAATAAGAGTCTTGGTTAAAAAATTCCATCCTAGTTGCTAATGTGGGGAACTTTTTTGATGGACATGGAGGAAAGACTTTGGCTTTTTTGGAATGATGAGTGATCCATTTTCAAAGGTGGGTAATTTCTTCTTCAATAAGTGGAAAACAAGATTTTTCTGATGTACCTTTCCCCCTTTCTATGAACTACAAATATAACTGCCTAGGAAATTTTGAAATTGAAGTGAAATGTGTGTCAAATGAAAATATGACTCAAATTGTAATTTGGCCTGAAGGTTGTTGCTCCCATGTTTCAATAAATTGGAGTTCAAGGCCAAGTATAGGGATTTGAGTAGTCTTTTATTGGGTTTTTTGTTGGAAAAATTTAATACTCATATAATATAAAGTTTTGTAAATCAAGCACATATGAATAGAATAGTACTAAGTCTTAGGTATCAAATCTAGTTTGTAATAGGCTTAGTGGTTTTACAATAGCAACAAAATATGAATGAGAATTGCTAATTCTAGAACAAATTCTCTCCTATGTATTTTTTCTCCCAAATCATGAATAAAATGATCAAACATCTTTTATTTGTCTTTAGTTGTTTTGGTTGAATGTATGATTTTATTTCTACTTTGGTTCAAAGAACTAATTAAATGTTTAAATGAAATCATAGGTTTGTGAGATGGAATCCAAGGATTACTAAGTATTTTATTTTTCAAGATACAATGAGTTGTGTACTACAAAACAGTATGTCAATGGCCTATAAATGTTGATTTTAAATGCTAATGTATTGCAATTTATTACAAATAGGACTGTGTCACCCATAGATAAAACATTGATCTATTAATTTGGTCATCCTAGACAAAAATGAGCCAACTTATACTCGAAAAAGACACAAATATAAATGAGAAATCACTTCCATAACATTTATGGCAGTAAATTATTATGAGGTACAAATCATTCCTTGCTTTAGGTAATAATTTTCCTAAGGATCAACCAAAACATTGAAGTATTTTATCTAGTTACAACTCATGGGAATGCATCTATTTTCCACAATTTTCATAGTAAAATGGCACAATAATATTATCTAAGAATTGTAGGGATTACTCTTTTGGGTCTCACAAAGCTTGATGTGCAAAGGTAGATTCCTAATAAGCCTTTACATGCTTTTTGGATAATCCTTCCCCTTGCTGATCATTAAATTATGGAAAATTCATAGGAATCTAGTGAGACTAAGTTTGGTTCATAAAAAATAACCAATATATTGGTGACTCCATTGGGGAAATTTATGCAAAGTCTTTAGTTTCAGATCAGAATTGTTAGTGTCAAATATTTTATAAACACAAGTTTTTCCTTCAATCTAGCTTTGGTGTCATTGAGTCAATTCTTGTGTATGATGTATTGCATTTTCTATAAGTCTCATGAGTTTTCAAATTCTATCAAGATCTACCATAATTTCATGAACATTTTCATAAATCCCCAATAAACATGGGTGGTGACTTTGAGATCTTTGTACCAATCTACATTATTTGAGGAAATAAAGAAAGTATAGGAAGGAAGAATATGCTAAGAAGAGATGAAGCAGACCTGAGCTCATACAATGAAACACCCTGATGAGAAGATAGAATGAGGATTTTAGAAGGCTCCAATACTGTTTGGAAAAAGTCAAGAATTGAGTGAACTTGAACATCTAGTCTAGATATTTTAGACCTTGAAATGGTTGTGCTGCAATGAATATAAATGGATTTATATGTGACTCTATTGTTGAAGAAGACCCAAAATGAAATTAATCTTTGAAAGAACTTCATATTGTTGAAGTTCAATCCTCTATGAATAGAGGTGGTGACTCTATGCAAAGAACCTGATTAAATAGTGAAGACAGTTCCAAATATATAAATATTTTCAGTCAGAAGGATAATTTATAGCAACTACAACATATCCAAGTATTTCCCATGTTTTGGTTTTCAAGAAGCATAAATTTGTCATTAAAACCCCATGTAAAAGTTTATAAGAGATTTGATTCCCTATTAAGTGAAACTAAGCACTAAGAAAGGGAATGGTAGTGGTAATTTTACATAGTTCTGAGTTATAATTTGAAGCCTCTATATTGTCTTGAAGAAGTATGTTTGTTCTTGAAATCTACCCATTAGAGAGATCTTAGATGTGGATGCATTTGAGATATGCATTATAATATTTTAAGGCCATGATAAGAGAAAGAAATAGGGCAATGATCAATTGTAGTATTGATGTTTGAATTTTGTATTTAGGGGTGTAAGAAAATGTGTCATTCACTTGTACATCCCTGTGGGGTGTCAAATGCAAGCATGAGGAATGTGCAGCCCCTATCATGCTATCAAGGTAAATTTTTTATTGGAAGATATAGACTATTAAATTTTAATGGTATTTAGTGTCTTCCAAATCATATTCATAATGATGCTAGGGAAAATTTTCCAAAATAAAAAGGGAAAAGCTCTAAATTAGCATATAAGCATCTACAATTATTTTCTTATTTGATGGAAGATTATGAGATAAACCACAAAGATGTTGTCATGAAATTATTTGTGCAAAATTTGAAGAAGGATGCTAGATATTGGTTTTCATATTTTCTAGTATGTTTTGTTTCTTCATGGAACGATTTCATGGAAGTATTTATAGAACAATTTGGTGAGAGGATTGATGCATTTTTAGTAAGAAAAAAAAATATGAACATCTAGAAAGAAGAAGATGAGTTAGTATGGGCAGCTTTCAATCTCAGGTTTTTAAAGGGATTTAGGAATATTCTAGATAATATAAGACCCAAATATCTAGAGTGTTTGGTTGTATACTTAGGTGAATTTGATGAGGAAATGAGATATTTTTTAAGAGATAAAGAGCCTATAACTCTCCATAGTGCATATCAAATTATTACGGATTTTGAAAACAATTTGAAATTTTCAATGATGAAGGGTTACATGACTACAAGTGTTGGTTATCCTAGTGCACCTAATGAAAATGGAATTCATGAATCAAGAAATATAAATTATTGTCAAGATGATAATGCTTCTACTATTTTTGTTTCTCCTTGATCATATCATACAAATCATAGTAAACTCCAAGTTGAATATCAACAAAATTTGAGCAGTGTTGATAAAATTTATTTTGTTCAAAAATTGTATAAAATGAAATGGCATAAGGTATAATCATATTGTGATTCATTCTCAAGATTTTTGGATGCTATGTTGGAAGTCCCTGAGAGCTTTAGACTTGAGGATTCAACATGTGTTGATTTTTTTGTAAGATCTTTGAGCTAGCATTGAGTGCCTTGCCAAGAGGGTTGAAACCTCATGGTTTTGATCAAATAAGTGATTAGATAAAGGTTATTGAAGGAACCAAGTATAATTATGCACAAAATGTGACCCCTCAAAGTGTTAGTAATGGTTTTCATATCGAGCATAATCAAGAGACAATGCAAACAAGTGAAAAGGGTATATCAGAAGATGAACATGCCTTGTTCTATGAATAGAGGTAATGATTGTGATTAGCCCACAAACACCATATATGTAAATAAGTATGTTAGTGATGAAGATAATGATACACTTGCAAGTTCAATTTATTTCTCATGAAAAATTAGTGGTCAAGATATTGAAGATGAAAATTTAGGATTTAACTTTGAAAAATCTGGGCATAGTTTATGTAGTGAAGGATTTTCTTGTGATAAGGGTCGTGATGGGAGTGAGGTTTCAAATTATTTTTCTAAGAAGTATGGATCTTCTTGTGAGAATGATCTCAAGGAATTTTATTCACATGAAGGGTGCAATGACATAACTATTCATGGAGCCACTTGTGTGCAAGTGAATGGAAAAACTTCATTTGATGAGTACCTAGAGTCTAATTTTGGTTTATCATCAATAGAGAATTCTAACTCTATGGATGATGATGAGTTTGAAGATAAGAACATATGTGTTCAATATCTGGATCCTAACCATAGTATTAGAAATGATAGCAATCTTGATGATGTTGATTATGATGTTGATGAACATGATCACATCATTGTTGCTCTTGATTTATTGTGTGATGCAGAGATAGAAATGTATATGATGTGTGAGGACCATATTGATGTCTATAACATAAAAAGATTGTTGATTAAGATCTATATATGTGAAGCCACTAACTCATGAGAGTACTAATGTGATGGAATATTCTTATTTCTTTACCGAAGTTGACATGTTTTTATCAAATAAGGAGTGCATTGATGTGAATGAGAATGGAGATACTTGTTTAGTTGTTGATGAAAAACATTCAGATTACAATGAAAATTTCACATTGGGTCTACCTACTTATCAAATAATGATGCACATGATTGCTTTGTTGTTAACCCTATTAATTCTGAATTATTTGAGTTGTCCTTTGAAGCATTTTTCATTGAGTTGACTAATGATTTGAAATATCAATTGGATTATGTTATAGATCTTGAAATGGAAATATTTTTTGATGCTTGGGATATTGTTAGTAATGATGTTTGTTGTGATAATATTGATATGAATGAGAGAAAATTGTTGGATCTCAGTTGTGATCATATGGTTTTTCCTTGATGAAAAAATACCTTTCAGTTGATTCTACTTGTTGACAGTTTCAGTTTGGTTTCTCATGCTTTACCTTGGTACTATTTTGTCCATATGATTTACTAGTCTTGGCATTCAGTGGATAGTTTAAATTCAAAATTTTAATATCTTATGGTACTAATCAGTTTGAGCTCCGTGCAGTCTTAGGTTATCTTATTTATACATTGTTTTGGTGATAGAAAAAGAACATATCAGCATGAGAATGCTAGGGTCTCCTCGATCCATTTGCTTTGATAAACATCTGTGTTTCCTATTGGCAAGATGTTTCTGATTTCATAACAATTTTTTTTACATACAGGAAGCTTTCGACAAGACTTCTCCATGGTTTCAGTGACAGAGGATATATCGGCATGAGTTTAAGGCTTTGATGAAGGTCAAAGCAAAATTGTTATGTCTCACCGACTAATACATGAGTTGGTTCATCAGCGTAAGAAATCACTATTGGCATGTTGTTTCATCAAGCGATTTGTGTCTTAGCGACCAACACAAGAAAGATCATATCGGCAAGAGTTGCGGCATCGATGTAATGTCTTAGCGAACCTGTCAAGTCTTGGCGACTAAAGTCTTGAGGGGCTTTTAGTGAGAGGTTGGCATTGTCTCAGCGACTCAGAGTGGATAAAGATTTTTGGTATGACATAGTGTGCTCTCCAAGAGGTCTCCCTGACATTGATATGTCTCGATGATGCATAAAACAAAAGGAAACATTTTGGCATGCTTCTCTTTTGTTTCGGTGATAGAAAAGGATCATATCGGCATAAGTTATACCATTGGAATGATATCTTAGCAAATACATATTATCTCACCGACTGATGCACTGAATTTCTTATCAGCATAAGGTTACTACTTCGGTGAAATGTTATAATGACTCTGTAGTGTCTTATCCACTTGTGCTCAAATGTTCGCTTTGTCCAGACATGATGCTTTCAGTGTGAGGTCATAACAAATCCACATTGTCACACTGACCAACAACATAAGGGGATGCTATTTCGATATGAGTTAAGGTTCCCGATAAGAGGTCTCGGCGAGTGACCTTCGGTCTCACCGATGGAATAAAAATGGTCTTTGTCAGTATGAGTATTGAATTCTCTTTGCGATCTATGCAAATTCGGGGTGTTTTGGTATGACATAAAACAATCTACAAGATGTCTCCTTGATTGTTTGAAGTTACAGTGACATACAAGATGGTTGGTGACTTTCGGTATGACTCAAGCATTCTACGAGAGGTCTCCCCGATGACGGTATGCTATAGCAACACTCATAAGATAGAAAGATGCATCGGCGAGAAAACCATTATGTTACAGTGACTTACAAGGGTTAAAGTCTTTCGGTGAAACTTAATGTGGTCTGTGAGAGGTCTTCCCGACTTCACTGGGTCACAGCGAAAGAAAAATAAGGAAAAGGAAATGCAGCTTGCATAAGGTCATAGTGAATCACAAAGAACACATAGTGAGTATTGTCTCAGCAAATTATTAATGAAGACTCATACACTATGGCCGACATGTGATTTTCTAAGTATAGTTGCATGCAAACATCTTTGGTTGGCATTGAATCTTTGGCAATATATTCTCTGAGGATTTAGAGGTTATGATTTTCTGTTAGTGGGCTGTAGTGATTTTGATGAATCAGTTACAATTGAAATCTCTTGATTCAGCATAGAAATTAAAGCCCTCTGGATAAGCATTACTCTTGATTTTTACCATCATCTATAGATTGTCATTATTCAGTTTCATATTCAAAAATTAGCAAGAGAGTTTCAGAATCTTGTGAAAAATTCTTTTTGAAGATTTCTTCATAACAAACGTACTTGAAATGTATAAATAAACCAGTGTTGAAAATTGTAATAGGTCTCTGGTTGTAACTCTGGAATATTGTTCTTTGGTTGTATCAAACAGTGAGTTATGAGCTTAACTAAAAACAAAGAGATCCTCTCAGAAATTATTATTGTTCTGAAAATAATTTGAGGGGTTGGTGCTCCTTGAAATTGGTGTTTCAAAATGAGGGGTTGGTGCTCTTTGAGATAGATATCTCTAAATGAGGGGTTGGTGCTCCTTGAGATAGATATCTCTAAATGAGGGGTTGGTGCTCAAAAATTAGCCTATAAGGCATTGTTAACAGTGGTTTTCGAAGATTAAGCTAGTAAGGCAGTTTAGGAGTAGTTTTTCTACCCTAGGAGGGTTTTCTAGTCAGCAAATCTTTTGTCTCTTTGTTCTTTTGTGTGCTCACTACTTTTTTGTGTTGTTGTTGGTTCAGTTTACTATTGGGATTATTACTGTTCTCAATTATGTTTATGAATGATTACATTCAACTCATGAATGCATTAATTAGAGTAATATTGAGATCAAATCTGAGCTATATTTTGGAAAATGCAAGATAACTCACTCAAATCATATTTTCATATATTTTTGATTTCAAAAGTGATTAATTTACTCTATTGTTGAAAGAAAAGGAAATCTGAATTAAAAAATCTTGGTTGAAGTTGAAAAATTTTAGACACTGATTCACCCCCCCCCTCTTAGTGTTTGTCCATAACTCCAACAAAAAAATACTATGGTTTTTGATACACCATATATACAGAGTGGTGGAGCATGTGATAGCATAGAGGATTTGAAATGCTCACATGAATGTGAACTTCAGTTTGAGAATATTCTTGTGTATGAACATTTCTTGTTCATCACACAAGATGAATGCTTGTCTAGCATGGGACATAAATTAGTAGATGACTCTAAGGATTTATATGAGTTTTCTATTCATTCTAATTTCTCATAATTGGAGCAACAACTTGACTTCAAATGGTTAGGATATATATATTTTTGGATAGGACTATTGATGAAAGTGTTTATGAAAGTTTCATGTTTGATATGCAAACTAAATTTAATGTCAACTCTTATGGTTTCAATGGTCAAGTGGACTATGAGTGTTTTCACTTCTCAATTCAATTAAATGGGTACTTAATGGACAGTAAGTATGAATTAGATATTCCAAAGTTTCATATGGACTATGGGTTTTAGTTAGTACTTGACTATTAGTATCAAATTGTCATAATTAGTGGTGGCCTTGGAGAATATAGTGCTATGTTCAAACATGCCAGTGGTGATGTTAGTTTTCAACCTTTTAGTGGCAATGTTTTTAGAATTGACCCAGTGCAAATAGAAAAAATTAAAGTATTTGACATAGGTAAGTACGAGCCCTAGGTTTTTGGCGGGCCTAGGGCCACTAAGTGAAGTTGAAGCCTATTATGTTGTAGATGCAAGTTAAAAGCTTGTATATTAGAAAAGGATTCTAAGAGAAAATTTGAAGGGGAACATTGTACAATCTTGTAAATTTTTGTATATAAGTGGTTTTCTTTAGTATGGTCCTCTTGCCTCATCTAGGAAATTCCTTCACTTTTGGTGTCCCTATGCATGGTCTGCTTCAAGCTTGAGATCTAAAATCTTTCCATGCTTGTGTGAGACATCTATCCCCAATAGGACCTACTAGTGGAACCCTAAAAAAAATTTCATGTTCCATTGATCTGAAAATGCATTTTTTTGGTGTTCTCTTGGTTTGTCAAGTGTTAGGGTTTAGGGTTTTATATGGGGAGTGGTTTAACTTGGAAGATTTTATCCTTTTTCTAGGGTATGTGCAGGATCATGATGGGCCAAAAAGTGGCAATATGATGGGTATTTTTAGGGTATGTGGTTGACGACTTTTTTTTAACCCGAAATTGATGAAATGAAAAAGGGATTTTAAAGGAGATTCTTAGCTTTCCAGAAATATAAATTATGCTTTACTTTGAATTTAATAAATAATTATTATTCATTTTCTATTTGAATTATGACTAAAGCCCTGATTGATAGGCTGATTGAAAAACATCTATAACTTTCAAACGGTATCACATTTTTTGAATTTGAAACATGCATCACATTCTATGCTTCGTATACTATAGGATTAAAAAAAAGAAAATTAAATTTCATGAAGTTTTGACCAAGTTAAGGTGGTCAGACATATGATTTTTTATATTTTTTAAAAGTTGTAATAAAAAATTCATTATTAATTATTTATTTGGAAAAAAATTACAAAAAAATATGCATCACATCCGGACATGAGTCCTCTACTTATATCTAAAGTAGTATTAAAAAATAATAGCATTCTATTGTGGTTAGGGTGGTTAGACAGACACCTACTTCTTATTTTTTCCCTGAAATTTAAGTACTCTGCATTGAAATTTCAAATTTTCACCAAATAGATTTTTTCTTTTAAAACAAACCTAGTAGTTTAGAAACTACATTCAATTTGCTACAGATTCTATTCTTACATATTTTTTAAATAATATAGATAACTTATTCAAATTTTTACGTCAAGTTTCTTAACTCTGATTTTTCTAAATTTTTTGCCACTTAAGGGCCCATTTTTTCCATGATGATCCTACACATACCCTCTAAACCTTTGGTATTGTGGTCTATTCCTTTGTTGACCTGTTGTAGCATTTTTTTTATTATGTTAAAAAAAATTTCAATCATATTGAAATCCATGAAGTGATTGACCCCTTGTGGTTAGGGCTTTGCATTACTCATCGCTAAATATTTCATGTGCCTAGGTCCAAGAAATTATTTTATTTTATAAGGTTTATTAATCAAACTTGTTTGGCTTTTACATCCTTTGCATAAAATGGTTTAAGTCCTTTTATGGCCTCATCGTATGTTGTCCTAGGCAGTCCCCCTTTTATTGTGACCTTGTGAGAAAATGAATAATTGTTTCACTGAAGTTCCCATTGATCGGCTTGTATCACAGATAACAGATAGTATTTTGATTGTTGGCCTCAAATTAGTGATGCACAATGAACTTATCCCCTTTGTATCGCTCATTGCAGATGGAGTTTTATCTTTGAGTTTCAAATTAGCAATGAGCAATATGAGTGATTTCCTTTGTATCAATAACCTTTCTTGCTATTTGTTGTGCCCTCGGCACACATGCCCCGATTTGAACGGGGACCCTCTTTTCTTCCTCCTTGTCAAGTCATTTTTTGTTGTTGTTTGTCACCACCTCCTTTTGCGTGCACATTCTATTTTGGTGCCCCAAATGGTCAATGTTGCTTCTAAGTTTCACCTTAAGCTGATCGTTCCTTCCCCTTTTAATTTTGTCAGGTTCTAGTGCTCCACGGAGACTCCTTGGCAGTTTTCCCCTGCCAACGGCCCCAGGCCCTGCTGGGCCCAGGCATTTCGGTTTCCTTTGTCGGGTTTCCCCGTTGCACCTGCCATTCCAAATGACACTCGGGTTGTGTCTTCCCAGATCCTGGGGTCCAGACCTCCGTTTGCCATCCGCTAGAAACTATGAAAATCTCGACGGCTGCGAAACCCTTTGGGCTCGGGACCCCGGAGTTCCGCTTCTGGGGTTCCGTGGGCACTTCACCATTCCTCACAGAGAACTTCTGATGGAGTTTCATCTTCCAGGCACCGACCTCCCCTTTGCCGCCAGTGATTCCCGAGTCGAACTTATCCAGCGCCCGCCGACCTACACCTTCCCGATCTCCAGACCCCGGGTCTCCCACCACCGTCGATGAATTCAAAACAACCTACCTCACTGGTTGCCATACCTACATTTAATAGGGCTATTAATGGTGGTGGATGGTACAAAATACCCACTCAAGCCTATCATTTTCACTTGACAGCATTGTAGGGAGTGATCAGAAAACTCGCTAGAGGATCCCACCATCTTTGACACATTCACGCTCATCGCTCTCACCATCACTTTGTTGATCGTAAGTGGATCCCACATCTCCCCGCATTGAGTGTTCGAGGTAGGTTCTCCATTCACCCTCTCGAGAGTTATTTTCATGATTTCCAAGGATTAAAATGAATATTAGACCCCAAAACAATGTATGAATGATGAACCATAATGTCACGAGTAAAACCCATGTTTTGAAAACTTAAGAAAACCTTCGAGGGTGCCCTCATGACTGATCCAGAGCTCCACCTCACCGTGGCTATTCTTCCATAGGGAGATCATCCGCTTCGGCCCCGGGACCTATCTTGGCCGTCCAAACCAATGCGATGAATCTTCTTTCCGACGGAAATTTCCCCCTTCAGGCCCAAACCGTCAAACTTCCTTGTTTAAAAGTTAACAGGGATGCCACCCTGTCAAAATGGTGAACTTTCCCTGACCGCCGGTCCGCCGAGGCTCACCCTTCTCCTCACTACGGGCATTTCAAAACTGGTCATGTGTCCTTCAAGTTTTCAGATCCTGCCCCCTCTGGAGCTCCTTTCAGATTCTATCGTGCCTGCCTCCGAGTTTCTGGCAGAGCCCTGCCATCTGGGCCTTGGGCCTCCATTCTCCATTGGAATCTAGGCTAAACTCGGGGCGGCCTCTCCCCTTTTGGGCTCCGAACATCAGATCTCCGTCCTTCCCTTTCCTACCATCGTGAGGGGAAAATCTCACCCGCCCCTCCGAGCTCCGGGCTCTGCCCTTTCGTCTGCTATGGGATTGAAAACAAAGTCGAATGGCGGGCCTTCGTACCGGGTCCGGTCTCATTCCTAGATGTCAGTGAGACATCAGGCTTTTGTCGAGACCTTTCTCCGAGGCAGATTTTTGCACTGAAATGAAATGACGGCTTCCTCTCCTCTCGAACCCGAAGCTCTGGACTTTCATCCGACGTTTTCCGTCCCAAACACTGAGTGCACCACGGTCCCCCAAACTTCCGGACCCAGTAATGAAAAATTGTTGAACGCCCTTATCCGCCCCGGGCTTCATTGAGTGGGACTCCTTCCCTCTCCTGTCATTCCCAATGAAAATTTTGCCCCACCCCTCTGAGCTCTAGGCTCCACCTTCCCGATCATGGCTGAACTAAAAATGAAATCAAAGGGTGGACACCCGTGCCGGGTTTAGTTTTGCTCCTAGCTTTTGGCGAGACTTGTGGATCTCACCGAAACCTTACCCCACCACAGAGGCCTCACACTGATTTTTGGTTCACTGGGCCCTAACTACCAGGCTGCCCCCTCTGGACTTCCACCCAACAATAGTCATCCCAAACGGTGAAAGACGAACGCCTTCTCGGTACCACAGACCTG
This sequence comes from Sequoia sempervirens, assembly GCA_007258455.2. Taxonomy (NCBI): domain Eukaryota; kingdom Viridiplantae; phylum Streptophyta; class Pinopsida; order Cupressales; family Cupressaceae; genus Sequoia; species Sequoia sempervirens. The sequence continues at coordinate 224,085,357 of VDFB02000017.1, forward strand.
AACACTCAAAGGAGAAGTTACAAACCATTAGTCACCCTATAGCCCACCAGAACCTAGACCCTGGAGTTCTATCTCTGGAATTTTTTTTATGATCTGCCATTCCAAACTGCCATCTCTAGATGGCTCTCCGGCCTGGGATTTCTGGATTCTCTCAAACCGATCCAAATGAGTGCAAATCTGAAATCTAACTTCCACCCACATGCTTAATTTTGGTCCTCTTGATTACGAACCTCTCAAAGTACTAAAATCTGACCAAAGAGAATCTTTTGGATCCCTCTGCCCTTTTTTCCCTTCCAAACAACATTCTTGCTGAGGAAGTCCAGCCCTCTAGGCCCGAACTGTTCAAATGCCCTTAATCAAAAGATCAATGACATCGGGAGATAAAAGGTCATGTTATGCTTAATATATTGTTTAAAATGAATGTTATCTTTAAGATTTTGGCTAACATGAATGCTTTTGTGATGCATTGTGCTGACTACGTCTTTGCTTGTAGAATATATGGAATTGGGTGCAGGACCTTCAAAGGCACCCGTCAAGAAGGACAAAGGGAAAAGGTCAGGCAAGATTCCTCAAGGGAAAGAGAAAAAGGAACAGATGAATACCAATTCCATGGTGAGCCTCTTCATTCAAAAGTCACCATGGATTGGAAGAAGATCACTAATACCAACATAGGCCACGTCAATATTGATGAATTTACACAAAGGGTTAGGGTCAATCCAACGACCAAAAATGAAAGGCTAATAAGGCAAAGTGGAATAGCAAAGGTTGCTGGGTTCCCTCCATCCCTCGTGGCCCGCGAGTTGGTCATGGCTTGTCAGAAGGCATATCAAGCTGATACAAGGACAATCATTAATAGTGAGGGCAATGTCCTCACCGACATGTCGGCTGAAGGAATCACAAAAACCTTCCATATTCCCACATTTCAAGAAATGGAAGCGCCCAACATAGAAGAAATCCAAGCAGCATGGGACGATAATCTAGCAGGTTGTAAAAGGGTAATAAATCAGCATTGGCTCAAAGAAAAGTGGGGCAGCGCTATGAAGGTTCCTCAAGAACTCTTTCGCAGTGACTTCCATGAAAATTACCATGAGTTGGTCACCATGTTAAGTAGGGTTATGGGTCTTCCTGTGGCCACCTACTTTCAAGAATGGATGGTGTACTTCATTGAACAAATTCTTTGTGGGAATGAGGATGTCACCACAAAGACTTCATTCTATTGGGGAGGTATAATAAGCAACTGCTTCCATGAGTAATTTTTCAACGTGAAGAAGAGCTCTAAATTTTATATGACTTCCTATCTTGTCTATTCCTTGGTGGATCAGAGATAGTATAACGGGTTATTTGTGGCACCCGATCAGGAGTAGGGGCGAAGACTCAAGGCCTACGATAGGTACCCACAGCTCTAGTACCAGAACTTCAAAAGGGAATACTGCAGAGTAAATGACGCCTTCATTGGCTATATTATCAAAATGATTGTTGGAGACTTCAAGAGGAGGGTCTACCACAGTGCCAGGACACTTTTGAAGCAGTATGCTTTCCTCTTCATTCAGTACCCGAAGTTTACATACATCCATTCCCAGGGCCTCACTGAAAGGCCAAACAGGTTTCCTTGATACCCCAATGACCGAATCATCCTTCTGGAGGTTTCTGAGCAACTCCAACACATACAAGCAATCTTCAGCAACAAACACATAGTAGGGATTTCTTATCCGATGACTCTGGGCCATGGTATGTATAGACTGCAAACTTCCCAATGTGCTGGTAACTCTGAGAAAGAACTAAAAGATTACCATTTCTACCTACACACTGCTCACCCATGGATAGACCCGCATGGCCATGTCAAGAAGGCATTGGGACCAGGGTTCGCTCATTTGCACCACATTGAAGACTTCTGGGGGAATTTCCAGGATGATACAGAGGTATGGGAAAGGCACTATATACAAATGACTGTACAATTTGTAAGGAAGGTGAAGCCTTTCTCCATACCGGACCAGGTCGAGGAAGACGAGAGCACCATAATGCACCCCAGGTACCCTGCGGTTGCCAATTTGACAATACCAAAAATTGACTGGGACGAGAAAGAGGTTGATGACCTTGAGACTATAACCAAGCCAATCTTGGCTTGTACTAAGGAGTTGGTCGATGGGCAAGTAGCTCAATTAAAGCGGCAAGGAGTAATTTTAACTTACGAAGGGCTCAAAAGTGAGCCAAGTGCCACAGAGGATGTCACTGCCACCACTTCTACCGGCGGGACCTCCAAGTCTCCTCCAGTCACCAGGTCCAAGAAGAGAAAGGAGACAGAAACATAACAGTCTCCTGACCCTAAGGTCTATGCAAGGAAAGAAACAGGAGGCTCACCCTCCAAAAAGTTCAAACAAGCGGGGAGCACCACAGAACAGTCCTCAACCTAGGAGGAGAAGGTGAGGGGTATGGATCAATTGGAACCTCTCTTAGCTCTCCCTTCCCCTGCCATTGCCCCACCTACCTCTCTAGCTATGATTGCAACATCCCCGTCAGCAGTGGACATTTCTGTCCATCTTGCCTCTTCACCTTCGGCCGAGTCTGTAATAATTGTCGACTCCTCTTCTGCCATAACTATGCCCCCTTCCTCTGCTACCATGTCGCCAACCACATCACTCCCTCCAACAATGGTGAAAACACCTATTCCCATTTCCACCATGCTTGAGGCTCTCTCGAGACATATGCAGAATCTTCCCCCTGAGCTATCTCAGATCCTAATGGATCCCGCTCTTCAAGCAGCCCTTGCACAAGCCCTTGCTACTACTCAGCCTTCACAACCACCAACAGGGCCACCGGCTATGGAAGCCACCATGCTAATCTCTAAGGAGTGGGAGGAATGAGAATGAGAAGCCTTAGGGGCCTATGAGGAGGAGGTTAATGAATATCACGAGCACCCAAAATATGAGCACCGAGCAATTGATAGGGTGGTCTATGAAGAGGAGGGAACTGGTTCCTTAGAGAGCGGGGATGAGGAAGGTAGCACTTGTGGTAGGGTAATTGTACAGGCCTTTGATGATGATCTTGAAGAAGAACTGGTCTGGCATCCAAAGGACACCGAATTAGAGGTAGAAAGGCCACCCCTTTGAAGAAGAAGAATGACAACAAGAAGACAAAATTGAGGATGGAACCCAAACTGTCGAGAGCCTCAAAGTCGGGCAATTCACAAAACATGTGCACGAGATTGAACATGCTGAAGAAAAGAAAGAAGAGGAGATGATAGAAAAAGAAAGTCCCATACAACAACTGTCCACCGTGCTTCCTATCAAATGCCTCATGTTCGTCCAAGACTCTGACAAGGAAGAGGGAGATGATGCCAAGCAAAAAGAAAAGTCCCTAGAAGAAAAGGGAGCAGAAACCTTGGCCTTGACCGAAAGGGGTGAGGGTGGCCATGATTCACCTAAGGGAAAATTTTCCATGCCTAAATGGTTAGAGAGGCAGCTCAAAAGAAAAACCACTATACTAAAGGACCCAAGGGTGAGGTTAGAGGCCATCTTGGCTCGAAGTCAAATCATGACAAAGAAGGAGAAGAAGCCCAAAGTCTGATCTAGGGTGATGATGGATGCTTCTGGGTCTCGAGCAGTGCAAATAGCAATGCCTATGATTGGCCAAGTTGGGGTGAGTTACAACATCTCCACCATCAACTTGGGGACCACCACCAGAGAGCAGAAATTTAGGCACCTTGAGGAGTCAGTGGCTACAGTGGTGCATTTGATAAAATAAGATAATATCTCAAAGGATGAGCTCAAGGCACAGGTCGCGGCCTTAACAAATTACAAACAACAATGGTCTTTAGTCGACGACTTGTCTACCACATCCATAGCTACACCCCAACTGCTATCCAAAGAGTAGATTGATAAGATGGAAAGAAGGAAGAACTTGGAAAAGACCACAGAGGACTGGTTCTGACAAGTCTTATACGTGGAAAACATGGGAATTAGTCAAGCTATGCAAACAACCAACAAGTTCTTAGATTTGTTACAGTCTCTGGAGGGCATGAGGAAGCTCTACACCGACTTCCCAGTGACCTACAACTCCACCTTTCTGAGGATCGAGGCTATCCTTCAGTTTCCAGAAGCCACGTGGGAAAAGGAGCTTGCATTTAAGAAAGACGATCAATGGCTGATGGATGTATGGCAACGAGACTTTGACAATCGGAGGGAAAGACTGAAACAAATCATGAGCAAGGTGGATCCAAACATTGAATGGATCAAGGAAATTAGGGCAGAGTGCGCTCATTATCTCAAACTGATGACGGAGGATGACATGCGCACAGTGTAAATGGATCCGAAGAAGATAAATCCCTACTTCCAGAAAAAGATGAAGGATGGGATGTCTGGTGAAATCACAGTGGAATTCATGAGTTTTGATGCCCGTGCCTTCGATCAATTAGAGCTATTCAGGGACCAAGGCACAAAGTATGATGAGGATTGGAAAAATTTGGAAGATAACGTGAAAGAATGGAGCTACCAGGTGCTGCGATATGAAATCGTTGAAATAGACAAGCTCCAAGTAGTCATCCTCAAGTTCATAGAATACCCAGCTTCTAAGAGGTAGGAGGACAACCCTGTCAAAGATGAAGAACTCCCTAAAGAGTAGCTACAATGAAACATCAATCGGCTGAAAGACAAAAGTGCTACAGTGCCATCAGTAGAGGACAAAATAGGGAAAATGACAAAATACAATTTTAAATTGTGATATATTGGGGGGTAGGTGAAACCCTATTTTGTATTGAATCTTTGCCACACAATAAGAATTGATCTTGGCCATTCATTAGATCTTTTGGGCACTATAAATAGAGCTCTCCTCTCATTTGCAAAGAGAGTTGAGTTGTTGTAAAGGCATGCTGCAGAAATTTATAAAGAAAAGACATTGAGTTGGTGCATTTTCTGAGTTTCTCACATGTTGCTTGATTCAATCTCCATTGTTAGATGTTTAACTTAGGTTTTATTGTTGTTCTAGTTAATTGTTTCCTTGCTTTGGTAGATTTTAGGATTGCTGTCTTGTGATCATGAAGATTCTTGTCGTGTTGATGACTTCTTAGTCCATACTTTTTGTTGGTTGCTGATGGTAGATAGCTATGTAAAGTTAATCTAGACTTAAATTCAAAGCTGGTCCACACTTTCATCTTTGTTCATGCATGCATATGGTGAATGATAGATGAAATATTTGCAGACCTTAGAAGATAGCACAAATTCCATGAGACTGTGAGATTTCTGGTTAAGTGGAATATTGTTTCAAGAAGCTATCCATTGCAAGTACTCCATCATCACTGTTCACAATTAGTTGCAGATCCAGGAACCTCCTCTCTTCCCTTCCCTTTTTCATTTTATTTAATGAGTACCTATGCTAAGGTTCATTGCACATTGTAAAGCTAAATCCAATGATAAACATGGAGTTTACGAATGTTGTTTGAACCTACATCAAAATGCACAATAACTTCCCTATCTTAAAAACTCCATTTCAAGATCCAACTTCCCATGCTTTGTAACTCATCCATAAGACTGCCTTGTGATTCCAACAAATCACATCAAACAACTAAGATATTCCAAGCACTGTCAAGACCTGACATTAGAGACCTTTGGATAGTGTTCTGCAATTTGATTGTGGAAGATTGTCTTTCAAGAGAGGTAGTGTATCTACGCATTACCTGTGTTGAGAAGTGCATAAAAAACACATCAACACTATCGCTAATTGCTTGGGAATGAATTATCAATGCACAATGAAGTTCCTTGTTCCGGTGCTACACGAATGTGAAATGTTACTTAGAGTGATGCTTTCTCAGCCCTTGATCTTTTCATATGGACATGTGGAGTGATCCTAACCTATTACTAGAAGTTCTCCATCACTAATGTGTTTTGATTATTACTGAATGAGTCAGCAATGGGTGATAGAACTATTGTTCCTTGCACCATTCACACCACCTAAGGCCATCACGATTTCAAATGGAGTTTCAAAACATAAAACAATGATGAGAAATGGAATATCTAATAGAATATTCCCCACATTTCTAGGTCTTAAATGCATCGTAGATTCACTTGAAGGAGCACAAACCAAAGTAGCAATGCATGATAGCTATCAGATAAATGATGACTAATGTGTATATGGCTATGTGGCAGTTATCTAAGGTGTCATCATTGTTTTAATGCACAAGTTGTAAAAGTAGGGATCGAGGGATGAGGATGATCATTGATCATTCTTTAAATCAAAAGAATTGATAGCCGAGGTTCAAATTTGTGTAGCTCGTTTTCGGCTTGCCCATGCAAGCTTTCTCTTGAACATTAATGGTAGAAACGCCTCAAACATTTTCCATAAAGAGGGGTTGTCAACCATATTTATTTCATAATTGCAATAGTTGAGAGCTAAAGAATTGGTCCAGGGTGAGAGAAGAAGCCGTGAGGATCTCAATCGAGTTGTTGCAAAGGTATTGAGGACATTTTCCTAGGTAAGCAGTTGTCCACTTTCTTCTGCATCAATTCTGCATATGTTGGCTATTTTTGGGAAATTATAATGGTTTTGTAAGCTTCGAATGTGTGGGTTTTTCCTATAGGTTTTTTTGTTTGAAATTTCCACTCAGGCTAGTGGGCATTGAGTGTGATTTTGGGGTGTTTTTGTTCTACAAGTTTGTCTCTGAGAGTACAAACCAATGAAATTTTTTTTGCAACTAAAAAATTGGAAATCCCAGTCCTGTTGTTCTTTGAGAATGAGTAAGTTTGGTGAGTAAAGCATTAGGCCATAAAGGAAACCTAAATAGATAGGTTTGAAGAGGCCTAAAACCTAGGATAACACACCAATAATTAAGCCAAAAATAGTAAGGAAATATTTTTCCATATTCATGGGGGTGAAACTAAGAAGTAGATTTGTCATTTGTTACTGGGGTGAGCTTGGTGGTGTGTTCTTGAAAGAATATAGTGCAATAAGGGAGGAAACTAAGAGGAATTTACCAATTCAATAAAGAAAAAGAAGATGGATAAGGATCACAAGGCTTATGATTCTTATATGGAGGAACCTAATGTTGCCATGGAAGATGAGACAGAAGATGACCTACAATACACCCAATATCTTCTCACAATTATAGGTCTAGAAGGCTCTGATGATGGCAAGAAAAATTTTGCAGTTTCAACAAAATCACAAGGGTGATTTACATACTCTAATTCTGAAGATGATGAACCATTGTAAAAATAGATTCTTGGTTTAGATTTTTTGTCCTAGTTGCTAACACAGGAATTTTTTTTGATTGTTGTGGAGGAAAATTTTTGGTTTTTCAGCAATGAAAAATGATGCCTCTTGGAAGGTAGGTAATGTCCTCTTCAACTGATGGAAAAGGAGTTTTTTTGCATCTACCTTTCCCCCTTTTTGCGAAGTGCAAATATAACTTCCTAGGGAATTTTGAAATTGAAAGTGAAATGTGAGTCAAATGAAAATGTGACAAATTATAGTTTTGCTTGAAGCTTGTTGTTCCCATGTCTCTATAAATGGGAATTGAAGGTCAAATACAAGGTTTCAAGTAGTCTTTTGTTGGGAATTTGGTTGGAAAAAGTTAATACTCATATAATATAGAATTTTGTAAATCAAGCATAGATGAATAAAATAGTACTGAGTATTAGGAATCAAATATAGTTTGTAATAGGATTAATGATTTTATAGTAGCAACAACATATGAATGAGAATTGGAAATTTTGAAAAAAAATCTCTCCTATGTATTTTGTCTCCCAAATCATAAATAGAATGATCAAGCATCTTTTATTTGTCTTGAATTGTTTTGGTTGAATGTATGATTTTATTTCTACTTTGGTTCAAAGAATTGTTGGAAAATGTGCCTCAAGCTTACTGACATGAAACTCCTGAAAGAGAAAATTCGGTGAGACCCTCTAAATGTCTTATCGACTAGCAACTGTGCTCTAAACTTCTGAAGTACTCAGATTGCCGAGACTTTGGTTCTGTCTTGCCGACATAAGTCATTGGGGAGAGGTATGAACATTAAAAATGACTCATTCCTATAGAGTATGTATCACCAAGGTTTCACACATTGGTGATGGTGTTCATCGGGGAGACTCTTGGCTGACAGGTTTTCATTCAATAAGAACTCTTGTCAATGGATGTGGTCTTGCCGATAGGTTGGTACATTCAATATGACCTCTTAGCGATAACATTTCTCTCTCTGACTATTCTATGCTTGGTATGATGTCTCGCTGATAACGATGGTCTTGTTGATAGAGCTACATGAGTTGAACATCGGTATGAACTCTTCGCGATATTGTTTGTCTTGCCAACGAATGTGGGGACCACTTGGAATTCTAGGAGGCTTGTTGGGAATATTGTAGATTCCATCTTGATTCTCTAGAATTGCACAAGTGGTGAACATTTGTCATGGTAGGGACCACAAGGAATGACTGACAGGCTGGTACATTAAATATGATCTCTTTTTGATGGTTGTAGTCTCACCGATGGGTATGCAACTTCGGTGAGAACTCTTGCCGACGGTTTTCCTCTCACCAATGGATATGATTTCGATATGAGATCTTACCAATAATAACAGTTGGGCATTGTGGCATCGGGGAGACACAACCTAGTGTCTCACCGACATGCAACACAATTTGAATGCCTTGACCGAATGACTATCCTACGTGCTCTGTTTTTGGCCAATCAGAGAAGCGAAATGTGAACCTTAAGCAGATGGACTATTGTGACCATTCCTATGTGGAAGATGAAGAGGTTGTGAGGAAAATGATTATGCTCTAGCAATGGAAGATGACAGAGAATAGTGAGAGTGAGATAACAAAATGTTGCTCAATTGAACTCAGATTGATCTGAGTGAATTCTTTGGATGTTTCAAAGAGTTATTTTGTACAAGATTGATTAGTAAATGTGTTACTGTAAATTGACATTAGAAAGTCAAGTATGTACTCTGTATGTAATATTTTTTACTATAATACAAATATGCTTTTCTTGGTGTGGTGGGTTTTTCTCCCATAAGGGTTTTTCCACGTAAATCTAGTGTCCAAATTGTGTATGTTCTTTTCTCTTTTCTGTTAATTCTTTTCATGTGCATCTTATTGGACTATAATTGTAAAATTTAAATTCATATCTACATTCTTCTCTGAGGTTTTTCCATTAGGAAATTTTGTTTTGCACCTAATATTTCCTTACAAGTGGTATCAGAGCATGGCCAGTTGTGTTATCCTTGTGGGTAGATTGTGTTTTTTGTGTCAATTTTGTTAAGTGGGAATCTCGTAGAAGTCTGGTAATTCGAATTATAGATTAAGATGGAAAGCACGTTAGGAAAGTTTGAAATTAAGAAATTCAACGGAAACAATTTTGAGTTGTTGAAACTTAAAATGGAAGATTTGTTAGTTGACTATGATCTCTGGCTTTCTATGTCTGGAATGAAGCCTACAGGAATGAAGCAATAGGATTGGGACATTTCAGATAAAAAATGAAAGGGGTTGATAAGGCTTTGTTTAGCAAACCCTATTCTTCTAAATGTTCATGAAGAAAAGACAACATCTTCTTTGTGAAAAATATTGGCAGCTATTTATTAGGGCAAGTCTTTGGTGAATAAGTTGTTCTTAAGGAAGAAGTTTTACACTTTGAAAATGCAGGAGGGAGGGTCTGTTGTTGATCATTTGAATGCTTTTGACATGTTGATTGCTTACTTAGCATTTGTGGGTGTGAAGATTGATGAAGATGATCGTTGTATGCTATTGTTATGTTCTTTGCTAGATTCTTGGGATCACTTGGTGATGGCTATTATGAGTATGGAATCCACTTTTAAGATGGAAGATGTTGTTGCTTCTTTGTTATTAGAAGAGATGAGAAGAAAATCTTCTGAGATGGTGAAGGAGGCTCTTGTTGTTAGAGGCAGATCGAAAGAAAAAGGAAAAAAGAAGGACAAGAATTCCAAATCAAAATTAGAAGGGAGATCAAAGTCTCCTGGAAATAATTCCAAGGTGAAGTACTGGAATTGTGGGCAACCTAGTCATATAAAAAAGGATTGTAAAGAGGAGAAAAATAAGAAGAAGAAGAATTCTTATGATAATTATTCTTCTCAAAGTTATGTAGATGCCTTCATTGCAACCTTGGCTACTCAGGCATCAGATGATTTCTGGTTGATTGATTCTAGAGTATCTTTCCACATGACATCTCATAGAGACTGGTTCACTAAGTATAAAAAATATGATGGTGGAAGAGTGTTTTTGGCAAGCGATTCATCTCTAGAAATTTTTGGCCGTGGAAGAGTCAAAATTTAGTTCCTTGATGGAAGAGTAAAGGCAATCAATGATGTAATGCATATACTAGGTCTAGCTTGAAATTTACTTTCTATTATTAAGCTGAACGATGTTGGAGTGCAAGTATCATTCTCTAGAAATGGCTACAAGATAACTAGAGGCTCAATGGTTCTAACAAGGGGTGCGCATATTGGTACCTTGTATAAACTGTATGCACTTTTTGTGCAATGCAATAGTGTCTCTGCAAATTTATAGAAATCTACTCATAGAGAAAAGGAGGAAAAAGTTCCTAATAGTGAAAACTCTATGGAAGTTAAACTTCCAGTAGAAAAGACTATGTTGCGGCATCATAGGCTAGGCCACATTGGAGAAAAAGGTTTAAAAATATTGAAAAATAAAAACCTAGTTGAAGGGCTTGATGATTGTAACCTTGAATTCAATTTTTGTGAACATTGTATATATGGAAAACAACACCGTGTTTCATTTTACTTCAGTCCTCTTAAATCTTCTGTTTTACTTGAATAAATTCATTTTGATGTTTTTGGTCTAGTAAATGTTCCTTCTTTGTCTAAATCAAAATATTATGTATCATTCATTGATGACTATTCAAGAAGGGCATTTGTTTATTTTTTGAAAAGTAAATTAGAAGTGTTCAGTGATTTTAAGGAATTTAAAAACCTTGTTGAAAATCAGACTAGAAGAAAAATAAAGTGTTTTAGGACTGACAATGGTGGTGAGTTTTTTTTTATGGTTTCGAGAGGTACTATAAAGATCATGGGATTAAAAGACATAAAACTACACCCTGCACTCCACAACAAAATGGAGTTGTTGAAAGGTTCAACAACATAGTAATGGAAAGAGCACAAAGTATGTTGAGCAGTGCTAGCTTGGAGGAGAAGTTTTAGGCTGAGGCAGTTGCAACAACTTGTTACTTGATAAACCATTCTCCTAATTCCTCTCTTGTTGAGAAAAAACCTTTGGAACCATGGTCTGGAAAGAAGCCCTCTTTGAGACACATTCATGTCTTTGGCTGTGAGGCATATGCATATGTGCCAAATGAAAAAAGATCTAAATCAGAAAACAAGGTTGTTAAAAGTATTTTTATTGGTTATAGTGCTAGCATAAAAGGATACAAGCTTTGGAATCCTAATATGAAGAAGGTTCTATATAGCAGAAGTGTTATTTGTCATGAGATGAAGCCTTCTACTTTGGATCTAAATTTAGAGACAAAATTAGAAAACAAAAAGGATGTAGTTGAAATTCCTCCGATACTAGATAAAGAGGAATTGAAAATTCAAAATGTACCTAAAACTGAGGAGAGCTCAAGTAGTTATGAGAGTTTTGAAGAAGAACAACAACCTTAGCCTCAACCAGTGAGGAGGTCAACACGTGCAAGGAAGCAACCTGATAGGTATGGGTTTTCTTTTTTAGATACTACTTGTGCCTATGATTTAATTTCTAGCATTGATGAGCCTAGGACTATTGAAGACGCATTTGGAATGTCTAATTCAAACTCTTGGTTGGAATCCATAAATGAAGAAATGGTATCATTAGAAAACAATGATACTTGGAGTTTGGTGCCCTTTCCTGAAGGCAGAAAAGTTATTGGCTGCAAATGGGTATTTAAAAATAAAATAGGTTTGGATGGCAGTGTGGAAAAGTATAAGGCAAGGCTGGTTGCGAAGGGGTATTCCCAGGTAGAGGGAATTGATTATGGAGAAATATTTTCTCCTGTAGCTAAGCTGACATCTATCAAATTTCTTTTGTCACTTGCAGTAGCGTATGACTTAGAGGTTGAACAGATGGATGTGAAGACAACATTTCTTCATGGTGACCTTGAAGAAGAGATTTATATGTCCCAGCCTGAGCACTTTGTGGAAAAAGGTAAAGAAAAATTGGTTTGCAAGTTGAAAAAATATCTGTATGGATTAAAGCAATCTCCTAGGATGTGGTACCAGAAGTTTGACATGTTTATTTTTCCATTGGTATTTGTAAGATTGAAATCTAATCATTGTGTGTACTACAAATTTTAAAATGATCATGTTCTTATTATTACTATTTATGTTGATGATATGTTGTTCATAGGCAATAGTAAGTTAATGATTTCTGATCTAAAGTCTCAGTTGTCTACAAAGTTCCAAATGAAAGATCTTGGTGCAGCCAGGTATATTCTAGGAATGGAAATAACCAAGGACAGGAATAGTAGGAAATTTTGGCTCAGTTAGAGTAAGTATATTAACATTGTTTTGGAGAGATTTTGTATGACTGATTGCAAGCAGCTAGTTGTTCCAGTTTTGTAGGGAATGAAGCTATCTATTGAAGATTGTCCAAAATATCCTACTGAGATAGATGACGTGACCATAGTGCCTTATGCTAATGCAGTTAACAGTTTAATGTATGTAATGGTCTGTACAAGGATAGACATTGCCCAAGCAGTGGGATTTCTTAGTCATTTTATGGAAAATCCTTGAGGGACACATTGGGATGTTGTGAAAAGAGTGTTTAGATATCATGAAGGGCACTTCAAAATATGCTTTGTGTTACCATGGAAATTTTGTTGAATCATAGAGGACTCTCAACATTCGAGGCTATGTGGATTCTGATTGGGCATGGGACATTGATAGCAGAAGATCCACCCCTAGATATATTTTCATGATGAATGGTGGTGCAGATAGTTTGATGAGTAAGTGGTAGGCTATAGTCACTTTGTCCACTATAGAGGTAGAATACATGGTAGCAACACATGCCTATAAAAAAGCAATCTGGTTAAAACCTTTATGTTCTAACATTGGGTTTGATGCATGGAAAATTACAATTTACTGTGATAGTTAGAGTTCTATTTATTTGGAAAAAAATCCTACTTTCCATGCCAGGATGAAACATATAGATGTGTAGTATCATTTTGTACGAGATATGGTGGAGGATGGAAAGGTATCTTTAGAAAAATTGGATACTCTAGAGAATGTTGTAGATGCATTGACAAAACCAATGAGTACAGACAAGTTTAGGTGGTGTGCCAGTTCGATGGGCCTCAGTTCCCATGAATTTTAGTAGTTTTGTTGTGCTCTAGAGGTGACAGTAAAATCTTTTTCAAATGGGAGATTTCTGGAAAATGTGCCTCAAGCTTATTGACATGAAACTCCTGAAAGAGCAAAGTTGGTGAGACCCTCTGAATGTCTTACCAACAAGCAACAATGTTCTAAACTTCTGAAGTGCTCAGATCATCGAGAATTTGGCTGTCATGTTGATAGAAGTAATCAAGGAGAGGCATGCACATTTAGAATGACTCATTCCGACAGAGTATGTCTCACCGAGGTTTCACACATTGGTGATGGTGTTCATCGGGGAGACTCTTGGCTGACAAGTTTGCATTCGGTAAGAACTCTTGCTGAAGGAAGTGGTCTCACCGATAGGCTGGTGCATTTGATATGACCTCTTGGCAATAGTGTTTCTCTCTCCGACTATTCTGTGCTCAATATGTTGTCTCACCGATAGCGATGGTCTTGCCGATAGAGCTACATGAGTTGAACATCGCAATGAAGTCTTAACGATATTTTTCATCTTGCCAACGAATGTGGGGACCACTTGGAATTCTAGGAGGCTTGTTAGGAATATTGTAGATTCCATATTGATTCTCTAGAATTGCACAAGTGGTGAACATGTGTCATGGTAGGGACCACAAGGAACGACCGATAAGCTAGTACATTCAGTATGATCTCCTCCCGATTGTTATAGTCTCGCTGATGGGTATACAACTTCAGTGAGAAATATTTCTGATGGTTTTCCTTTCACCGATGGATATGATTTCGATATGAGCTCTTGCCAATAATGATAGTCGGGTATTGTGGCATTGGGGAGACACGACATAGTGTCTCACCGACATGCGACACAGTTTGAACACCTTGACCAAATGACTATCATACGTGGTTTGTTTTTGACCAATTAGAGAAGAAAAATGTGAACCATTAGCTGTTGGACTGTTGTGACCATTCCTATGTGGAAGATGAACAGGTTGTGAGGAAAATGATTATGCTCTGGCAATGGTGGATGACAGAGAATAGTGAGAGTGAGAACGAAATATTGCTCGATTAAACTTAGATTGATCTGAGTGAATTCTTTGGATGTTTCAGAGAGTTATTTTGTACAAGATTGATTAGTAAATGTGATGTTGTAAATTGACATCAGAAAGTGAAGTTTGTACTTTGTATGTAATTTTTTTTTACTATAATACGAAGAGGATTTTCTTGGTGTGGTGGGTTTTTCTCCCATAAGGGTTTTCCCACATAAATTTGGTGTCCAAATTGTGTATGTTATTTTCTCTTTTCTATTAATTCTTTTCATGTGCATCTTATTGGACTGTAATTGTAAAATTTAAAGTCATATATGCATTCTTCCCTAAGGTTTTGGCTTTATGAAAGTTTGTTCTACACCTAAGCTTTCCTTAAAGGAATTGATTATATGATTAAATGAAATCATGCGTTTGTGAGATGGAATCCAAAGATTACTAAGTACTTTTTGTTTCCAGACACAATGAGTTGCATATTTCAAAGTAATATCTCAATGTCCTATAAATTTTTATTTTAAATGCTAATGTATTATAGTTTGTTACAAATAAGACTCTGTTACCTTTGGATAAAACATTTGTCTATTAATTTTCTCATCCTATATGAAAATTAGCCAACCTATATACCTGAAAAAGACACAAATCTAAATGAAAAATCACTTACACACCATTCATTGCAATAAAGTATTATGAAGTACTTGTCATTCCTTTTTTTAGCTTATAATTTTCTTAAGGGTCAGCCAAAACTTTTAAGGATTTTATCTAGTTAATAGCTCATGGGAAGAAATATATTTGTCACAATGTCCATCATAAAATGGAAAAATAATATCATCTAAACATTGTAGGGATTACAGTCCTATGTCCCATAGAGACTGAACTATAGAGGTAGAACCCTAACAAGCCTTTACCTGTTCATTGGCCAATTCTTGCCCTTAGTGATCATTGAATTATGGAAAATTCATAGGCGTCTGATGAGACTAAGTTTGGTTCTTAAAAAATAACCAATAGAATTCTCTTTTAATCTTGTGAAATTTATCTTGATTGCTTATGAAGTTCTAGGATGAAGCCATGTCAAATAACCTTGTATTTATACTTGTTTATTCTAAATTTCCCAAAATTACAACACTACAAGTTGATATCAGATCTAACATAATAATATCCTACAAAGAATTTTATTTAAAGTAGTTGTTGGTTAAAATTAGAATGATATGCTAGTTGTGGCATATTAGGCCCAGTACCTAAAACTTTGAACACAAATTTCAAGGAGTGTCTTGTTTAAAGTGCAACTTGAAATTAGGTCCCAAGACCTAGGTGGGACTCATCTACCCAAGGTGGCGTATGAGTCCTAGATCTCTAGATCTTGAAGATATCACCTAAAACATTGAATTATGACTTGTTATTTGCTAAGTCTTAGGAATATCTCAAGAAAAGTATATTTAATAAGGCTTATGGATGTAAATTAGGATAGAATAAGGCATAAATAGGCCCAATTAATTAATGAAGCCCTAGATTAGTATGAAAGTGTAAAGATACACTTTACAACACACTAAATAATCTACAATTAGGTTCATTTAGGTTAAAAGGGCCCTAGACCTAATATAAATGTGTAAAACACATTACAACACCAAATCAAGGCAACATTAGGATCAATTTAATATTAATTATTCTAAAATTTAGTGTGAAAAAGGTATACATTTTCCTACACTACAAGAAGATGGTGACACATCCATTGTTGGTGCAGGAGCATCTAGGGCCAAGAACAATCTTCCATCATTTTTATGTGTTGTTTGATCAAATAAGACCAATGCATGTAAGAATTCAGCTAAGTCATATCTTGGGAGACATTTTTGTAAGTTTCTCTAACTTAGGTGATGTTTTGCTTATTTTGATAAACTCGCTAACTCCTCACCTTGTAGTGCTATCACTTTTTTGTCTATTTCGGTGAACTTATCAAGATTGCACTTTAAAGGATGGGGGTGTTTTCAGGAACATGTCTAAATCCCCGTTAAACAATGAAGAGTGAAGTATGCAATCAACAATTATGGTTTAGGAGATCCGATGGTGATTGTCACTTCCACTGAGATTTTGATGAATTTTGGATAAATCATGTAGAGGCTAGCAGAATGAATTATGACTATTGATGCCTGGTGGGACCTACAAAGGTGACATGTAATGTTAGTGGGAGATGGCATCAAAATTATATACAAGGAGATAACCCGCACACCCTACTTAGTTTTTTGTGGGACCCAATCAATACTCGTGGGGCTAGCGGGGAATAATGTTGATTGAATGTTGAAGATCATTGATGTTTGAAGAATTATACAAAGGAAACAACAGAGGGTTGTATGAGCGGCTAGGTCAAATGGATTTATGGGCATGCAACAAATGATTGGAAAATGTCTTACTAAGGAACAGACTAGAATTGACTTTCCAAATAACCATGTAAAAGCCAACAAAATCTAAGTGACCATTAGAAAACATAAAGGTACCACAACAAAAAGGAGAGAAGAGTGACAAGTCCGACTGTTGGAATCTATGCCTCAATTCTTACTGACAAGAAACTCCTTGAAGGAAAAGTCGGTGTGACATCATGGATGTCTAGCCGACTAACTATTCTAAAGTTCTAAAATGATCATATCGGCATGACAGGGTTGATGTCTTTCCAACAAGACTATCGCAGTGACTTTTAGCATTCGGCCTGACCTTTTGACAAACGAAAAAAACCTTTGGCCAATAGTGTGTTCTTATCGGGCATCAGGGAGACTTGGCCGAAGAATTATATTGTCTGTATGTGGTCTCACCAATGTGGAATGTCTCACTGATAGTATTACTCTATCGGTGAAACAAAAGGGTTTCGATAAGATGTCTCCGTGAGTATGAAAGGTTACGCTAATGGGAGATGTCTGATAGGGTAGGGTTGGATGAGACACTCACTATCCCATGCTCTGATCTTTGTTCTCAAGAACTCCTAGGTGACACTTCCACCTTAACCTTTAGGTCCTATCTCAGGTATAGGCACCCTTGGTACTACTGGCCAACCCCACTATCATTATTCTTTCATACTACCAAGCCAATCTCGGTGCTTTGCCACTAACTCACCTTTGACCCTTATTCTTCCCTAAAGGCCACTAAACCTCCAAGCTTCACTAACTTGTTGCAGGGATGTGTGATGACTTCTATGACTTTCAATCCATCTCATAAGGGTTCTTGATCAACCTCCAATTGCCAATCCTCCATCACTTACTCCAAACCCCATTCTAGGGTTTAAGAAGGGCTACTAGCCCTTGAGCCCCAATTAGGCCTCCTAACCTGAGAAAATAGGCTCAAACTCCAAACCTTCTAAAGAACTTCACAAAAATCCTTCTGAGACCCTAGTTCATTTTCCAACCTCTCAAGGAATTTTATGTTTTAGGCCTCCACTGTCGGTACACAGGCGTAACCCTTATTTTGTGAGATTTAGGGCTTTTTAGGCCATTTCTTGACCACACAATGATCTGCCTGCTTCTTTCAACCACCAAATGGATTGATGGAGCCTCTTGTTTTCTTCCAAACCTTTGTAAGGTCTCCTCCATCCAACACACACCTTGGGTTGCCAGGGAATTGACACCCCTACAATGTTAGGGCTTGATTTTCACTCTCTTTCCTAACCGGGCACTGTCAAGCTCGCCTAGGAAAAGATCTTCACCATGCTTCTTGGACACCTAATGAATTCTAACGCTAAAATATTTATAAACATGGATCTTAACCTCATTCCCCCATAGACTATACACAAGGTACAATGGAAAAGATAGGTCTAAGACTCCATGATTGACAGCTTACTGGTATGGCCAACAATGAAAGAAACAAAACTAACAAAGAACAAAGCTAGAAAATGATAAGACAAACTAACTACTGAGCACAAAAAGCTTGGAAAGTAAATGCCACATGTGCCACACACTGCTCATGCCTAGAACACTCCATTAACACACAAATAAGCACTAAAAACTAGAAAATTTCAAGAAACTCATTGCTTTTCCATATGATCAGTAAACTTCCAAAAGTTACAAATTTTTTTGAACCTCAGATCTAGTTCAAGGTTCCTCTTTTAAAGGTTCATAAGTGGTTACATCTTCCTTGGTTAGACATAACCACCCTATTAGGCCAAAATTACATAATTGCAACATTTTGGCTTTATTTCCCAAATTCCAGTGATTCTAATTCCTAGTGAAAAAAATTTGTGCAACTCATTCAATCTAGCATATGCTACTGATCAACCTTCATCCTAGCATCTTCTAACACCTCTAACTCAAAATCAAATGGTCAACATGACCTTGAAGTATAAAAGTTTCAAAATTTCATGCTAGGCTTCTAGATTTGCCTAGTGCTACATGATGTTGCCTTGGTGCTCCTGCACCATTCTCCCCCTCCCAGCTCAAACACTAAGGAATGGAAGGAGTGAGAAATGACAGGTAAATACCCAACTTCTTAAACTGATCTTCTTGTACCCATGTGGCTTCTGATTCATGCTTGTTCTTCCACTTGATAAGGTGTTCCATGTACACCTTGTTTCTTGTAGCCTTCTTTACTCTTGACTCCAAGATCTGCTCTACCTGAGGCTTATCTTGACTAGGTAAGGATACATTGCTGATGTCCTTGAAGATATCCTAAATGTTCTAATCCACATCATTGACTGTCCCCTTATACTTGATCAAATCATCTACATTGAACACTGGTGAGATTCCTAGATTGGTAGTTAACTCCAACTTGTATGCATTCTTGCCATGCTTGGCCAATATCTTGCATGGACCCACTCTCTTCATCTACGACTTGGTTGAAATTCCCTTCTGCAACCTTGATTTGTTAAGGTGGACCATGACATAGTCCCCTACTACAAATTGCACATCCTTCCTTGACATATCTGCCTTCTCCTTCAATTTTTGTGTAGCCTCAGTGACTGTCCTCTTTACCCGCTCTTGAATCTCCTTCATGGTCTAACTAAAGTCTTCTACATGTCCACTTCTTTGTTTCATAGCTCCAAGATCTTTGAGCTCACATATGCCTCTTGGGTGCATCCCATACACAACTTCAAAAGGACTCTTCCCTGTGGTCTGGTTCACACTATCATTGTATGCATACTTAGCTTGTGAGATAACCATATCCCATGTTTGTCCATATTCCTTAGTTAGGCACCTTAGAAGATTACCTAGTACCCTATTAGCCACTTTTTTTTGACCATCGGTCTGAGGATGGTAGGCTAATCCAAATGACAGATTTGTACCCAATCTACTCCATAGAGTCTTCCAAAAATGACTCATGAACTTCACATCCCTATCTGAAACAATGCTCAAAGGCAATCCATGGATCCTTACAACTTCCTTGAAAAAGAGATGAGCTATGTAACTTGCATCATGTGTCATTTTGCAGGGAGTAAAATGATTCATTTTGCTAAATTTGTCCACTACTACATAAACACTGTCAAAACTAGTCTTGGTCTTAGGAAGGCCTACCACAAAATCCATACTCACACACTCCCATGGTCTGTTAGGAATGGGTAGGGGTTGATATAAACCAACATTACTAGCAACTCCCTTAGCTTTCATACACACAACACATTGTTCCACATACTTTCTAACATCTCTTGCCAACTTAGGCCAGTAATAGAATGTTTGCACTAGTTCTAAAGTCTTGTTGATACCAAAATGTCAACTAAGACTTCCATTATTCTTTTCCTGAATAAGATTTTCCTTCATTGACTCTCTTGGAACACATAACTGATTTCCCTTAAACAATAACCCACTTAAAATGTATACTCAGAGTATTGGCTATGAAAATGGTTCTTAAAGTTAAAACATACCTTATAGACCTCTGAAAAGTCTTCATCTTCCCCATAGAGATCCTTGAAACTCTCTATGCCAATGCTCTTGATCTGTATCTCTTGCACTGTCAACAATCTTCTGCTCAATGCATCTACCACCTTGTTCAATTATCCCTTCTTGTGCTTGATGGTAAAAGTAAAAGCTTGGATGTATTCCATCCATTTCAAATGCCTATTACTCAACTTCTCTTGAGTGTTGATAAAACTCAGTGCATGATTGTCAGTAAAGACTACAAACTCCTTGGGTAGAAGATAATGCCTCCATTTTCTAAGTGACTGAACCAAAGTATAAAGTTCTAAGTCATAAGTTGAATACTTCTTCTTTGCTTCATTGAGATTCTCACTAAAGAAGGCTATAGGCCTGCCCTCTTGACTTAGCACTCCCCCTACTGCCACTCCACTTGCATCACATTCAACAGCGAACAATTTGTCAAAACTAGGTAACAAAAGAATAGGTTGAGTTGCCACCTCTTATTTCAGTTTCTCAAACCCTTTCTTAGCTTCTTGAGTCCACACAAACTTAGTTTTTAGACCACCCTTGATTGTATCTAGGACTGGTGCACATATACCACTAAAATTCCTTATGAATTTTCTATAAAATTGGGCTAATCCATGAAAACTTCTTACCTCTGTCCCTGTGGTTGGTGTAGGCCAGTTGAGAATAGCTTCCACCTTGCTTGGATCCATCTTCAATGATCCCTTGGACACTACAAAACCAAAATAGACTATCTCTTGCTTAAAGAACTCACACTTCTCTAGATTGATTTCCAACTCCTCCTCTTGCAACCTTCTAAGAACCAACTCCACATGTTTTAAATGCTCTTCTGCTGTCTTGTTGTATATGAGGATGTCATCAAGATACACTACCACAAATATCCCTGTAAAGTCTTTAAGCACTTCATTCATGAGCCTCATGAATGTGATAGGGGAATTAGAGAGGCCAAATGGCATAACTCTCCATTCATATAACCCATCATTTGTCTTAAAAGTTGTCTTCCACTCATCTCCATCCTTGATTCTGATCTGATGGTATCCACTCTTGAGATCCAACTTGGTGAAATACTGAGCTCCTCCAAGACAATCCATTAAATCTTCAATCCTAGGGATAGGGAATCTATATCTGATTGTAATTCTATTTATATCTCTAGATTTAGTGCAAAGTCTCCACTTACCTCCTTTCTTTGTTTCTAAGACCATCGGTATTGCACATGGGCTGATGCTCTTTTGAATCAATCCTTGATCCAACAATTCTTGCACTTGTCTAGCTACCTCTAGATTCTGATCTGGTGTAAGCTTGTCTACTACTTTGTTAGGTAATGAAGCTCTAGGTATGAAGTCAATTTGATGACTTATGGCTCTCTTTGGTGGTAGAGTTGCAGGTGTACCATCACTAACAATGCTCTTGTACTTTTCAAGTAACTTTTGGAATGCTTTCGGTAAGACTGTCTTTTCAGCCTTGTCTTCTTCTTTAGGTTGTAACACAACCACATATCCTTCACCCCCTTGATGTAGGTTGTTAAGGAACTCCTTCCCACTACTCAACATGATGTTTGGTGTCTTTGACTGTGCCTCTTCTTCTTCTGACAGTGACTGCAACTTGAAAGTCTTCCCATCCTTCTTGAATGAGATGGTGTTCTCTTTCCCATCATGTATGGCACCTCTATCATACTACCATGGTCTGCCCAACAATAGATGGCATGCATCCATGGGTAACACATCACAAACTAACTTGTCTTTGTATCCTCCAATGGAAAACACCACCGTTACTTGCTCATTCACTAAAACACTTTTCCCTTTGTTTAGCCATGTGACCTTGTAAGGGTTAGTATGGGGTACTTTCTCCAATTTCAGTTTCTTTACTGCCTCCTTTGAGATAATATTATCTGTTGAACCTGAATCCACTATGACCTTGCATACTTTACCAAGTATCTTGCACCTTACTCTAAATAGTGTTCTCCTTTGTTTTGGTTCTTCCTTGACTGGTTGTCTGATCAAAACTCTACTGAACATCACATTCTCTCCCACCTTAGATTCAATATGACTGACCTTAGATGACTTAGGTCTCATGGTGTCCTCTTGTGCATAAGCCACTCTCTTCTCATTGCTTGATGAAGATGCTTTCTTCGGGAACCTATAAGCAGGATGACCTATTTGACTACAATGGTAGCATTTCATCTTTGCAAAGTATGAATTGCTCCTATCTGCTCCTCTTCCTCTATTTGAACCTCCTTGAGGTCCTCTACCTCTATTATATCCTCCTCTAGAAGATGTTTCTCCTCCATGCTCTATGATTTTAGACTCTCCTAGGTTTCTTTGGTCATTGCCTCTACCTTGGTAGCCACCTCCCTGTCCTCTATGATCTCTGCCTTTGCCTCTACCCTTAGAAGCATGGTCTTGCTTCCTCTTGTTTCTTTCCTCAATCTTGATAGCTAATTGGTAACATTGATGTACTGTCTTAGGACTTAAGAGAGCCATCTCCTCTTGAATGTTCCACTTCAAACCATTAAGAAACCTAGCCACTTTGAGACTCTCATCATCTGTCACATTATACCTCATGCAAAGTTTTTGAAAATCCTTAGTGTAAGTGTTTACATCTTGGTCTTTCTACCTTAGGCTTTATCTCTTCTTGTGTAACTGAATGTCATAGTCATCTGGCATGTATGCTTCTTTTAATTTGGCAACCATACCCTTCCAAGTAGTTATAGGTTGCTTGCCTTCCTTTTCCCTCTCTGTCTGAATGAACTTCCACCATGTCAAGGTAGAACCTCTTAGTCTTGATTTGGCCACCTTCACCTTCTATGCTTCAGTGACTCCATAACATTCAAAATGGTTTTCCATTCCC
The DNA here is from genome assembly GCA_007258455.2 of Sequoia sempervirens. Classification (NCBI taxonomy): domain Eukaryota; kingdom Viridiplantae; phylum Streptophyta; class Pinopsida; order Cupressales; family Cupressaceae; genus Sequoia; species Sequoia sempervirens. The sequence continues at coordinate 224,108,363 of VDFB02000017.1, forward strand.
TCTATCCAGTCCATGATCAGATCAGCTTCCATTTTCCCACTAAATAGTGGTATGCCTTCAAGTGATTTTCCACTCAAGGCCTTCAATGCCTTCAAGAAAGGCTCTTCTTTCAGGATAGGGTCAAGATCAGGGGTCTTGTCTTCCTCTACAACCTCTTCTTCCTTTGGTACCCTTCCTTCAAATTGTACGCTCCTCACTGCTTGCTCAAGTTGGGCTATTCTTTCCCTCAATATCCTATTGTCTTCCTCCTACTCTTCAACCATCTTGGCCAATTGTGCATTTGTCACCATGATGGTAGTATCACTTGATTCAACCTATGACATATATTATTATATTCCCAAATCTTTTACTCGCTCTGATACCAATCTAATAGGGTAGGGTTGCATGAGATACTCACTGTCCCATGCTCTGATCTTTGTTCTCAAGAACTCCTAGGTGACTCTTCCACCTTAACCTTTAGGTCCTATCTCAGGTATAGGCACCCCTGGTACTACTGGCCAACCCCACTATCATTATTCTTTCATACTACCAAGCCAATCTTGGTGCCTTACCACTAACTCACCTTTGACCCTTATTCTTCCCTAAAGGTCACTAAACCTCCAAGCTTCACTAACTTGTTGCAGGGGTGTGTGATGACTTCTATGGCTTTCAATCCATCTCACAAGGGTTCTTGATCAACCTTCAATCGCCAATCCTCCATCGCTTACTCCAAACGCTATTCTAGGGTTTAAGAAGGGCTACTAGCCCTTGAGCCCCAATTAGGCATCCTAACTCGAGAAAATAGGCTCAAACTCCAAACCTTCTAAAGAAATTCACAAACTTCCTTCTGATACCCTGGTTCATTGTCCAACCTCTCATGGATTTTTTAGGTTTTAGGCATCCACTATCCGTATACAGGTGTAACCCTTATTTTGTGAGATTTAGGGCTTTTTAGGCCATTTCTTTACCACACAGTGATCTTCCTGCTTCTTTCAACCACCAAATGGATTGATGGAGCCTCTTATTTTTTGTCAAACCTTTGTAAGGTCTCTTGCATCCAACACACACCTTGGGTTTCCAGGGAATTGACACCTCTACAATGTTAGGGCTTGATTTTCACTCTCTTTCCTAACTGGGCACTGTCAAGCTTGCCTAGGAAAAGATCTTCACCATGCTTCTTGGACACCTACTAACTTCTAACCCTAAAATATTTACATGCATGGAGCTTAGCCTCATTCCCCCATAGACTATACAAAAGGTACAGTGGAAAAGAGAGGTCTAAGACTCCATGATTGACAGCTTACCGGTCTGACCAGCACTGAAAGAAACCGAACTACCAAAGAACAAAGCTAGAAAATGATAAGAAAAACTAACTACTGAGCACACAAAGCTTGTAAAGTAAATTCCACACGTGCCAAACACTGCTCAATGCCTGGAACACTCCATTAACACACAAATAAGCACTAAAAACCAAAAAAATTCAAGAAACTCATTGCTTTTTGATATGATTAGTAAACTTTCAAAAGTTACAAAGTTTTTCCAACCTCAAATCTAGTTCGAGGTTCCTCTTTTAAAGGTTCATAAGTGGTTACATCTTCCTTGGTCATACATAACCACCCTATTAGGCCAAAATTGCATAATTACAACATTTTGGCTTTATTTCCCAAATTCTAGTGATTCTGATTCCTAGTGAAAACAAATTGTGCAACTCATTCAATCTACCATATGCTACTGATCAACCTTCATCCTAAGATCTTCTAACACCTCTAACTCAAAATAAAATGGTCAACATGACCTTGAAGTATAAAAGTTTCAAAATTTCATGCTAGGCTTCCAGATTTTCCTAGTGCTACCTGATGTTGCCTTGGTGCTCCTGCACTAATGTCACATAGTCTTCATGGTGACAAAAGACTTCGCTGGGATGTCTTAGTGAAAGTCATAAGTCACACTGGTAGAAGTCTTCAAGTTAATGTTGGGTGCTCAGAGGAACATCTTGGTGAAGGTTTTAAGTCTTGCCGACTCGGTAAGACATTATGGAGCTCAATGAAACGTCATGGCGAAAGTATTGAGTCTTTCCAATAGTAAGTCTTTGGTAAGACTTAGGTAACTCAGAGAAAGGTCACAGTGATAAACATGAGTCTTGGCGATAGTGTGACTTTTGGTGGAAGTCCTATTTTGGTATGACATCTCACTGAATCCTTGGGAGTCTTTTCGATAGGTGAAAGGCTTCGGAGTAGCACAAGGTTGTTGATAGAAGATCTTGGAGAAGATGTAGTGTCTTACCGATGGAATGTATGATCACTATGACTTATACATTCGATATGTGTCTTGGTGATAAGGGAACCCTTTTCCGATAGGATTGAATTGGACATCGGTGGTTTCGTTATGACATGTAACAGTCATTATAGCATCTAGCCGACTTGTGGAAGCTATAGCAATACCGATAGAGAAACTTTGTGGCATTGGGGAGACAATATGAGTGTCTCACCGATATGCCAACAAAGTTGAATGCCGTTGACCATGTGATCATCCTGTGTGGCATCCTGCTAGACCAATCAGAGGAAACAATTTTCAAACTGATGTCGATTATTTTTTGTAACAGTTGCAATGCTGGAAAAAATAGCATGCAAGGAAAAATAAAGGCTCAAATGGAAAATGTCTATGGTTGGAAATGGTAGATAAGGATGTATAGTAGGAAAAATTAGAATGTGTTAAATAAAGGAAAAATGATTATGATCAAGAACAGAGCAAGTGAATCGATTTGTAGGGTGTGAACATTTCTGTAACTAGTTGAACAGTGAGAATAAGCCACTGTGACTAACACCAGAAAGATGTATTTCTGATTGTATGTAATGTTGTTACTGTAATACAAAGAGATACAACTTGGTGTGGTGGGTTTTTTCCCGAAAGGGTTTCCCACATAAAATCTATTGTTTGAGTTGTCTTTGTGTATTTTCTCTATTTCTATTATTCCTTCATGTGTGTCTTAACTGGACTGTAGTTAGAAAATTAAAAGTATTGCCTGCTTACTCCCCTATGGTTTTGACATTAGGAAAGTTGTTTTCGCACCTCTACTTTCCTTACAAGTGGTATCAGAGCCTGGCCAGTTGTGTTGTCTTTGTGAGTGGGTTGGGTTTTTTGTGTTAAATCCTTTTTAGTGGGAGTCTGGTAGAGGTCTATTAATTTAATTATAGATTGAGATTGTGAGCAGATCCAGAAGGATGGAAATAGAGAAATTCAATGGAAGCAATTTTGAGCTATGGAAACTCAAAATGGAAGATATGTTAGTTGATTGAGATCTTTGGACTGTTGTGTCTGGAACAATGCCTCAAGGCATGAAGCAAGAGGATTGGGACCTGGTAGATAGAAATTCTAAGGGGCTAATAAGACTTTGTTTGGCAGACTCTGTTCTTCTAAACGTGCATGAAGAAAAGACTACCTCTTCCTTGTGGAAAAGATTGGCATCCATTTATTAGGGCAAGTCCTTGGTGAACAAACTATTCTTGAGGAAGAAGTTGTACTCTTTGAGGATGCAGGAAGGAGGGTCTGTTGTTGATCACTTAAATTCTTTCAACATGTTGATTGCTCAGTTGACATCTGTTGGTGTAAAGATTGAAGATGAAGATTGCTGCATGTTGTTGTTCTATTCTCTTCCTGATTCTTAGGATCATTTGGTGATGGCTATAGGGATTACAACATCCACATTCAAAATGGAAGATGTTGTTGCTTCTCTGTTATCAGAAGAAATGAGAAGAAAATCTTCTGAGATGGGAAAGGAGGCTCTGGTTGTCAGAGGTAGACCAAAGGAGAAAGGTAAGATGAAGGACAAGAAGTCCAAATCAAAATGAGAAGGGAGATCAAAGTCTCCTGGCAAGAAGTCAAAGGTGAAGTGCTGGAACTGTGGGCAACCTAGTCATGTCTGAAAGGATTGCAAGGAGGAGAAAAAGAAGAAGAAGAAGTCTTTTGGAAATGATTCTTCTCATAGTGATGCAGACACCTTCATTGTAGCTTTGGCTACATGGGAATCAAATGATGTCTAACTGATTGATTCTGGAGCACCTTTCCACATGACATCTCATAGAGAATGGTTCATGAAGTATGAAGAATACAATGGTGGAAAGGTGTACTTGGAAAGTGATTCGTCTTTGGAAATTATTGGTCATGGAAGAGTCAGAATTCAATTCCCTGATGGAAGAGTGAAGGGAATCAATGATGTGATGCATATACCAGGTCTGGCTCAAAATCTACTTTCTGTAAGTAAGCTGAATAATATCGGAGTGCAAGTCACATTCTCTGGAAATGGCTGCAAGATGACTAGAGGCTCTATGGTGCTGGCTAGGGGTGCTTGAATTGGTACTTTGTACAAGCTGGATGCACAAGCTATTCAATGCAATAGCATCTCTGCAAAGTCACTTAAGGCTGCTCATGAAGAAAAGAAGGAAAACGTTCCTGATGGTGTAAACTCCATGGAGATTAAACTTCCAACAGAGAAGACTATGCTCTAGCATCATAGGCTAGGCCACATTGGTGAAAAAGGTTTAAAAACCTTGAAAAATAAAAACCTAGTAGAAGGGCTTGAAGATTGTAACTTTGAATTTGATTTCTATGAACATTGCATATATGGAAAGCAGTACCATGTTTCATTTTATTCCAGTCCTCACAAAACTTCTTGTTTACTTGATTATATACATTATGATGTGTTTGGTCCTATAAATGTTCCTTCTCTGTCTAAATCAAGATACTATGTGTCATTTATTGATGATTATTCAAGAAGAGCTTTTGTATATTTTTTGAAAAGTAAATCAAAAGTGTACAGTCAATTTAAGGAATTTAAAAACCTTGTAGAAAATTAGACTGGTAGAAAAATAAAATGTTTAAGGACTGAAAATGGTGGTGAGTTCTATTCAGATGAATTTGAAAGGTACTGTAAAGATCATGGGATCAAAAGACACAATACTACACCTTACACTCCACAACAAAATGGAGTTGTTGAAAGGTTCAACAGGAAAATAATGGAAAGAGCATGAAGTATGTTGAGCAGTGCTAGCTTGGAGGAGAAATTCTAGGCTGAAGCAGTCTCTACAGCATGTTACTTGGTAAATCGCTCTCCTAACTCTACTCTTGTTGAGAAGACACCTTTGGAATCATGGTCTGGAAAGAAGCCCTCTCTTAGACATATTATTGTCTTTGGCTATAAGGCATATGCATATGTGCCATTTGAAAAAAGATCCAAGTTGGAAAATAAAGCTATAAAGTGTATATTTATAGGCTATAGTGTTGGCATAAGAGGATACAAGCTTTTGAATCCTGAGACTGAGAAGGTTTTGCACAACAAAAGTGTTATCTTTCGTGAGTTGAAACCTTCTACTTTGGATCTGTAGTAAGAGAAGAAATCATAAAATGAAAAGGATGTAGCAGCAATTCCTCAGACACTAGATAAGGAGGAATTTAAAAATCACAATGTACTTGATACTGAGGAGAGCTCAAGTAGTTCTAAAAATTCTGAAGATGATGAAGAACTACCTCAACCTCAGCCTACGAGGAGGTCAACTCGTGAAAGAAAACAACCTGAAAGGTATGGGTTTTCTTTAATTGAGTCTACTTGTGCCTATGCTTTAATTTCTAGCACTAATGAACTTAGGACTATGAAAGAGGCATTTAAAATGTCTGATTCAAACTCTTGGTTGGAAGCCATGAATGAAGAAATGGCATCATTATAAAATATTGACACCTGGAGTTTGGTTCCATTTCCTGAAGGAAAAAAATGTGTAGGCTGCAAATGGATATTCAAAAAGAAAATTGGTCTGAATGGTAGTGTAGAAAAATATAAAGAAAGGTTGGTTGCAAAAGGTTATTCCTAGGTAGAGGGAATTGACTATGGAGAAATATTTTCTCCTGTAGCTAAGCTGACATCTATTAGATTTCTTTTATCACTTGCATCAGCATATGATTTAGAGATTGAACAGATGGATGTGAAAACAACATTTCTTCATGGTGATCTTGAACAAGAAATTTATATGTCCCAGCCAGAGCATTTTGTGGAAAAAGGTAAAGAAAGATAGTTTGCAAGTTGAAGAAATCTCTGTATGGTTTAAAACAGTATCCTAGAATGTGGTACCAAAAGTTTGACATTTTGTTTTGTCATTGGGATTTGTAAGATCAAAATGTGATCACTGTGTGTATTACAAAGCTGAAAGTGATCAAATACTTATTATTGCTCTCTATGTTGATGATATGTTGTTCATAGGCAATAGTAAGTTAATGATTTCTGATCTTAAGTCTTAGTTGTCTGCAAAGTTTGAGATCAAATATCTTGGTGCAGTAGGGTACATTCTAGGAATGGAAATAACTAGGGACAGAAAGAACATAAAGCTTTGGCTCAGTCAGAGTAAATATGTCATGACTATTCTAGAGAGATTTTGTATGACTGAATGCAAGCAGCTAGTTGTTCTAGTTACACAAGGAACAAAGCTATTTGTTGAGGATTGTCCAAAATCTTCTTCTGAGGTGGAGGACATGACCACTGTGCCTTATGCAAGTGCAGTTGGCAGTCTCATGTATGCTATGGTCTATACAAGGCCAGACATTGCCCAAGTAGTGGGAGTTCTTAGTCATTTTATGGAAAATCCTGGAAGAACACATTGGGATGCTGTGAAGAGAGTGTTTAGATATCTGAAGGGCACTTTAGACTATGATTTTTGTTACCATGGTAACTTGGTTGAATCACAAAAGACTCTCAACATTCAAGGTTATGTGGATTTTGATTGGGTAGGGGACATTGACAGCAGAAGATCCACTAGTGGATATATTTTCACAATGAATGGTGGTGCAGTGAGTTGGATGAGCAAGCGGTAGGCTATAGTCTCTTTGTCTACTACAAAGGCAGAATACATGGCAGCCACACATGCCTGTAAAGAAGCAATCTAGTTAAAATGGTTTTGTTCTAACATTGGCTTTGATGCAAGAAAAGATTACTATCTACTGTGATAGCTAGAGTGCTATATGTTTGGCAAAGAATCCTACTTTCCATGCCAAGACGAAACATATAGATGTATAGTATCAATTTGTACGAGATATGGTGGAGGATGGGAAGGTCTCTTTGGAGAATGTTGTAGATGCATTGACAAAGCCTGTGAGCACAAACAAGTTTAGTTGGTGTGCCAGTTCTATGGGCCTCTTGGCTCATGAATCTCAGTAGTTCTATGTTGCTCTAGAGGTGTTAGTAATATCTTCGTCAAGTGGGAGCTTGTTGGAATATGTGCCTCAATTCTTACTGACAAGAAACTCCATGAAGGAAAAGTCAGTGTGACATCACGGATTTCTGGATGACTAACAATTCTGAAGTTATAAAATGATCATATCGGCGTGACAGGGTTGATGTCTTTCCGACAAGACTATCGCTGTACTTTTGGCATTCGGCCTGACCTTTCGACGAATGAAAAAACCTTCGGGTGATAGTGTGTTCTTATCGGGCGTCGGGGAGACTTGGCCAAAGAATTATATTGTTGGTAGGTGGTCTCACCAATGTGGAATGTCTCACCGATAGTATTACTCTATCGGTGAAACAAAAGGGTTTCGATAAGATGTCTCCGTGAGTATGAAAGGTTATGCCGATAGGAGATGTCACATAGTCTTTGCGGTGACAAAAGACTTCATTGGGATGTCTTAGTGAAAGTCATAAGTCATGCCAATAGAAGTCTTCGGGTTAACTTTGGGTGCTTGGAGAAACGTCTTGGAAAAGGGTTTAAGTCTTGCCGACTCAGTAAGACATGGTGAAGCTCGATGAAACGTCACGGAAAAAGTCTTGAGTCTTGATGATAGTAAGTCTTCGGTAAGACTTAGGTAGCTTGGAGAAAGGTCACGGTGATAGACATGAGTCTTGGCAACAGTGTGACTTTTGGTGGAAGTCCTGTTTCGGTATGACATCTCACTGAAGTTGTGGGAGTCTTGCTGATAGGTGAAAGGCTTCGGAGTAGCACAAGGTTGTCAGTAGAAGGTCTTGGCGAAGACGTAGTGTCTTGCTGATGGAATGTCTGATCACTGTGACTTATACATTTGATATGTGTCTCGCCAATAAGGGAACCTTTTGCTGATAGGATTGAATTGGACATCGATGGTTTTGTTATGACATGTAACAATCGTTATAGCATCTGGCTGACTTGTGGAAGCTATAGCAATACCGATAGAGAAAATTTGTGGCATCGGGGAGACACTGTGAGTGTCTCATCGATATGTCAATAAATTTGAATGCCATTGACCGTGTGATCATCCTGCTGGACCAATTAGAGGAAGTGGTTTTCAAACTGATGTCGATTGTTTTTTGTAACAGTTGCAATGCTAGGAAAAACAACATGCAGGGAAAAATCAAGGCTCGAATGGAAACTGTCTATGGTTGGCAATGGCGGATAAGGATGTATAGTAGGAAAAATCAAAATGTGTTAAATAAAGGAAAAATGATTATGATCAAGAATAGAGTGAGTGAATCAATTTGTAGGGTGTGAACATTTCTGTAACTACTTGAACAGTGAGAATAAGCCACTGTGACTAACACCAGAAAGATTTCTTTCTGATTGTATGTAATTTTGTTACTGTAATACAAAGAGATATAGCTTGGTGTGGTGGGTTTTTTCCCGAAAGGGTTTCCCACATAAAATCTATTGTTTGAGTTGTCTTTGTGTATTTTCTCTATTTCTATTATTCCTTCATGTGTGTTTTAACTAGACTATAGTTAGAAAATTAAAAGTATTGTCTGCTTACTCCCCTATGGTTTTGATGTTAGGAAAGTTGTTTCCGCACCTCTGCTTTCCTTCCACCGACATGGATGGATGAATACATTATAAAGAGATAGTGAGAGATAGAGAAAAGGTGGGTTGGTAAGGAGGGTGGAGCATGGAGAATAGGAAGTAGTATTCTGTGGAGAATATAATTTCTCTCTAATTGAGAATTTTCCTGCATGTATCTCTATTATTGAATAAAGAGAAAATATTGTTCTCTTGTGCATTTGGTAGATCTTCCTATGTGTGTTATAATTTGTGTTGGCTACAAGATTGTGATGGATTTATAAGGTCCTCTTGTCTCAACTACATCAAGTGGTCTCAAAGTAGTGTTTTCTACTGGGACGGTGTCAAGCAATTACAAATTTCTATAGAGAATTTTTTGTGGGTAAGTAAGAGAGAAGGAAACCTAAATCTGTAGAGGACTTGTGTAAGATGGCACAAAGAGGATGACATAGAGGATGAGGGTGTGAAGAGAAAAAAATCATGTCTTGATAGATATGTTAAGAAGGATTACGGCCAGACTAGAGCTTGTTGAGAATGCACAGTGAAGAGGTCATCATGTGTCAATAATGTGAGTGATGAAGAAGAAGAACATGTTGAAGTTGAAGGAGAACAAAAAAAACTTGATCAAGGAGAAAAGAGGTTCATTTGAGCCCTAACTAGAATAAATACCATACCCTATTTTTACCCTCCTGAGTACAAAGGGAACTTGAATTCTGATGAATTGTTAGATTGGATTACTGAGATGGAGAAGTATTTCAAATTTCAAGGAACTGAAGATGATAAGAAGGTGAAATATTCTTGCACAAAGTTGAAGGGGAATGCATCCCTGTGTTGGGATTATTTGTAGATTGATAGAAAAAGAAGAGGTAATTAGAAGATAAGATCATGGGACCGCATGTTGAACAAACTGAAAGAAAAGTTCATTCCCATGGACTATCAGATAATTCTATTTAGGAATCTATAGAATTTGAAGCAGAGAGAGTCTAGTGTCAAGGAGTATGTTGAAGAGTTATATTGATTGAGTATTCAAGTAGACCACACTGAAGATGAGGTTGAGCAAGTTACAAGATACCTCAATGGTTTGCGAGTGTCCATTCAAGATGAAATAAGTTTTCTCAAGTTGCATAACATGGAAGATTCTTATCAATGTGCCTTGAAATCTAAAGAGAAATTAAACAAAAAACAATACAACAATAATAGGGGTAGAGGTAGAAATGCCTGTGGCTAAAGAAAAAGTAGTGGTGGAAGAGGAAATTCTACCAAACATAATGAAGAGGGTACCTATCAAGACACAGGAAACAAAGGAAATTTTCAAAGAAAAGGAGAGTCATCTTGAGGAAGAGGTAAAGGGTTCATTGTTACATGCTAAAAATGTGGAGAGATCAAGCACAAGTATTTTGAGCTCCCACAAGTTCAAGGTGGAGGTAAAGGAAAAGAGGCTAGAGTGCATGTGGCCAAGTGGAAGAGGAAATGGTGGAAAATTCAAAGCATAGGGAAGATCCATCAAATGGAGAATCCTTGATGATAAGGAAGATTTTTTTAAGTCCTGAGAAGGTAGAGGCATAACCAATACAAAGAAGGAATTTTTTCAGAACCAAATGCAAGTCAGTTGGTAAGTGCTATAAAGTAATTGTAGTTTGGGGCAGCACAAACAATATTGTGTCTAATGAAATGGTGAGGAGTTTGAAGCTAAAAAGAATGAAGCATCCCAGTCCATACAAGGTTTTGTGGTTGTAGAAGGAGCATCAATTAGTGGTAAGAGAACAATGCTTGGTTAATTTTCATATTGGTAAATACAAGGATGAAGTACTTTGTGATGTAATGCTAGTGGATGCATGTCATATTTTTATGGAAAGACCATGGCAATTTGACTATCAAGTTTTTCATCATGGTAAGAATAATACATATACCATTAAGAAGGATGATTAGAAATTTAATTTACATCCCATGAAGGATAAGGATAAATACATAGAAGGTACTTCCATGGTGTGTTTTTTCATGGGAAAGCAGTTCCTAAAGGATCTAAAGAAGGATTATTTTTGTTATGTAGTGGTAACATGACCACCTCAAAACATGACAACAAAAAGGGAAGAAAATTTTTCGGTAGAAATTCAAGAATTGGTGGATGAGTATGATGGCATAATGATGGAGTTACCAGATGGATTACCACCAGTGAGGGAAATCAGTCACTGCATGGATTTGATTCTAGGTGCAAGTTTTCCAAAAAAGGTACCTTATAGGATGACTCCACAAGAGAATGAAGAAATAAATAGACAAGTCTAGGAGTTGTTTGACAAGGGTTTGATTAGGGAGAGTCTCATTCAATGCATTGTAACTATTGTATTAGCACCTAAGAAGGGAGGTGAATGGAGGACATGTACATACTGTCATGACATTAATAAGATTACTATTAAATATAGATTCCCATTGCTCAAAATGGATGATTTAATTCCAGATTGTTTGAGTGAAGGAAGGTATTTCACAATGATTGACCTAAAAAGTCGTTACCATCAAATCAATTTTTTTAAGGGGATGAGTGGAAGACAACATTTAAGATTAAGGATGGATTGTATGAGTGGCTAGTCATGCCATTTGGATTGAAAAATGCACTCAGTACATTCATGATATTGATGAAATAGGTGTTGCAGCCCTATCTTGGTAAGTTTGTCATATTTTATCTTTTTGATATTTTAATTTTCAGTAAAGTAAAAGAACATTTAGAACATGTTAGAACTATTTTGCAAAGATTGAAAGAAGAAAAGTTCATGGTGAACCTAAAAAAGTGTACTTTCATGAAGGAGGAGTTAGTGTACTTGGGATTTGTATTTTTTGAGGAAGGATTAAAAATGGATCCTGAAAAGGTTAAGGCTATTGTTGAGTGGCCATCACCAATGAGTACATTTTAAGCCTATATTTTTCATTGGTTTCTGAACTTCTATAGGAATTTCATAAGAAATTTTAATGGGATATGTGCTCCCATCACAAAGACAATGAAGGGAAGAAGAAAAGAGTTCTAATGGACAACTGTAGTAGAGAAGAGTTTTCAGATGTTGGAAAGAAAGGTGAAAGAACAACTAGTGTTGGTGTTACCAAACTTTGGAAAGATTCTCCAAGTGGATTGTGATGCAAGTGGAATAACAATTGGAGGAGTTCTTAGTCAATAAGGAAGACCAATAGCATACTTCAGTGAGAAGTTGAATGAAGCAAAAATGAAATATTTAGTGTATGATTGGGAGTTCTTATATGTGATTGTCCAAACACTCAAGAAGTGGAGGCATTATTTGCTACCGAAAGAAGGCGTGTGTGATCAATTTTTTTATGTGTGTAATAATGTAAATTCAAAATAAATCAAACACACCAATGAAACTTTAAATCAAAGCACAAAATAAGGTAAAGGAAATGAAAAATCCGTTTATGCTTCGAAGACGTTCCATTTTCCTCTATCTTTAGTGTTTTTATGATTCCAGTGTGCTCTCATATTTTTATGCTAGGCTCAACAAATAGTCTTCCTAGAGAACGAGATTTGAAGGATGATGATTTTATTCTATGCTATGATATGATTAACATGCATGATTGATAGAACATAAGATTACAAAATTTTATAAATACTAAAGTTGATAATGAAAATGCTAGAATGCTAGAATGCTAGAAGGAAATTAAGCTCTATTGCACGTATATCTATAGGTAACCAATGCTTGGATTTATAGGGATATTTATAGAGTTTTCGAAAGATTTTGATTGGCTAATGTGATCAATGGCTGTGAAAATTCCTGGTAGATCGAATGGTCAAAGATTGATAAGACTGGAGAGAAAAATAGAAGAAAACTAGAAAGCAAGATTTGTTCCTTTTTTGTGGAAGAGATAAGATGAGATGATAAAGATGAATTGTAAAAATTATCTTTTTGTGAAATTTTGGAAATATTTTTAAGATAAATAATGAATTTATCAAATTCATTATTCATTTATTGGTGACATGGAAGAATTTCTTAATTAAATAAAATATTTAATTAAGATTTGAAGAAAATAGAAGATTTCGTAATTAAATAAAATATTTAATTATGATTTGAAAAGATATGAAGGGTATTTAATTAAATAAATATATTTAATTAAATTTTTAGAAATAACATGCAGATGAAATTAATTAAATAAAGTATTTAATTAATTAGAAGAAATATTTTGAATAGGAGAAATGAAATATTTAAATTTAATTAAATTCAAAAGGTGATAATTAATTAAAATAAATAAAGAGTATTTATTTAATTAATCAAGTAGACATATGAATGTGAAATAATTAAATAAAGTGGAAGAATAAAGTGAATGAACAATATAATTAAATTTAATCATATGTAGAGGATGTTTAGATAGATTAATTAAATAATAAATATTTAATTAAGTGCTAGGATTAATTAGACATGACCAATTTTATGCATATACATTTTTCCCCTGTTTGGAGTGATGTGTGAAATGCATAATTGTTTCAAAGAAAAATATTCCTACTTTTGAAATTTGTTGTGTTTGAGTTTGCCCCTGATCGGAAAAAATAAAAATATATATTTTTTAACTAATATGCCCCTAATATGAACCTAATATGTTTCTGATTGAGAAATGTGGCTAATATTGATGATGCCCCCTCGGAAGGTAAATCACTGATGATGAGAAAAATGTTGAGTGGGTGATGGAAACTCAGATGGTGAGAGGGATGCAATGATTTAGCTCCCGATAATTGATTAAACCTTCCCCAGATTGAAAATAACAAAATGCCACCAAAAAACCACCTTATTTGACCCTTTAAAAGGTAAAAGAGTAAGAAAATGCAAGTCATTTTCACCTTTTGACTTTACTGATATTCTGCTTTGACAGTGACTTGGTGAGATGGAGATTCCTTATCATAGGCATACATTCAAACAAGCCCGCCAATACAATATACCAACTATGTATGGACCACCGCTGAGTTGATTCGATCTTTTTTGCTTTGAAAATTTTCATTTTTAGTCGAGTTTTGATGTATTTTGGCACGAATTTAGGTTGTCATAGTCCGTTTTAGCGCATTTAGGAAATAAAATAACTTTTACGATGTGTCTTTTAGCACATATAGGAAATTATTTAGCACTTTGAGGGTTTAGGTAGATTAGTGCATGCGATCGGTGAAATAACGCTTTTAGGATTCCTATAGTGACTTTGGTACATTAACACATTTGAGAAATAGATAAGCACCTTTAGGGATTTAGCACATCCGGTAGATGAAATGGTGCATTTGATTAGGGATTTAGCGCATATAGGGAAATAGCACATATAGGATTTTTGTCAGCGCTTTCAAGGCACAAAATGGCTCATTTGGGATTTTAGCACATCTGGGGGAAACTTCAGCACATTTAGGGTTTTAGCACTTTTAGGCCACAGAGTAGTGCATCTAGGAAAATTTATATAGAATGTTGGATGATGAAAATGATGATGTATTATTGCTTCTTTGGTCAATAGATGGATAAATTGTCTTTGTCATCATGTTGATATGGATATAAATGATAGCAAAGCTAATAAATGATGAATTCATAACTTTGTTTCCCAAAGTAGAAACAAAAGAGTAGATAGCTGATAACTTTGTTTCCAAAGAGTAGAATGATTGATTGTATTGTGATTTACTGATAACTTTACTTTTCGAAAACAAAGGGTAGATGATTGATGACTTCTAATAAATTTTCTTTCTGCGATAGAAAACAAATAGTAAATGATGTGATTAAAATAATATTTTCATTTGTGACTAAAGTACAAATAGGATGATGATTTGATTGTTGATAAATTTGCATTCCTAAAAATGAAAAAAAATAGTAAATGATGATAAAGTAGATTGATTAGATATCCAGATAGATACATTTTGCATTGCTTTCATGATATGAATCACTTCGATAGAGAATTTGATATGTTTCACTGATATGATGCACTTGATAGGAGTCTGATATGTGTCATTTGATATGAATTTGATTGATATGGGTTAGTAGATATGTATGATGTGAAGTAGATAGATTTCTTTGACATGAGTCAATGATACGAGCCTGATTGATTTTCCTTGTGATGACAAAAAATATGAGGTTTTCAAAAACCTCTAGATTAGAGAGCGCTTCCCTGTAGGTTGGGATCGGATCCGAGATCTCACACTTGCAGATATTCAGTTGATAGTTGGATGTGGGTTGGGACCATTGTTGTCCATGCCTCCTATTTGGGTCAACAGGGGACTATTGACTACACTAGCTGAGAGATGGCATTCTAAGCACAATAATTTTCATTTTCTGACATGTGAGATGACAGTGACCCCAGAGGATGTATACAAAATTTTGGGGATCCTAGTGGTAGGTGCCCTTGTGTTCTATGACTACAAGGAGTTAGGTGGTATAGAGGCACTCAGGAGAGTGTATGGTGATGTGCATATAGTAGGGTATTGGATGCCATGGGAAGACTTTAGGGGATATCAAGCCTTACCTGTAGTGTTAGGTGCATTCATTAGGGGCTTCCTTTGTCTGGATAACCAGTCAAGGGACTATCAGTTGGGTGGGGGAGGACCATCGAGCAGATGATGGTTCAGCCATGGAGGTGTGCCTGGGGGAGTTGTATGTTAGCTCATTTATATCATGACTTACACTAGGTTGTATATAGAGGATCATCTAGTTTGTCTTGTGGTGTTACCCTGCTCCAGATCTGGGCATGGGAGCATATTGTTGTGATGAGACCACTATGTCTGAGAGTTAGGTCACCAGGTATGCCATATGTATACACCTATTCCATTGCACTTGTCCATCCCAAGATGGGAAAGTTGGAGTACTGGACATAAACCATGGATGATATGCATTCAGTGATAAGGAGACCATACATAGATTGTGAGGCCTAGGATACACATCAGTTGGAGATGTCATTTGTATGTATACCCTATTTTTTGATAGGTCATACTCCATTCATCATAGAGAGGTTTTCAGCCTTGTGAGTACAAAGATAGTTAAGATTCACACAGGGGATTCCGCAGGGCATTGCACACTATGGATGGTGCAAGGATGAGCTAGGATGGGGGTCGTGCATTTCTTATCAGGTTGTGTATACAAATTATACAACTTTACCACCTAAGGAATGGGATGGCAGGCCTGATATTGTTGATGGAAGCATGTCTTAGGAGTATTCTATTTACTATTACACACACCGATTTCTGCAATTCACATGTTGAGATGAGTTGGCACCCATTTTGGTGGCATCATAGCCAAGGGTTATGAGATAGGAGGATGTGGTAGGTGGGGAGCAGGAATTTTGCAGAAGAGAGGAGGAGGAGAGTGGAGATGAGGAGGAGAGTGGAGATGGGGAGGAGAGCTCAGATGATGGTGGAAGGGAGGAGCAGAGGCTAGTGAGGCAGAGGATTGATACCTCAGGTAGTGCTTAGGACATGTGGAGGCTAAGGAGTGATACTGAATGATAGATGGTGATCAGGGTCACCTCTTCAGCATAACAGTCACATATAGATACGCTACAAGCCTAGGTATAAACACTTCAGGGGCAACAGGTGTAGTTGCAGAGTAGTTGACTTAGGCTCAGGGTTTTCTAGTATAGTTAGAGGCACAACTTGCACAACCATAGGCATAAGCATAGGTACATGCATAGGTATAGATACAGGTACCTCCTTCTACCCCAAACACACAGGTGGCCTAGTTGATACTAGAGAGGGATTCTTTTAGATAGAGGGTAGTGGAGGCAGAGGGTGTGGTATAGAGACTCATGAGCAATGTTGAGAGTGCATCTTTATAAGAGGCCATTGCAGAGGGGTTTGAGATTTCCAAGGAGGCAGAGTATTATCAGGTGAGGTATGAGGAATTGTGTCCACCCAACCGCAAAGAGCCTTACCCTCAATCCCATAGTAGGACCAGGAGTAGATCATAGATGACGACACACAATAGAGGGGTCACAAGGCCACTATAGGATCTTGATGTAGGGGGCAATGGCATGCCATCATCCTCTAGACCAGCTCCATTAGGAGGGTCCACTAGCTATCCTTGAGTTATTGATGTAGGATTATTGATGTATATCATTTTGTTGGAGCATGTATATTGTTTTTTAATCATATATCCTATATCTCTCTATACTGTTCAGTTTCATTGGACATTGGACATTTGTATGTATGTTTGATGAGCGATGATATGCAATGGTGATAGTTTTTGATGATGTATGTACTTTATGTGATGATGATATGGACATGCATTTGTTTGTATATGTTACAATATGGATTTGGATATGCATTTTAATGATTTTATGACTAACCATGTGATGTAGGATGATTCCTATGATGATAATTTATGATGCATACTAATGATGTCATGCATGTGGAAATGAACATTCGTAATGGGATACATAATATGTTTATGAAAAATGATGTGGAAATGGAATGTGTGTATGGAATTTTGGATTTTAGATTTTTCAAATGCAATGAATAATGATGATATGATGAAAAATGGATGTTTATGTTTATGAGATGCATCATGAATTTGTAGTATGTATATGACTTAGGAAAATAAATGATAGATAAATGATATGAAAATGAGAGATGAGTGCAATGATGAAATGTATGATGTAATGAAATGTAATGGCGTGATGGTAAAATAATAATGATAATGAGATGAAATGATAAAGATGATGAAATGTTATGAAAATGATATGAAATGAGATGATGATAAATGTAATGAGATAATGATAAATGATAAAATGAAATGAAATGATAATGATAAAATGATATGATAAAATAATGAATTGAGATAAAATGATAAATGATAAAATGAAATGATAATAATGAAAATGAAAGTGCAATGATAAATGCGATGATATGAAATGATAAATGAAAATGAAATGATGATAATGATACATAATGATAATGATAATGAGATAAAATGATAATGATAAATGAAAATGATATGAAATGATAAATAAAAATGTAATGATGATAATGATAATAATGATAATGATAATGAGATAAAATGATAATGATAATGAGATGATAATGATGAGATGAAATGAGATTGAAATGAAAAATGATAATGATAATGAAATGATAATTGAAATGATGATGGAATGATGATGAAATGATAATGATAAATGATAAATGATAAATGAAAATGAGGACGAAATGATGATGAAATGATAATGATAATGTAATGAAATGAAATGATGATGAAATGATAATGATAATTTAATCAAATGATAATGATGATGATAAAAGATGATAATGAAACAAATGTCTAAATGTCCTCCACAAATAGTCCAAAGAGACATGACAGTCTCGATGTTTTTGTTCAGTCTTTCAACTCTTATGCAAATCCATTATGTAGATATGTACAATGATCTAAATGAAATGCAACAAAATGAAACCAACCGTTTGTTGAGCCTTTTGTTAGCTTTCTTGAATCATCGTAGAGAATTTTAAAATGTTTAAAGTATGTACAAGCATCAGAGGGTAAATTAGCAGCAATGATGACCTGAGTACAACTTTCATGATTTTTGATATAGCAAGTGCACACAAGCATCAAGCTATAACTGAACTGAGATGACCTGAGTATTTCTTGCATAAAAAGACAAAGATTAACCACCTTTTTGATGCAAATTTGGAACTGTAATCAATGATACACATTGAAAATCATGTCTCATGACATATTTGCACTAGATTGTTAGTTAACCTTAAGACAACAGACAAAGAAAAATCATCCTCTTTCCTCACCACTCTAGTTTAGTACATCATCAAGTGTGCTCCAGAGAAATGATATTGAAAATCAAACAACCATTGTTCAAAATATAATACTGATATTCCAAATATTATTCAGATTTTAGATCATCCAGATATGTATCATGATATAGTATTTGCTGAAAACTGTTATGATATGGACCAATGATTGGATAGTTGTTCATTTGATTTGATTGTTTGTTTGCACGATTGGATTTTATGTCATTGTCTAGATATTTTGGTAGAACCTGAAAGTTGAGTGCCCCTAGTATATCAATGTTTTCCCTCAGTATTGACACAACTTGCTAAAATGGATATGTACAATGATCAAGCCATGGTAATACATTATCACTCTAGGAAAATGATGATAGTATGGTGCTATTATGGGTCTAAGATGAGGGATGAAATGAAGGCCGAGAAACTAGGTGTAGAAGATGTACTAATAAATGGAGAGCTACAAATAGCGTCTATTTTTCCAGATTTTCACTATTTGTGTTTATTGCATTTTTCTAATTTCTTTTTGATATATATATATATATATATATATATATATATATATATATATATATATATATATATTGTATTTTTCTTGTTAATAGAATGCTTGTTGCCAGGTTTTCACCCTATGACAATTTTTTTTATTTTTTTTATTTATTTTTAATTGATTTTTCTACTAGTTTTGTATTTTTCTAGGACTTTTTCTACTATTTTTGTATTTTTCAAGACTTTTTACAGATGATGATAACTGCTTCAGACATAATAATTTTTTAGGTGCATGTTGTTGATGGGTTCATCAAACAAGTCCCCTTCTGGCATTGATAACTTATATGCTCTTGAACAATATACTGCTATGAACACATAAGGACCCAACCAATTGGGTTCAAACTTACCTTTCTTTTCTCTGTCTTGTTGATTGTGTGGGTTCTCCTTTAGAACAAGGTCACCAACCGGAAAGGTGCATGGTTTGACTCTATGATTATAGATATGAGACATCATCTGTTGATATGATTTCAAATTTTTAGTTTCTCATTATCTATTTTCATTGAGGAGTTCCAGCTGCTGCAGTCAGGAAACTCTATATTCTTCATCTGTTGTGAGACCCTTCAATGATACCCTGAGAGATGGAATCTCAACTTCTAGTGGGAAAATGGCTTCTTCTCCATAGACAAGAGCATACGGTGTTGCTCATGTTGGTGTATGGATGCTAGTTCTATATGCCCACAATGCGGTATTGAGTTGGATGTGCCAATCTTTCCCTGCATCATTCATAGTTTTCTTCAAAAAATTTAGTATTGTTTTGTTTGAGGCCTTTGCTTGACTATTCCCTTGTGGATAATAAGGTGTTGAATATCTATTGGATATGGAATCTCTTACAAAGTTCATCAACATCCTGATTCTTGAATGGTTGTCCATTATCTATGATAATGGAGTTGGAAATTCCATACCGACAAATGAGATAGTTGAGTATGAACGATGAGATTTGTTTCTCTGTAACCTTAGTGAGATTTACTGCCTCAATCCACTTGGTAAAGTACTCTATTGTTGTGATGATAAACTTGTGAACGTTTGATGATGAGGAATGATTCTTTCCAACTAGATCTAACCTCCATTGCGAGAATGGCCAAGTTGGCATGAACGATTGGAGTTCTTGTGCAGGAGCATGAATGAGATTCCCATGAATCTGACATTTAGAGAACTTTTTCATGAAATTGAATGATTCCCTCTCCATGGTCGGCCAATAGTAACCCATTCTAATCAATTTCTTGGATAAGGTCAGTCCACTTGAATGAGTACCACAAATGCCACCATAAACTTCTTGTAAAGCCTTGTCAGATTTTTCACGTTCAAGACATCAAAGTGAAGTACCATCAAGACCGCGGTGGTAGAGGGTGTTAGTGATAAGAGTATAGCAAGAGGATTGGCAAATAAAGTTTCACTTTTGGTTATAGGATAAGTCAGATTGTAAGATTTCATCTTTTAGGTAGGCATAAATCTTGCCATACCAAGGTGAATTAGATCCTACTAAATGGAAAATGATTTGGATTTTAGGTGTGTCATAGGCAAGCATAAATGATTGTTCCACCAGAAATTCATAGAGAGCCTAATTTTCTAGGAGTTGCAACAATGATGAGATCATGGCCATGGCATCAACCGATTTGTTATCAAGTCTTGGAATTTGTATGAATTTTATATCCATGAAGTACTTCTTGAAATCATCAACCATTTTCTTGTATGGCAACAATTTTTCATCTTTGGTCTGATAATCATCATTGATCTGATTAATGACTAACTGGGAGTCATCATAAACTTGTAGTTTTGTGAACCTCTATTCCAATGCTATCTTGAGTCTGGTGATTAAAACTCCATACTCATTTATATTGTTAGTGAATGGAAACATTAGACTATATGACCAAAGAATGGTATGTCCTTGAGGGGTGATGAAGAGTATGCCTGTCCCCAATCCATGTTGAGTAAAAGAACCATCAAAATATAATGACCATGGTTATTTGGATTTTGCAGTGAAGACATCAAAATCTCGAAATTCAATGTGCATGGGATGCTCTGCTTGTAGTGGTGCTTCAACCAGTTGATCAGTGATAACTTGTCCTTTGATTGCTTTGTGATCAACATAATGGATGTCAAGCTCACGTAAGATCATAACCCATTTTGGTAGTCTTCCTGTCAATGTAGCCTTGCTTAGCGGATACTTGAGTGGATCAATCTTTGCAACAAGATTGATTGTATGAGTTAACATGTAGTGTCAAAATTTATGTGAGGTAAATACTAATGCGAGAAAAGCCTTCTCAATGAAAGTGTAGTTGATTTCATGAACTGTTAGCGTTCGACTAATGTAATAAATTTCTCGTTCCTTTCTTGTAGAGTCCTCTAGTGCTAATAATTTCCCCAAATATGTCTCTATTGCGGAAATATATAAGATTAGAGGCTTGTCCGGATTTGACAACACTAAAACTGGTGGGTTCATTAAGTACTACTTGATATGATGAAATGCCATCTCACACTTATCATCCCATTTGAAAGGAAGATTCTTATGCAGTAGGTATGTGAAAGGGAGACTCTTATCTGCCAGCTATGCGATGAACCTTTGTATAGATTGAAGTCATCATTGTAATGGTTTCAACTGACTGATATTTTGTGGTGGAGGAATCTCCACAATTGCTTGTACCTTGGCAGGATCTACTTCAATTCCTTTTGTTGATACTATGTATCCCAAGAGTTTTCTAGATGTGATCCCAAAAACAAATTTCTTGGGATTAAGGAAAACTTTGAACTTTTTTAACCTTGCAAATATTTTGGATAATACTTCAAGATGTCCTTCTCTTGTGTATGACTTTGCCAATATATCATCTACATAATCTTCCATGAATGTATGCATCATGTCATGAAAAATTGTAGTCATAGCACTTTGATAAGTAGCCTCGGGGTTCTTTAGACCGAAATGCATGACATTCCAATAGTAAGTCCATGGACATGTCAAAGTTGTTTTGTCTTGGTCTTCAAGTGAAATTTTGATTTGGTTATAACCAGAAAAACCATCCATTAGTGAATACATGCCATGGCCAGTTGTCAGATCAACTATAGCATCAATGGTTGGAAGCGGTAAGTCATCCTTAGGACATACCTTATTAAGATCTTTGAAATTTTTGCACACTCTAACACTTTTTTTGGGCTTGGACATAGCAACAATGTTGGAGATCCATTTTGCATAGTCAATCGATCTTATAAATCCCACATCAAGAAGTTTTTTGAGCTCTTCTTTAACTAGTAGTGCAACATGAGGATGCATCTTTCTAAGTTTTTGTTTCACAGGTTTAACTCCTGGTTTGATTGAAAAGTGATGAATTATAAGATCAAGATCAAGACCTAGCATATCTGCATAAGACCAAGAAAATTTGACTTGATTTGCTCTAAAAAATTCCATGAACTTAGGTACTTCTTTATCTATCATTGATGCAACCAGCTGTAGTATCCTTGGTTTTTCTATAGTTTCAAGATTTTAACTTCTTTCGTAGGATCAATCAAGATAGGTGATTGCTCATGATAATGCTCTGGGAGAGTGTCAAGTTTCCCATCACCAGGTTCCTTCAAAATGTTTTCACCATTTGATCCGCTCTTTATTTTATCTTTTGTTTGATCTAACACTACCATATTTTGGTTTTCACCATTAGATATTTCTTTTTTATTTTTCTTTTTGCAGCTAGGAGACTTGACACTCTCCTGATTAAAGACTCTATGCCAAAAATCACTAGTGGAACAATCATTTGTGTTGTCAGCGGAAAGGAAGTTTACTATAGATTCATCATTTTGAAACATAGGTATATCGATAGGTTCAGATAGATCCCAGTCAATGAGATCGGGATGGATCAAAGGTAGTTGATCATTGGGTTGCATGAAATCGGCTATGGTTATGATCATAACAGAATTGTCTATAGGATCCAAGGTATGAGGAAAATCAATGATGGTACTATTCTCATGATAGTCTTGTTTGTTTAAATCTGACTCGGTATCACTAGAATAATAGTCACCTTGTATTTCAGATTCTTGTGGTTGGGTCCCTGAACCTTCACCTTCAATTAGAGTAGGTGTATACATGTGTACCACATCAACCCTTTTGTCCCTCCAGAATTCATCATTATGGACGGTGTCCCATTCGTATTCACTAGAGTATGTGTCAGAGTTATTATCCACAAAATTCTAAATTGTTGTCAAACATGCTTGCCTTGTATCAAAACCTTCTTGCAATGTGAGGACAGTATCATGCAACTACTTGGATGGTCTTTCTTTTGAGTTAGTATCATATCCTAGTCCAGTTTTATCTTTTGTAGCAAGTCCTGGAAGGTGAATAGGTTCAACTACTCCTTCTTTTCTCTTTCCAATAGGGCCATTACCATCATAGCCCATTTTTTGCATGATTCAAAGCCCTTTACCATATTGATGAGTTGGTAACTTGACATTGAGAATTATTTCATCTTCATCTTTATAGAGACAATTTAGAATTTTTCTATCCTTAGAATATTCCATGGAAAATTTTTCTTTGATAAATTGTCCATTAGACTTTGTATTTGGCTCTGTTGGTGGTTGTGTCAATGTTGATGTTACAAATATCTGTTGTTGTGTGACAGAAGGTTATCCATGTGACTGAGGTGATATAGGTAGATTATAAAGAGAGAGAGAGAGAGAGTACTCCCCTAATCCATTGTCCTTGAACCATAGTTGTCAAAGATTCTGGTCAACTAACTGATTTGTGTATCAATTTTGAGAGAAGTACTAACAAGAGCTTCTTGATTGTTGGGCACCAATGTTTCTTGACTACCTTTGATGTTAGCACAAGTCTAACTATTTGAATTATTAGTTGGAATGGTGATCTCTTGTCCATCATAAGGAAACGTAAGACATTGATGATATGTGGATGGAACTACTTGCATTTCATGGATCCAAGGATGACCCAACAAGATGTTGTATGCAAGATCACGATCTAATCCTTGAAAAAAAGTATTCTTGATAACATGTCCCACTCTGACTAGCAGGATAATTAAACCCTTGGATGCTCTTTCTTCATCATCATAGGATTTAATAGTAATCTTTCTTCTGGGGTTGATGAAGTCCTCATAAAATCCTAAAGCTAAAACTAATTTTATAGTACATATATTCAAACCAACACCTCCATCTATTACTACACGTCTGACATGAATTTTGTGAATCATGACTTCTAAATATAGTGAGGAGTTATGTGGATGAGTCATGGAAAAGTCATCTTTTTCAGAGAATGAGAGGCATGTGGGTGAGGATAGGTGTCCCACATGGCTTGAAATCAGTCCAACTCCAGATTGGTGGATACAGTTGTTTCAACAAGGGACTTTTCTAGAATTTCCTTGTGTGTTGAGGAAATCTTTAGGAGTTCTAAGATAGAAATCTAAGCAGGAGTTTTTCCAATTTGATTGAATATGTCATATTGATGTTGAGGTAGGGGAATAGTGGATTTGGAAGAAGAACCTTTAACACAACTTTAGCTTGTGTCCTTTTCGTTGTGTTAACTTCTCTATATTCCATCTTTTCCTTAACTTTTATAACATTGACCCTCTCGTCATTAGTGTAGATATGATTGATTATATGATCATTGATATGATTCACACTTTTTCTAGAAGACTCACCCTTTTAATAGTTGGGAAAAGGTTTGTGAAATGCTTGGTGGTCTTCATTTGATTGTTGGTGTCGTTCTATTGTGATGGTGCCATTTTCAATTAAGTCTTGGACTTTATTTTTCAGGGATTGACAAGTATTCATGTGATGGCCCTTACACCGATGATAATCACAATAGTATGCATCATTCCATGATGGAGGCTTCACACTAGGTTCAAACTTGCATTGAGGCAACAAAGTAAGAAAAATTTTAGCCATGAATTCTTTGAATGTCAATTCTAAGGATTGACCCAATGGAGTAAAATTTCTTCTGCTAGAGAAGGATGAAGAACATTGTGGATTTGTGTTCAAGGAATTTCCTAAGGTATTTTTGTTGTTATCATTTCCACAGTAACCTTGAATGTTAAGATTCCCTTGCTTGGGTGTATAAGTTTGATTCATGTTATTCCTTGGAGGAGGATTGTTTCCCTGATTCGTGACCAAGTTGGCATTGTTGTTGTTGCGAGGATAACTTGAAGCATAAGAACAAATGGCTTGGTTGAGACATGATTTGCATCTACAACACCACCATTCAACACATTTTTGTTGTGAGTACAAAACTTAGATTTTTCATTGTGGTGATTTGACGAGCTAGGATTGTCCTTATCAAGTTTTATTATCCTTCTCTAGACCAAGGAACTTTCAATGGTGATGGAATTTTTAATCAATTTTTGGAAAGAGGGAGGACAATGAAGATTAAGACGATAGCTCATCTCTTGATCTAGGCTATTTATGAAGGTGGTGATCTTTTCCTTTTTAGGAACATGACGCAGATATCTATTGAACAATATTCTCCATCTATAAAGAAATGTAATAAATGGTTCACCGGGTTTTTGTTTAGCCTTGCAGAGATCAATCATGGTTATTTGGTGTTTTGTATTGTAGGAATATTGTGATATGAATTCGTTAATCAATTCCTCAAATGTCTTGACAGGCGGTGTGATTTTTGATAGCCATTCCATTGATTGGCCTCTGAGACCCTAGGAAACAAATGCATCAAGTATGTATCCTCATGGGAAAACTCTAAAGTCATATTTCAGAAGTCCCTAATATGATCGATTGGATCCAATTTCCCATTGTAATGATTTAACTTTGGAATTTCACAATTTTTGGGAAATGGGATCATGTTGAGGCGTCAATCAAAAGGATAAGGACATATATCATCAAGAGAATATGTCTTCATTTTGGTTTCCCCTTGTAGGTCTTTAATTTTTCCTTGAAGTGCATTAACCTGTTGAGACAATGCACTAATGTCAGACAAGGGTGTGTCATCTAGATTTTTCTTGAATTTCTCAATATCAAAATCATGAGGCAATTTAGCTCCTTTGTCAGCGAAATACAGGAAATATTTTTTCCTTTTTGCGCTCTCAGATCTTTTCTAAGGATTTTTGAAATTTGGGATCTTGCTTATCCTCTCTAAGGTGATGTTCTTCATCTCATTCATCATCACTATCTACAATATTTTTGCTTATGTCTCTGTTGAAAGGGAATGAATTTTTTTCTCTTCCACCCATGTTATCATTAAAAAGGGGTTTATGATTCACATTATAAAGTGGATTGCTACTCTCACCTTCTTCTTGAGTTCTTTGAGTATGATCTTCTTGTTGAATATCCTCTCTCAGCTTATTGTATTAAGATCCTGTAAAAATAGGCATATGATTTCAAAATGCTCTTCTAGACTTAGATCTCAATTTGATAAGTGCAAAAAAGGTGATGTCTTGATCTGATAAGATGAAAATCTTATGATATGATCAAAAGATGTTCCTAATTCTTGATTATGGCTTCCAATGATAAAGGATATCATAATCCTATTTAGGGAAGTTGAATCAATAATCAAAAATTTGTTTGAAAGGTGCACTTTTAAGATTTCATCCTTTTTTTTGAAGTATATCAAATAGCCTAATTAAACTCACCAAAGGATTTGACTAGGATGTGTTGGATATTCAATAGAAGGTTGTGGTAGATAATCGAAGTTGAGAGGTTGATTGTGATTGTGTCATTGTGATAGAGCTCTTGTCTAGAAATAGGCTCATGAATATAATGGCTCTACAACACACTCATCAGTAAACCCCCTACCAAAATCTTGGTACCTATGGAGAAACTCATAGTAATGGAGCAAGACATTTCGAATTTGATATAAAAAAATCTCTTTGTTGCAAGGTTTTCTTGTAACGTAAATGTTTCTTAGGTTTCTTGAACCTATTATCAATCGACTTCCTGAAAAATTTGGTTGATTTCCACTCTCTAAGCATGAGAGAATTTTCGAGATGTTACTAGACCGAGGATGTTATAAACTCATATTGTAACAATTTTGAAAAAGTGACAAATATGATACTTTGTACCTTGTATGACCTGAAAAAATAGGCATATGCACTAGAGAAATAGTCAAATGCACTATAACATACCTCCAATGCGCTACTCTATGTCCTATATGCACTACAAAAAAATGTTTTAATAGTGAGAAAAACTATTTACATAATATTAGCCTATGCACTAAAACATGCTCTAAATGTGCTAAACTGACCAATGAATGTGCTAGAATAAACCTTGTATGTGCTAAGATATGCCCTATATGTGCTAAAATAGTTTTCCCAAAGTAGTTTTTTGAATAGTTTCGAACAATTTCAGCTAAATTTTTGCATGTTCATCTTGGATGATATTTTATCTGAATTAATGCAATTGAAAACACAAAAATACTCTAAAAATAATGGTTTTTAAGCCCTATACTAAACATCAAGTGTATGCTAAAAAATGTTTTTCAAAAACTATGTTCATAGGTTTTGACATAGAACAGACAATTCAGGTAGACTCACTCTTAGTACTCAAGTAGGTCATCATAATAATCAACAACCCTCATCTTAGAACTACGTCGACTCACATAGTTGTGTCACCCTCAAAGGGGTGCCCATGTTTTTTTCTTTTCCAGGCACATACCCAAAGTGATATAAGTGGATACCGAATCCCATGAGCAAACAGTCCTTGGCAATTATATGGTGAGTGTCTTTGGGGCAGATTCTTCCCTCCCCTTGCACTGTGATTATTAGTATGTTCAAAAATTGACATGTTTGGCTACTACAATAGGTTCGTAGTAAAGGTTTCCGTTTGGTGCAGCAATAATAAACTCCCTCAGGAAACCTCCCAACCTTTAGAACAAAGGCTTTGGGGAAGGTTATCTTGCACACTACTGACAAAAGTGTGTTTCCCCATATTCGCTTTAAATTTTATAGTGAGGTGGAATAGCCTGGCTTTGGCTTGAACCCACTTGGGTCGTTCCTCTTGGGTGAGTACTTTTTCCCACAAGAGTAGGCCCTCTATAGGATGTAATAAAGCATTAAAATTGCAGAAATTAAAAAGGAAAGTCTAGTATTCTAATCACCCAGTTAAGGGGAGAGCATAGAACTATTGCCACAGACAAAGTAGACATTGTTCTTTTTAGAGCCCAAATGAAAATGATTTAATCTATGTGAAGATGTTGCATCACAAAAAGCATGGGATTCATTTTAACTACAAAATCAATGTGTGGTGACTACCCTAGATTGCTTCATTTTAATCCATGTCTACCCTAGGGTTGCTTCTTTTTAAAACTAGATGTAACTATCCTAGATTGATTATTTTTATGCCATAAAAAGCTTTGTCTGTGGTAGGCATCAAAATCAAAGCTTTGTTAAATTACACCCTGCAAGCACTACAAAATCAAACAAAAGCATTAAAATAAATAGTAAATGTGCTAAAACAGATAATAAATGTGTTGCAGAAAACCTTAAATGCACCAAAAGAAGTCCTAAATGCGCTAAAAGAAATGCATTTTTTACCAAATTTTTATAAAGTGTGTTGAGTATATGCACCATTTATTCCTTATAAGCACCATTTTGTTCCCTATATGCATTGAAAAAATTCTTGGATGCACCGAAAAACTTGCAAAAGCACTGTTAGAAATTGTGGATGCGCTAAAGAAAGCCATGTATGCACTAAAACACGAAATTTTTCAAAAATCCGAATTCCAGAATGCGAATTCCTATCAAGAAACCAGCAAGTAAATGTAAAAAATGGAGCAAGGGCCCCACAGTGGGCACCAAAAATGTGTGATTGATTTTTTTATGTGTAATAATGTAAATTGAAAATAAATCAAACACAATAATGAAACTTTAAATGAATGTACAAAATAAGGGAAAGGAAATGCAAACTACATTTATGCTTCGAAGACATTCCATTGTCCTCTATCTATAGTGTTTTGTCGATTCTAGTGTGCTCGTAGATTTGTATGCTAGGCTCAAAAAACAGTCTTCCTAGAGAACGAGATTTGAAGGATGGTGATTGTATTCTATGCTATGTTATGATTAACATGCATGATTGATAGAACATAAGATTACGAAATGTTATAAATACTAAAGTTGATAATGACAATGCTAGAATGCTAAAATGCTAGAAGGCAATTAAGCTCTAATGCGCATATATCTATAGGTAACCAATGCTTGGATTTGTAGAAGTATTTATAGAGATTTCAAAAGATTATGATTGGCTGATGCGATCAACAGCTATGAAAATTCCTAGCAAATCAAACAGTCGAAGATGGATAATACTGGAGAGAAAAATAGAAGAAAACTACTAAGCAAGATTTGTTTCCTTTTTTGTGGAAGAGATAAGATGACATGACAAAGATGAATTGTAAAAATCATCTTTCTGTGAAATTTTGGAAAGATTTTTAAGATAAATATTGAATTTATCAAATTCATTATTCATTTATTGGTGACATGGAAGATTTTCTTAATTAAATAAAATATTTAATTATGATTTGAAAAGATATGAAGGGTATTTAATTAAATAAAAATATTTAATTAATTTTTTGGAAATAACATGCAAATGAAATTAATTAAATAAAGTATTTAATTAATTAAATAAAGTATTTAATTAATTAGAGGAAATATTTTTAATATGAGAAAGGAAATAGTTAAATTTAATTAAATCAAAAGACTTAATTAAATTCAAAAGGTGATATCTAATAAAAATAAATAAAGAGTATTTATTTAATTAATCAAGTAGACATATGAATGTGAAATAATTAAATAAAGTGAATTTATTTAATTAAGGTGGAAGAATAAAGTGAATGAACAATATAATTAAATTTAATCATATGTAGAGGACTTTTAGAGAGATTAATTAAATAATAAATATTTAATTAAGTGCCAGGATTAATTAGACATGACCAATTTTATGCATATCCAGCGTGTTATATATAGATCATCATGACTTGCAATTCATAAACAACCAAGGTAAGTTGAATCAGAGGCATCTGAAGTGGGTTGAATTCTTACAAAGTTATTCTTTTGTGTTAAAACATAGAAGTGGTAAATCCAATAGAGTTATTGATGCACTAAGTAGGAGAAATTTTTTGATGAATGAGATGAGAGTAAAAGTTCATGGTTTTGATTCATTGAGTGAGTTGTATGAGCATGACCCAAATTTTAGAGAGGCATGATTAGCATGCAAGAATCAAGTTGAATTGGATCAAACTCCATGGTTGGATTATTTCATTCAAGAACACATGTTGTTCAAAGAAATGAATTTGTGCATACCAAGAGGTTCCATGAGGGAGAATCTCATTAGAGAGAAGCAAAGTGGTGGATTAGGATATTTTGGAGTAGATAAAACAATAGCTCTATTGAAAGAGAGTTATTATTGGCTAGGAATGAGTGTGGATGTCAATAAAATGGTGCAAGGATACAAAAAATGTTAGCATGGAAGTGTTTGAAACAAAATAATAGACTATATCATCCATTACTGTTTCTAGAGAGACCGTGGGAACACATTAGCATGGATTTTGTCCTAGGGATGCCTCAAACTCAGTGAGGTAATGATTTAGTTTTTGTGGTTGTTGATATATTTTCAAAAATGGCCCATTTTATTTGATGTCAGAAAACTAACAATGCTTCCCATATAGAATTTTTTATTTTTCAAATAAATAGTTCGATTGCATGGTTTTCCTAATAGTATCATATATGAATAGGATACAAATTTTGTTGGTCATTTCTTGTACACATTATGGAAGAAATTAGGCACACATTTGGGTTTCATTTTGGCCTACCATCCACAAATAGATGGATAGATCAAAGTTGTGAATACGAGTTTAGGTAATCTCCTTCAATGTTTGAATGGAGACAAAACAAAACAATGGGACTTGCTATTGTCACATGTAGAGTTTTCCTATATTAATTCAGTGAACTAGGGTATTGGAAAATTCCCATTCAATATGGTGTATGGTTTCAGCCCTAGGGGCATGGATGAACTCAAAGATAGTGTAGACCTAGTGAAAATGAGTGTTGTGGCTGACAATTTTGCAAAATATATCATACATTTGCATAAATAAGTGAACAAAAAGTTGGAGAAGAGTATACCTAAGTATAAAGAGTCAAATGATCATCACAAAAGAGAATAGGAATTTTAGGTTGGATAACTAGTATGGGTTCATTTAAGAAAGGAGTGATTTCCACTAGGAATAGATAATAAGTTAAAATGGAAGAAAATACGTACTTTCTAGATCCTACGTAAGTTTTTAGTTAATGCTTATGAAGTTCAACTTCCAGAGAATGTAGATACATCTCCTTTCTTCAATACCAATGATCTGTACAAGCATTTTGAAGGAGAGACACGTACCAAATAACATTTTCCTATGAATATCATTGATAATATAGATTGGGTGAATCAACTACCTACGAAGAAAACCAAAGTAGTAGAAGAAATCATTGATTCCAAGAATGTGAAGAAAACATGTGGTAAAGAGTACAAGGAGTACCTAGTTTGTTGGAAGGAAAATTCAATGGATGAAGCATCTTGGTTGAAGGAAGCTGAGCTAGATGAGTTTTGACTATCAGTTCCAGATTGGGCCAAATATTCATGAGTCTTCACTCATGAAACATTTCCCCAACCCCAGGTGTCTGATGTAGGAGCATCTAGAGCCAAGAACAATCCTACATCATTTTTTTGTGTTTTTTGATCAAATAAGACTAGTGCACATAATAATTCACCTAAGTCATATCTTGGGTGGTGTTTTTCTAAGTTTCTCTAACTCGGTTGATGTTTTAATTAGTTTGATGAACTCAATAAATCCTCATCCTATAGCATAGACGATGTCTTTGTTGAAGTTGTGAAATCCAACCTCACAGACCTTGAAGATCACCTGCATGCAAATAACCTGTCCTAGAAAGAAGACATTCCAAACAAAAGGCAAGGGTTCTCTGAAAGCTAAAAATATATTAATCAGAGAGAGGGATAAAATACAATGATCAATCCTTATAAAAGGAGACTATGCAACCCTAAACAAACCCTAATAGGTAGACATTTAATAATTAATATAATTATTAAATGTCACAATATGCAAAATAAAGTGAAATCTTAAGAGAGGAATAAAGGTAACTTAATTAATTAAGTTAAAACCTTTACTCTAACACCCCCCTTTAAAATGAGCAAGAGTGCAGCTACAAACATGTGCAAGAAAGAAAATGTAACTACAATGCATGAAGACAAACAAGGGTCACGACAACTAGGCCTGATCTGGTACCCGAATATAACCAAATCTCTATAAAGTGGAGAAATAGAGAAAACCTCATGGGAAAAACTCTACTCCAGAAGAAAGAAAAGAAAGGAATGAAATGCACTAATGAAAGAAGGATAGGAGGTGGATTACATGATACCCCCCATAGAAAACTTCTATCATATAAGTACATATACAATGGTCTTCATAGGAGAGATATAAAGTGACAAGAAGGCCCCGCCATAATGAAGAAATTCATGTCGCAATGGTGGATGCCTGATGTAGAATCCAAAAAGAGATCCTGAAGTGGAAAATAATATTCCTCCCCTTGGGAAGAAACAGATCCAAAGGATGATGTCGAAGAAACCTTGTGAAGAGTTATGAACCAATATGTCTCAAGATGTCTGCCATGATAGGATGCTAAAGAATCTCTTTGTCTAAACTAAAACAAATGATGCCAAATCCAAACTAATGTGGAGAATCCTAAAATGAAACCTCTGAATGCACGAATAATGGTGGGAATACAGTGATAATTTGACTGTCAAGGTAGAGGAGATGAATGTCCTCAAATTAATCCTCCAAATCTGCAATATAGGACTCTACAAACAAGGATGATATGCCTGCAAGATATGAATCCCAAGTAGCTATGTCTGAAATATGTATGATGTCCTGCTACTCTAAATCAATAGGGCCAAAGATTAGGCGATGTCATGATACCATGTTGAAGTTGTGAAATCCAACCTCACAGACCCCGAAGATCACTTGCATGCAAATAACCTGTCCCAAAAAGAAGACATTCTAGACAAAAGGCAAGGGTGCTCTGAAACCTGAAAATATATTAATCAGAGAGAGGGATAAAATACAATGATAAAACCTTATAAAATGAGATTGTACAACCCTAAAGAAACCCTAATAGGTAGACATTTAATAATTAATATAATTATTAAATGTCACAATATGAAAACTAAAGTGAAATCTTAAGAGAGGAATAAAGGTAACTTAATTAACATAATTAAGTTAAAACCTTTACTCTAACAGTCTTGTCTAGTTAGGTGAACTTATGAAGATTGTGCTTTAAAGGCTAGTAGTGTTTTTAGGAACATGTCTAAATCCCCATTCAACAAGGAAGAGTGAAGTGTGCGATCAACAGTTGTGATTAGGGAGATCTGACGATGCCCGTTAGTTCTATTGAGCTTTTGATGAATTCTCACTAAATCCCGCAAAGGCTCGCATAATGAATTATGACTATTTGTGCTTGGTGGGACCTATGAAGGTGACATGTAGAGTTACTGGGAGATTAAATCAGAAGTATATATGTGGTGATAGCCCACACACCTAGCTAAGTTTTCTATGGGACCTGATCAAGACGTATAGGGCTAGCAGGGAATGGAAAAGATTGAATGTTGAAGATCGATGATGCTCGAAGAATGATATATAGGAAATGATGAAGGGTTGTCTAAGTGGTGAGTTGGTGGAATGGATGAACCTAGTGGAAACACATGGCATTATACCATTCATTGATTCACCTCATTGTTGCTAAGTAGCTTAGTCAAATAGATTTATGGGTAGGTAGCAAATGATTGGAAAACAACTTACTAGGAAACGAATCAGAATTGACATTCCAGAAAACCATGTAACAGTTGAGAAAATTTGAGTGACCATTGGACAACATGAGGTACTGTGAAAAAGAGGAGATAAGAACAATAAGGGAAACATGGAGGAGGAATATAGTATAAAGAGATAGCAATAGATAGAGAAGAGGCAGGTTGGTAAGGAGTGTGGAGCACAAAGAATAGGAAGTAGTATTATGTGGAATAGATAATTGCTCTATAATTGGGAATTTCCCTACATGTATATCTATTATTGAATAAAGAGAAAATATTGTTCTCCTATGCATTCAGTTGATCTTCCTATGTGCTTCATAATCTTTGTTGGCTGGAAGATTGTAATGACCTGATAAGGCCCTTTGGTCTTGACTGCATCAATTGTAGCTTTGGCAACTCGTGCAAGTAATGATGCATGTTTAATTAAATTAGGTACATATTTTCATATGACCTTGAACAAAGATTGGATTTTTGAATATGAATAATTTGAAGAAGTTAATATGTACTTGGGTGAGGGTTATCGTTTAGATGTTGTTGGTAATGTAAAATTTAAAATCAGGTTTCCTAATGGTAGAATAAAAATGATTAATGGTGTGTTTCATATCCCTGGTTGATGATGAAATTTTTTATCTATGAGAAAAATAATAGATGTAGGTGTGCAAGTAGTATTTTTTTATGCATGATGCAAGATGGCTAGAGGTACTATGGTGATTTCTAGAGGTGTCAGATATGGAACATTGTATAAGCTTGGTGTAAGCAATGTTGAGTGCAATAGTACTTCTGTGAAAATAAAGTATGTGGAAGAAGTGAGGGATTCATCTTAAATAGATGGCTATGTATTTTGGGTACCCAACGGTTCTCTTTCTTCTAAATAAAGGTTAATTGCAGAGAAAACTATGTTATGGCACTAGAGACTTGGCCAAATTTGAGAAAAGGGTCTAAGGACCTTCAAAAATAAAAACCTTGTTGAAGGTTTATCTGATTGTAATCTTGAATTATTTTTTTGTGAGCATTGCATTTATGGAAAACAAAACCACATTTAGTTTTACTCGAGTTCTCATAAATCTTGTGGTGTATTAGATCTTATTCATTCTAATGTGTTTGGTCTTGTAGATGTTCCATCGATTAGTAAATCCACATATTATGTTTTATTTATTGATGATTATAGTAGAAGGATATGGGTATATTTTCTAAATAGTAAATATGATTTTTTTAGTTGATTTAAAGAATTTAAAGCAATGGTTTATTTTCTGACTAGAAAGAAAATAAAATGTTTGAGGACTAATAATGGAGATGAATTTTTCTCTAAGGATTTTGTTAGATCTCGTAAAGATTGTGGTATTCATAGAAAGAAGAAAACTTTATATTTTTTACAACATAATGGAGAAGGCTAGGAGTATGTTGAGTGGTGTTGGTCTAGAACAAAGGTTTTAGGATAATTTTGTTTCCACTTCTTGTTACCTAATTAACAAGTCTCTTACATCAAATCTTGTTGATAAGATGCCTATAGAGGAATGGTCGGATTGTAATCCTTCATTAATACATATTAGAATTTTTTGTTGCAAGGAATATGCACATGTGCCAAAGGAGAAGTAAACAAGTTTGGAGAACAAGGTTATGAAATGTATCTTCATTGAATATAGTTATGGTGTGAAAGAATACATGCTTTAGGATCCTGTTGCACAAAAATTAATATATAGTACAAGTGTTATTTTTAGAGAAACTAAGCCTTCTTATGTTATATTGCAGCTAGAACAAAGTAAACAAGAAGATGTGATTCAATTTGCTTCTACACCTAAGAAAGTTGAATCAAGGCCCAAGGATAGACAAGAAGTTGAGGAGAGCTCATCTAGATCTATATCTTTAGAAGAGGAGGAAGAACCGCCAAATCAACTTGTTCATAGACCTACTACGCATAGAAAACCACCTAAAATGTATTCACCTAATTATTGGAGATGCATTTTTTCTTTGAATACTAAAATGGATCAACCCAAATCTATAGAAGAGGCACTAGGTATGAATGATGCAAAATCTTAAAATATTCCTATGGATGAAGAAATGACATCTTTAGAAAAAATGATGCATGGGATCTTATACCATTGCTAGAAGGATGAAAACCTATTGTTTGAAAATGAGTGTTCAAGAAAAATATTAATTTAGATGGAGGTATTGAGAAGTAAAAAGCAAGGTTGGTTGTGAAGGGTTAATCTCAAGTTGAGGGTATTGATTATGGTGAGATACTTTCTCCTGTTGCAAAAATGGCATCCATTAGATTTTTTTTTTCTATTATTGCTACTTATGATTTAGAGGTTGAGAAAAAGGATGTGAAAACTACTTTCCTTAATGATGATTTGAATGACGATATTTATAAGGCACAACCAGAGCACTACATGGTGAAAGGTAAAAGTAAATTGGTTTGAAAATTGAAGAAATCTATGTATGGCCTCAAATAATGTCCTAGGATGTGGTACCAGAAATTTGATACATATGTGTTGAGTTTTGAATTTGAGTGTTTTATATTAGGTCATTGTATTTATTATAAAATTAATGGTGATCATTTCCTGTTTATTGCAGGGTGATCCCATAATAGTGGTTTACAGTTTTTGGCCAAACTGGACACTGAAATTATTATTTTTAACTAAATCTTCACATTCGGGCACCTATAGCGGCTAAACTGTGAGGAATTTGAAGATGGTACAAACTAGAGTCTCATCAAATTTTGTCTGTAGATTCTAAAAATATTTTTTTCAAAATTGTTGGAATCAAATTGCACTTCTTTTTCCATCTCCCATGAAAATAGATTTTTTTCAGAAAGCAACATTTTTAAAAAGTGATGCACACCGTATAACACATAACTTTTTTCCATGAAGGATAAAATTATAATTCTTTCAAATTTAGATTTGTAACTCTGATATCTAGTGCTTCCATTTGGTTAGATAGTTTTTTATTGAATATTTTTTCCTTAATCATGTTTCAAATTCAAACAAATTACAATTCGAGAATGTATAACGGTAAATTTTTTGTATATGTCAATTTTTTTTATTTTTTTTTGTTGGATCAAGGACTTCAATATCTAGTGCACTCATATTTTTCAATTTTTTTTTTGATAATCTTCTATTTTTCCACATGTGAAGAACAGAGAAATTCATTTTCGATGAAAAACCTATGTTTAATAAAACTTAAAAAACAAATACATAACAAAACCAAAACATATTAAAATTATATTCATTGGATAGCTTGTTCTGAGGAATGCCATAATCATTTGAAATAAATTTTAAATGAATTCATTTGATCCCCCAAAATCTAAATCAAAAGTGATTTTTTATCAGCATTTTGATAGGTGTAAAGGAGACGCATTTATAGGTATGGTTTAAAACTAGCGAGGTTCTATCCAAGGGGGTTTGATCTAAGGTGATTTGATCAAACCCTCTTCAATTGGAATCCTTAAAATGGAACATTTTAAGGCTTAAATCATTATATTTTCTAAAAATATGTGATTTCAGCTAAAATTCGTTCCTCTCAGGAATTGTAAACCACTATTATGACAGCACCGTGCATTATATGTTGTTTATATGTTATTTATTATTAGAGGGAAAGAAATGATTTCACAACTGAAATCTCAACTTGCTACTAAATTTGAAATTAAAGATCTTGGTGCAAAAAAACAAATTATTAGGATGGAAATTAAAAGAGATAGAGTGAACGAAAAGCTATGGCTTGGAAAATTAAGTATTTCAACTCAATTTCATAGAGGTTTTATATGTAGGATTATAGACCATTTTGTGTTCTTGTTTCACTTGGAACAAATTTATCTATTTTAGATTGTACAACATCTCCAAAAAAGATGGAAGACATGAACATGTTGAAAATGGAGGTGAAATTATAGCTTAAAACTTGTAAACCTATGTGACTATAGATTTAATTAAGTGTTATTTGTCGTAATTCTTTGTGTATAATTAATTTGTTTTGATCAATTTTACCAATTGTAGAAAGAGAAAGAAGATTGTAGAAGAATGAGACAAAAAGATTGAAGTGACACAACATATACGTGGAGAAAACCTTTTGGGAAAAAACTCCACCAAAATCAATAGTTCTTGTATTATTTAACCTTAGAACAAGATTACAATAATATATGATCAATCCTTGATTGATATGATTCATTTTATTTCAACAATCCTTCTTCACAACATGAAATAAACTCTCATACCCTTTATAAAACACAAGCTATCCATGTATTCCATGTGACCAAGCATGAATCCACACATTCCATGCCATGCTTCAAACCCTCACACATGCACAAGCTAAGCATGCTAACCTACAATCAACTCTAATGCAATTGCTGAAATAAATAGACAATTAATGAGCATGTAAACTCATAAGAGTTATCAAATACAACAGCATAAATCTCCTATCAAAAATCTATGCCTATATTGTGTAAGTAGAGTTCCAATGTTGAATTTGAGTTCAAACCAAAGTCTTCTCAATTTAGGTGCCCCAAATTGAATACTTTGTCAGTTCTCAAAAATGTTGGTTGGAAAACCTCAAGAGGTTGTCAAGCTCTTGGTACATTTTAGGCTAATGAACATGGCCAATTGGTGTATTTGAACGTTCTTCTCTTTAGGCTCTTCCAGACCTAGGTGGGTGTGTCTATGCAAATGAAGTAGAATTATACTATATGTTTCCTACTTGTGCAATTTATCCACAATGGAAATTGGGAATTGAGAGATGTAAGCCTAATTTGGTATAAATTGTATAAGTAATATCAAGGTGTAGTTTATTAATATGTTTAATTAACATATTTGATTAAATTAAATGATGAAATCGGTAAGACGAGTGCCTTGTTGGGTGGATGGAGTCAAATGAAGATCTAGGATGAATGGCTTGTATTGGCTGTAACTCAAACTATTTGGAACACTTATGTTGGTTTATATCTTGTATAAATGTGCAAGAAAGTGATTGAAAATAATCTACTTATTGAGCCAAGTTACTTATGATTTATCAAAAGGATTTTAATCCTTCCTTGAAGGAACCAATTGAATAAATCACACAAGAAAAATAGATGATACCAAATTGGAGACAAAATGTCAATCCTAATTATATGGTTCTTCTTACTAATCCAAATGAAATTTCCAAATTATTGTGACTGACTAAAAGGGTTTTAATTCTTTTAAAGAAACCAATTAATCACACCACACAAGAACAAAAAAGTGCCTTGATAAACTAAATATATCCTTGATACACCAATTTAAATAATAAGAAAATATTGAAATGGAGACAACCAAATAATTGTATAATCTCAACAAACAACAAATACCAATATGAAGCCACATAATCAAAGATTTTTCATTGATTTCCTCAAAATTAAGCTTGCAACATAGTCTTTCGAAATATAAAATTTATGAAAATTTGTTTCTATCTATCTATTTTTAATATTCTACTAGTATATCCTCCTATTCTTATGTATCTAACTTATATATCAAAAATTTGAAGAGGATGCACCCCTTTGTTAGTGTCCTTTTGAAATTAACAGCTTACAATAATTAAACATAAATAATTATACTCTAACAAGCCATAGGTGGAATTTAGTAATATGGTCTAAAGAATCTAGCCTTGAGTGAGCATTGGCATCATCTATGGCATTTCTCATAGCGATCTCCATGGTTACTATTGTGCCTATAGCAGGCACACCCTGTTCAGAATGGGGACCCTCACTTTTCACTTCACTGGGTCACTTTTGTCATTGACTCATTTGGCATGCCCCCTATTTTTGAACCCTAAGAGGTCAAGGAGTCTTAAAAGAATCATCTTGAGCTAACCAATTTTCACCACTTCCCAAATTTATAGGTCTTTAGCCTTGGCGGGGGTTTTGTTGGAAATTTTCCTTTAAACTTTGGAATGGGCATCTTTCATGCAATGTGGGTTCACCCCTGTAGGTCACCCTTGGTGGGATTCCTTGGATCCTTCACCACTTCGAGTAGCCAACTCCTGACATTTTCCCACCCCATGACACTCACTCCCTCATCTACCATTTTCACTGTCGATCAGTCATACAAAGAATGCTTAACTACCATCTACTCAGTGGACTGCATTGTTCCCACTGTCATTTTCAAAATGCATGCTCATCAACCATAGATGTCATCGTACCTACATTAATGGTATGCATTAAATGTTAAATTTTTTATAAATAGCCCATTTTGAGCTCTCATTTTCACCCATTAAGAATTCCCAAACTTGTTAGAGTCTCCATCCAATGTTGTTGTCATGCCCGTCGAGCTTTGTTGTTGGTTCAAAGCTTTTGTCCATTGATTGATCAACCATCTTCATTGAATTTTATAGGTTGGTTCTCTATCACCACTTGCCTTTGAGTTTTCTTTAATTTCTGAAGGAAGTTGTTAAATCTTTGAAAGAAAGCTTAAAAATATAGCTAAAACAAATGTCGGTAGTGAAAAACCATGTCTTTGAATTTTGAGAAATCCTTTGAAATCCTTCAAGGGGAGCTTGCGTGACTTGAGCCACCTGTGACCACTCTTGAACCAAGGAATTCATGCCCTATGGGTTCATAGCATCACCACCACCATCACCTTTCCTTCAAATGTTCAAAATTCATTAAATGATATACACCTTCATCATGCCTTCCCTCACGAGAGGCCCCCTCAAATTGGCTTCCCTAAACTTAGCCAAAATTCATGAGTCCAAAAGGAAGATCCTTTAGCCCTTATGGGTCTGATAGAACGGACCTCCACCTATGGAATTCCCTTTGAGCCTTTTCATATCAATCAACTATTTGATCTTGTACTCCTGTCAAGTGAGTCCTACCCTAGTCATTACCAATCAAACTTGACCTCGCCAAAACTGCCTAAGTCCTAACTCACTGTGGAGTTCTCCTTCTGGACCGCCATCCATGGATTTCTATCTTGGCTTTACCATCTTAAATGGTCTTTGTGACTCATCTATCCACCTATTAGGCCCTATTTTGATGGTTTCCTCCACAAGCTTGAAGTGAAGTAACCTATCATATGTGAACCATCCTTTGTGGGTTTCTGTCGACCATTCAGTATTGTTCAAAATGACTACTTAAAATAGTGAAACCTAAGCATCCTTCTAACCAGCAGGTTATGACTTCATCATTGTCATCTGCTTACCCCTACGCCAAAATTGACTAAGTTTTGGACTTCATGTGGGTCCCCTATAGCGGGTCTCTGTCTGAGGATTCCTGCTTCAACTTTTCCATTCTAGACGGCCTACTCATGACGTATCTCCACACCGTGGAACCCATTCCCTTTCCTGCCATCCAAGCTCAAGAAAACAAAAAGTGGCTAAATAGAAGATTTTGTGGGCTTCCTTATGCAAGTAGCCACCTGTGGATGACTGTCTTATATTCACCATGTCAAATGCGTAAGGACCCCTGTCAGCCTACTATGTGGGACCCAGCCCCACCATTTCCCTTTACCTATCCAGTAACAAACAGGAAATAGCAAAGCCTCTTATGGACCCGATGGTGCAGGCCTCTCTAGTCAGACTTCTCTCCCACCTTTTCCATTTCTAATGGCCAATCTTAAGTGCCCTCTCACATCTTTCATCCCACACTCCTTTAAATGGATTGAGTTTCAATGATAAAGTAGTATTTTCCTTCGAGTTTGTGGATCCCACATGGTGGGATGTCACTTGTAGGATGCTTCTCTTCCAACACCATTTCAATCTTGGATCCTTGAACAACCAAATTACCCTCTGCTCTCACATGACTAAATGGGGACCTTGATGCTTCTAAAAATTCAAAGTGATTTTGACCCACATGCTAAAATAGATTTGTTTCCTTAGTGTTCCCCCACATCATGATCAAATCTTGGTTTGGAAGGAATCATGTGAGTCTTCATGCCTTGTCTTCCATCTGTTAACTACTACCTCCAAAATGGCTGCCAGCCTAGGGAAGTATGCACCCCTAGGCCCACACAACCATAACTTCCTCAAATGAATAGTTAATGTTGATTTGAAAGATATATTAGGATATTTAAATGATGAATTACCCAATATAACATCATTTTTCTAGATTTTGGCTAACGTTGCTCAGGTTTTTATGCTTGAATGTGCTTACTAATCCTTTGCATACAAGATATATGGAACCAATTGCAGGACCTTCGAGGGTGGCCATAGAGAAGGAAAAAGGAAAGAAAGTTGCTAAGTTTCCCAAGGGAAAAAAAGATAAAGATCAAATGAAGTACAAGTTCTAAGGGGAATCCCTCAGTTCTAAGGTCACCACAAATTGGAACTAGATCTCAGATACTAATATGGGACATACTGATAGTGATGAGTTCAAGCAAAGGGTCTGAGTCAACCCCATAATAGAAAATTCCAAAAGGATCAGAAAGAGTGGGTTGGCTAAGGCTACCAAGTTCCCACCTACCCTTATAGCTCCTGAGCTTGTAATGGATTATAGAGAGGCATACCAGGGAAGATAGTTGATAGAGATGGCAATATATTGGTTGATTTTTCTGCCAAGTCAATAGAGAAAAATTTCTATATCCCTACCTTCGATGAAATGGAGGAGACAACCAAGGAATATTCCAAAACCACATGGGATGTAGACCTCCTCAAGTGCAAGAAACTTATTAATCAATACTGGTTAAAAGAGAAGATGGGAACTACAAACAAAGTGTCCAAAGAACTCTTTTGAAGTGACTTCTATGAGGATTACCATGACTTGGTAACCTTGCTAAGAAAAGTTATGGCCTCTCAACTGTGAACTTCCTCTAGGAATGGATGCTATATTTCATGGAGGAGATAATTTGAGGGAAGGCCAAGTTATATTGGGTGGGGATGATTAGTTATTTCTTGCATGAACAATTTTTGGTGGTAAAGAGGACTTCACATTTCTACATGACATCATACTTGGTCTATCTCTTGGGTGATTGGATACAATATAGGGGACTATTTGTAGCACCAATTCCAACTCTAGATAGGGAATTAAAATTCTATGATAGGTATCCCCAGCTTCAATTCTGGAACTTTAAGAAAAACTACTACAGGGTCAATGATTCCTTCATTAGCCATGTTATCAAGTTGCTTGAAGGTGATTTTGAAAGAAAGGTTACCCATAGTGCCAATGCCTTCATCCAATGCTTCAACTTTTTTTTCATTCAATTTCAAAAATTTACATACATCCGAGTTGAGGGTTTCACAAAGAAACCGTATAAGCTGCCCTAGTACCCAAATGACCGATTGATACTACTTGAACTCTCTCAGCAACTACAACATGCACACACCCTCCTGAGCAACAAGCATAGAGTGGGGATCCCTTATCCCCTCACATTTGGTCAAGGTGTGTATGCACTTCCCACATCCTAGTGTGTAGAGTGCTTCGACAAGGAGCTGAATGAATACATTTTGGAGTTCTACACCTCTAGACCAAGAATGGACCCTTATGACAAGTTGAAGAAGGCTACCGAGATAGAGTATGCCCATTTACATAATGTTGAGGACTTTTGGGCCAATGGTAGAGATTATAAGGAGTTTTTTATGTAGCATTACATGTGGATTACAACATAATTTTTCAAAATAGTGAACTTGTTTGTTGTGCTAGATCAATTTGTTGAAGATGAAAGCACGGTAGTAGATCTGAGGCATGATGTTGTTTCCAATCTCCCACTACCACTAATTGATTGGTAAAAGGAAGAGGTCAATGACTATGAAATTTTTATGAATCCCATTGAGACGAGAAAAAAGTAATGGAATGATGGAAAATTTGCTCAATTGAAGCTACAATGAGTTTCCCTAACATATGGTGAGCTTGATGATCCACTTGTGAGTGAAATCAATAATGCCTCTACTACTATTGCCTCAACAGGAGATACTTTGGAATCTCCTCCTATTACATGGTCAAAGAAGAGGAAATAAATATCTAAACACTAGCCTAAGCCTAGGGTGTATTGAAGGAAAGCCTCAAAAGCTGAGCCTTCCAAGAAACCAAATAAATTATATAGTTTTACGAAGATGCCTGCCATCTAGAGGACCCACTCCATGAAGGAGAGGAACAAGATACTATGCACCTAGAGTTCCCACCTATTTCCTCCACTCTCGTAGTCACCACTACTGTTGTTACCTCTACTATTACACCATCACCTACCTCTCAAGCAATGGTTGACTCTTCCCTACCCGTAGTTGATATTTCAGTCCACCTTGCCTCTACTTCCCTTGCCACACAAGCAATGGTCATAGATTCCTCATTTGCAACCACCTCTCCACTCTCTTCCTCCTCCATGTCTCCATCATCAACCCTCCCACTGGCTATTGCAATAATTCCAATGCCCACTCTCTCACTCCCACATGCTTTCACTTGACACATGAAAAACATACCAATGGAGCTATTTGGAGTGTTGATGAACCTAACAATACAAGATTCCTTAGTGTAGGTTGTCACTAACCTCCCTATCCATCTTTCTCCAACTGAACCACCCACGATGGAGGCAAAAATGCAAATCTTTGAGGAGTTGGAGAGGAAAGTGAGGGAATCAAT
Organism: Sequoia sempervirens; assembly: GCA_007258455.2. Lineage (NCBI taxonomy): Eukaryota > Viridiplantae > Streptophyta > Pinopsida > Cupressales > Cupressaceae > Sequoia > Sequoia sempervirens. The sequence goes on from VDFB02000017.1 coordinate 224,152,701, forward strand.
CAAATAAGTGGAGGAAGAAGCAGATGATTATCATGAACACCCTGAATACTAGCACCTAGTAATTGATAAAGTGGAGTGTGAGGAAGAAGAGGAGGAAGCACAATCATTTAAGGAAGACGTGGAGGAGCTAGGCAAGAATTATATTGTAATAATTTTTTTCCTAGAGTTCAAGGAGGAGTTGGCCCAACAACTCAGGGATGTTGGAGAAGAAATTGAGAAACAACCCTTCGATGAAGAGAGAGATGCAGGTGAGAAAATGGAAAAGGACACTGAACCTCCAATAGGGGTGCAAGATCAGAGCCCTAAGCATGATAAAAATATTCCTCTTTCAAAGGAACAAGAAGAGGGAAAGCCTGAAAAAGAGGATGAATTAAGGAAAATCACAAAAGTAAAACATCATGAAGAACATGGGCATGACCGAGAAGAAGAAGAGAAAAAAACTGAAGGGTAGGATAACCTGAAGGAGCACATAGCTACTAAATCCCCAAGGAAGGAAACTGTATTCATCCATGATTCTAATGAGGAAGAAGAAGAGAATACAAAGCAAGACTCTGGGTGGTAAAGTAATGAAAATTCAACACACCCATGAGGAAGAAGGTGATCACAAGTTTCCAAAAGAAGAAAATAAGATGCTAGAATTGTTAGAAAAGCAATTGGAGAGGAAAACCATGACTTTGATGGATCCAAAGGCAAGGCTAGAGGCCATCTTGGCTCAATCCCAAATAAGTACAAAGAAGGAGAAGAAGCCAAAGGTTAGGTCTCATCTGACAATGGATGCATTAGGATCTAAGATGGTATAGATAGCCACTCTAGTGATAGGAGAAGAAGGGGTCAGCTATAACATCTCCACTGTTGATCTAGGGATAACCACAAGAGAGTAGAAAATCAACCATATCCAGGGAGATATTGCCACTATTATGCATCAAATGAATAAAGAAAAGACCTCTAAGGAGTTAAAAGTGGAAGTGGTAGATCTGACAGCCTAAATTCAACAATGGTCATCAACTGAAGAACTACCAACCACATCATCAGCACCACCCCGGCTACTATCCAAATAACATATTAGCAAGCCAAAAAGAAGGAAAAATTAGACAAAGGACACTAAGAAATGTTTTCGGTGGAATATCTACAATGGTGATATGGGTATAGGGAATTCCATTGGGATGGCCAAAAAATTTATGTTTATATAGGAGCAATTGGAGGATATGGAGAAATTATTCCTCTACTACGCTAAATTTTATAGAATCACCAACCCAAAGGTTGAAGTCATCTTGAAAATACCAGAGAGGGCCTAGGAAAAGGAATTTGGTATCATCAAGGAGGATTAGTGGTTAGTCGAGATGTGGAAAATGGCCCTCGATCATTGGAGTGAACTGTTAGAAAAAGTATTGAATGAGGTTGAGCTTGACTTTGAATGGGAAAAGGAGCATCAGTTAGACAACAAAGACTATATTAAGTTGATAACTGATCAACATGTGTCTACCAAAGAATTGGATGCAGAAAAGATTAAAGAATATTTCCATAAAAAGACGGAGGTTGCAACAAATGGCATGTCTCCACTCTTCATGGATTTCACTACCAAGACATTTGTTCAATTAGAAAAAATGGTGAAGGCCAGTCCAAATTTTAAAAAGTACTTGGAGGAGATGGCCAATCATTCTAAAAATCTTCATTTTTTTATCCTCTAGTCTGAGAACGTTCAAAAGGATAGGCTTTGAATTCTAGTGGTAAAGTTTGTGGAATATGCCACCATCAAAAAAATGAAGAAAATATAATCATAGATGATGAACTCATCTATGATGAACTCATCACAATGTAGTTGCAGCAAAAATGGCAATCAACTAGAAGACAAAAGAGCTACAGTGTTGGCTGCTAGATGAAAAAAAAGGCTAGAGGACAAAATGTAATTTTATATTGTAAAATATTTGGGGGTAGGTGAAACCCTAATTTGTAGTGAATCTTGGCCACACAATGAGATTAAATATTGGCCATTCATTTTTTTTTTTGGACACTATAAATAGGGGGTATCCTCTCATTTTCATGAGAGTTGAGTTTTTGTAAAGACATGCTGCTAGAATGTTAATAGGAATTCATTGATTTGGTGGATTCTTGAGTTCTAACTTCATGTTGCATGATTCTTCTTCTTATAGTTAGTGAATTTGAGTATATTTACTTTGTTGTTCTATGAGCTGTAGATTTCTTTATTAGATTAGTTAATGATGTTCATTGGTTTTGAAGAATTTTGTTGTGTTGATTCCCTTGTTCATGCTTTTTGCTACTTATTGATGATAAACTGCAATGCAAAGCTAGTTTGAACATTATATGAATGATGCACTTAAATTCTATCTCTTGTTCATGCATTATGGTGACTGAAAGGTTGAAAATATGTAGACCTTAGAAGATTTCACTTGTTTCATGAGACTGTGAGCTAATCTAGCTAAGTGGAACTAAGTTTTAGGAAGCTTGTCCATTGTAGGGTCCTCCATTATCATTGTTCATTTGTAGTTTCAAGTTTAGGAACATCTTCCTCCCCCTACCCTTTTTTCCTTTCTTTAATAGGTGCTTTAGAAAAGGTTCATTGCACATTGTAAAGCCAAATATTCATATAGAAATGGAGTTTTAGACCATTGTCCTAAGCTTGTAGCTAGCAAGAAACACTTTAGAAATTTTACAAACTCTACTTAGAGATACAATTCCCTTCCAAATTAACCCACATAAGGCTAAACTATGATTACCAGCAATATCCCATTAAACCAATTGAGATATTCCAATCAAGTTATGACCTGACACCTGAGAGACCTTGGAATAATTTTCAGCAAGTCATTGTTGGAGATTTTCTTTCAAGAGAGGCAATACACTTATGTAGTTCCTATGTTGAGAGGTGCAAAAACACCCATCAACAATTACCATATTCTTTGAGTGCTTGAACAATTCATCCAATGTTGATTCTTCACTTTTGGCTACTTCCAAGGCTTTATGGAATATCATCTTGCATTCTCTTTTCCACTCATCCTAACCCTTCAACTCTCCATTATCTCCAAATAATGTTGGCACTCCTCTCTTTGTAACATTAGTTAATACTTTCGTATCTACTTGGAGTTCCTCATAATAGTCCTTTTGTTTCTTCACAATCTCTTCAGTATTTATGGTAGTCCTATTGTCAGAAACACCTTCCTTTTGCATTTCTTGAAGCTTGTCTTGTATTCAGTCATTTATTCTTCTATGTTCATGAATTATGGATTGATTCTTGGAATAGATTGACCATAGATTATTCAACCAAATCATTAATTTAGCATTTCTTTTCTGAAGTATTACAGAGATTGTATCAAACCTGAGTTTATTTACTTGATCGTGTATATTTGATCCTTCACCCTTATCCTTTGATTGTGAACACTCCTCTTGGGTTAGTAACTTAGTATATTGCTTCAATTTATTTTTAACCATATCCTTCAATAAATTGTTCTCTTTGACTATTCTCTTGTTATTCATTTTATACATTTCATTTTCCTTAATCAACATTTTGATTTGAGATTTATTTAATTTAGCAACATTAATTCCAATCTCGTAAGTAGCTATAGGATAAGCCTCTCCTATTTTAGTGTCATGACATGGCCAAAGGATTTTTTATTATCAATAATTACAGACTTCTTGTGGGGAGGGTACAGGGCCCAGATCATGAGAGAACATTCATCAGGATTATACTTTTATCCTGTGTACACATTTGTGACTCCTTTAGGACTAAGCTTATGTTTAACACTATTATTTTGCAAGAAGCTATCAAAGACAAGAGTAAAATTTAGATCCAAACCTGGGAAAATCATTACACCTGACTCCTCTAATAACTTCCTTCCTCACTCTAGATTCATATCGTTCATCTCATTTTCTACACTTAACTTCAAATTATTCAAAAGTTGATCCTCATTCTTTGGTGTTATGTTTGCAATAGATTGTCGTATTAATTTTCCTTTTTGTTTGTACAAGAAAGTTCTAAATTATGGGAACTTTACAAACTCATCATCAGCAACAAACAATCTATAAGCCATCTACCTTGTGTTTATGTCAGAACCCTCTTCAATTTCTTCCTCCCTAAGAGGAGACTTATAATCCTCAACTCTCGATTTGAAAATTTTATTAGTTGGGCCCTGAGATTCTTTATCATCAGATCACTCCTCACCAAAGGATAATAGTTCTTCTTCTTGTATTTATTTTATCCTTTGATCTACCCCCTATTATATTCATCAATAACTATTTCAGCTCCTTCTCCTCCATTTTATTGATTGGGTCATCATATGGATAAGGTATGTGATCATACCCACCCAAGTTTTCCCTTTTTCTAGAAAAATCAATGTATCCTTCTAGATCAAATCCTTTCCTTGGTGAGGCCATTTTCAAATTGAAATGCAATAGATTATCAAAAATAAAGTCATATCCCTCTTTTGACAATACAATGAAATCTCCAAAGCATAAAGTGCTTGGAATGAATGCCTAATTTCCAAAGGAACCTAGATTCATAACACTTGAGTAGTCCATTTTTCTAACAATATCTAAGTATGTAATTCTATCTGGCACTATCTATGCCAAAATAAATGGTGTATCCTCAAAACCATAAACCATGATCATGGTGGCATCCTTAAAATAGTACCAATCTCCCCAATTTTGACCAATAGGTCCATTTAAATCCTTGGGCCTAAGGAACCTCTTAATTTCATCAAATAATGAGTGATCACAAGGATAGTTGAAAAATTTGTACAATGGTTTGACAAAATAGTCTTCAAAATGAACATAACTTGAGTTGACAAATCTACTATCCCAAAATAGAAGTCCACAATTGTATTGGTAGTTGTTTACCATCTTTTTCAAATTGTGCAATCCTTAATTCCTATAGCCACATCCCTATTTCCTACCCATAATACATTATTACATGAATGAAAAGGAAATAATGCTTGAAATGTAATATAGTGGATCCATTTTTAATTGTAGTCCTAAATCAATTTATTTGAAGATATGTGAAGACAGTCAAATGGCCTGGCATTATGGTACTAAAATTTAGTAGCAATCATCGGTACAATTGATATAAACTTAGGAGCCTCATTCCCTAACACTGTACACACTTAGGAGTATGTGTATTTTAAATAGGGTTCAAATAAGTTGATGTGAAAGGGAGGCCCATCATTATCATCAAGTGTGACCAAAATTCCATCCTTCTTGGGCCTATGTAATGGTAATCTCCACCCCCTATAGGTTGTATCCATCCTCTAGTATTCTTTCTCTAAAGCCTCTTCTACAATAATTTCATCACATGTGTCGTTTCGGTCAAAAACTTCATAAATTGCAACTTCTGATACATGTATAAAAGGTTTTCCTAGCAAATTGTAAATAGCCTTGAGGTCTGGATTCCAGTGGGTAGCTAGGAGTTTTACTAATTCCATATTTACAGATACTTTAGGGACAACTAATTTTCTCAGGTTAAGAATCCAAGGATTACATATTGGATCAAACTTGTCTCATCGATGATAATGACACATAAATAGCTCATAACCTCGAATAGGGATCCATACATCCCCTATATTCCTACACTTGTCTTCAAATCTTTCTACTTTAGCCCTAAGTTGTACATAATGCCTTGATTTTCATCCTGAACCAAGTAATTGGTCAATAAGAGCCTAGTTCAATCTTATCTCATTTATTTTTGACTGATTCCTTGTTTCAATTTTCTATTTCTTACTCTGAGGTTGGCTACCCTTACTCTACAGTTTTATACTCTTCAACTTCCTAGAGCTTGAACCCTCCATTTTTATCTTCTTGAATAAATAGAATTGAAAATATAAATGTAAGGAATTCACAAGCTTACTTGAATTTTTTTTTTCATGCTAAATTCTTTGACGAATGCTCACTCTCTTGTTCCTTTCACTGCCAATCCTAAAAATTCTTCTTGCATTATTCTTCTTTCAATCAAAGAATTATCTATACAATGTACAAACATGTAGCCATTAATGTCCATCTCTAAACATGAGTGTAATAGGGTTTTTGAATTTCTCACTGTTAGACCAAATGATTATGAATTGTATATTTTAGGGACTAGGAATTCTTTGTCTCTTTTACTCAATTAGGATCTTTCACCTAATGGAAAGAGATAGATCCCACAACCAAAATCTAAGAGGTTTGTTCAAATTAAGATGTGTGTGGTGTTGTATGAGCTAAATGAGATGATATAAATGTAGTTATATGAACTAATTGATTGATTAAACATGCAAAACCTAAGAAATATGTTGTGTTTGAAAACACATTGTGTATTGCAAAGTCAAGTACAAATGGATGGAAAAATGCAACACAAATGAATCCGTCTGAAAGTGTGCACTCAGAATCTTGATGAGGACTAGAAAAAAGTTTTGATATGCTACTAATGCTGAAATTTAGGCCTGGAGGGACTCATTCGCCATTCTGGGCGAGTCAGTCCTAGTTTTGCCAAACTATACCAGAGCCCGTTTCTGAGCAAAGGGTACTTAAAAATGTAAAAATCAAAAAATTGACCTTGGGGTGGGACGTATTCTCCACCCTTGCAAAATGAGTCCACTTTTTAGTTTCTATATTTTCAAATTTCAATTTTAACGCTTTCGATATGTACCTTGATGCCCTACAGGTGTCTGCTTTTGAAAACTCTGATTTACGGGTCTCAAAATGGATTTTTATTGATATTTTGACTTGAAGGATGAGGATAAGACTTTAGAAACCTTGTAACTTGATCTCCAATTATTTCTAAACTTCCAAGAGACCTAAATATGCAAACACACAAGAAGAGGAGAAGAAATGTTGAACGTTAGGGCATGGGGGTTTGCCTTGGTCAAACCCCTTTTACGTAGTAAAACCAAAATGATGAAATAAATGAATGAAGAATGAAAAAATGGAATAAATTACCTTTCCATGATGAATGATCTTGAAAGTAAGGAAAAAAACATGAACATTCAACCCTTGAATGCTTTAGAAAGCTAACTTGATGACTTGTAATGTAAATACCCTAGCTTGCTTGACCTGAGATAGAAGATAGATGATGAATGAATAATGTGAATGTGTTAATGGATGAATAGATGTAAAAATGAGTTGTTAGATGTAAAATGAGGATAAAAACACTTATTTATAGTCAATTGTGCCTTAGTATCCTAATTATACCTCATCACAGACCGACATCTAGAAAAATTGAACTTAAAACTTAAATTTTCTCGCTCAAACCTTGAAAATGACTCAAAATGGAACTCATTCACCACTAATGACAAATGGGTCCCACCTAGATGGGACAAGTTCACCATTAATGGTGAATGGGTCCCACATGGATCATTTTTGCTAGCTAGAATATCAAGAAGTAAGAAAATTAGGCTTATACAATGACTATATTGGTTATTTGATCAAATTATTCCCCAGGATGCACAATATGGGTGAATTAAGGCCTATTAGTGATGATGTAAATGTTGAATAGGGCTTGGGACATACAAATCAATGTGAAAGTGTGATTAAATACACTTTACAACACTAAAATGAGGTCCACATAGCCTAGAAAGGCACAAAAACCAATATGAATGTGCAAGACACATTACAAGACTAGTTTATCATTAGTTTACATTAATAACATTCTATATTGATGTAATAATGTTATTAAACCCATTTTATAATGTTGAATTAGGGAGAATTAGGTTAATTAATTCTATAAAAGCATGAAAGTCCTTTACATGACTTTACAACACCTTTACAAGACATCATTAAAAGCATGTTATTTGATTTGCAAGGGTCCAATAACTAGTGTGGATGCATAAAATACCTCACAACACTAGATTAAGACCTCATTAAGTCTATTTGATCATGAATTAATCCCATTTCAAGCAAAGGGTCTTTTTTTCTATGGCACATTTAGCCCCCACTTTAGTGAGAGGATGAACCTGCTTCAAACTCACACTAAAGTAGCCATTAAAGAGAGATCCACATGTATAGATGTAGATGAAAAAGAATGAAAAAATAGAGGTTGCATAAGCCCCCAAAATCAAAGATCCTAAGTCAAGCCCCCAAGATACACAATAATGCAATGGAAATAATTAAAGATGAGGTGAAAAAGATGTACTCGTCCATCGGGTGAGAAAGGCCAAACTGTATACTCACTCAAGGGCCATAAAACTAGTTGTTTGCATGGTGAGAAATCCCAAAAAGGTAAGGTACATATGCTAGTTTGTATGCACTCACAAACATAAAGGGTGGCTATGGGGAAAATTCATGCTACTAGTTGGGTTTCTCACTCAAATGTATTAAAGCTATACTGCCTGATAACTTTAACAAGGAAGAACATAATAAAATGAGATCATTTCAAGTTCTATGAGGTAAGAAAAACTTTGTATGCTTGACACTCATAGACAATGTTAATGTAGAAAAGTGTAAGGATTGTTCAAAGGGATTTTACTTAGTTCATTTAATGTCTCATCTTAGGGAACATCATGTTTAATGTTTCCAATAGAGGGGTAAGTGCACCAAGATGGTTCCCAAACAGGGGGCTGAAGTGGCCACTTTTTTTTTCTGAAATCAGGAAATGCTAACCTTGGACGTGAAATTGAGGATAGTTACACTCAAAATTTTGAGATGGAACAAAAAAGGATCGAAGTTCTTTCAGTCTAGTTTCTAAACTACTAATTTATTTTGAAAATGGTTGAGATTAAGGGGTTCAAAAGAGGGATGTACACAAATTGGTGTTGTTTTTGTCAGAAAAACATAACGTAGCAACTCTTGTACGACCTAAGCATGGTGAACTTTTTTTAAGTATTTTTAAAATCGCTATAGTCAAAAGTTAGCTAACAGTATCTAGTTGATGCAAAAAAAAATTGATAATTTTTTAATGAACATTTGATTTTTTACTAATTTTCTAAGTGGGCGCTTCTGAAAAGTATTATTTTGGCCGTGCTCCCACTACAAATTTTTGAAAATAATTGATTTTTTTTCTTTTCTTTTTTTGAAATTTTTAAAATGGAGTCTAGTTTCTAAAAATGTAATTTATTTGAAATTTTAATGAATGGTTAATTTATAACAAAAAAAACACCAAAAATTCTTTTTAGCAAAAAATAGACATACAAAAAAAAGAAATTATGGATGAAAGGCTTAACATTGTCAAAAAGTGAAAAAAAATACATTGTTGGATACCTAAGAGAGAACCTAACATTACCCATGTGTTTGATTTTGTCGATATTGAACTAGATCCAATCTTGATGGTGAGCACAGACTCGATTATGTGAAAAATTGTAGAATTTGCAAAAACACGTCTCTGGCCTTGTTGGGAATGCCCTCCAAGCCTTTGGGTTGGTATCCCAAGGCAAATAATTTCAAAATTTTATTTGTTTTTAACACAAAATAACATGAGCACATTTTCTAAATTTTTTTTCAAAAATGGCCACAAAATTGGTACCCAACTTCATGCACCCGCCTAGAGGATAAGTGCAAATGATCTCATCATGTTTCAAAGAGGGGAAAAGTGCAAGGTCTCATCCTAGACAACATTGTACCTAATGCATCCAAGAGAGCATATCACAAGAAAATAAAATCACACAATGAAAATGTGAGTGGTGATGTATGCCCCCACTTTAAAGTAGTTGCGAGCACCCTTACTGAGAGCAATTGTTTAAAGAAGTAGAGAAAGAGGAGGAAATGAGAGATTACACAAAAATACCTATTCCAAGTCATATGTTTCTGATAAGCTACATCATTAAGGAGAGAAGTATGTCACATGCGAGTCAATATTAAGACATGTCCACATCCCAAGCTTGCTCTTAGTTATTCATGAAAGGTTAACAAGTAGTCAAAAGAGTCAATGACAAGTAACATACGAGGACAAGGCTATCGAACCCCCTTTCCCCCACTTAGTGCAGGAAAAAGGTGAGCTGAAAGGATTCATAAGATGTATGCTAGAGAAAAAATAAATAGCAATTAGAGGAATTAGATGACCCCACTAGGGGAAGCATACCAAACTCCTAAAAATGCTTGATTTTATGACTCAAAGCATGAAATTAATTAGTGGAATGACCATAAATTCTATGATAGGCAGAAAAGAAAGTATTTTCATAATATTTATTGTGAGTTCTAAGAGGAAGGGTAATCAAATTATGCTAGAGAAGGCTAGACACAATAATCTCTTGCTTAGTGGTAGGAGGTTGGTCAATGGTGGTTACAAAAGAGGCATCTTGCATAGTGATGATCTCATACATATGCAAGAATCTCTAGATTGTGAGATGGTGTACCCTTCAGTGGAGGATAGTGCAAAATATAACAAAGGAAAATTAGGAGTATGTTGTAAGATGATAGTTTGGATGTTCTAAGAAGAATAGAAGTCATTAGGTAGGGGGATAATTGAGGAGTGTATTGTGTGAGAGTGAATGAAGATGGGTATGTGAGATGTTCGATGAGATATGAATGAGGTGCATTGATTGAAGGGGATCAAATGGATGCCTGATAATGCATATTTGTAGCAGTCTTAGTTGGGTGTATCTCAAAGTAAGGGAAATTAAGAACTAGTTGATGAGTGAAGGAAGACACATGACTATTGTTGTCATCTTGTAACACCATGGTATTCTCCCTAGAAGAAGAGATTTCAGGAGTAAAAAAAGCCGCATGTGTTTGACAAGTAAGGCTTGGTTCTCTGACGATAACTTCATTTCGAATAGGGGAATAATCAAGGATGGGATTAGGAGGGGAAAGATGATTGTGAAAGGACGATAGGTGAATGTCCATTGTCATTAAGGTCTCATTCTCTTGTTCCATATTATCTATCCTACTAGGAGAGCTTGTAATATGTTCATCTAAGTTTGAGGTTGGTAAAATAGCTTCATCACAAGTGGAGGAGGTATCAAAACAAGAACCACTATGATTTTTAGAGAGATTTTCCTACAAGATAGGGACATGAGGGAAAGGAAAATGAAAGGTATCATGATATATAGTAGGGGTATCTTCTAATATCAACCTATCCTATTTACATCGAAAGAGTATACTAGGAAAAGAGCAAGATTTATTGTCATGACTATGAAGTTTTGGTAAGGTTATGTTGAGAAATGTGTCAATAATTTCATGCTCTATGTAGGAAAAGTAATCCAAAGGGGAAAAAGGAGATGGAAAATCAAGACTCTCAAGGCTTGTGACTTTTTGCACAGTTTAATACCTTCATTACTAATAGGAAAGGTATTGGGAGAAGAACAACTATGTGTGTGATGATTGTCAACATTACCATTCTCACCAATAAAAATAAATAAAAGAAAAATTATAAGAGTGGATAGTGTACTTATAAAATAAATATTTAATGAACTCAAGAGCACATGTTTTTAAAGAAAACATATTGAAAGGAAAGAGAGGACTATGCAATGCAATTTTCAGTTTAGGAGTTGTTAAGACAATGAAATAATAAAAAAATCAAATGTGGCGGAAGGAAAAAGTGAAATGAAGAAATCCATGAAATGAACTAATTAATGCTAAATTTGATGAAATGCATACAAATAGCTAATATATAAAACTTAAGGCATGAAATAGAAGCTCAAAAACAATGTTCTCAATTCCAAAAGATGTTGTTTCAAGGGCTAGAACGGACTGATTTTCCCAAGGTGGTGAATGTGTCCCAATATGGAATTTTGTCAAGATTTTTAGAACTTTGTGATTGATTTTAAAGTTTTAAAAATACTATGATGTAGGTCTAAATGAAAAATACAGAATTTTAGAACCATTCAATGCAAAAAAGAAACCGATTATGCATTTTTACACATGCAGAAATGGAACCCTAGAATGCAAGTTAACTAATGCAAGATAATATAGGAGAAACTAATAGACTCCAAAATAAGAGAAGAAGGAATTCAAACAATAGGTTCATGAAAATGAAATGAAGGATTTTGGCACCCACTTTCTTACTTAGCTCCTCCTAGGATCTTTCACCTAGAAGGAGAGAGAATGGTGAGTGAGGCCAAAAATGTTCACTTCATTTTATTCAAGATTAATGTATTAATGAAAGGAAAATGGATGTTAAGTGTGTGAATGTGTCTAAATTTTGAGAACTTAGTGAAAATATAGATTTAGAAATGTATTCTAACCCAATGCAAAAGTGTTGGAAAAGATAACGTGTATTCAAACAACTTGACTAGGAATGTAAAACTAAAATAGAGAAAAACCCAATTGAATACGTGTACTCGGAAGCTACAAGAGGTTGGAAAGAGGCTCTAGAAACTTTTAGAAGACACCAGAAGCACTCACTGGGATTAACTCACCATGTATGGTAATTAGTCCTAGTTCTAGAGAAAACTTCTGGAAACCTATTTCTGACTACCAGGAGTTGAAATCTGAGAAAGTCAGTTTTCAAGCCTATGGGTGAGACTCATTTTCCATGGGTGGTGAATAATTCCACCTATATAAATCTGGAAAATTAGGGGAAGATTTTGTGGAGTTAGATATGCATTTATGTCTCCTACAAGTCTCTGCTTCTAAAATTATCATATCTAGGTCTGAAAGTGAATTTTTGTTGATATTGTTTACTTGAATGATGAGAAGATGACTTGAGAAAATTTACAACTTGATCTTCAATGATTTCTAGGCTTCCAAGAGACCTAAATCTACAAACAAGGAAGACAAAAGAGAGATATGTTGAATGTTAGGGCATGAAGGTTTGCCTTGGTCAAACCCCATTAAGGTAATTAAACCAAAATGATAAATAAAGGAATGAAGCATGCAACAATGGAATAAATTACATTTCCATGATGCATGATCTTGAAAGTATGCAAAAAAAGATGAAGATTTATCCCTTGAATGCTTTAGAAAGCTAACTTTATGACTTGCAATGTAAATGCCCTAGCTTGCTTGACTTGAGATATAAGATATATGATGAATAAATAATGTGAATGTGTTAATGGATGAATATATGTAAGAATGAATTTTTAGATGTAAAATGGGGCTAAAAACACTTATTTATAGTCATTTGTGCCTTAGTATCTTTAATATACCTCATCATAGGCCGACATGTATAAAAATTGAACTTGAAACTTAAATTTTCCTACTCAAACCTTGAAAATGACTCAAAATGGGACTCATTCACCACTAATAGAAAATGGGTCCTACCTAGATTGGACTAATTTTCCACTAATTGAGAATAGGTCCCATAGGGGTCATTTTTGTTGGCTGGAATGTTGAGAAATAAGAAAATTTGGCTTATATGATGACTATGTTGGTTATTTGATCAAATTATGCCTCAAGATGCACAATATGGGTGAATTAAGGCCTATTAGTGATTATGTAAATGTTGAATAGGGATTGGGACAGAAATAAATGTGAAAGTATGTTTAAATACACTTAACAACACTAAAATGAGGTCCACATAGCCTAGAAAGGCACAAAAACCAATGTGAATGTGCAAGACACATTACAACACTAGTTTATCATTAATTTTACATTAAGAACCTTCTAGATTGATGTAATAATGTTATTAAACACATTTTATAATGTTGAATTAGGGAGAAGTAGGTTAATTAAGTGTAGAAAAGTGTAACAATCCTTTACAAGACTTTACAACACCTTTATAAGATGTCATTAAAAGCATGTTATTTGATTTGCAAGGTTCCAAGACCTAGTGTGGATGCATAAAATGCCTCAAAGTACTAGATTAAAACCTCATTAAGTCCATTTTCTTATTAATTAATCTCATGTCAAGCAAAGGGTCTTTTTTTTCTATGGCACATTTAGCCCCCACTTTGGTGAGAGGATGAATTTGCTTCAAACTCACACTAAAGTAACTATTCAAGAGAGATCCATATCTACAGATGTAGATGACAAAGAATGAAAAAAATAAAGGAGGTTGCACAAGCCCCTAGAATTGAAGATTCTATGTCAAGCCCCTAAGATACAAAATCATGTAATGGAAAGAATGAAAGATGAGGTGAGAAAGATGTACTCACTTTGGACCGATAGAAATTCTTGGTTGTCCACTGGGTGAGAAAGTCCAAACTGTATACTCACTCTGGGGCCATAGAACTATTTTTCCATGGGGTGAGAAATCCCAAAAAGGTAAGATACATATGCTAGTTTGTATGCATTGAAAAGCACAAAGGTGGCTATGGGGAAAAGTCATGCTGCTAGTTGGGCTTCCCACTTAGCCATATTAAAGCTATATCGCCTGATAACTTTAGAAGGTGCGACAAAAGAAAATGATATCATTTCAATCTCTATGAGGTAAGAAAAATTTTATATCCTTAACACGTGCAGTTTTGCACACACACCCCACTGAAAGCAGGGACCCTCTCTTATTTTTTCCTTGGGTACCTTTGACCCTCTAATTATGAAAATTTGATTTCTTCAAAATATTCTTGAATGCTTATCCTGCTTGTGCAAATGATCTCTTGAAGTAACACTTTGAGAATGCTAAGTCTTGGAGTGATTTTTTGGTTTTTCTCTGGTTTAGAGAATAATCCCCGATTGCCTTGAAAACCCGACAGAGGTTGGTCCTACATTATCTTAAGAGATTTTAGTTCCTCAAGAGAATTATGTCTTCCCCATAATTTTTTGAAATTCCTCCATTTCATGGCATCCCCGAACTTATTTTGGGTTGTCTTTTCATTGCATTTATACTTTCTGTATAGATCTTGTAGCCCAAGTTTAATGAAGTTTTGGTGTAGGAGCACAATTAAAAAGCTAGGGCTATTCAAGATTTTGAAATCTAGGCTTTAGAAAGTATGATTTATGCATTATAATAAGGTCTATGTGACCATTTTTTAATGTAAATGATCATATTTGAGCTGTATTAGGTGTCTAGGAAGGTTTTAGTTTTAAAACAATGTTAACTATTCATTTGGAATAATACAAGTTGATATAGTTGTAATAAGACAAATTTGGAAGGCCTATGGTCAAGGGAATTTAAAAGTTGGTTTTGGAAGTTGAGGAGGTCTTCTTGGGTTGGAAACATTATAAAATTCATGAAGAACTTGAAATTTAGTGGTTGAATCCATTATTGAAGTTTGAAGACTAAAATAAAGGCTAATTTCTCCATTTTTCCATAATTTTCTATTGTAGCAGAAACTTTACCAGTTCGTACAAACCCTCTTGGCCACAATTTTGTTTTGGAATTTCTGTTATATGTTTTCTACTTTCTTTTGAATCCATTTGGATGTTCTCATATTGAAATTTGTTCATTTAAACTTAAGTTTCCTTCAATTGACTTGAATAGGCTTTTCTTGATTTTCAAGGGTTAAAAAGCATGTTATAAACCATCCCACATTTTTGTATGGCTCGTTATTTGGTGGGATGGATTTTTTTCATTAGGTAAAGTGGAGATAATGTTGAATTTTAGTGGATAATGTCTAAGTGAGGTTTCGGTGTTGTTAGAATTGTAAAAATTTTAAATTTTTACAGTCTATTGCATCCAAGAGTTTCCAGCATGGAGTCCTCATCATAAGCATAAAAGTCCCTCTTTGTATTGTCTTGCTTATTTTTTGTCATAAAATCCATTGAATCCATCAATTCCTTCATATTTCATTCGGCAAGACATAGTAAAAGTCTCCCCGACCTGGATTTGCACTAATGTATGTTTGTTGCAGACTATCGACAAGACAATTTTCTTGTTTCGGCAACAAAAGGAGTCATTTCGGAAAAGGGAATCATTGTCAAAGTGAAGTCATAGCAAATACATTGTGTTTTTCTAACCAACACATGTGGAAGTATATTGGTTAAGCTGCAGGTATTCAGGAGAATGTCTTGGAGAAGTTATTTTTCTTGCCGACAGGCATATATAAAAATATATCGGTGTATGTTGGGGCATTGATGTAATGTCAGGGTGAATACAATATGTCATACCGACTAATGCACAAAGGGGTTGTTTCGGCCAGACTGATTAGTATTGGCATAAACTCATAACGAAATCATTTTTCCTTACTGACTAGCTTGCAAACAAATGTCTCGATAAGACTTATGTGCATCAGGGAAGGTCTTAGTGGAGTGGCTATCGTTTGGCCGAATCAAGTTCAAGGGTATTCAAAGGCTATCGGTGAGAAGTTATAGAGTCTTGTCGATTCAAAAGTTCTGCCGATAGAGTTGTGCATCGCCAGGAGAAGAAGTCTTCTATATGAACATCACCAAGGTTTGAAAGATTTATCAACAAAATATTTCGGGGTGTGTCTTGCCGAATGGAGTAATCAAGAGGAGTGGATTCAGCCAGACATTTGGTATTGGTATGAGTCTTTTCGAGTTCTCAGAGTCTTGCTGATGGAATTTATTTCATTGGTAGGATTATTTTTATTGGTGAAAGGGTGATCTTGTCATAGTGACTAGAGAATACATTTAAAAGTACATATCGGTAAGACGCAAAGATATCTATGAGACATCTCCCTGACTTGGAATTGTCACAGCGACATGAAAATGGAAGTCATAGCCATTAAGTTGATTCTAGGTGTCAATAAGACCACAGAGTGTCTTGGAAAAAGGTTAAGTAAATGTTTCAAAAGGGCTTTGCTCCAGATTTGAAATTTTCTCACCGACAGGATGTTTGATGGGATGGTATCAGTTTCAAATGAGCGTTCATTCATGCTTCATTAATGGCGCGATGGGATATAACAACGAAGTTTTAATCAATTCTTTAGTACCGAATTGATTGCAGAAGAATTGGCATGCTGAACAGAGAACCGAGACATTTTTCAGTTTGAGGAGCTCGAGCAGAATACTGTAAGTAATCACTTCTTTGTTTTACACATTTTGATTATGCAAGCTTTAAAATGGAGTCTTCTAGTTCTGGAAAGGGTAAGGGTAGAAAGCTTGGTGAGAGTAGTCAGTCAAAGGGAAAGAAGCAAAAGACTGATACAGAGCAGGAAGGCACTGAAAGGAGGTTGAACCAAGACCTTGTTGATCAACTGCCTGGGTCGGGGCCTAAAGCTAGAAGGTCCACACAACTTAGGGTAGAAATTGATAAGCTGGATGATAAATGCAAGTTCATTGGTGATATTTGGACTGTTGTGAGAGGGTATGAGCTTTTCAATTTCCACTACTATAGGAGAAACCATTTTGAGCCAGTCTACAATCCATGGAAATTGAATGTAGGGAAATTGGTGTGCCCTAATGTATTTGTAAATGTAGAATTGGTAAAACTGCTTGCTGATCATTATGATCCAAAACATAAAGCTATATGTGATCCTTTTGGAAAAACACAAATATATGTGTTAAGAGAAGCAATAGGCGAGGTTTTCAAATTAGAAGGGTTTTGCAATGAGGAAATCAATTGTGAGGAGTTGCAAAAGGAATTTTCAAGAATGGATACAACTTACAAGGGTTGGAGGTTACCAATTCATAGGGTCAAATAGGGTAACAAGCCAGAGCCTCTGGAAG
This sequence comes from Sequoia sempervirens, assembly GCA_007258455.2. Taxonomy (NCBI): domain Eukaryota; kingdom Viridiplantae; phylum Streptophyta; class Pinopsida; order Cupressales; family Cupressaceae; genus Sequoia; species Sequoia sempervirens. The sequence goes on from VDFB02000017.1 coordinate 224,170,056, forward strand.
ATAGTGAGGGGCCTCCCTATTATGTAGATTTTTTTGAACCTTATATGAAGTACACATATTTTTCAATGTGTCAGGCGTTGGGGATGGATGCCCAGAAATTCATGTCAATGGTGCCAATGATCATCACAACAGATATCCAATATCATAACTCTAGGCCATTTGACTATGCTTCATATATTTCTAAGGAGTTTGATTAAGGATCGATGGCTATAAAGAGTGGAGCCTCTATTTTCCATCTCAGAAATTATTCATTGTTGATGCACTTGGTGTTATATTTTGGACAGGAGTTAGGGGTATGGCCTCCTGAAATGAGAGTTTCTCAAATTGGTAAGGAGGGTGAAGCATTGCCTGTTTAGTTCTGGACTGCTATTCGGGACAACAGGTTTGCTAGTTCTAGTTTGATTCATTTTGAAGAGCATTTTGTACAGACATTGTATAAATTATATCATTATCCCTGTGATTATTCATTGATTGATGAGATCAAGAGATTCCTTTGGCCGAAAGACTTCAATGGGCCAATTGATCATAACTGGGGAGACTGGTATTGTTTGGAGGGAGCTACAGTAATCAGAGTGTATGGATTTGGAGATGCTCCTTTCTTTTTGCCAAGGATAGTTCCAAACAAGGTTGCATATTTGGAAATTGTTAGATAGATGGATTACTCCAGTGTGATGCATTTCAGCTCTTTTGGGAAGCAGGCTTTTATGCCTAGTACTTTGTGTTTTGGTGATTTCACTGTGTTGGCTAAAGAGGGATATAATTCAATCCTTGATAGATTGTTGCATTATAATATGAAAAGAGGACCAACCAAGAAAACTTTGACCCTGAAGGATATATCAATTCAGCCAAAGAAGGATTAACTTTTGAGGGTATCCGTATGTACCCTATCCTTTTGATGATATGATCAGGAATATGGATGAAGATGAAGCATAAATGGTAGTTGAAAGATATAACCAAGGGCTATAGGATATTGAGCTATTTTCTTCTGGAGATGAGGAAACACCAAGAGCTAATGTGCCATAGGATAGATCAGGAAAGGTATCCAGGATGAGGACTCAGCAGTATGTCTACCCAGTTAGAGAACAGAGTATTGAAAGTGGTGATGTTGATGCAAGGCAAATGGAATACAGATCATTTGTCTCTGATGATGAGTTTATACATTCCACAGAGTTCAAGGCATTCTTGTTCAAGGAAAAGGGGAAGGAAATTAGAGAGAATGTTGATGATGTTACTTCAGGAAATGAGGAACAATTGTTGGCTCAATTGAGAAAATGTGTGGATGATGAAATGACAAATATGACTCCTAAAATGGCAAGGAAATTTTTGGAGAGTGCTGGTGTCGTGATATTTCTTGGCCTTGATTTGAATTTTGCATTGGTTTTTTATAGTTTCTTGAAGGATAGTCATGCTACACACAAGCTTGACAAGGAAAAGGTGATAGAAGTATATGTAGGATCCAAGTATAATACTGACGAGGGATCATTGATGATATGGGCTTTGTACCCACCCCATAGGAAATCAGTGGTAATTGATACAAAGAAGGCATTTAGTCATGTAATGACTCTAAAAGTTGGAGAAGCTGATCCTGTAGCTACTGCAGATATTGGGGTAAATATTGCAAAGTTGAATAAAGCACAAATTTAGTTATTGATAAGAGAAAGAGAAATGTACAAAGAAAATAATGAAAAATTGCTGACAGAAAATGATAGACTCAAAGACTTGGTTGGTGTTTCAATGGGGACAACCAAAATTATCACTCAAGGAGAAAGCTCTCTAGAAAAAGATCACTGGGTAGGATCAAGTGCTTATTCTTAGGGAAAGCATGATGCAATTGTTGCAATTGTCAAGAAGAGATAGGATAATTTGACATCTTGGTTGAATAAATTGTGGGGAAAATACTTTCATACTCTTGCTGCATTGAAGGAGCATACAAGGATGGATAGATGAATTATGGAGAAGTTTCATGAATTTTCCAAAAGTGATGAGGCTAACAGTACGACACTTGAAGCTACAAATCATATAATTAATCGCCATTGAAACTTCTATGATGAATTGTAGGGGGATGAATAGGGGTTGTTAGAAGCTACCAAGAAAACTGTGGTTACATTCTCTGATGATAAAGGTAAATTGAAAGAAGCCACCAGGTGGAAAAATGAATGTGAGTCAATGTTGAATGAAATCATGAAGACAACTTCTACAGAGGATACAACATTGGAAGAAGTGAGTGAGCAAAATGAGGAAATGGTCAAGATTGAAATCATGATCTGGAATGTTGTTGGAGATGCGGACACATATGAGCACTGGGATTATTTGGACCAGCTCGCTAAGACTCACTTGTGGCTAAATAGAGCCTAATTATTCTCTATATTTTGTTTTGTAATTTGTATTTCCTATTTCTGAAAGGATGCGTCCATTCGTATTCTTAGTGTACAAATGTTCATTTTGAAAACAATATACGCATAATAGGTAGAATAGGATAGAGAATAGAAAATACGGTGGAACACTATGTTTCATAGGGCTGAGACTTTGATGTATGTTTTGAAGCTATGGAGATATCAATGAAAATCATTTGATTTACTAGCGTATTCTGGTCTCAATTGTTCTGTTGTGCCTATTGAAAGAATTATTTAAGTTGTCTCTAAGATTGATATTGGTTCGTTGTCTAAACTAGCATAACATGTTTATGTCTGGTTTATCAGTATGAATTTTCCATATCTATGTGATTGGTTGATAGGTTCTTTCAAGGAAGGATTAAATCCTTTTAATTAATCATAATAATCAGCGAATTTCATTTAGATCAGTAAGAACTTAATAATCACAATTTTCCATGTTTATACTAGTTATAAACAAAATATGCCAAACAATTTGAATAACCTCCAGAAAAAGTTCAGTTGTTTAAGATTTCATTTGACTCCCTATATTATAAGGCACTGGTCTCACCGTTTCCATCATTTAGTTTCATTCATACTTTTTACATCTGTTGTTTGAGTATATTAGGGTTTAGTCTTCATTTTACTATACAATATAAACCAAATTTGTTTTATTTTGTCCATCCCAATCTGCCATTATGGAAAAGTCATGGCATGAAGAGAAGATCAATAGTCAAGTTTGCTTCATTTTCTATAGGTACACTTGCTCAGGTCTAGCAGTGCCTGGAGAGTAGAAGGTTTAATTGTTTCAAACCTTGTTTTGTTACCCTAAAACATTGTGGAAGCTTGGCAGCCTTTTGTGGTTCAAACCTATGTTTTTGAGAGCTAAAAAATTGGTGACTCTACTGGGGATAAAAAAGAATCTACGCCTTAATCATAGAGTCAGAAGTCCTATATATAGACTCTGCTAGGAATAACAAGTAACAATTCATCTTTTTCTCACTTTCAAGAAAGTGAGTGGCGACTCTAATTAATTATTGCAAGATGAATGGAAGAAGGTCTCAATTTAGGGGAGGACATTTTGGAGCTCCTCCTAGCAATAGTAATAGGGCACATAAAGATGATAAGGCTAACAAGGGTAAAGGGAAAAGTGAGGACATGTGCTTCACAAACAAAGATAAATCAATAATACCTTTTGGTGAGAATTGATTTGACACATGGAAAGATAATTCAACTGAAGAGCCTTGTACCTTAGAAGATCAGAAAAATCCTTTTTACAACCCTTAGAAACATGTCAAATTTTAAGCTAGAAAACAGACCGAGTTTGAAGCTGGATTGAAAGTTGAACGACTCAGAATTCAATATGAATATGACCAAAAAATGGGAGGTAATCAGAATGGACCTACTAATCAGGAAATTCATCAAGAAGATTATGAATCTTTAAGTTATGATGAAGTTAGGGCATGGTATGAATCTAAGAGAAAGGAAAGGGAAGAACAGGAAAAATCCCAAATGATTCAAGCAATGAGAGAATTCAAACCATAGAAAGCTCACAACATTCCTCACACATATGGTTTTCCCCCAAAATATGTACCACCCCATAAATAGGGTAATCATGGTGCTGGGTATTCTGAACCACCAAGGATTCCTCACCATCAAATTTGGAATCAATATAGATAGCCAAATCACCCACCTTATATTCCCACATAACATGCAAATAATTATCCACCTACTGGTTAGCGTCATGTGCCACAACAAAATATGCACTACAATAACCCTATGTACCAATATCAGCACCCACCTAATCCTCCTCCTTATCAATATACAACCATGATTAGAAAATTTGATCTAATAGGGTTTCAATTATACCCTTATCCCATGGACAACAGTTGGAGAGGTTTAGTACCCAAGTTTACAGGAAGTAATGCAATCACATCGAAGGATCATTTAAGGAATTTCAATGCCTTCATTTAGGATTTGGATGTACATTATGAATATTTACATATGAGATTATTCATGATGTCCCTTATTGAGGAAGCTAGGGATTGGTTCAATAGCCTGGCAACAGCTTCTATTTATTCTCTCCAGATATTTTAGGATCAATTCCTTGAACAATTTGGGAATTTGAGTGCACCAGACACAGCTCTCCATGAACTAATGTGAATTCAGAAAGGTCAGAATGATTCAGTCTTTGATTTTAATAGAATATTCAATAAACTGTAGAATAGAATACCTCCTGGATCAAAGTTACCAGACTCTGTAGCATTAAGTTTTTACTTGAATGCATTCGACCCTAAAACAGAGTATGAGTTGAGAAACAGGTTCCCAAGGGACTTAGCTAAAGCACAAAAGATAGCATTAACAATTGAGAATAACAGAAAGGCTGCTGGGATAATGAATAAGAGAGATAACCCTAGAGTTCCTCAACAAAACAATAATTATCAATATAAGCAGGAGAACACATATAGGAATGAAAGGCCAAGGCCGAGGTTGCATGACATGCCGTATAGCACAAACTAGAAGGACAGAAAATGTGTAACAGATAGGCTTGGAAACAAAGAAACTCCTAATCCATTGAGGAAAAAGGGAACATATATGGTGAATAGTAATTATTTTTGTGAAGTTTGTGATAAACCACACTCGGACCCTGATTATTGTGTAGTAGCTCAGAGAATGCAAGAAGAAGGACTACTAATTGGAGATGATGGAGAAGACCACAAGGTCTATTTAACTTCAAATTCTTTTCACCGTGTTGAAGAAAGGTATTCATCTTCAGAGGAAGGAGGTTATGAATATGATGTTTCAAAATAGAGATATAATATCCATATGGCTAAGCAGCAGGTCTTTTCTGATTCTGAGGATGAATGTGCAGAACCACAACCACTTGAGGTGCCTAATCAATGTAATGTGAGGAGACTCACTGAAGATGAGATGGAAAGATTAATTATTGCTGCAGTAGAAGAAGCCAAGAGTAAATACTAGTTGAGGAACAGGATAGTAAATGAGAAGGAAGGTGTCCCTGGGGGTATCTTTATGAAAGATCATAAATTTGTACAAGGAGTTTCAAAGAAAACTAAAAACAAACAACGTGGAGAAAGCAAACAGAATCCTGTTCAAAAGGATGTAGTAAAACAATTACACAAGGAAATTAAAAAGATAGATCAGTCAGGTAGAAGAGAAAAAGAAGAGAACAAAGGGGAAACATCAAAACAAAAGAAAGTGATTAAGACAAAAGGTTCCTCTTTTGATTTCACTCAAGCCTTCTCTCAGGTAAAGATGTTTGTCCCACTTCTCGAAATGATGAAAATTAAAGAATATAGGGACAGTGCAGTGCAATTGACAACAAATGAAAGTGGAAAACATGTAAGTTCTAAAAATAAGTAGGATAAAGTAAACATCCCAGAAATTTGCTTGAGTAATGTATTGACAAGTCCACCACAGGTTGATCCTTTCTTTATTACATTACTCATAAATAACAAATTATTGAGGAATTGCATGATAGATTCTAGTTCTGCCATGAATATTATGCCAGTAGGAGTAATGAAACAACTAGGCATGTGGGTGGATACAAATGAAGGAAAATGTTATGCAATGGATAACTGACCTGTTCCTGTGGTTGGTATAATGAAAGATGTAGAAGTCAAGTTAGCTGCTTGTCCTCAAGTAGCTTACAATATTGATATAATAGTGATAGACACCCCTCCTCAATTTGGCATGCTTTTATCAAGACAATGGACAACAACTATTGGTGGAAATGTTCAGTTCAACCTATCTTATGCAACAATTCCGGTAAATGGCCAAGAGGTGAAGTTGTACAGGGAGCCGAGGATGAATCAGCTCATTGACTGTGTGCCACAAGACCAAATCAACTATTTTTGTGATGTTGATCTTGGGAGTTTCAATATAGAACCAACACAGCCTAAATTGACTAATAGTGATCCTATTGAGAAGCATGCTGCACGGAATCACAATGGTGTGTGGAAGATGTATTTTGATGGAGCCTATAGCCAAGAAGGAAATGGAGCTGGGATAGTATTCATTTCACCTGAAGGTACTACATTTAAATATTCATTCTTGTTAACTTTTGAATGTACTAATAATGTGGCAGAATATGAAGCTCTATTAACTAGACTGAATATAGCGGTGAAGCATAAAATAAAGTTGCTGGCTATTCTAGGAGATTCTGAGTTAGTTGTCTCACAAATTAAGGCAAAATATACAAAAAAAAACAAAAGACTAAAGCAATACAAAAATGTTGTATGGGATACAGTTGAGTTTCTTGATGCCTTCTCGATTGAGTGGGTAGATAGATCAAAGAATATAATGGCAGATTTTCTAGCTAATGTAGCATTGAAGAAAGATGATGTTACGTTGGATGGAGTGTCATAAATTGAATTTAAGACAAGGCCTGCTATGCCTGATAATGTATATAGCTGGCAAGTCTTTAATGATGACACTGATCTTTTGAAATTCCTTCACTATATAGACCAGTATGAAGCCCAAGAGATCGACTTCAATGCCTTTGTTGAAAAAGTGGATGGGAAGCAAACAGTCTTTGGAAAAGAGATCTTACAGCTCAAAACAAATAAGATTCCTAAAGGCTTGGTGGCATTAGAGAGGGTATATGATGGAAGTGATCGGTCTTTAATGAAGCAAACACCAGTTGGAAGGGATGATATTGAAGAAATTAATTTGGGAACTGAGATGGCACCAAAAAAGGTGTACATAGGTAAAAAGATAAGTCCTGCAATTAGAAAAACGCTGATAGAATTGTTGAGAAAGTATAAACATGTATTTGCTTGGTCTTATGAAGATCTGAAAGCATATAGAGAAGACTTGTTTCAGCATGAAATACCATTGAAGCTAGATGCTAAACCATTTAGACAAAAGCAAAGGCCTATAAATCCAACTCTAGAACCTAAAATGCAGGAAGAATTGGTGAAGCTCAGAGATGGTGGAATTATTAAGCCAATCAGACATTCAACATGGGTGTCAAATCTAGTCCCTGTCAGAAAGAAAAATGGAGACATTAGATTATGTGTAGATTTTAGAAATCTAAACATAGCATCCCTCAAAGACAATTATCCTTTGCCTAATATGGAGGCCACATTGCATAAAGTGACAGGCTATGAGTTGTTGTCCATGATGGATGGGTTTTCAGGGTATAATCAGGTCAAGGTTAAAGAGTCTGAGCAATAAAAAACTGCATTCACAACTCCTTGGGGGACGTATGTTTATCTGAGAATGCCATTTGGTCTCACTAATGCAGGGGCAACTTTTCAAAGAGCCATGGATGTGGCATTTTCTGATTTGATCAATATTCTAATGGTGGTGTATCAAGACGATCTCACTGCTTACTACAAGAAGGTTGAGGATCATGTTCATCATTTGGAAAAGGTATTTATAAAAGCCCTTGAGTATGGTATTAGCTTAAACCCCAAGAAGTGTAATTTTGCTATCACAGAGGGTAAGATTTTGGGGCATATCGTTTCGAAGGAAGGGATTAGGATAGACCCTAAAAGGGTAGATGATATTGATAAAATCCTTGTCCCTAAAACTGTTAAGGTGATACAGTCATTTTTTGGACAGATCAACTTTGTTAGAAGGTTTGTTTCTAACTTTGCTGAGATTATCAAACCTATATCAAAAATGTTAAAGAAAGGACAAAGAATAGAATGGACTGCAGAAGCCTTGAAAGCTTTTGTATCTATAAAATGAGCCATCAAGGACGCTCCTATTCTTAAGTCGCCCGACTTTTCAAAACCTTTTCAAATTTTTTCATTTGCCTCAATGCACACTGTTGTAGCTATTATGCTACAAAAGAATGAAGATGGTCATTGAGCAACCTGTATCTTTCTTCAGTAAGTCATTACAGGGTTCTAAACTAAAGTATGATATAATGGAGAAGCAAGCATTTGCACTAGTGAAAGCTATAAAAGCTTTCAGGCCATACCTGGTTGGAGCAAAGGTAGTTGCTTATGTTCCTTATGCAGCAGTTAAGGATATTCTGACACAATTTGAAGTAACAGGTAAAAGATGCAAATGGATCAACAAAATTCAAGAATTTGACTTAGAGATACAAATTACTAAACTGGTCAGAGGTCAGGGTTTGGCTAAACTAATGGCAGAGGCAAATATTGAAGCAAATCAGATTTTCAATGTAGAAGAAGAAAATATAATTGCAAGCATTGGGCACACTCAATGGTATACAAATATCATGTATTATCTTAAATACATGAAATTTCCAGAGGGAATGAATGAAAATCAGAGAAGAATGTTGAAGTTGCAGGCATCTAAATATGTTTTTATGGATGGAGATTTATTTTGGAAAAACATGGATGGTGTATTATTGTTATGTCTGGACGAATTTCAATCTAAACATGTTTTGAGTGAAATGCATGGAGTGTGTGGAGGACATTACTCAGCAAAGACAACAGCGCATAAAATTCTCAGGGTAGGGTATTATTGGCCTAGGATTTTTAATGACTCTTTTGCATATGTGAGAAAATGTGAAGCTTGCTAGAAGTTCTCTGTAAAATTGAAATATTAGGGAGCTTTGCCACTTCGACCTTTGCAGGCCGATGCCCCTTTTCATCAATGGGGAATTGATTTCATTGGAGAAATACAAGAAAAATGAAGTGGTGGACATAAGTGGATATTGGTGGCCATTGATTATTTTACCAAGTGGGTAGAGGCCATCCCAACTAAACAAGCTACAAGTAAGGTGGTGACACAGTTCCTGATGGATAATATCATTACTAGATTTGGAACACCAATAAGGTTGATTACTTACAATGGGATGTGTTTTAGATCAGATGAATTTAGAAGCTTCTGTAGTGCATATGGTATTGCCATTTCTTATGTAGCCCCTTATCATCCAAAGGCTAATGGACAAGTAGAATCTAGCAATAAGAGTCTTCTGAAAATTATAAGAAGGATGCTAGGTTAGAACAAGAAGGCTTGGGATTCAAAATTAAGACTAGCTATATGGGCTGATAGAATTACGGTGAAGAAGGCAATTGGGAAGTCTCCATTTGAGTTAGTGTATGGAACACAAGCCAGGATGCCTTTGCAGAACTTGTTACCAGTTTACAAGTTTTTTCTTCAGGAAGATTTGGATATTCTTGAACCCATGGAGGAAAGAATGGAGCAGTTAGCTGAACTGGATGAAATAAGGAGAGTGGCTCAAAATCAAAATATAAAATTACAGTCGCAGATGAAATATTTATTTGAAAAAAGGACAAAGGATAGGAAATTTGGAGAGAGTGATCTGGTACTGATTTGGAATGCAAGGTTCCAGGAGTCTAAGGGAAAACATGGGAAGTTTGAAGCCTTATGGCTAGGGCCTTTTGTGGTGATTGGAAAGAAAGGTGAAGACTCATACTATCTGTAGAATATGGCTGGTGAGGATTAGGAATTGCCTGTACATGGGAAATTTCTGAAACATTTTTTCTCTTGAAGTAACACAGAGGATTAAAGGTTGCCAGTGCATGGACAAATTTTGATGATCCTCTTTGAAATTATTTTCCATGCATAGTAGTTTAGGAAACAAAAAGAGCAGGATTTGCAAGTACATGGACAATCCTGATTTTCTTTCTTTTGAAATAAATTTTCCATGTACAGTAGTATAGGGTCGCATTCATTTCCATTGCCATTTGTTCCATCACTTTGAGTTTGGTCTGCTCACCTAGAAATATGAATCCTTGCAATGATCTCACTATCATTCATCCCTAGATGGAGCCACTATTAGAACTATAAAAATTTTAAATTTTTACAGTCTATTGCATCCAAGAGTTTCTAGCATTGAGTCCTCATCATAAGCATAAAAGTCCCTCTTTGTATTGTCTTGCTTATTTTATGTCATAAATCCATTGAATCCATCAAGTCCTTCATATTTCATTAAAAGACTTGAATCGGAAAGACATAGTAAAAGTCTCCCCAATCTGGATTTGCACTAATGTATGTTTGTTGCAGACTATCGGCAGGACAATTTTCTTGTTTCCGTGACAAAAGGAGTCATTTCAGCAAAGGGAATCATTGTCAGAGTGAAGTCATAGCGAATACATTGTGTTTTGTCGACCAACACATGTGGAAGTATATCGGTCAAGCTACAGGTATTCGGGAGAATGTCTTGGCGAAGTATTTTTTCTTGCTGACAGGCATATATAAAAATATATCAGCATATGTTGGGGCATCGATGTAATGTCAGGGCGAATACAATATGTCATACTGACTAATGCACAAAGGGGTTGTTTCAGCCAGACTGATTGGTATCGGCATAAACTCATAACGAAATCATTTTTCCTTACTAACTAGCTTGCAAACAAATGTCTCGATAAGACTTATGTGCATCGGGGAAGGTCTTAGTGGAGTGGCTATCATTTGGCCGAATCAAGTTCAAGGGTATTCAAAGGCTATCGGTGAGATGTTATAGAGTCTTGCTGATTCAAAATTTATGCCGATAGAGTTGTGCATTGCCAGGAGAAGAAGTCTTCGGTATGAGCTTCACCGAGGTTTGAAATATTTACCAACATAATATTTAAGGGTGTGTCTTGCCGAATGGAGTAATCAGGAGGAGTGGATTCGACCAGACATTTGGTATCAGTATAAGTCTTTTCGAGTTCTCAGAGTCTTGCCGATGGAATTTATTTCATCAGTAGGATTATTTTCATCGGCGAAAGGGTAATCTTGTCATAGTGACTGGAGAATACATTGAAAAGTACATATTGGTAAGATGCAAAGATATCTATGAGACATCTCCCTGACTTGGAATTGTCATTGCGACATGAAAACGGAAGCGGTAGCCATTAAGTTGATTCCAGGTGTCGATAAGACCACAGAGTGTCTTGGCGAATGGTTAAGTAAACGTTGCAAAAGGGCTTTGCTCCATATTTAAAATTTTCTCACCGACGGGACGTTTGATGCAACAGTATCAGTTTCAAATGAGCCTTCATTTGTGCTTCATTAATGGTGTGATGGGATATAACATCAAAGTTTTAATCAATTCTTTAGTACCAAATTGATTGCAGAAGAATTGGCATGCTGAACTGAGAACTGAGAAATTTGTCAGTCTGAGGAGCTCGAGCAGAATTTTGTAAGTAATCACTTCTTTGTTTTTCACATTTTGATTTTGTAAGCTTTAAAATGGAATCTTTTGGTTCTATAAAGGGTAAGGGTAGAAGGCTTGGTGAGAGTAGTCAGTCGAAGGGAAAGAAGTAAAAGACTGATATAGAGCATGAAGGAACTGAAAGAAGTTTGAACCAAGACCTTATTGATCAACTACCTGGGTCGGGGCCTAAAGCTAGAAGGTCCGCACAACTTAGGGTAGAAACTGATAAGCTGGATGATAAATGCAAGTTCATTGGTGATGTTTGGATTGCTGTGAGAGGGTATGAGATTTTCAATTTACACTACCATAGGAGAAACCATTTTGAGCCAGTCTGCAATCCATGGAAATTGAATGTAGGGAAATTGGTGTGCCTTAATGTATTCGTAAATGTAGAATTGGTAAAACTGCTTGTTGATCATTATAATCCAAAACATAAAGCTATATGTGATCCTTCTGGAAAACCACAAATATATGTGTTAAGAGAAGCAATAGGTGAGGTTTTCAAATGGGAAGGGTTTTGCAATGAGGAAATCAATTGTGAGGAGTTGAAAAATGAATTTTGAAGAATGGATACAAATTACAAGGGTTGGATGTTACCAATTCATAGAGTCAAATAGGGTAACAAGCCAGAGCCTCTGGAAGATAGTGAGGGGCCTCCCTATCATGTAGATTTGTTTGAACCTTATATCAAGTACACGTATTTTTTAGTGTGTTAGGTGCTGGGGATGGATGCCCCAGAATTCATGTCAATGGTGCCAATGATCATCACAATAGATATCCAATATCATAACTCTAGGCCATTTGACTATGCTTCATATATTTCTAAGGAGCTTGATTCAGGATTGATGGCTATAAAGAGTGGAGCCTCTATTGTCCATCTTATAAATTATTCATTGTTGATGCACTTGGTGTTATATTTTGGACAGGAGTTAGGGGTATGGCCTCCTGAAATGAGAGTTTCTCAAATTGGTAAGGAGGGTGAAGCATTGCCTATTCAGTTGTGGACTGCTATTTGGGACAACAGGTTTGCTAGTTCTAGTTTCATTCATTTTGAAGAGCATTTTGTAAAGACATTGTATAAATTGTATCATTATCCTTGTGATTATTTATTGACTGATGAGATCAAGAGATTCCTTTGGCCAAAAGACTTCAATGGGCCAATTGATCATAACTGGGGAGACTGGTATTGTTTGGAGGGAGCTACAGTAATCAGAGTGTATGGATTTGAAGATGCTCCTTTCATTTTGCCAAGGATAGTTCCAAACAGGGTTGCATATTTGGAAATTGTCAGACAGATGGATTACTACAGTGTGATGCATTTCAACTCTTTTGGGAAGTAGGCTTTTATGCCTAGTACTTTGTGTTTTGGTGCTTTCACTGTGTTGGCTAAAGAGGGATATAATTCAATCCTTGATAGATTGTTGCCTTATAATATGAAAAGAGGACCAACCAGGAAAACTTTGACCCTGAAGGATATATCAGTTTAGCCAAAGAAAGGATTAACTTTGGAGGGTATCTGCATGTACCCTATCCTTTTGATGATATGATTAGGAATATGGATGAAGATGAAGCAAAAATTGTAGTTGAAAGATATAACCAGGGGCTACAAGATATTGAGCTATTGTCTTCTTGAGATGAGGAAACACCAAGTGCTAATGTGCCATAGGATAGATCAGGAAAGGTATCCAGGATGAGGACTTAGTAGTATGTCTACCTAGTTAGAGAACATAGTATTGAAAGTGGTGATGTTGATGCAAGGCAAAGGGAATATAGATCATTTTTCTCAGATGATGAGTTTATACATTCCCCAGAGTTCAAGGCATTCTTGTACAAGCAAAAGGGGAAGGAAATTAGAGAGAATGTTGATGATGTTACTTCAGGAAATGAGGAACAATTGCTAGCTCAATTGAGAAAATGTGTGGATGATGAAATGACAAATATGACTCCTAAATGGGGAGGAAACTTTTGGAGACTGCTGGTGTCATGATATTTCTTGGCCTTGATTTGAATTTTGCATTGGTTTTTGATAGTTTCTTGAAGGATAGTCATGCTACACACAAGCTTGACAAGGGAAAGGTGATAGAAGTATATGCAGGATCCAAGTATAATATTGATGAGGGATCATTGATGATATGGGCTTTGTACCTACCCCACAGGAAATCAGTGGTAATTGATACAAAGAAGGCATTTGGCCATGTAATGACTCTAAATTTGGAGAAGTTGATCCTGTAGCTACTGACAGATATTGGGGTAAATATTGCAAAGTTGAATAAAGCACAAATTCAGTTATTGATAAGAGAAAGAGAAATGTACAAAGAAAATAATGAAAAATTGCTGATAGAAAATGATAGACTCAAAGACTTGGTTGGTGTTTCAATGGGGACAACCAAAATGATCACTCAAGGAGAAAGCTCTCTAGAAAAAGATCACTGGGTAGGATCAAGTGCTTATTCTCAGGGAAAGCATGATGCAATTGTTGCAATTGTCAAGAAGAGATAGGATCATTTGACATCTTGGTTGAATAAATTGTGGGGAAAATACTTTCATACTCTTGCTGCATTGAAGGAGCATACAAGGATGGATGGATGAATTATGGAGAAGTTTCATGAATTCTCCCAAAGTGATGAGGCTAACAGTACTACACTTGAAGCTGCAAATCATATAATTAATTTCCATCGAAACTTCTATGATGAATTGCAGGGGGATGATCAGGGGTTGTTAGAAGCTGCCAAGAAAATTGTGGTTACATTCTCTGATGATAAAGGTGAATTGAAAGAAGCCACCAGGTGGAAAAATGAATGTGAGTCAATGTTGAATGAAATCATGAAGACAACTTCTACAGAGGATACAACATTGGAAGAAGTGAGTGAGCAAAATGAGGAAATGGTCAAGATTGAAATCATGATCTGGAATGTTGTTGGAGATGCGGACACATATGAGCACCAGAATTATTTGGACCACTCGCTAAGACTCACTTGTGGCTAAATAGAGCCTAATTATTCTCTATCTTTTGTTTTGTAATTTGTATTTCCTATTTCCGAAAGGATGCATCCTTTCATATTCTCAATGTACAAAAGTTCATTTTGAAAACAATATACGCATAATAGGTAGAATAGGATAGAGAATAGAAAATACTATGGAACACTATGTTTCACAGGGTTGAGACTTTGATGTATGTTTTGAAGCTATGGAGATATCAATGAAAATCATCTGATTTACTAGTGTATTCTGGTGTCAATTGTTGTGTTGTGCCTATTGAAATAATTACTTAAGTTGTCTCTAAGATTTATGTTGCTTGGTTATCTAAACTAGCATAACATGTTTATGTCTAGTTTATCAGTACAAGTTTTTCGTATTTGTGTGATTGGTTGATAGGTTCTTTCAAGGAAGGATTAAATCCCTTTAATTAATCACAGTAATCAGTGAATTTCATTTAGATCAGTAAGAAGAACTTAATAATCACAATTTTTCATGTTTATACTAGTTATAAACAAAATATGCCAAACAATTTGAATAACCTCCAGAAAAAAGTTAGTTGTTTAAGATTTCATTTGACTCTGTATATTATATAAGGCACTGGTCTCACCGTTTCCATCATTTAGTTTCATTCATACTTTTTACATCTGTTGTTTGAGTATATTAGGGTTTAGTCTTCATTTTAGTATACAATATATACCAAATTTGTTTTATTTTGTCCATCCCAATCTGCCATCGTGGACAAATCATGGCATGAAGAGAAGATCAATAGTCAAGTTTCCTTCATTTGTTATAGGTACACCTGCCTAGGTCTAGCAGCACCTGGAGAGTAGAAGGTTTAATTGTTTCAAACCTTGTTTTGTTACCCTAAAACATTGTGAAAGCTTGGTAGCCTTTCGTGGTTCAAACCTGCATTTTTGAGAGCTAACAGGTGTGAAGCCCCAATTAGAAACCTATGAAATCCCTTATGAAAATAGAGGTTTTTGTGAGTCAAGTTGAGTTTTGTCACTGGGAAGTGTTATTTTATGTTGAAATAAGCATGAGAAAAACATTTGAGTCTGTTAATGAGTTTTTGAGGTTTGGAGAGTTGGGGAGTATGATTTTGATTAAACCCTAGGGTTTATAGGCTCCTTGAGAGGGTTTTATATTTTTCCTTTAGCAGGCTGAATCTATGAGGTCTGATTGAGGAATTTTGGGTTTTGTGACATATTATTTTTTCCCCAAGGTTTCATGGTGTTTGGAAATGTTTAAAGGGTGGTCTCTTTGTAAATTTGGGCTCATTTGAGCCCTTAAAAGTGTTGAAAAACTAATTTTAGTAATGTTTTGCAAAACAACCTAAGGCGAAAGTTTGATATGTTATTTTGCACCGAAATGGGTCTCTAATATGAGTGGATTTATGAACTAAAAGGGTGTTTGGGTGGAGTAATACCCGATTTGGTGGGTTTGTTGTCCTACAAACGAACAGTGTGAAGTTTTTGAATGGTGAGATTTTGGTAATTTGTGAAACTAAAAATTGTTGTCATTGTTTGGTGAGTTTGTAGGCCTTCCCCTACTACATCAATGTGGTATCAAAGCAAAGGTACCAATTTCCTATAGAAAGAGAATTGAGGATTGTGAAATAGTGATTGGAAAGTGAAGAGGCAAGTTTGCAAGATGCCTCCAAAAGGAAAGAACACATCAAAAGAGATGAATGGAATGAGAAACTAGTACATGAAGGAGATGAAAGAATTGAAAGAGAGGTTGGAAGCTCTAGAAACCAACAAGAGAAGAGAAGAAGTTGAGAGCAGTGAGTTAGAAGAAGAAGATGTTGTAGAAGAACTTGAACCAGAGGACCAAAGAATCGTCAAGTTGATAAAGGCTATAAAAGGTGAAAAATATAAGGCAAATATTTATGTACAAAAGTTTGGTGGTAATTTTAATGAAGAGGAATTGTTAGATTGGATAGATTGTTTGGATAACTATTTTGAATGTGAAGAGATTCCTAAAGAACAATGTGAAGATTGTCAAAACTAAGCTTAAGGGTCATGCACTTGTATGGTGAGATTAGCTACAATTAGAAAGAAGAAAGAAAGGAAAGTCTAAGATTGTGGATTGGGACAAGATGGTGGCTAAGTTAAAAGGTAATTTTCTCCCTTCAAATTATCAAGTTCAAATGTTTAAGAAGTTAAAAAAATTTGAGACAAAAGGAAGTGGATGTAAAGGCTTACATTGAAAAATTTAATAGATTGAAAATGAGGTCTAATTACAATGAAAATGAAGATGAAAAAATTGCTAGGTACTTGGGTGGCTTAAAAATGAATATACAAGATGAGTTAGCTTTGAATAACCCAAGAAATGTAGAAGAATGTTACAAAATGGCATTTAAGGCTGAAGAAAAAGTTAAGAGAAGACAAGAGAAAATAGTAAGAGGAAGAGGCAACACCATGAGAGGAAGAAGAACATTTTATACTCCAAGGAAAGCAACTAAAAATCAAGGAGAAGAATCAAGAAAGAGAGATGAACATGTTGTTGATTCCAAAGGTGGATATAGAGGCGCAAGGTGCAGATTTGGAGGTGGAAGAAGCTCTAACTCTTTTATGAGAAGATGTTATCATTGCCAAGAATTTGGACATCCTACTTGGAGGTTCCCCGAGAAGGCTAGTTTATGAACAAGTGGAGGAGAAATAAGGTCTAAAAGATGATCACAAATAGTCCATGAAGATAAGGCTAAGAACTTTCAAATTATAATTCACTTTGTGTTGCTCCTAAGGTGGGTGAAATACTGATGATGAAGACTCAATTCTTGATGACAACAAATGAAAGAGAGTTGCTTCAAAGAAGGGCCTTGTTCAAGACAACTTGTAGATGCAAGGATAAGGTATGTAGATTCATTGTTGATTCAAGTTGCACAAATAATATTGTGTCAAATGAGATGGTAGACAAGTTACATTTGCAAAGAGTGCCTAGGGAGAAACCTTATAAGGTGTCATGGGTCAATCATAGGAAAACCTTGGTGGTGAATGAACAAGCAAAAGTGGAGTTTAAAATAGGTCAGTATAGAGATGAATTCCTTTGTGACTTTCTACCAATGACTCATTTCCACATGTTGTTGGGTAGGCCCTGGTAGTTTAATAGATTAGCTATATACCATTGTAGGAAAAATACTTACACCATAGAGAAGAGTGAGAAAACATTCTTGTTGACTCCATTGAATGAAGGAGTAAATGAATATGGTGAGTTAATTATGCTTGGGAGAAAGAGTACATTACTATTGGTGAAGATAAAGGAAAGTGTGTGGATTTAGGAGATAAGGCAAACCAAGTTAAGGTACATGCAGTAAGTAAGGAAAGCCAGAGTAATGGGCTAGAAGTGCCTAAGGAGAATGTTCATAGTTGATAAAGAAAAGAAAATGGAGTAGTATCTCAAACTAGTAAAAGGAAAATTGAGAAAAGAGAGCCCTTGGAAAGGAAAGAGAACAAGGATAGAATCCTGATTGGGGAAGTGGAATGTCCTATACCATAGAATAAGGTAAATAATCAGTCAAAGGATGATGTAAGGACAATTATTGGTGAAAAATCTAAAGGATAGTAAAAAAAGGAAAATAGGTTGTTGGTACAAAGTTTTATAGGAGTGATAGTGTAGTAGGACAGATGAAGAATGATGTGACTAATGTAACAACTGATAAGATAGAGTATGAAGAAATTATAGGTCTAATAAGGAATCTTAAATGCATGGGTATAGTGGAAAACACAAAGGAAGATTTGAGAAAGATTAATGATTGCAAGAATACAATGAATAGTGATGGAAAGGTAAGTGGAAACAACAAGGGACAAAGAAAGGAACAAAATGCAGGGTTGAAAATTGTGGAAAGATAGAGTAAAGATGCAAAGAAGCATGGTATGGAAAAGTTTGAAGTTGGTAGTGATAATAAACACCCCTTAAGATAGTACACACGGTCGAAGTCTAAAGAAAAGGAAGATGAGATTGTCAAGGATAGTAAAGAGAAAAAGGATCTCGATGAAGAATATCACAAAGGAAAAATACATGCAACATATCAAGGAGGACATGTTACATTGCATTTTCCAAGAGACTTGGAAAGGTTTCAAGCCAAAGTGTATGGTGTTGGAGCACCATTAAACAAGCTAGGTCCATTCAAGATTTTGAAATCTAGGATTTAGAATGTGGGATTTTTGCATTATAATAAGGTTTATGAGACCATTTTTGAATGTAAATGAGCATATTTGAGTTTTATTAGGTATCTAGGATGGTTTTATTTTTAAAATAATGTTAAGTGTTCATTTGGAATAATACAAGTTGATATAGTTGGAATACGACAAATTTGGAAGGCCAATAGTTAAGGCCATTTAAAAGTTGGTTTTGGAAGTTGATGAGGCCTTCGTGGTTTGGAAACATTATAAAAGGAATGAATAACTCAAAAGATAGTTGTTGAATTCATTATTGAAGTTTGAAGATTGAAATAAAGACTGATTTCTCCATTTTTCCAATTTTTTTTGTTGTAGCAGCAACTTTACCAATCTGTACAGGACCTCTTGGGCACAATTTTGTTTTGGAATTTGTGTAATAGGTTTTATAATTTCTTTTGAATCTATTTTTGAGGTTCTCATATTGAAATTCATTCATTTAAAGTAAAGTTTCCTTCAACCAACCTCAACAGGCTTTTCTTGATTTTGAAGGGTTAAAAAGCATGTTATAAACCATCCCACCTTTCTGTATGGCATGTTACTTGGTGGGATGGATTTTTTACATTAGGGAAAGGTTAGGTAATGTTGAATTTGAATGGGGAAGGTCTGAGTGAGGTTTGGGTGTGAAGCCCAAGATATAAACCTATGAAATTCCTTATGAAAATAGAGGTTTTTGTGTGTCAAGTCAAGATTTATTGTTGGGAAGTGTTATTTTATATTGAAATATGAATGAGCAAGATATTTTGAGTCTATTGAAGAGTTTTTTAGGTTTGGAGAGTTTGGGGAGTGTGAGTTTTATTAAACCCTAGGGTTTCTAGGCTCCTTGAGATGGTTTTATGGTTTGGCCTTTAAGAGGTTGAATCTATGAGGTCTGATTGAGGAATTTGGGGTTTTGAGACATTATTTTCTGCTCCAAGGTTTCATGGTGTTTGGAAATGTTTAAAGGTTGGTCTCTTTGTAAATTTGGGCTAGTTTGAGTGCTTAGCAACATTGGAAATCTGATTTTAGTAATTTATGGCAAAACAACCTAAGGTGAAAGTTTGATATGTTATTCTGCACTAAAATGGGTCTCTGATATGAGTGGAGTTATGAACTAAATGGGTGTGTGGGTGGAGTAATACCCAATTTTGTGGGTTTTTTGTGCTCCAAGCAAATAGTGTGAAGTTGTTGAATGGTCGAGAATTTGGTAATTTGTGAAACATATAATTGTTGTCATTGTTTGGAATTGTGTTTGGTGAGTTTGTAGGCCTTCCCCTACTACATCAAGTTTAGAGGGATTTTATGTTGAGGATTGGTGTCATTTGACTTGCTTTGAATTTGGAGAAGCTTGATCCCTGAGTGTTGTGTGTGAATTTGGTGTTTGAGCTTTGGATCGCTTGCTTGGTGGCATTTTTCTGGTGACTTTTGGTGTTTTCTTGAAGATTTGGAGATTGTTGCTTGAGGATTTAGAGATTGTTGATTGTTTCTTTCATCTCCAAATTCCTTTCGTCATAGAAAACCTTGAAAATTCCTTCTTGGCTTGAATTCCATGAAGGAATGAAAATCCTGAACTTTGAAGAAAGTATATTTTAATGATATTTCAAAGGTATTTTGATCATTGTTTAGATCTATTTGAATTATGAACATGTTATTTGTGATGGATGATTTCAGATTCTCATGTTGTAATGGATATTTATTGTGGTCCCTTTCTGAATGCATGTTGAATCAAGCAAGGCTAGGTGTAGGAAAATGGATCTAGATGTTGAGGGATCCTCTATCTAAGAGGCTGAAAGGATCAAGGTGGACATGAAAAGCAAGATCCCTAAGAGTAAGTTGACTTCCATTTGGTTGGAAGTGACTGACACAAATGTAGGGAAATGGGACTATGAGGATTTCAAAGCAAGAATGGTAGTAAAGGACCCAACTATATTGGCCAGGAGATTAGTGAGCTCTGGATTGGCTCATGTGGTTGGTTTCCCTCCTACAATTCAATGTTATGAGTTGGTGTTAGAATGTGATAGACACTATGATCCAGGCATGAGGTAGGGTACTTGCTAATTTCTCTCTAGTCTCAATAGCCTTGACATTTGATATGCGAGATAGATCCAATGTGGTGAGTTTTGATCTTGATATATCCAAGAAGCATTACAAACAAGATACCAACAAGGCTTTGCAAGTTATCAATTCTTGGTTGGAGAAACCTAGGGAACATATCTCCAAGTTGCCTAAGTAGTTGTTCAAAGCAAAGTTCAAGTCATAATACTATGATGCAATCACTCTTCTTAGTAGAGTGATGGGTTTGAAGAGTGTAGGGGTATTGGAAAATGAGATGTTTTACATAATAGTGAGAATGGAACAAGGCACAAACTACCATTGTGCGGGTATCATCAGTGCCATAATTCATGAAAAACTATGCAATGTTCTACAAACCAAGAGCTTCATAATGACATCATACTTGGTCTATGCCTTAGCAATATTTCATCATTACAAGGGTCTGAGTACTCAAGGGGTCTTTGGAGAAGATGTGATCTATGAAATTTACTCCCAACTGCATTTGGGCAGTTCTAGTTATAGGAGGGTGGATGATGCATTCATCATGTACATTACAAGATTAATCCAAGGGGCAGAACATGTGAGGTTCTCTGATGCTGCAAAAGAGTTGATCCAATAGTATGGTGCATGGTTTATTCAATTCTCCACTTTCTCCTATATCAAGACAAATGGTTGTAAAAAATCTCCTTATCGTCTGCCAAGGTACCCAATTGATTACATCCAACTCTTGGATTTTACAAGGAAAATTTCTGATTTTGATCACATTTTGAAGGACATGCATAAGACAGGTTCTGGAAATGATTTTCCATTAAGGATAGGAGGAAATGAAGCTTGTCCCTCTTTGATCAAAGTACACTCTTTTGATGAAGAAATGAGCACTCTTGACTTGGAATTCCACTCCAAAAGATCTAGATTTGATAGAACAGGCGGTGCCCAAAAGAAGGCCAACAGATAATTTAGACATAAAGATGACATTGAGGATTATTGGGCCAACTGCAAAGATGAGTTTGAGGTCTGAAGGAAGAAATTATCTAGGTTGGAAGCCAAATTAATTATGTTGTATAACATTAAGGTCATCCCAAATTATGTTGATGATGATGGGGAAGTGATCCAAAGTTATGATTATGAGCATATTAAATACAAGCCAATTGGGGAAATTGACTAGTTGGAGGAAGAAAAGATAGATTTGGAGCAAATCAATGCTTTTTTCATTAAATACACTAACGTGTGGCTCAAACATAAGATATGGGAGTTAGAAAATGAAGGGAAGTAGTACACATATGATCTAATGGTAAATCTAGAGTACCAATCCACCTCTACAAAAATGAGCAAGATTCAAAGGGTAAAGAAGAGGTGAATTCTCCCTTCAAAATAAAAATCAAAGGTATCCAAGCAGAGACTAAGGAAGAAAAGAAAAGGAAACCTAGTGTTAAAAGGAGGAATACTTCCTTGAAGGAGAAGAAATCTGCTCAAGAGGAAGAGTATGAAGAAGAAGAGGAAAAGGATAGTGTCATTGTGCCTAAAAGAAGAAGATTAGCTAGAACTTCAAGGAAGCAATGTGGGAAGCCTAAGGGAAAAAGTGAGGATACAGGATCCCAATTGATAGATGTTGAGATTTTTGGGGAGAAGACACAAGTTTACATCAGGAAGGTCAACACTTCATCCCCTAAGGAAAGTCTGGTGAAAGAAGGTGCCCCTGCAATCCCTTTTGTTGCACAAAAAGAAGACACTCATATCCCTCCTTCAACTGAAGAGCTACATGATGAAGAGAAGGAGAAAACTTAAGCTAATGTTGAGGAAATACACCAAAGTGAGGAAACAAATCAATTCCATGTTGGGGATCTCCACAATGCAGAGGTAAAAATTAACAACATTCGATAGTCCTCATTGGTATCCTATGAGGACTCACCAGCTAGAGATGTGGAAGAGAAATCCATGGAAAAGGGAGAAATGCATGAAAGAGCTCCTTCCCCAATTCAAGTGGTGATGGAGACACTAAATTAGGAGGAGAGTCAAAATACAAAAGATGACAAGGAGAAATATAAAGGGGAAGATAAAAGTGGTGAGGTCCCCTCAGTGCAAAATGTAGATGTTGACTCCTCTGTGGATCACCCTGCAAAGGAAAAATAGGATGAGCAACAATTGGATTCCTCTACTCCAAGTTCAGTTAATGAGAGATTAAAGAGCAATCAGGTGGTTATAGATGACACTCCTCCAAATTGAGATGAGTTTTTAGCTAATATTTGAAAAGGAAAGACAAAGAATAAGGAAAAAGTGATTTCCAAAATCACTGGGGATGAGTTTGAAAATAGGATAATCCACATTGCTACCACTACATCAGACAAGAAAAAAGGTGAGATCATTCCTTGGGACTATACTATTCAGACAATAAACTTGGGGCCCACAAGTAAGGACTAGGAGAAAGAGGAGTTCCAAGAGTCCTCCCAAGCCATCCTAAGGAGGTTGGATAAAGAGGCAAAGGAGAAGGAAAGGCTACAAAAATAATTGAATGATGTGTATAGATATATGCAACACTTGATGAAATGTCTATAAACAATGGGAAGTGAGGGAGTCACTCATGAGGTATTTTTTCCCAAGGAGGCATTCCCCAAGCTTTGAAAGATGAAGGCATCCACACAAGCCACTCATGAATGGCAGAAAGGAGTAGGACACCTGGGAGATAGTATGACTAAGGACATCTTATCAACTTGTTGTGATGCACACAGATCCTTTGAGTGGCTACATAACCTAATAGGGAAAGATAAAACTAATACAAATCTCCTCCTACAAAAGTTGAAGACTATCATGCAATACACAGAGGAGAAATTGGTGAGTGATGGAATCCTATCTTCTTCAAAGGTTTCAGAATCCTATGAGTGGTATGAGTCATTGAAAATTAAACAAAAGTTTCTACAGAGAATTCATAAGCAAGGGAAGTAGATAGGAAATACACTAAATGATTTTTACAATAAATTTATTTCATTCTTTGAGATCATGACTGGGAGGAAAATGTTTGCACCTAAGCATTTGACCTTGCAATAATTAAGGAAATGGTGGCATGAGGTATATTCCCCAATTAATGATGGTCCTATTAATACTTACCACTTAGATGATGCATCCATCTACATTGCTATCATGGATGAATATTAGGATCTCAAGGTGGAATGGGATAAGGTCATTAGGCAATCAAGGGAGGAAATTAGATCTATGGAGAGGAGATTCAAAGAGTTGATTACTCTACCTTTGGCTGACCTAGATGGAATTTTTATTAATGTGTAGGGAAAGATGGGCCGAGATAAAGACAATGGGGGAAACTAATACAATTAAATCAAAAAAAAAATCTTCCCATTATCTCTCCTTCATTTTCTACATGCATTGGACCGAGCTCTGCATTGAGGATTCTAGGCTGACCTGGAAAGGAGCCTCTAATATTTAATGCTTTATGTTTTATTTTATTTAGGAACTTTCTAGGCTGACCTATTTTTCATCAACCTTCTTTGTAACCCTAAATGGGATGACATCTTATGAAAATCTATAAATATGGCATCATGCCTTATTTTGTAAGATTAGAGAGGGAATAGCTAGTTAGGTTAGAAAGAGTTAGACTTTGAAGCAAGTTAATAGTAAGGTTAGAATTAAGAGTTTTTTAATTTTTGAAGCAAGCGCTATCACAAAATACTGGAGCTGTTGTTGTTATTGGGTAATTCAATACAATTGTAGACATTGTGCTTTGGTCATCTCTTTTGTGTTGAATTATCTTCCATGGTTCTTGTTATTCTATCTTTGAAGATTTCTTGGAAGTATTTGATATATGTTTAATTAAAGGTTAGATATGATTCAATGGTGTTCATGGTTTAATGTTTGAGGTGTTGTAGTAATCCCTGGTCCATAATTTTTGCAACTAGTTCATTGTGAGTTGCTTTGAAAAGTTAGCCTGGACCTCATATTCATGTGATTGGTTCAATTGTGAATGTTTTTTCATTTGAGTGAATCTTCATAATCTGAAAATCTTTAATTTATTAGAAGATTGCACTATTCTTGTAATATTTCAAACAAGATGTAGGTTAAGCAAGAATTATTTTTGAGGGATTGGTTTGTTTCAAGTGTTTCCATTTGCATTGTGGATCTTAGAAGTAGTTTTAATCTTAGATATATCTCTTAAACCCTTATCTTTTTTTATTTATTTTATTATATGGGTTAGATTTAGGATTTAAAGTATCACCATATTGCAAAATCTGATAAGTCTTGAAGATCCAACATTTGTTTGTAAGGTCCCTTGTGATTACCAACATTTTCAGATCATCACTAAGTTGTTTATGGATTGTCAAGACCTGACATTAGAGACCTTGGGGTTATCTCTTGAGGCTTTCTAATAGAGATTTAAATTTCAAGAGAGATAAGATACTTGTATCTTTTATAAGTTGTTGTTGTGTAGAAAACACTATCAAAATACTGGTGCTAGAAGGAGGGCATGAATAAGCAAGCTGGTTCATTTTCCATCTACCATTTCTCCTTTGAGATTTCGAAGAAGAACTAGATCTACCCTAGTAGAAGGAGCATTTCAATAATTGCAAGCTCCTACTAGGTCAAGAAAGACTAGAAGGAGAGGAAAATCATCATTCGCCTAACCATTTCCATCATCTCCATCATCCTCACCTTCATCAAGTCCATCTTCATCTGATTCAAAAGCCATCCCCATCCAACAACCTCAACTATCCATAAATCATCCTTTACCACCCCCAATGGCTTTCCTTGCAAACAACCCATCTCCATTATCCTTCAACAATTATAATGTCATGCCCAAGAATCCTAAACATTTATGTTCCAAGTTTCATGTTAATGATCCCAATAGGACTTCAGAGGAACACATTAGGATTTTTCAAACCTATCTCAGGGATAGGGTAATCAACCATGAAGATGTTGCATGTAGGATCTTCCCTTATTCCCTAGGAGAGGATGCATTTTATTGGTACAATCACCTACCGGCTGGGTCAATTCGTAATTGGACTAAATTGGAGAATGAATTTCTACAAAATTTTAGGATTCCAATTTGTGCCAAGGAGCTTTACCTTCAGTTCACAAAGGTTAAGAGAGAAGTAAATGAGCCTATAGGATCCTTCAACAATAGATTTTACCGTGCATATACTAGATTATAGGCTTCCTATGTTGTTGATAATGATACTGCCTTGGAAGTTTATTATGAGGCCTTGGATAGTCTTATAGCCACCTTCTTGAAGTGGAGACCAAATCCTCTAGCTACTCTACTTAATGCATAAAATGAGGTTTTCAAGGTTAGTACCAATTTGAGGCAACATTTTTTTAGACCCTTGCCATCATTAGGACCCACTGCTCATCTAGGGAAATTCCAAGCCATCAATCAGGCTCTTACCAGTCACACCCCTATTATTAATCCAATACCTCAATTTCCCTTAGTCCCTCATCCAATACTTCCCATAAGTCAAGTTCCACTAGTCATTAGTTATCCTCAGTAGAGTGTTAATCAGCCCATTCATCCACAACCTTAGGCTATTTTTCCCAATTATTCATATAATTATGAGGTATTGAACCAATCCTCAAGTTCTGGTATGGCAACAGGATATGTCCAAAGCAATGTGAATTAGACCACTTATTGTAATCCTGATAAGGAAACACTGGATGAGCTGACTAAACAAGTGAAGAAGTTGAACATGGAAGTCATTTATCTAAGAAATCAGAATAGTCAACTCTAGGTTGCTCAAAGGAGTATGCAATCTAATTACAATAAAGAGGATCAAGAGCCTCAATATGGGAAAAACTTTAACAGAGGACAACATTTTGACAGAGGTTAGAATTTTGAAAGAGGACAAGCCTCTAGCCAGAATTTTGACAGGGGACAAGCTGGTGGACAAGGATTTGAAAGGAGACAACCACCTAGATATAATATTACTTGGAACAAAATACCAAATAATGGAGGCATTCCTAATCCATTGGATCAACCTTCTAATCCAGAGAAGCCTTATGGAGGTGTGTATTTATCAGAAGCAACTCTATCTGGATGGTGTAGGCTTCACAAGACCAATCAACACTTTGAGTTGGATTTCCCAAAATTTCAAATTGTTGCATCCATTTTCCAGTATGAAGTAGAGATTAATTCTAGTGGTCAAGAACTAGTACCTTCAAGACCTTATGACTCCAAGGTCTTGGTAGTAAATCATGTTGCTTTTCCAAAAGGGAAAGAAAATGGAACAAAGGTAGAATCAAGTCAATCTGAAGAAGCAAACCAAGTGTGTAATGGAGATGAGATTTCACAAATTTTTAATGAGAATCTAGAGAATGAAAATGGTCCCTTGGAAGAAGAAATTGGTGTTGAAGAAGTGTGGGTGTTCCATAGGCCAGTCAAGTAGTATGATTTGAGAGATCTACCAACCATACATCCCCAAGCTGGAGGTTCGTTTACAACTCCCATTCCTACAAAATACTTCACTACGCCCCCAAATCCTAATGCCAATAATAATCTAGCATATCCCCATGTGCCCAAGCAATACATATCTAGTGAAGGGCAAGCATAGGCTGGAACATCCAGAGGGAAAAATGTAGATACTGGAAAAGAAAGGGTGGTAGAGTACCTTAACGAAGCCCCTACAAACATGAACATCGAGAAATTAGGTGAATATGTGGCTGAGGAACTTAAGAAACTCAAAGTAAGTATGTTTGCATTTCAATTATTAAGAGTACCCTCCAAAAGGAATGCAGTCTTAAGAGCTTATCATGCAAATGTAGTAGTACAAGATAAGACAATTAGTGAAAATGTTAGTAGAGAATCTAATTCCCAAGTGTCAAAGGACCAGAGTCAGGGTCAAACATTATCTAGAGACAAAGGGAAGGAAAAATATAAAAACCAAGTTGCCCAAGTTGACACAAAGTTAACTATGTTTCAAGGAAGAACTAAGAAACCTTCCTTTCTGATTTCTATTTGTATCTTTGGGAAGAATCTACATAATTCTCTCATAGATTTAGGTGCTTCCACCAATGTGATGCCATTTTCTATCTATAGAGCATTAGGAATCACTCTTGCTTCCTTGCAAAAGAAGGTTACCCAGCTGGATAGAATAGAAGTGAATGTAGTAGGAGAGTTGAACATGATCCCCATGTAGATTGCTTCAGATCCTAGAGTTCAGTAGGTTATTAACATTCAAGTAGCATAAATCCTTGACTCTTATGGAATGATCCTAGGAAGAGATTTCACTAAGGCCTTGAATGGGTATGTATCCACTGACCAATCTATGTAGCTCCCCTGGAAAGGAGTGCCTAATAAAATAAGGATTGAAAGGTAACCTCAAATGAAGTATGTGATTATAGAATATCAAAATACTTCAAATGAAATATTGGTCTTAGAAGTAGGCATGGGTAATTATTTGTTGGTGGCCTTTCAAGAGGAAGTGGATGCACAAGTTCTTATGTTGCACACCACACCCATTGATTACACAAAAAAATATAACACTGGAGCTTTGGTAGAGACAGTTGAAGATGATGAAGATCTTGAAGACAACCAACTAAGGTTTCAAGATAATTTTTAGGAATTCATCCAAAAGTGTGTAGAAGATCATATCCATTTGGGAAGAGACGTGAATTTTGAGGAGTTGTTGTTG
Source organism: Sequoia sempervirens (assembly GCA_007258455.2). Classification (NCBI taxonomy): domain Eukaryota; kingdom Viridiplantae; phylum Streptophyta; class Pinopsida; order Cupressales; family Cupressaceae; genus Sequoia; species Sequoia sempervirens. The sequence continues at coordinate 224,198,350 of VDFB02000017.1, forward strand.
GCTAGTTGGTGTAGAGTTCATAATGCTTCCCACTCAGAGTTGAAATGTTTCCTATTCCAAATAGCAGTGGAGCAGATACAAAAGTGCATTAATCCCACTCCAACAGTCAAGATTGATATACATAATACTCAAGATGATCCCAAAGGAAAGAAGGTGATGTTTTTTGAAGAACCTTCTAGCAGTGATAGTGCAAGAGATACAACTAAGCGATTTGGGTTTGTTGGTTGTTGGACATTATGATTTGATGGCTCCAAATAAAAGCAAGGTGTTGGGGTAGGGTTTGAATTTGTAGACACCAAAAAATTCCCTCTTACAATACTTTGTCACAACATTGCATTATTTAGACACCTTGTAGCATCTTTTTCCCTAGGTACCCATGTCATAATCTAATTTGTTAAATAAATCTTATTTATTTGACTAATTTCATTTATTCCCTTCCTATGCATAATCCATCCATTCCTCTAATGTTAATTAAATAATTTTTTTTAATTCTTCTAATGTTAGTTAAATAATTTATATTATCTAATTGATGAAATCATAAATTCAAAATTAATTAAATAAATCAAATATTTATTTAATTAATAAAATCTTAAAAAGATATTCCCGCTTTCTTTCCAAAATATGAACTCATGTCTATCTAATTAATTTATTTAATTAGATAATTCATCAATTACTTTTCTCATCTTTTTCAGGATTTATTTCCTTTAAAACAATAAATCAAAATCTTTCTATCTTTTTAAAATCTTATCTCATGTCGTTGTATTTCCTCTTTTGCCAAAAATCAAATCCTTATAGAATCTTATCAAATCTTATCTCTGTCCACATCGAAACTATATAAATATAACCCTTCAGAGCTCATTTGTATCGAATCTTCATCGAGCATCCTCACTCTGTCAAAATCAGTCTTCAATCTTCCATCCATCTTCATATATCACCTTCATCGCATTGTTATGTTGCAGAATTGAACAACCAACATTCCTTCTACAATCAACCTTCAAAATCTTGCATTCTCATGCAGTTGGAGAAGAGCCATGGAAATCAATCAAATATAAGTTTCAAAATTGGTTTGCATGTTCTTTGCTTATTTGAATTTTCATTCTAGTTTGTGCTTCATGGTGCTTGATAGGATTTAATTAGTTTATTGTTTTCAACACATTAAACCTCCTGATTTTTCCCTATCTACATTCTAGTGCCCACCATGGGGCCTTGCCCCATTTTTAACATCTACTTGGAGGTTTTATGATAGGATTTCTCATTCTGGAACTCAATTTTTTGGAAAAAATTTCCGTTTTAGTGCATACGAAGATTTATGTAGCACATCTGAGGGTTTTTGTAGTGCATCCAAGGCTTTTAACAATGCTTTTATAGGTCTTTCGGTGCATTCAGAACTATTTCAGCCCATTTATGGAACAAAATGGTGCTTATAAGGAATAGAATGGCACATATACTCAGTCCATTCCTTTAAAAATTTTGTAAGAAAAAAAATAGTTTTTTTTAGTGCATTTAAGAGTTTTTTTGGTGCATTTAAGGTTTTCTATAGTGCATCTAGCACTGTTTTGGTGCATCTAGCATTGTTTTAGCACATACGAGGTCACTGTTTTAGTGCATATAGTCTCTATTTTAATGCTTTTAGGGTAAATCTTCAAATGGCCATATCTTGATCATATTTTGGTCTTTTTCTGAGATTTTTTTTTTGATATGAGGTATAATTTCATAAGATATCCAACGGTGTAGGTTTTTATCAACTTTGACAAAGTTAAAGTTTTCAAATTCACACATATTCTTCAGCGTATATGAATTTTGTTCTAGCACATTTGTAATTTGTTTCTTTTTGTCTTGGTGACTTGTTAGTGAATCATACAGAGCTAGAAAAGCTTTGGGATCAATCACAACAATAATTTGGAAAGTGAAAAAAACTAGGTGCACTTGTTTAATCTTTCATCTCATTAATCTTCTTTTTCACACATTTCAATTTGGGGCATAAAATCAAATCTTGTTTGATCACTCATTGAAATTGGCTTAAAATGAATTTTTTCTTCAATCACACGTCAAAAATTGGGTCTAAAATTAATCATTGTCTTCCTACACATATTTATTTGGGGTTAAGAATAACACGTGCTTGAATTTTTTTACACACATTTCATTTCTAATCTAAGGGAAATTAATCACTGCGAGTGTGAATCAAGTGTGTGTGTCCTCCAAAACACCTCACTTGGTTCACTTTTATCATACCCTTCTTAGGAGGCCTGCTTGGATCACACACACCTCCAAGGGATGACCTAAATAGAGTGTGAATCCAAAGACACACTCCTTTGGGATTCAAAATCTTGTCACTCTGAGCTAAGCCCCAAAGAACTTTATACCTTTGGGAAGTGAAGGTGAAGGGTGGGTTACCCCTTTCTCCTGGCTTATTGGTAGCATTTTGCTTTCAAATCCCATTAGTCAACCTTGTGTAGACTAGCTTGAGACCTAATTGGTCATACCCCACTTGACTAGTCATAGGGCTTGTTGATGTGTCTTCCATGTGTGCTTGTTTAATAATCATCATTACATTATTAAAATTTCAAAATTCAAACTTTCTTATGTGTCTTGCATGAGTGATTTATGTATGTACATGTATGATCATTCATTTAAACATTTCCAAATCAAGCTAAACACCAAACAAATAAATAAAATTCACTCTACACCTTCTTCCAACACATTCATATCCAATCACTTTCATCCTAATCACCCTTCTTAGCCACATCCTATTCATTTCAGCCTAATAAATTACATCATCCAATCTTATCATTCCACATCATCACCATCACCAACTTAGTCCTAGTCACCACTTGTCAAAATGGTCATAATCATAAACAAGCCCAATCCTAATCATAAGCCCAAATTCATAATCCAAGGGTCCTATCGCTCTAGGCCAAATCATGAGACAACACCTAAGCCCAAGATCATAATTCAAGGAGTCTCTTTCTCTAGTTCAAATAATGAAACAAAACAAAAATCTAAAATCATACTTTGAGGGGCTTCTCCTACCACCTCTAATAATGACATGAATGATGTTTCATACTTTGAAGAACAAATCGATGTGCTAGAGCTTACACACATGTGCAACACCATGCCCACATTTGAACACAAAGTCCTAGCATCCCAACTTCAAAACCTCCTTCAAACACTTCACTAAATACCCCAACCCATAGACCACAAAACCATACAAAGCCTTCAAATCCTCTTCCAATATTTTCAACAAATTAAATCACCTCAAATCCAACACCTCCTAGCTTAAGCTAATCAATTCATGGACACTTTTAAATCCAACAACCACAACATCATCATATATCCATTCATTATCACCCTTCCACCTCATACCAATCTAATCCATCCACTTCTTCGTATGTCAATGCCACATCATGGCAAATGCAAGTGAATTTAAGTCCACCTGGGCAACAAAATCAGGAGCCTTTAAGTCTTAATGCAACCATTCACAAGGGGAAAACTAATCTAGGTTATGTACTCTCTAATTATATCATACCACTATCCAATCAAATACTTATCCCTAAGGAATTATGTCCTAGTCCTAGTCCACTGTCCTCTCCACCTTCTAATCCATCAAACTCTTCATTACCCCCACTATCATCTATTGCTCCATCAAATCTATGCCCTAAATTCAAACATTTCAAAAGTAAACCTATGGAATTACCCAATTCCACCCATACACCTACAAAGGATGTGATCCAAGGGCTACTAGCAAGGAATCAAACATCGCCATGTCGTCGAACTCATATTTTTGAACCTACCAAAGAGTATTTAAACACCATGCCTATTCCTCCAACCCCATCATGTAGTCTCCCTCTTGAGCCTATTCAAGAGTATTCCGCATTAAGTCCAAGTCAACCTCCATCATGTCTCCATGTTGTTGGCCATCTAGAACATGTTGAGTCCATTCAAGAGTCATCCCCTTCCACCTCCATTCAAATAAGTCATGAGGTATGTCAAGATAATAATCCTAACATGAGGAAACATTACCCCCTCATCCACATAAAGATCAACATCCTCCTAATGATTCTATTCATAACACACCTAATGTTATTCATGATCAATCTTTCATCTTTGATCAAGACCCCTTTCATGATCAAGAAGACCATGATGATCCTCTTACCCAACTTTATGAATTCCATGGTCAAGCACTTTCCACCTCACCCATCCATGATGCACAAACATCCAATTCCTACAATGATATAAGTTCCTCCAAAGCACACATAGAAGATCAAACAAATACCTTGGATCTAAGTGAACACAATGCTAATCAAGATCCTAATGATACTTCATCACCCAATATCAACCCCATTGCATGTCCTCCATCATATCCTATTGGTATTTCCACCCTCATTCATGAATTTTCCTCCTTAGAACAAAAACAACCATTATCTTCCCTTGCATCATTTTCTCCATCCAATAAGGAACTCGTGTCTAGTGTTTCACCTACACCTAGTTCTCTTGTCCATTGTATACTCCAAAACATGAACCACCAAGGTAAAGGCTTAGGCCTTCATGAACAAGATATTTTGGAGCCTATACATGTCAAAGTCCCTCCACACTCTTTTGTTCTTCGACATACACCCCAAGGAAAACAACCTAAAGATGTTGGTACTCCCTCCATCCATCCTATGTCCACTTTCTACAATAAATCCTATTGTATCCCTAAAACACATGTTTCCATCTCTCCTCCATCATCCTACAAATGTCAAAAGCATGTTACCATACACCAACCACCATCAAATTTTCCACCATTACTTCCAACTCCTAATATCCCTCCATCAACTTTGCCACCATTACTTCCAACTCCTAATATCCCTACCATCCAATCCTCTTATCCATCTACCCATAAACCCTCTAAGCATCTTAATCATGACCAATCAATGCACACATTGTATAAGCATAAAGCTTCCAATCATTCCACCATACCAATGGGATTCAAAAGAAAAAAAATGAATGCCTCTACCTATAAAGTTAAAAATCCTAAAAATCCTCATGCCTTAGTGAATCAATGCAAAATGTCAAATCCAAGTACATATAAAAAGTTATATAATCCTATACCTCCAAAAGTAAAGGAAAAAACTAAAATGGTTTGGGTCCCTAAAGAAAAAATAAATCAAATCAAACGATGCATCCACATCACAAAAATACAAACCATCTAATTCCACCTCACATTCCCACTCTATTCAAAAATATCAAATTCCCAAACCCCAAAAGCAAAATAAAATTCATAAAAATACTAAGTCTATGTGGGTACCTAAAGCACTTCATCACCCATCTCCCAAGAAAACATCTCTATTTCTTCCTACACCCCATCCGTGTATGAAAAGATTCAACATTTATCACAGTATGTGCAACCATTGGTCATGGTTCCCTTCCATTTCACAACAATTCCAAATACCTCCATCTCCTCACCCTTCACTCATTATCCTACATATCTCCCCCACCATCTTCCTATGGTCCATGCTTTTGGCTAAGCCTCCTCATTCATCTTTTCCATAAGTCCCATATAATCCCTATCATCTTCCGTACAAAATTTGCATCATAATCTATTATTTTCCTCTATAATCCACATCATAATCCATCATCTACCTACTCCATCTCCCTTTTATGTCATCCCTTACCAACATCTATGAGCATAATGACACTTGACATGGTCCATGCAATGACATACATCCCTAGTGGGACTATCAACTTTCATGCAACTAGACACTTGAGTCCTTCTTATCCATATTTCCCTTCTCCTATCCAAAATGTCAAAAATAAAATTAAAAAAAAAAAAATTAAAATGAAAAAAATAAATAAAGAGAAATCCCTTCATCCAACGGTGAAAACCTGGTAAACAGGCACCCTGGATAAGTACCATGATGAAAAACTAGCAAACAGGCATCATGTGTAGGTTGATCTTCTATGTCACTTACACATGGGGGCACAATGTCTTATCTATCCAACCTATCATTTTCAAATCATATCATTTCCATCCTACCTATCATCTTTAGCCATCATACATACCTATCATATTAAGTCCACTTATCCACCATTTTCCTTTTGATCTTGATTAAGACATGGGGGAAAAATTTTGAAACATGTTTTTTGGGTATCTCTTGACATACCTCATCCTATCTAATCCAACCAGGTCATTATCCTGTTGTCATACATTTTTTCTATAAAAATCCTAAGTCTTGTACCTAGAATGGGGCATGTTATTCCTATGCAACATAGTCTTTGGAGATCACATCCTTTCTCTCTTATGATTCATACATCCATATCATTCATTTATCTATCATGAGCCTTTTATCCCTTATCCCATCACCCACCCTTGCACCTAGACTTGGTTTTCCCCTTGTCATTGGTATCTAGCACAAAGGCTACTAGAATTTTCATCCTTTGACACATCAAAACATTTCAAAAATTCCAAAAAAATCAAAACAAATTTCAAAAGTCCAAAAAAATCAAAACATTTTAAAAAGCCAAAAAAATCATATAATGTCAAAATCCAAAAAAGCAACAAAATCCAAGCAATAATCCAAATGCAATTCAATCCCTAATCCATACCAATCAAGTTGATCAATCTTATCAAATTATCCAATCACATCCTTTGGTCCGATCCTTATCCCGTCATTAAACCAAATCAACCAATCAATCAATAAATTATCATAATCCTTGTGTTGATCTAGGGATATAGCATTCCCTAGTGACAACACTATCATCATCATCAATCGATCCAATTAATCATCAGTTTATAGCTTGGGAAATTCTTTGTTTTATTTGTATCATTTGTGCATGCTTGCTTTTGCTTTCTTGTGTGTTGTCATTTTATCTTGCATTTGTATCAAATCCATATCATTCCAGCTAATATTCATATCTTGTGTATGTTGGAGTAGTTTTTTGCACTATTCTTTGCATCTAAGGTCACATCATACCTTTTGTGCATTAGGACTTTAATGCTCTAAGTTCACTTCCTCATATGTCTAGACAAGGTTGTATTAGCTGGGGCACAGACAATAGTCACCTTGGTCCTTATATCTTGGTGCATAATGTCTAGTGCTATATCAAACATCATGGTTTCTCACCTTCATTGCAACATAACATATCTTTCACCTCCTTCATCCACTTTCTATCTTGCATCATTCATCTTATCCTCTCTTTATCATTTCATTTCGAGAGCCTACTCATGTTTGCCTGCCTATCCTCTCGAGGGGGCATCCCATCATTCCATCATCACCATCATATTTTGATATAATCCATTTTCCTCTATCCATACCTTAACTTCTTTGAAATGATGTTACTCACACAACTCTCATCATCTCAAAGAGGGGCAAAATGTAGACACCAAACAATGCCTCTTATACTTTGTCACAACATTGCATCATTTAGACACCTTGTAGCATCTTTTGCCGTAGGTACCCATGTCATCATCTAATTAGTTAAATATATCTTATTTATTTGACTAATTTCATTTATTCCCTTCCTATGCATAATCCATCCATTCCTCTAATGTTAATTAAATAATTTATATTATTTAATTAGATTAAATCATTCTATCCATTCCTCTAATTTTAATTAAATAATTTATAATATTTAATTAATTAAATCATTTCTATTCAATTCTTCTAATGTTAGTTAAATAATTTATATTATTTAATTGATGAAATCATAAATTCAACATTAATTAAATAAATCAAATATTTATTTAATTAATAAAATCTAAAAAGATATTCCTTTCTTTCCAAAATCTGAACTCATGTGTATCTAATTTATTTATTTAATTAGATAATTCATCAATTATCCTTCTCATCTTTTTCAGGATTTATTTCCTTTAAAACAATAAATCAAAATCTTTCTATCTTTTTAAAATCTTATCTCATCTCGTTGTATTTCCTCTTTTGTGAAAAATCAAATCCTTATTGAATCTTATCAAATCTTATCTTTGTCCACATCAAAACTCTATAAATCTAACCTTTCACAGGCCATTTGTATCGAATATTCATCGAGCATACTCACTTTGTCAAAATTAGTCTTTAATCTTCCATCCATCTTCATCTATCACATTGATTGCATCGTTATGCTATAGAATTGAGCAACCAACATTCCTTCAACAATCAACCTTCAAAATCTTGCATTATCATGCAGGTGGAGAAGAGCCATGGAGGTCAATCAAATCTAAGTTTTAAAATTGGTTTTCATGTTCTTTTTTAATTTTAATTTTCATTCTAGTTTGTGATTCATGGTGCTTGATAAGGTTTATTTATTTTGTTATTTTCAACATTAAACCTATTGATTTTTCCCTATCTACAGAATTGATTAGTCCAAAAGGTAAGACTTATTTCGCAGCTCATAGACTCTAATTTCACTGCACCAATAATGTTGTCGAGTATGAGGATCTAATTCATGGATTGCTTATGGCATTGAGAAAAAAAAGGTTAAAATTCTCCAAGTGTTTGGAGATTTTGAGTTAGTATTTAAGCAAGCTAGGAGGCAATACTCATGTCATGATAGAAGGATGACTAATTATAGGAATAAAGTATGGAACTTATTGATGGATTTGATGCTTTCATTATTCAATTGATACCATGTAGCAAAAACAAAACTACAAACTCTCTAGCTCGGGTAGCTAGAACCCTACAACCACTATCTCTCTCTGGCTTGAAGAAATTTACTGTGGAATTAAACCCAATACCTTCAATACTGGACAATGTGACTAGTTTCTAGGTGTTTGAAGATGATAAGCATATTTTAGGTTTCATCACCAACTCCAATGTATTCACCTCTCAGATCATTGATGAAGTCGAACCTCAAGAAGCAGAAATGGACCTAGAAGGGGTCATTAATTTGAAGACTAATACTATTCCAATGGGAATGGTATAGTTAGAGAGTATTTTTTATCTTGAAAAGATAAAAGATTAGGAGCAAGAAACCAAGAAGGAATCCATCAACAGTCAATGTGATGCATATAATATGGGGACTCTAGAGAATGTTAAGAATGTCTTCATTGGAAAAATGTGTACTCAGGAGGAAAGAAAAGGAATTGTTGATGCCCTACATACATATCAAGATGTAATAGCTTGGAGTTATGAAGATCTAAATACATATGAAATATCAATTATTACACACACCATTCCTCTTAAGCCAAGAGCTAGACCTTTCAAGCAGAGATAGAGACCAATCAACACCTTGTTGGAGCCTATTATTCAAAAGGAGGTGTAGAAGTTACTCTCAGCATGAATTATATTTTTGGTAAGGCATTCGACCTGGGTTGCAAATTCAGTTCCAATAAGAAAAAAATAATGGAGAGATTAGATTATTTGTTGTCTTTAGGAACCTTAATAAGGCATTAGGAAAAGATAATTATCTAGTCCCTTCATTAGATGAGGTGCTTCAGATTGTAAATGGATTTGAAATGATGTCTTTTCTATCTGGTTACTCTGGTTATAACTAGGTTATGATGCAGTATGAAGACAAGAATAAGACTATCTTTACTACAAAGTGGGGTACTTTTGCTTACAAGAGAATTCCCTTTAGCCTAATCAATGTTGGGGCTAAATTATAAAGAGCCATGGATATTTCCTTTAAAGATATCATTGGTAAGTGCATAATTATTTACATGGATGATCTGCATGTCTTTTCCAAAAGGAGAGGTGATCACATAGTAGACCTATGCATAGTGTTTCAAAGGTGTAGAGAGTTTGGCATTTCACTTAATCCCAAGAATTGCATATTTGGGGTTACTAAAGGAAAAATACTAGGAAATTTTATCTTAGAAAGAGGAATTTCTATTGAGCCTAAACAAGTGGAAGCCATACTCAAGATTTAGCCACCGGCTAGTAAGAAAGAAATGAAAGCGTTCTTTGGAAAAATCAACTTTGTGAGAAAGTTCATCACTGGATTTGTAGAAATAGTCAAGCCATTGAATGCAATTCTACAGTAGGAAGAAAATTTTGAATGGAGTGTTGAGGTGAAGGAACCATTTTCAAAAATTAAGAGAGCAATTGTTGAAGCTCCAGTTTTAGTAAGCCCTAACTATGCCAAGCCCTTTTATATATATTCATTTTCCTCTAATAACTCTTGTGTTGGCATGTTAACTCAAAATTCTGATCAAGGGAGTGAGAACCCCATAAAATTTATGATTTTCCCTTTAAAATATGTAGAATTAAGGTATCCAAGTGTGGAGAAGCATGCATATGCCTTGGTGAGAGTTGTAAAGAAATTCAGAAATTATATTCTAAGGAACAAGGTTTTGCAGTAGTTCCTTATCTTGCAGTCAAGCTGCTATTGATATAAAATGAATTAGGAGAGCACATAGCCAAGTGGGTAACCATGCTACAAGAGTATGATATTGAGATTCATCCCATGAAGTTATTAAGAGGAAAAGGGTTAACCAGGACAATTGCTGAAATGAGTCTTTACCTTGCAGCCCAACATTACCACCTTCAAGATGTATCTCCAGGGGACTAGTACAATGATATTATTTATTACCTCTTGAGCCAATAATGTCTTGAACATCTTAATTCAGTATAGAGGAGATATTTGCATCTGAAAAGTGATATTTTTATGATGAAAGGAGTTGTTTTCTATAAGAAAAACCATGAGGGTATATACTTAAGGTGCTTAGGAAAAGAAAGAGCTGAGAAATTAAAGGAAAAGTTTCATGATAGATATGGTACAAGCCATGGATCTACACCATCTACAACTAATTGGATTCTAAGGTCTAGATATTATTGGCCCACATTTTTCAAAGATGCACAAAACCATGTCAGAACCTGTCATGTGTGCCAGACTGCAACAAGCACAGAGAAGTACGCATCTCTTTCACTCCAACTAGTTATAGAGGTAAAACCATTTGCACAGTGGGGATTGGACTTCATAGGTCCATTCAATCAACCTTCTTATGTAGGCCACATGTATATCCTTACTATCACTAATTATTTTACAAGATGGAATGAGGCTCTTGCTTGCAAGCATTGCACTTCTGAAGTGGTAATCAATTTTCTTGAATTAGGTATCATTAATCGCTTTGGTTGTCCATTGGCTTTAATTTGTGATAATGATCTTGCATTTTCATCATTGAAAATTTATAATTGGACCTTTGATCATGGAATAATCATTAAGTTTGCATCCAATTACTACCCATAGGGAAATGTATTGGATGAGTCTTCCAATAAGAACCTTTTAACGGTCATTTGTAAGCTCTTAGAGAAGATTCCCAAGGATTCACACACTCAACTTAGATTTGTTCTTTAGGCTAACCATACCAGACATAAAACATCCTTAGGAACCTCTCCTTACCACCTTGTGTATGGTCTAGAACTTGTATTTCTTGTTCAGTTGAAGATCCCCACCCTATAGTTCATTAATGAATACTATGATGAAGGGGATAAGCATGAAGCCCATCTAGTTGAATTGTTGCACCTTGAAGAAAGAAGAGATCAAACCTTAGAGAACTTTTCTAAACATTAGGGTGTAGTTAATAGATGGTTTGATAGAAGAGCCAAGGTAAAATCCTTTAGAATCTTTGGCTTGGTTCTTTACGAGGTTAAAGCACGTGACCGTAAAGGGGAGCATGGAAAATTTGACAAACTTTGGCTTGATCCTTACCATATTTTAGAGATATTGGGAGACAATTTTTTTTGTTTGAAAACTCCTCTCACTGGAGAAGTTGTCCCACTACCTGTCAATGGGCAGTATTTGAAGTATTATTTCTAGTCCTGAGTTATGTAACTCTTCTCTTGTACATATTTAGGTTGGTTCTTCTTTTTCTTTCTTTTCCTTTTAGCTTGGTTTTATTTTTCTTTTGGTTAGAGTAGGTTTGTTTGCTTTAGAGTAGGTTTCCTTTTTATTTGCTCTTGCTTTTGATTTTTTGTTCTCTTTGAGGCTTGTTGCACCTGCATGGTAGTCATTATGTTATCTAGGTTTGTTCTAAATATTTCTTTTACAAAATTCAATCATCCTTCCAAAGTCAGTTGGTGAAGGTCCTTTATTTGTTGTCATATGTATTAAATACTTTGACTAGATGAGTTGGGGGATTGAGATAAATCTAGAATGTATTTGGGTCTCATATTTCTACATAGATCTTTAAAATCCCAAGGTTGCATATAGTCCTTATGAATTCTGGATAGGTGAAAAATATTATATTCCACTTTAGCACCATTGTGGTTCTTAGCCTTGAGTGTGAGCTTCATTGCTTATAAGGTGAAAGCGGAAGTTTAAAAGATATTAAAAGAATATCAAACGAAAAAGAAAAAGAAAAAATCCTAAAAATCAAAAGAAATATTCACCTCATTAGGAGTATCCTAGTATCTCTACCAGGGCTATGGACACCTAACTGGTAGTAGAACTATGCTTAGGAGGACCACAAAAATAACCTCATCGGGGCTATGGATGTCTGACTTGCAGTGAGGCTCTATCTAGGATGCTTTTGGAGTCAGACCAAGTTTGGTTCTTATTGCAACCAAGGAAAGGGAAATGAATACATGTGAACACACTTTTACCCTAGTATAGGAAAGGTTTACTTTCCTATGAGTTCTGAAGCTATGCTAAATTGGTGACCTAATGTAAGGACTGAAACTAGATATTTTGGGTTCTTGATTCTAGTTTGTCATTGAAATGCTCTGTAGCATTTTCCCACTAGGAGTTTGTTGGAATATTTCTTTGAGAGATTTTTTTTGGCTACTTGTGTTGTCATTTATGGCAACTAGAGTTAGTAGTATGATCCATAGTATTAGAATACATATACCGATAGTAAGTATGAAAAACAGGACATCTGATTGAACAAGTAAAACTCTGCATGATATCACTCACTATCGGATCATTATTTCATCGTTTGGACCCCCTAGGGAATATTTCTTAGCAATTACACTATACTCTAGTAAGTTTTATGGTGTGGTATTAAGTTAGAGTTGGAGTTAATATATTCAGTATCATGATTCATGGCTTATTTTCCATTGTGGCTAACATGCTTCGTATGGCAGAGCTTGAATCTATGTAGAATATGTATTTCATTATCTCTTATTTTTGGAACTTTATTTTTTGGGTCCCTACTAAAGTCTATCCAACTAGTGTGGGTTTACTTTACTTCTAATTAGAGATGTGAGCCAACATAAAGAAAAATATTGTATCCTATTGTGAGCCCTACATACTTTGAATTTCTGGTTAGTAGGTATATAAAGCAGATCGGTAATTCATTTTAATATAGATATGAAGGTGTGTGTGCGAATGTGGGAAAAAGGAGTATGTATGCATTTGGTGAAGAGTGAAAAAGTGAAAATCAATTTTTGTATGTTAAGCAGTGCAGTGTAGAAGCAGAGCAGAGTAGAAGTGTGCCCTGGTCAAGTGATCTAGAATCTGATATTGAGCTTCATTGGAACTGAATCCAAGCATTTGTTGATTTTATTCTCTCAGTTCAAAGTTCTTTTGTAGACTTTATTATATTTGTGGGAAATGAGCCTCTTTCTTTTGAGCAATGAGCTCAAGGCATTGTGCTTGAATACAAGTGCATTCCCTTTTTTTATTTACTTTTAATAGAGTAAACATTGTGGATTGATCTCCACGGTGGTTTTTCCCCTAAGAGGGTTTCCACGTAAACATATCTATGTTATGGTGTTCATTAATGTTCCTAAATGCTTTAATTTGTTATATGATAAATTAAGTTCTATTAATGTTGTTTATAATTTTAGATCTATTTTGAAAGTAGAAATCATTGAAAACTGATTCACCCCCCTCTCAGTGTTCCTAGTGTCCAAAAATTTGTATCTAAGCTTTGGTTCCTCTTCAAAAATTTAATAGCTTGAGGTGAATCTTGAATCTCAATAGATGTTGGTGGTATTCAACAGCAACTTATGGTGGCACTTAATGATCTTGATCAATCTAAAGAAAAGATCATGGAACTAAAAGAAAATCTTGCAGATGCTGACAAATTCATTCAATCTTTGAAGGATAAGATAAATGGGTCAAGAGAAAAGAGAAAAGAGTTGTGTGACTAGTTGAAGCAAAAAGAAAGAAAAGGTCTAGATGGTGTCAATCTAAATCAAACCCTAAAATAAATAATAGAAGAATATGAAAAGCTAGCCAAAGACACTGCAACTCTAAAAATTGAGATGGAATCCATGACAATGAACTTTATCAAATAGATCAAACAAAGAAAGAAGAATGAGGAGAATCTTTCCTAGTCTCTGAAAGAAAAAACTGAAGAATGTAGCTGAATTAACAGTAGAACCATTTAGTTGGAGGTAAAACTGCAACATGCTAGAAACTATGAACATGAGATTGGAAGATAAATAGTTACTCTTGGAAACAAGCTTGCTACTACAAATTCATTCAAGGATAAATTCAAGATAAGCTTTGATAAGATTGATGAGATAACCAAAAGTGAGAAGAATACAAATTATGACAAGGTAGGTCTTGGCTATGAGAAAGGTGAAAGCTCTAGATCTGAACAAAAGAACTCTAAAAAGCAAAACGAAGGAAGAAGACATCCGAAAAGGCAACCCAATGATAAAAAAATTAATGGATATTTTTTTGCTTGTAATAAATTTTGGCATATGGATTCTTAGTGTAGAAGAAGGATAAACCCTAGTACTCCATCATTTTTTGGTCAATGTTTTAAATATAAGAAGTAGGTTCATGGGGCATTAGAATGCAGAAGCATGCATGCAATACAAGTAACATTAAATTCTATACCTGTGGAAGATTTGGACATGTTGCTAATAAATGTAGGTCTAGAGGAAATAAGAGGAATGGCTGGTATAGAAATAAAGGTCTGGTATGTTTTCATTGTAAGAATCTTGGACACCTTGCAAAATTTAGTTGGAACAAAAACATGAATAAAAGAGGTTTGGTTTATCAAGGAAGAAATTCATAGAAAGACAATAAAGGAAAAGAAGAAGCATATACATGGAAGAGATAAGAGATCAGATGAAGAAAACATGGGTGAAGAAAAGTGAATCTGATGAAGGAAACAAGGTTGTATTGGAAGTTTCCTCTGGTAGCTCTTCCGACAATTAATATTAGGCTAGTGGCCTAGGGGGAGTTTTTCATGTAAATATCTTGTTCCCCTATGTTAAATTGGCACTGAATTGTTTGATGTCATTAGTCATCATGTTATTCATTAATGGAAGTTCATCAATCACATGTTGAATCAGGTGAAATGGTATTGGTCCGAAGTCAAATTTTTTGCTTGTTGTCTAAGTTTGTAGAGTGACCAGAATTTCTAGGGCAACACATTTAATGCGACAGAAAGTAAAATAAGTGAAGTTAGGAAAGGGGCATTTGGAACTCTAATTCATCTTTGTACATTGAAGGAAAATAGTTTGAGAGCATTTTCTACAAATTTCAAAGGTGCAAAAGGTGATCCTTGCAGTGAATTTCCAGGTATTTCTGTTGATCATTAATTGGGTATTTGCAAGATCATGACGGCCCAAAAAGTGGCAATATGATGAGTATGTGGCTAACAAATTTTTTCTACCCAAAATTGATGAAATGAAAAGAGTTTTCAAAGGAGATTCTCATCTTTCCACCAATATAAATTATGCTTTACTTTGAATTTAATAAGTAATTATTATTCATTTTCTATTCAAATTATGACTAATGTCCTGATTGATAGACTAGTTGAAAAACATCTATAGCTTTCAAATGGTATCACATTTTTTGAATCCAAAACATGTGTCACATTCTATGCTTCACATAGTATAGGATTAAAAAATAATAATAATAATTTCATGAATTTTTGACCATGTTAAGGTGGTCAGACATAATTTTTTTTTATATTTTTTTAAAACTTGTAATAAAAAATTCATAATTAATTATTTACTTGGAAAAAATTAGAAAAAAGTGTGCATCACATAGGGACATGAGTCCTCAACTTATATCTCAAATATTGTAAAAAAAATATTATCATTTTATTGTGGTTAGGGTGGTTAGACAGACACTTCTTATTTTTCCCCTAAAATTTAAGTACTACTACATTGAAATTTCAAATTTTCACCAAAGAGTTTTTTTCCTTTTTTAAACAAACCTAGTAGTTTAGAAACTACATTCAATTTGCTATAGATTCTATTCTTACATATTTTTAAAATTATATAGATAACTTATTCATTTTTTTATGTCAAGTTGCCTAACTCTGATTTTTCTAATTTTTTTGCCACTTAAGGACCTACTTTTTCCATAATGATCATACACATATCCAATTTCATATCTATTTTTGCAATCGGTATAACTCTGTTCGGCGCGAATCATGAACCAATTCAAACGAACCTTAACTCTAGATGAGTATAGTCAAAAGATTAAGGATGAAAGGAATTTGTTTCCACTCACTGATTTTAGGAAGCTTGAAGGATCTAAGCATAAAAGTTTGGATATATGGAACGAATATCCTCATTTCGTCAATCCTGAAATAATTTAGTTTGTTTTGAACAAATTTTATGGTGATATCCTCACTCTAGACAAACCTTATCAAATTACTAAGGATGTGATTAGAAATCTAATAGGCTTATGCAATATTGGTGATTTACTTAAGAAGAAGTCTATTCGTAATGTTGAGGTTGAAGCCCTAACTAGAATTAGAGGAGATCAGAGGGCTCTGATAATTGAATTCATTAAATATCCTTTGACAAGGTATGTGGAACATGGAATCCCATATAAAATCTTCTTCAAAAACTGAGAAGGATCAACCTTGGCAGGTGTTGTGTATATCGCTCATAAAATGATAATTGAAAATGAAGATTTTGACCTATGTAGTCTAGTAAAGGATCAACTAATGGAAAATGTTCAATGATAGGGACAGGGTTGGATTGAATCAATCACTGACTCAATGCTTCGGGTCTCAACTTTGATAACCCCTTGGTGTCACTTCCTCCACCACTCAACCTGTAGGTCCTATGCTACCTAGGCACCCCTGGTTCCTCTGCCAACCTTGCTATAAATTCAAGTCCATAAACCAAGCCAAACTTGGTGCTCTTCCTCTCATGCAATTCCTAGCCCTTAATACTCTTAAAGACTAGCTCACCTCCAAATACTCCCAAATATTGTTGTAGGGGTGTGAAAAGATTCCATGGCCTCAAAATCATTTGACAAAGGCTCCTGATCAACCTCCATTCAAATTGTTCTCCATCGCTTTCAAGAAAATGCTTTTCTTGGGTTTGAAGGTTTGTAGCCTTGAGCCCCCAATTAGGTCGCTGAACAGGGGAAAAATGCTTTTTCTTTCTAAACCCACCAAGTAACTTGGTTATTTTCTTAGGAAACATGTTTCACTTTCTCTCACCTCCAATATTCCTATGGTTTCAAGACTGCTCAGGGTCCATATTGTCCAGACACCAAAAAGGTCAAGAAACTAGGGTTTCCTTAGCTTTCTCAGGCTGATTCAAGACTGGTGAAAATTTCTTCATTCAAATGGATTGTTAAAGGCTCTTCCTTGTCACCATGTAGAGCCAAGGAACTCCCCTAAATCCTCAAAAAATAATTTCTTAAACAACTTCACTCCCCTGCAAATTATTCATGTTGTCCTTTATCCTTTTCCTAGCCGGGTTCTCACTGTCTCACCTAGGGTAAGGCCTTTCTCTTGACTCCTGCACCCACAAAAAAACTAACTCCTACCATATTTACAAGCATGGAGGTAGGGAAAATTTCCCAAAAGTTTGTACAAATTGTATGGTGGGAAGGTGCTTTAAGCCTCCATCTTTCCTACACTGCTTGATTAAGCCAAAAACACAGAAAATCAAAGTCTTTTACAAATACAAATTAAAAAAACACTACAAAATCAAAAATAAAGGCTTCCAAAGATTGTATAAGCCTCACACTACATTCTAGACATAGTAAAATATAGAATCACACCATTAAAAATCAGTTTCAACACAAGAATACAGGAAAACTGCCTTTCCAACGTTGTTTTCTGCAATTTCTCAAAACACAGTCCTTACAAAACTTTTTCTAAACTTGTGCAAAGGTCAAGGATACCTTTAAATATGCCTCCCAATCAGTTTAGCTTCTTGGGTCGAGGCTTAGATGACCTAAAATGCATTTTTGTAAAACCCAATCTGTTTTCAAGCACTTAGGCAATTTTAACAATTTAGCCAAAATGAAGAGTAAAAAAAATACTTAACTCTTGTTAACCTCCTTCCAACTAAGAAAAACCATCCCTAAGTCACCACTAATGGTCTACATGACCTTACACAACAAAATTAAACATTAACCAAAAACTTCAAAACTTAAACCTTGCTAGGTGCTCCAACTCAGGTGCTCCTGCACCATTCTCCCCCTCTCAGGCCAAACCACTAAGGAGAGGAAGGAGGGAACAATGTCAAGTCAATTCCAAGTTTCTTGAACTGGTCTTCCTATATCCAAGTGGCTTCTAATTTTCGTTTGTTCTTCCACTTGATAAGGTGCTCCATGTACACCTCATGTATGGTAGCTTTCTGCACTCTTGACTGTAAAACCTTCTCTACTTGAAGCTTGTCTTGTTGATGAAAGTTCACATTACTGATGTCTTTGAGAAATTCTTGACTGATCTAACCCTCATCATTGATTGATCCCTTGTACTTGATCAAATCAGCAATGTTGAACACTGAGAGATGCCCAAATCTGATGGTAATTCCACCTTATATGCATTCTTGCCATATTTGGCCAACACCTTGCATGGACCCACTCTCTTCATTTGCAACTTGGTGGAAATCCCCTTCTACAATTTGGATTTTTTGAGGTGAACTATAACATAGTCCCCAACTACAAATTGTACATCTCTCTTTGTCAAATCAACTTTTTCCTTCAACTTTTGGGTTGCTGTTGTAACTGTTTGCTTGACCTGCTCATGGATCTCTTTCATTGTCTGAGTGAAGTCTTCCACATGTCCACTCCTATTCTCCATTGATCCAAGGTCTCTGAGTTCACAAATACCTCTTGGGTGCATCCCATACACCACTTCAAATGGACTTTTCCCTGTAGTTCTATTAACACTGTCATTGTATGCATATTCAGCTTGAGAAATCACCATATCCCATGTTTGTCCATACTCCTTGGTTAAACATCTTAAAATATTTCCTAACACTCTGTTGACCACCTCTGTCTAACCATCGGTCTAAGGATGGTAAGTTGATCCAAATGACAGATTTGTTCCCAATCTGCTCCATAAAGTCTTCCAAAAATGGCTCATGAATTTCACATCCCTATCAGATATAATGCTCAATGGCAATCCATGGATTCTTACAACTTCCCTGAAGAAGAGATGGGCTATGTAACTTGCATCATGTGTAGTCTTGCAAGGGATAAAGTGACTCATCTTGCTAAATCTATCAACAACTACATAAACACTATCAAAACAAGTTTTGGTCTTAGGAAGACCTACCACAAAATCCATTCTCACACGCTCCCATG
This sequence comes from Sequoia sempervirens, assembly GCA_007258455.2. Classification (NCBI taxonomy): domain Eukaryota; kingdom Viridiplantae; phylum Streptophyta; class Pinopsida; order Cupressales; family Cupressaceae; genus Sequoia; species Sequoia sempervirens. Next base: position 224,217,739 of record VDFB02000017.1, read on the forward strand.
GTCTGTTAGGAATGGGAAGGGGCTGATACAAACCAACATTGCTAGCTTCCCCTTTGGCTTTCATGCAAACTACACACCGCTCCACATATCTTCTAACATCTCTTGCCAATTTAGGCCAATAATAGAACCTTTGCACTAGTTCTAAAGTTTTATTAATACCAAAATTCCCACTAAGACTGCCATTATGTTTTTCTTGAATCAAATTTTCCCTCATTGACCCTCTTAGGACACACAACAGATTACCCTTAAATAACAGTCCATTTTGAAGTGTATACTCAGCATATTGACTATGAAAATGATTCTCAAAATGAGAGCATACCTTGTAGGCTTCTAAGAAATCTTCATCCTAACCATAGAGGTCTTTCAAACTCTCTAATCCAATGCTTTTCAGCTGTATCTCTTGGACTGTCAACAAGCTTCTGCTTAATGCATCTGCCACCTTGTTCATTTTCCCTTTCTTGTGCTTGATGGTAAAAGTGAAAGCTTGGATGTATTCCATCCATTTAAAATGCCTATTACTTAGCTTCTCTTGGGTGTTAATGTAACTGAGTGCTTGGTTATCAGTGAAGACCACAAACTCTTTGGGCAACAAATAATGCCTCCACTTCCTAAGGGACTAAACTAAAGCATATAACTCAAGATCATAGGTGGAGTATTTTTGTTTGGCTTCATTGAGATTTTCACTAAAGAAGGCTACAGGCCTACCTTCTTGACTAAGTACTCCTCCTACTGCTACTCCACTAGCATCACACTCAACTGTGAATAACTTGTCAAAACTAGGCAACAACATAATTGGTTGGGTTGCTACTTCTTGTTTCAGTTTTTCAAACCCTTTATCAGCCTCTAAAGTCCACTTAAACTTTGTTTTCATACCACCCTTGATAGTATCTAAGACTAGTGCACATATTCCATTGAAATTCCTTATGAATTTTCTATAGAATTGAGCTAAACCATGAAAACTTCTTACCTTTGTTGCTGTGGTTGGTGTAGGCCAGTTTAGGATGGCTTCCACCTTCCTTGGATCCATCTTCAACGTTCCTTGGGATACTACAAAGCCTAGATACACAAGTTCTTGTTTGAAGAACTGACACTTCTCAAGGTTAATTGCAAATTTTTCTTCTTGCAGCCTTCTAAGTACCATCTCCACATGCTTCAAGTGTTCTACTGCTGTCTTACTGAAAATTAGTATGTTATGAAGATAGACTACTACAAAAATCCCTGTGAAATCCTTAAGCACCTCATTCATTAGTCTCATGAATGTGCTTGGGGCATTTGAGAGGCCAAATGGCATCACTTTCCACTCATATAACCTATCATTTGTCTTAAAAGTTGTCTTCCACTCATCACCTTCCTTAATTCTAATTTGATGGTAGCCACTCTTGAGGTACAACTTGGTGTAATACTGTGCTCCTCCAAGGCAATCCATTAAATCTTCAATTCTAGGTATTGGGAACCTATACCTAATGGTGATCCTATTAATTTCTCTAGAATCAGTACAAAGTTTCCACTTACCTCCTTTCTTAGTTGCCAAAACCATTGGGACTGCACATGGGCTGATGCTCTTTTGTATTAGACCTTGATTTAGCAATTCTTCCACTTGACTAGCCACCTCTTGGTTCTTCTCAGTTGTAAGCTTGTATGCTGCTTTGTTAGGAAATGAGGCTCCAGGTATGAAGTCAATTTGATGACTTATTGCTCTCGTTGGTGATGGAGTTGCAGGTGTTCCATCACTCACTATACTCTTGTACTTATCAATCAACTTTTGGACTGCTTCTAGTAAGACTGTCCTTTCAGCCTTTTCTTCCTCTTTGGATTGCATCATGATCACATACCCTTCATTCCCTTGGTGTAGATCCTTGAGAAAATCCTTGCCACTACTCAACATGATGTTAGGAACCTTTGACTGCCCCTCATCTTCCTCTGTCAATGACTGCAACTTGAAGGTTCTTCCATCCTTCTTGAATGAAATGGTGTTCTCCTTCCCATCATAAATGGCACTTCTGTCATATTGCCATGGTCTACCCAGTAGCAGATGTCATGCATCCATAGGCAATACATCACAAACTAGCTTGTCTTTATAGCCTCCAATTGAAAATTCCATTGTTACTTGCCCATTCACTAAAACACTCTGCCCTTTATTCAACCATGTGACCTTCTAGGGGTTAGCATGAGGTATCTTCTGCAATTTTAACTTAGTTATTGCCTCCTCTGAGATTATATTATCTATGGAACTAGAATCTACAATGACCTTGCATACTTTACCAAGTATTTTGCACCTTACTCTAAAAAGATCTCTTATTTTCCTAGGTTCCTCCTTGACTGGTTGTTTGATCAGCACTCTATTAAACATCAGACTCTCTCCAATTTCATATTCTATATGGTTGATATCAGTTTCCTTAGGACTCATGGCATCCTCTTGTGCATAAGCCACTCTCTTTTCATTGCTTGAAGAAGAAGCTTTCTTCGGGCACCTATAAGCAGGGTGACCCATTTGGTTGCAATGATAACACTTCATGGTGGCAAAGTAAGAGTTACTTCTGCCTTCTCCTCTTCCTCTATTTGAACCTCCTTGAGGTCCTCTTCCTCTGTTAAATCCCCCTCTTGTGGATGTTTCACCTCCATGCTTAGTGAGCTTTGATTCTCCTTGGTTTCTTTGGTCACTACCTCTTCCTTGGTAACCACCACGCTGTCCTCTTTGATCTCTGCCTCTTCCTCTTCCCTTAGAGGACTGATCATGCTTTCTTTTTTTCCTTTCCTCAACCTTCATAGCCAGCTGATAACATTGGTGGACTGTTTTAGGACTCAAAAGAGCCATCTCTTCTTGGATATTCCATTTTAAACCATTGAGATACCTAGCCACTTTTAGGCTCTCATCCTCTATCACATTTGATCTCAAGCAAAGCTTCTGAAACTCTTTAGTGTAGGTGTTAACATCTTGGTCTTTCTACCTTAGACTTTTCCTCTTCTTGTGAAGTTGGATCTTATAATCATCTGGCATGTAGGCTTCCTTTACCTTAGCAACCATTTCTTTCCAAGTTGATATGGGTTGTTTTCCTTCTTTCTCCCTTTCAGTTTGAACAAATTTCCACCATGTCAAAGATGATCCTCTCAACCTTGATTTAGCAACCTTCACTTTTTGTGCTTCAGTGACTCCATCACATTCAAAGTGGTTCTGCATGCCATCTATCCAATCCATGACCAGATCAGGATCCATCTTTCCACTGAATAGTGGTATGCCCTCAAGTCCTTTTCCACTCAGAGCTTTTAATGCCTTCAAAAAAGGTTCCTCCTCCAGAACAGGGTCAGGTTCAGGGACTTTTTCTTCCTCTGCAACCTCTTCTTCTTTTGGCACTTTACCTTCCAACCTCACCCTGTTCAATGCTTCCTCAAGTTGCTATATTCTTTCTTTTAAAGACTTGTTGTCCTCTTCTTGTTCTTCAACCATCTTGTCTAATAGTGCATTTTTCACCATGGCAAGAGTCTCACTTCACTCAACTTCTGACATATAAGCTACTTTCCCAAATTTTTTGCTTGCTCTGATACCAATCTGATAGGGACAGGGTTGGATTGAATTAATCACTGACTCAATGCTCTGGGTCTCAACTTTGATAACCCCCTGGTGTCACTTCCTCCACCACTCAACCTATAGTTCCTATGCTACCTAGGCACCCTTGGTTCCTCTACCAACCCTGCTATCAATTCAATTCCATAAACCAAGTGAAACTTGGTGCTCTTCCTCTCATGCAATTCCTAGCCCTTAATACTCTTAAAGACTAGCTCACCTCCAAATACTCCCAAATCTTGTTGCAAGGGTGTGAAAAGCTTCCATGGCCTCAAAATCATCTAACAAAGGATCCTGATCAACCTCCATTCAACTTGTTCTCCATTGCTTTCAAGAAAATGCTTTTCTTGGGTTTGAAGGCTTTAGCCTTGAGCCCCCAATCAGGTCACTGAATAGGGGAAAAATGATTTTTCTTTCTAAACCCACAAAGTAACCTGGTTCTTTGCTTAGGAAACATGTTTCACTTGCCCTCACCTCCAAGATTCCTATGGTTTCAAGATTGCTCAGGCTCCATACTATCCAAACACCAAAAAGATCAAGAAATTAGGGTTTCCTTAGCTTTCTCAGGTTGATTCAAGACTGGTGAAAAGTTCTTCATTCAAATGGATTGTTAAAGGCTCTTCCTTGTCACCATGTAGAGCCAAGACACTCCCCTAAATCCTCAAAAAAAAAATTCTTAAAAAACTTCACTAACTTGCAAATTATTCATGCTATCCTCTAGCCTTTTCCTAGTCAGGTTCTCACTGTCTCGCCTAGGGTAAGGCCTTTGTCTTGACTCCTGCACACACAAACAAACTAAATCCTACCATATTTATAAGCATGGAGGTAGGGAACATTTCCCTAAATTTCGTACAAATTGTATGGTGGGAAGGTGCTCTAAGCCTCCATCTTTCCTACACTGCTTGATTCAACCAAAAACACAGAAAATCAAAGTCTTTTACAAAAATAAATAAAAACACAATACAAAATAAAAAATAAAGGCTTCCCAAGATTGTATAAGCCTCACACTATGTGCCACACATAGTAAAATACAGAATCACACCATTAAAAATTAGTTTCAACACAAGAATATAGGAAAAATGCCTTTCCAACGTTGTTTTCTACAATTTCTCAAAACACAGTCCATACAAAACTTTTTCTAAGCTTGCACAAAGGTCAAGGATACCTTTAAATATTCCTCCCAATCAGTTTAGCTTCTTGGGTTGAGGCTTATATGACCTAAAATGCATTTTTGTAAAACTCAATGTGTCTTCAAGCACTTAGGCAATTTTTATAATTTAGCCAAAATGAAGAGTAAAAAAAATACTTAACTCTTGTTAACCTCCTTCCAACTAATCAAAACCATCCCTAAGTCACCACTAATGGTCTACATGACCTTACACAACAAAATTAAACATTAACCAAAAACTTGAAAACTTAAACCTTGCCAGGTGCTCCAACTTAGGTGCTCCTGCACCATTCAATTAACAAGGGATATTTACTATTCTTTTAGGTTTGGCACTCTGGTAACATGCATTATGATGTATTTTATAAACTATTTTCCTATGAAAGAAAATGTAGTATGGAGAGAAAATATGCCTATTTGTAAGCAAATCTTCAATCATTATAATTCTTTCTAGAATTGTGAACAAGTGTATGAAAGATTTTTCATAAAGGTGTTAGAAAGGTTTGGGGAAGGTGTTATCCTTGTCCCAGTTAAGATAATAGAAGGAGGGTCATCTTCTAGAAATGCTAAGAAAAGGAAAAAGAGAGGAAGTGATATGAGAGTGATGTCACTCCACCGGTACCCAAGTCAGCTAAGATTGAAGAAAAGAGGAAAGGTCAACTAGTTGTGGATATAGAAGGTGAAGTTTTTGAAGATCATGCTCCAAAGGATCAACCAAAACCAATTGAACTGGTTGTGGAAATTGCAGAAGAAAGTGATGATGAAGGTGCTCTGTTCAAAGGAAAGATATTGCAGATTATTTAGGATGAGGATGGAATGCAAAAGTTATTAGATATATGGTTGAATGCACCATCCTATGAGTAGGATTTCACTAGAAAAACTCTAGGGAGATATTTTTTTGACAATAAAATTGAGTTGTAGAGTCTAAAAGATGTTCTCCCAAATGAACTAAATGACTATGTCAAGGAAGCTATGGAATTTGTACATTTGGACAGAAAAGAGGAGGAGATAATTTGTCATTTTAAAATGTATTTTAGGCTATATCTTTCCAAGTTGAAGAAGAAAATGAATAAGCTAAGATAGTGTATTGATTTAGGAAATAAGGTACTCAATTATTGTCTAAAGTGGCCTCATGTGGTAGGCAAGTACAAGGACAAGTTGTAGGAAATTGAGGACGAGCTTGTCAAAATCGGTCAAGATTATAGTATGTCTTTGGATATGGATGGAGATGTTAAGAACAAGGTGCATTCACTATAGGATGAGCATACAAAGGTCCACTATGCTAGAAATATTCTTATTGATACCTTCTAGAAAGTAAAAGACCTAACTGAAGGGAGATTAGAGCAGAGGATTGAAGTGCTCAAGTCAAGAGAAAACCTGGAAGTTGCAATAACCATTCTTGAGTCACTTGTTCAAATAATCAATAGAACATTAGAAAATAAGAGCTTTATCATTTCCATTGGGATAGCGGTAGATTCCTAGAAGAAATTCCTTCCTGAAATAAAATCTAGGTATAAAATAATTTTCTGAACTCTTGTTGCAGTTGTTAAATTTTGATCAAATTTTTGCATCATCAGTTGGGGAGAGAATGGAGTAAAAGTAAGTGCAAAGTAGAGTGGATAGAATAGATTATTCTCATTGATGTCAAAAGGGGAGAGAATGAGTGAAAATTCTCCCAGATATCCATAGGGGGAGTAGTAATTTTGTTTTTGGTTTTGACATTTAGTCAATTATATACTAAGTGTTGCCATCAATGCCAAAGGGGGAGATTGTTGGCATATGTATTTGAGAGATCATTTCTGGCTACTTGTGTTGTCATTTATGGCAACTAGAGTCAATAGTATAATCCGCAGTATTAGCATTACTCATACTGACAATCAATACAAAAAATAGGACATTCAGTTGTGCAAGTGAAACTATGCATGATATCACTCACTACCGAATCATTATTTCATGGTATGGACCCCCTAGGGAATATTACTTAGCAATTACACTATCCTCTAGTAAGTTTTGTGGTATGGTATTAAGTTGGATTTTTAGTTAAGAGATTCAATAGTATGATTCATGGCTTATTTTCCATTGTGGTCGATATGCTTCATATGGTGTATCATGGATCTATGTGGAATATGTATTTTATTCTCTTATGTTTGGAACTTTACTTTTGGGTCCCTACTAAATTATAGCCACCTGTTGTGGGTTCACTTTACTTCTAATTAGAGATATGAGCCAACATAAAGAAAAATATTATATCCTACTGGGAGGCAGACATACTTTGAATTTCTAGTTAGCTGGTATATAAAGGAGATCAATAATTCATTTTAATATAGATATGAAGTTGTGTGTGTGAATGTAGGAAAAATGAGTATGTATGCATCTGGGGCAGAGTGAAAAAGAGTAGATCAGTTTTTGTATGTTAAGCAGTGTAGTGCAGAAGCAAAGCATAGAAGAAGTGTGGTCTAGTCAAGTGATCTAAAATCTGATATTGATCTTCATTGGAACTGAATCCAAGCATTTGTTGATTTTATTCTCTTCGTTCAAAGTTTTGTTGTAAACTTTATTATATCTATAGGAAGTGAGCCTCTTTCTTTTGAGCAGTGAGCTCTAGGGAATGTGCTTGAATGCAAATGCATTCCCTTTTTTTATTTACTTTTAATAGAGTAAACATTGTAGATCTATCTCCACCATGGTTTTTCCCGTAAGAGGGTTTCCACGTAAAAGTATTTGTGTTATGGTGTTCATTAATGTGCCTGAATGCTTTAATATGTTTTATGATAAATGAAGTTCTATTATTGTTGTTGATAATTTTATATCTGTTTTGAAAGTAGAAATCATTGAACATTGATTCACCCCCCCTCTCAATGTTCCCAGTGTCCAACAGAGTTTCCATTTGTTGTGTAGTTTTGCATACTTGCCACACTAAAAGTAGGGACCCTCTCTTCTTTTTTCCTTGGGTGCCTTTGACCCTCTAATTATGAAAATTTGAGTTCTTCAAAATATTCCTGAATACTTATCTTGCTCATGCAAATGATCCCTTTAAGTAACACTTTGAAAATCCTATGTCTTGGGGAAATTTTTAGGTTTTTCTCTAGTTTCTTGAATTTTCTCCCTTGGTGGAAATCCCTTATTACTTTGAAAACCCGACAGAGGCTATTTTTACACTATTTTCAAATATTTTAGTTCCTCAACAAATTTTGTCTTCCCCAAAATTTCCCAAAATTCCTCCATTGCCTCAGATCCCCGAACTTATTTTGGGTTGTCTTGTCATTGCATTTATACTTTCTTTATGAATCCTGTAGCCCATGTTTAATGGATTTTAGAGGGATTTTATGTTGAGGATTGGTGTCATTTTTCTTTCTTTGAATTTGCAGAAGCTTGATCCCTGAGTGTTGTGTGTGAATGTGGTGTTTGAGTTTTTGATCGCTTTCTTTGGTGGCATTTTTCTTGTGACTTTTGGTTTTTTCATGAAGATTTGGATATTGTTACTTGTCACTGCCATTTCGAGTTGATTTTTGATCCATGGTATGTCTACAGTGCTCTATATTTTGATTGGCAATCATGAATGGTCATTTGTTATCATATGCTTTTTTTGAGTTTGGGTCTTGGCATGTTTAAAATTCTACATTTGAAGTTAGGGTTACCCATCGTTCTCTTGGAATCCTTTCCTAAAGTCGATGCCACCATCCCTTTTTTAATTTGGTGATTTGATTGTGCCATCCAGTGCTAGATTTTACCATCCAATTCACTCTCGTGCTTAATGTCGATTCGCTCCAGTTTGGCCTAGGATTCCTTCCATTCGATAGAACTAATGTCCTGGGTGGATTTGAGTTGTTATTCTTCATTTGGAATCGATGAAAACTTTGATTTGAAGATTTCAAAGGGATTTATCCCAGTTAATTGATTAAGAGAGTAGATTGAGATTGAAACTATGTGTTCATGGTGAAACCCTAGGGTTTCAATTTTGAATTCATTGCCAAACTCAGTCAAATTGTCTTTGGGAAAATCCAAAATCTAGATCCATCGGTAAGAGATTTGAGACAAAAAAAATTTGAGCCCAATTCCCCAAATTCATTATCATTCAATCAATTTGGGTTAAATACTGATTAAGTCAAATATTTTAGGATTTTCAGTAGCTCACGAATTTTCATTACCTTAAGAATTCCCTGGATTTCCATTGCCTCACCGTTTTCCCAAAAAAGTGCATAAATGTGAAAACCATGCTGACTTTGTAGAATTCCATTTCCTTAGGAAATTCCCAAACTTTGTTGCTCCTTCATTTTCCAAAAATGTGCGAAATCTTGTTAGTTTCACGGATTTTCGTCCCTGACGGATATCCCCAAAAACCTTTTAGAAATGAGGAATTAAGGAAATTGATAGGTTAATGCTAAATTATTTTTTGTAACACATGATTGATTTGAATGATTTAAAGGTGAATCATGTAATTTCTTAAGTGATGATGATGATTGAATGAATTTTGGTTGATTATTGTGCTTTCATCTACAAATTATGTCCATCTTGACTTGAATTATGCGAAGAAGTGAAAATCCTGAACTTTGAAGAAAGTATGCTTCAATGATATTTCAAAGGGATTTTGATCATTGTTTAGATTTATTTGAATGATGGATATGTTATTTGTAATGGACTAACCCAAACTCTCATGCTGTAATGGATATTTATTATGGTCCCTTTCTTGATGCAGACTGAATCAAGCAAGGCTAGGGGCAAGAAAATGGATCCAAATGTTGAGGGATCCTCTATCTTAGAGGCCAAAAGGATCCAGTTGGACATGAAAATAAAGATCCCTAAGAGAAAGTTGACTTCCATTTGGTCGGAAATGACTGACACAAATGTAGGGAAATGGGACTATGAGGTGTTTAAAGAAATAATGGCAGTAAAGGACCCAACTATATTGGCTAGGAGATTGGTGAGCTTTGGGTTGGCTCATGTGGATAGTTTCCCTCCTACAGTGCAATGTTATGAGTTGGTGTTAGAATGTGCTAGACACTATAATTTGAGTACACAAAGGGTGATCAGCCCATAGGGTAGGACACTTGCTAATTTCTCTCTGGTCTTAGTGGCCTAGACATTTGATATGCAAGATAGATCCCATGTGGTGAGTTTTGATCTTGATATAGCCATGAATCATTATGCATAGGATACCAACAAGGCTTTGCAAGTTATCAATTCTTGGTTGGAGAAACCCAACACACATATCTCCAAGTTTCCTATGTAGTTTTTCAGAGCAAAGTTCAATTCATAATACTATAATGCAATCACTCTTATTAGTAGAGTGATGGGTTTGAAGAGTGTAGGGGTATTTGAAAATTTAATTTTTTATGTAATAGTGAGAATGGAGAAAGGCACAAAATACAATTGGGTAGGTATCATCCGTGCCATAATTCATGAATAGCTATGCAATGTTCTGCAGACCAAGAGCTTCATAATGACATCATACTTGGTCTATGCCTTAGCAAGATTCTATCCTTCCAAGGGTCTGAGTACTCGAGGGGTGTTTGGAGAAGATGTGATCTATGAAGTTTATGCCCAAATGCATCTTAGAAGTTCTAGTTATAGGAGGGTGAATGATGCATTCACCATGTACATTACAATATTACTCCAAGGGGCTAAACATGTGAGGATCTCTGATGTTGCAAAAGAGTTGATCCAAAAGTATGGGGCAAGGTTTATTCAATTCCCCACCTTCTCCTATATTAGGATAGATGGTTTTCAGAGAGCTCCTTACCAACTACCAAGGTACCTAACTAATCACATCCTACTCTTGGAGGTTACAAGGAAGATTTCTTATTTTGATGGCATTCTGAAGGACATGCATAAGATAGGTTTTGGAAATGATTTTCCATTGAGGATAGGAGGAAATGAAGCATGTTCCTCTTTGATCACAACACACTCTTGTAAGGAAGAAGTGAGCACTCTTGGCTTGGAATTCCACTCCAAAAGATCTATATTTGATAGAATAGGTGGTGCCCAAAAGAGGGATAGCAAAGAATTCAGACATAAAGATGACATTGAGGATTATTGGGCCAACTGTGAAGATGAGTTTGAGGTCCAAAGGAAGAAATTCTCTAGATTTCTAGCCAATTTAATTAGGTTTTATAGAATTAAGGCCATCCTCAGGTTGATGATGATGGCGAAGTGATAAAAATTCATGATTATGAGCCTATTAAAGACAATCCAATTGGTGAAATTGACTAGTTGGAGGAAGAAAACAAAGACTTGGGGAAAATCAATGCTCCAATTATTAAATACACTAACTTGTGGCTCAAACATAAGATATGAGAGTTAGAAAATGAAGTGAAGTAGTACACATATGATTTGATGGGAAATATAGAGTCCCAATCCACCTCGAAAGAAGATGAGCAAGATTCAAAGGGTAAAGAAAAGGTTGATTCTCCCTTCAAAATCAAAATAAAAGGTATCTAAGTAGAGGGTGACAAATAAAATAAAAGGAAACCTAGTGCTAAAACAAACAATACTGCCTTGAAGGAGAAGACATTTTCTCAAGAGGAAGAGTATGAGGAAGAAGAGGAAAATGATAGTGTCCCTATGCCTAAAAGAAGAAAAGTAGCTAGAACTTCAAGGAAACAAAGTGGGTAGCCTAAGGGACAAAGTGAGGATACATGAGCCCAATTGATAGATGTTGAGAGTTTTGGGGAGAAGACACAAGTTTACACCAAGAAGGTTAGAACTCCATCCCTTAAGGAAAGTCTGGTGAAAAAAAGTTCCCCTTCAATCCCTTCTACTGCACAACAAGAAGACACTCTCGTCCTTCCTTCAACTCAAGAGATACATGATGAAGAGAAGGAACAAACATAAGCTAATGTTGAGAAAACACACCAAGGTGAGGAAATGGAGGAATTCCATGTTGGGGATCTCCACAATGTAGAGGTAGAAATTGAAAACATTCTATAGTCATCCTTGGTATCCTATGAGGACTCACTAGCTAGAGATGAAGAAGAGAAATCCATGGAAAAGGGAGAAAAACATGAAATAACTCCCTCCCCAACTCAAGTGCTAACAAAGAAACTAAATCAAGACAAGAGTCAAAATCTAGAAGATGACAAGGAGAAAGATAAAGGGGAAGATAAAAGTGAAGAGGTCCCCTCAGTGTAGAATGTAGATGTTGAATCCTCCATGGATCACCCTAAAAAGGAAAACAAGATGAGCAAAAATTGGATGCCTCTACTCCAAGTTGGCTTAATGAGAGATAAAAGAGCAAGCAGGTGGTTGTAGATGACACTCCTCCAAATTGGGATGATTTGTTAGCTAATATAAGAAAAAGAAAGACAAAGGAAAAGGAAAAAGTGATTTCCAAAATCACTAGGAATGAATCTAACAATAGGATAATCCTCATTAATACCCCTACATAAAACAAGAACAAATGTGAGATCATTCCTCGAGACTATACTATTTAGACAATAAACTTGGAACCCACAAGTAAGGATAAGGAGAAAGAGGAGTTCCTAGAGTCCTCCCAAGCCATCCAAAGGAGGTTGGATAAAGAGACAAAGGAGAAGGAAAGGCTGCAAAAACAATTGAATGATGTGTATAGAGATATGCAACACTTGATGAAACCTTTGCAAACAATGGGAAGTGAGGGAGTGACTCCTGAGGGATTTTTTCCCAAGGAGGCATTCACCAAGCTTGAGAAGATAAAGGAATCCACATACAACACTTATGAATGGCTACAAGGAGTAGGACGTGAGGGAGATAGTATGATTAAGGACATCTTATCAACTTCTGGTTATGCACATAGATCCTTTGAGTGGCTATAGAACCTACTGGGGCATGATAAAACTGATAAAGATCTCCTCCTACAAAAGCTAAAGACCATCATGGAGTACACAAAGGAGAAATTGGTGAGTGATGGAATCCTGTCTTCTTCAAAGGTTTCTAAACCCTGGGAGTGGTATGATTCATTGCAAATTAAACAAAAGGTTTTGAAGAGAATTCATAAGCAGGGGTAGAAAATAGAAAATACATTAAATGATATTTATAATAAATGTATTGAATTCTTTGAGATCATGACTGGGAGGAAAAAGTTTTCACCTAAGCATTTGACCTTTCATCAATTAAGGAAATGGTGGCATGAGGTATATACCCCAATTGACGATGTTCTTATCATAGCTCACCACTTAGATGATGCATCCACCTACATTGCTATCATGGATGAATATCAGGATCTCAAGGTAGAATGGGATAAGTTGGTTAGGAAATCAAGGAAGGAAATCAAATCTATGGAGAGGAGATTCAAATTGTTGATTACTCCATCTTTGGCCGACCTCGATGGAATCTTTCGTAAGGTGTAGGGAAAGATGGGCCGAGATAAAAACAAAGGAGGCAGCTAATATAATTGCATCAAAATTTTTGCTTCCCATTATCTCTCCTTCATTTTCTACATGCATTGGACCGAGTTGCATTGTGGATTCCACGCCAACTTGGAAAGGAGCCTCTAATATTTAATGCTTTATGTTTTATTTTATTTACAAACTTTTTAGGGTGACCTATTTCTGGCCATCCTTCTTTGTAACCCTATTTGGGCCAACATGTTATGAAAATCTAGAAATATCATGGCATCCTACCTTATTTTGTAAGATTAGAGAGGGAATAGCTAGTCAAGTTAGAAAGAGTTAGACATTGAAGCAAGTTAAGAGAAAAGTCAAAATTAGGGGTTAGTTAATTTCTAAAGTAAGTGCTATCATATAATACTAGAATTGTTGTTGTTATTGGGAAATTCAATAAAATTGTAGACATTGTGATTTGGTGATCTCTTTTGTGTTGACTTATCTTGCATGTTTCTTATTATTATATCTTTGAAGATTTCTTGGAAGTATTTGATATATGTTTAATTTAAGGTTACATATGATTCAATGATATTCATGGTTTAATGCTTGAGGTGTTGTAGCAATCCTTGGTCCATACTTTTTGCTACTGGCTAATTGTGAGTTTCTTTGAAAATTTATCCTATATCTAATATTCATGTGCTTGGTTCAATTGTGAATCTTTGTTCAAATCTTTAATTCCTTAGAAGATTGGACTGTTCTTGTAAGATTGCAGACAAGATTTGGGTTAAGCAAGAAATAGTGTTAAGGGATTGGTCTATTTCAAGTGTTTCCATTTGCATTGTGGATCTTAGAAGTAGTTTTAATCTTAGATATATCTTGTAAAACCTTATATTTTTTTATTCCTTTTATTATCTAGGTTAGATTTAGGATTTAAAGTATCACCATCTTGCAAAATCTTATAAATCTTGAAGATCCAACATTTGTTTGTAAGGTCCCTTGTGATTACCAACGTTTTCACATCATCAATGAGTTGTTTATGCATGGTCAACACCTGACATTAGAAATCTTGGGGTTATCTCTTGAAGTCTGCTAATAGAGATTTACCTTTCATGAGAGATAGGATACTTGTATCTTGTCTAAGTGGTTGTGCATAAAATGCCATCAACAACACTCATAGACAATGTTAATGTAGAAAAGTGTAAGGATTGTTCAAAGGGATTTTTCTTAGTTCATGCAATGTCTCCTCTTAGGTAACATCATGCTTAATGTATCCAAGAGATGATAAGTGCAAATGATCTCATCATATTTCCAAGAGAGGACAAGTCCAAGGTCTCATCCCGAACAACATTGTACCTAATGTATCCAAGAGAGCATATTGTAAGAAAAGAAAATCACACAATGAAAATGTGAGTGGTGATGTATACCCCCACTTTAAAGCAGTTGCGAGCACCCGTATTGAGAGAAATTTATTTAAAGTAGAAGAGAAAGAGGACATGAGAGCTTACGTGGAAATCCCTATGCCAAGTCATATGTTTTCGATAAGCTACGTCATGAAGGAGACAAGTATTTCATATGCCATTCAATCTTAAGACATGTCGTCCACATCCCAAGCTTGCTCTTAGTTATTCATGAAAGGTTAGTGAGTAGTCAAAAGAGTCAATGCCAAGTGACATACGAGGATAAGGCTATTGAACCCCATTCCCCCACTTAGCGCAGGACAAAGGTGAGTTGAAAGGATTGATAAGATGTATGCTAGAGAAAAAATCAATAGCAATTAGAGGAATTAGATGTCCCCACATGGGGAATCATACAAAACTCCTAGAAATGTTTGACTTTAAGACTCAAATCATGACACTCATTAGTTTAATGACCATAAATTATATGATAGGCACAAAAGAAAGTCTGGTCATAATATTTCTTGCAAGTTCTAGGAGGAAGGGTAATCAAATTATGCTAGAGAAGGCTAGACAAAATACTCTCTTGATCAGTGGTAGGAGGTTGGTCAATGGTGGTTGGAAAAGAGGCATCTTTCATAGTGATAGTTGACATACTTATGAAAGACTCTCTAGATTGTGAGATGGTGTACCCTTTAGTTGAGGAGGGTACAAAATCTAACAAAGGAAAATCAGGTGCATGTTGCGAGATGATAGTTTAGATGTTTTCAGAAGAATATAAGTAATTAGGTAGGGGAGAATTGAGGAGTTTGTTTTCTGAGAGTGAATGAAGATGGGTATGTGAGATGTCTGATGGGATATCAATGAGGTACATTGATCAAAGGGGATCGAATGGATGCCTAAGCATGCATATCCACAATAGTCTTAGTTGGGTGTATCTTGAAGTAAGGGAAATCAAGAACTAGTTGATGAGTGAAGGAAGACACAAGACTATTATTGCCATCTTGTAGCACCATGATATTCTACCTAGGAGAAGAGAGTTAGGAGAACAACAAGCCACATTTTTTTGACAAGTAAGGCTTGGTTCTCTTACGATAACTTGATTTCCAATAGGGGAATAATTAAGGATGGGATTAGAAGGGAAAAGATGATTGTGAAAAAATGGTAGGTGAATTTCCATTGTCATTAAGTTCTCATTCTCTCGTTCCATATTATCTACCCTACTACGAGAGCTTGTAATATGTTCATCCAAGTTTGAGGTTGTTAAAGTAGCTTCAACACAAGTGGAGGAGGTATCAAAAGAAGAATTGTTATGATTTTCAAAGAGAACTTCCCACAAGATAGGGAAATGAGGGAAAGTAGAATAAAAGGTGTCATGATATATAGTAGGGATATCTTCTAATATCAACTTGTCCTCTTTACATCAAGGGAGGATATTAGGAAAAGGGAAAGATTGATTGTCATGACTATGAAGGTTTGGTAAGGTTATGTTGAGAAGTGTGTCAATGATTTCATGCTCTTTGTAGGTAAAGTCATCCAAAGGGGAACAAGGAAATGGAAAATAAAGAATCTCAAGGCTTGTGACTTCTTACAGCTCAATACGTTCATCACTAGTAGGAGAGGTATTGGGAGAAGAACAAGTATGTGTGTGATGATTGTCAATATTACCATTCTCACCAATGGGCAATGCAAGATTAAGGATGGATTGGTTATGTATTGTGAAATTAAAATTAGAAGAGTGGATAGTGTTCTTATAAAATCCATATTTAATGAAATCAAGAGAACATATTTTGAAAGAAAATATATTGAAAGCAAAGAGAGGACTGTGCAAGGCAATTTTTAGCTTAGGAATTTTTAAGACAATGAAATAATCAGAAAATCAAATGTGGTGGGTGAAAAAAGTGAAATGAAGAAATGCATGAAATAAACTAATTAATGCTAAATTTGATGAAATGCATACAACTAACTAATGTATACAAGTTAAGGCATCAAATAGAAGCTAAAAAAAATGTTTTGAATTCCAAAAAATGTTGTTTCAAGGGCTAGAAGGGATTGAATTGCCCAAGGTGGGGAATGAGTCCTAGTATGGACTTTTGTCAATATTTTTAGAACTTTGTGACCGATTTTAATGTTTTCAAAATGCTATGATGTAGGTATAAATGAAAAATGCATAATGTTAGAACCATTCAATGCAAAAAGGAAACTTATTATGCAGTTTTTACACATTGAAAAATGGAACCCTAGAATGCAAGTTAACTAATGCAAGATAATCTAGGAGAAAATAATAGACTCCAACATTAGAAAAGAAGGGATTTGAACAGTAGGTTCACTAAAATTAAATGAAGGATTTTCACATCCACTTTCTTACTTAGCTCCTCCTAGGATCTTTCACCTAGATGGAGAGAGAATGGCGAGTGAGGCCAAAATGTTCACTTTGTTTTATTCAAGATTAATGTATAAATAAAAGGGAAATGGATGTGTAGTGTGTGAATGTGTCTAAATTTTGATATCTTAATGAAAATACAGATTCCGAAATGTATTCTAACCTAATGCAAAAGTGTTGGAAAACATAATGTGTATTCAAACAACCTAGCTAGGAGTGTAAACAAACGGAAATAGAGAAAAATCCAATTGAAAATGTGTACCTGGAAGCTGCAATAGGTTTTAAAGAGGCTCTTAATACTTGTAGAAGACACAAAAAGTTCTCACGGGGATTGATTCTCCATGCATGGTGAATTAGTCCTGGTTCTAGTGATGGAAACCTGTTTATGACTATCAGGAGCTAAAATATTTGAAATTAAATTTTCAAGCTTATATATGGGACTCATTCACCATTGGTGGTGAATCATTCCACCTAAAAATGTCTAGAAAATCATAGGAATATTTTGTGGAGTTAGATCTGCATTTCTATCTCCTACAGGTATATGCTTCTATAATTATCAGATCAAGGTTTGAAAGTGAATTTTTCTTGATATTTTTGACTTGAATGATGAGAATATGACTTGAGTGACTTTAAAACTTGATATAAAATGATTCCTATACTTACAAGAGAACTAATTCTACAAAAAAGAAAGATAAAAGAGAGATATGTTGAATGTTAGGGCATGGGGGTTTGCCTTGGTCAAACCCCATTTACATAATTAAACCAAAATAATGAAATAAAGGAATGAAGCATGAAACAATGGAATAAATTACCTTTCCATGATGAATGATCTTGAAATTATGCAACAAAACATGAAGATTCATCCCTTCAATGCTTTAGAAAGCTAACTTGATGACTTGCAATGTAAATGCCCTAGCTTGCTTGACTTGAGATAGAAGATAGATGATGAATGAATATTGTGAATATGATAATGGATGAATGGATGTATAAATGAGTTTGTAGATATAAAATGAGGATAAAAACACTTATTTATATTCAATTGTGCCTTAGTATCTCGCCTATACCTCATCATAGGCTGACATGTAGAAAAATTGAACTTAAAACTTAATGTTTCCCTCTCAAACCTCCAAAGTGACTCAAAATGGGACTCATTCACCACTAATGGTGAATGGGTCACACCTAGATGGGACTAATTCACCACTAATGGTGAATGGGTCCCACACAGGTCATTTTTGAAAATTAGGCTTATCTGATGACTATATCAATTATTTGATCAAATTATGCCTTGGGATGCACAATATGGGTGAATTAAGGCCTGTTAGTGATGATGTAAATGTTGAATAGGGCTTGGGACACATAAATCAATGTGAAAGTGTGTTTAAATACACTTTACAACACTAAAATGAGGTCCACATAGAATAGAAAGGCACATAAACCAATGTGAATGTGCAAGAAACATTACAAAACTAGTTTATCATTAAGTTTACATTGAGAAACTTCTATATTGATGTAATAATTTTATTAAACATATTTTATAATGTTGAATTAGGGAGAAGTAGTTCAATGAAGTCTATACAAGTGTGAAATTCCTTTACAAGACCTTATAACACCTTTACAAGATGTCATTAAAAGCATGTTATTTGATTTACAAGGGTCCAAGACCTAGCGTGGATGCATAAAATTCCTCAAAAAACTATATTAAGAACTCATTAAGTCCATTTTATCATGAATTAATCCCATGTCAAGCAAAGGTTCCTTTTTCTATGGCACAAATTATATCGGTGAGATTTATTCAAACTCTAGTCAATCTATGTATTTGAATCATGCGTAGTATTCATTAGATAAAATTAATATTTTATGGTCACTGGGAAGATCAAATAGTTCTCCTACCGATGTTGAATAATGCATATCACCTTTGGGAAGAGATTTGTGAAGTCACTTAGATATCAAAGTTGTCACTAAGTATTACTCTGATGAACTTTGATCCATTCAAATCACCATCAGCATGAGAATGAGTATTGCTAAGGTATTTGAAAGTTACTCCAATGTATTTCTTTCAATGTTTTTTTCCTTTGGATGAGATGGCAAGACTCTCACTGAAATTAATTTCATTGATGTAACATATGAAGTCAAAAGGAGAAGAAAAGCTCACTCTGATAACACATGTCTCCCCAATGTGTTTCCATTTGTTTTATCGGTGAGGCAATGTGAATATCTTACCAATGAAGTTCCATCTACATGACATGTATGCTTAAGATGACTTGAGGATTTCACTCTTATAGTATGGTTCTTATTGATAACCTTTTCGTTGGTGGGATGAGAGGCCTTCTCTTCCCACATATGTATCCTCAAAATTTGTTGATCACTATGACACTATTGGCCTTTTGCCGATATGAAATAAATTCTCAAATTGAGAGGTTAGAACTTATGGATCAGAGAGACATGTACCTCGTCATGCTGATATGAACTATTTGTTTAGAAGCTCTTACTCAATGACTAGCAGAGAGGTTTTGGAGTGTTAAAAGGTAAAATTTGATGGGATAATTGGTGAATATGGTATATGAAATGGGTTATAAAAAATTTGTGTTGTTCTTTGTACTTAAAATGTGGCAATCTTGTAGGGTTCATGAATGTAGGGTATCAAAATTATGCAATTTTTTTTATAGTCCCAATAGTGGCTCTGATTGGGGAAGTATAACCCCTATGGGTATATCAAGAATTCATATCACTCGAAGAGAAGACCAAGTGGCTTATGATATGGGATGGCAATGGAAATGAGGGAACATCAAGAGTGGCGAAAATGATTATGAAATCCTATACTACTGTGCATGGAAAATATTCATTTTAGAAGGTTATCTAGGAATTTTCCATGCATTAGCAGTCCCTGACCTTCACCTATTCTATTGTGCATGGAAATGATCTATTTTAAGAGGTTTATCAAGAATTTTCCATGCACTGGAAATCCTCAATCCTCTATGCTCTTCAAGAAAAGAAAATTTTTAGGAACTTCCCATGTACTAGAAATTCTTGTTCTTCTCCTAACATGTTTTGGAAATATTATGAATCCTCACATCCCTTGTGAACAATAACAAATGTTCCTAACTATAAGGCCTCAAATTTACCATGCTTTCCTTTGTCCTGAATCCTAGCATTCCATTTGAGAACTATGCCATCTATTTCAAACTTCCTATTTTTAGCCTTCATATCATGCAAGTATTTCATTTGTAATCATTTCTTTCTATTATATTGCTAAGCTCGATTTCTAATTTCATCGAGTTCTATCAATTCCTCCATCCTTTCCTCCACAGTTTCAGGAACATCTAAATTCTCTTGCAAAATGAACTTGTAGACTAGTATTATATTATGCAAAGGGATTCTTGTTTGAGTTCCATACACCAGCTCAACAGGTGATTTACCAATATCCCTTCTCATAGTGATTCTGTCAGCCCATAAAGCAAGCCTCAACATAGAATCCTAGGCCTTTTTGTTGTTATCCAACATTCTTTTAATGATCTTCAAGATACTCTTGTTGTTGGATTCTACCTACCCATTTTCCTGTGGCTAATATCGTGAAGAGCGTGAAATTACTATACCATATGATTCGAAAAATACCTTGAATTCACCTAACCTAAAACACATTCCATTATCAATTAAAATCCTATTGGAACTCTGAATCTTTTGATGATTTTTTCCGATAAGAAATTTTTCACAATCATACTAGTTGATTGTTTAGTGGGTACAAATTCCACCCATTTTGTGAAGTAATCTATGGCTACCAATATCCATTTGCATCCTCCACTAGATTTTTCTATAATTTTCCCTATGAAATCAATCCCCCATTGATGAAATGGAGCTTTAATCTACATAGGTCTTAGAGGAAATGATCCTTGATACTTCAACTTTCCTAAATTTTTTTGACATGCCTCACATTTTTTAGTATAGTCATGTGCATCATTGAAAACCTTATGCCAATAGTATCCTACTCTTAATATCTTGTGAGCAGTGGTTTTTGAGAAGAAATGTCCCCCACACACTCCTTCACACATCTCCTTCAGGACATGCCTTTCTTGATGTTCATCTAAGCACAACAATAGAATATAATCCATATTCTTCTAGTAGAGGTCTCCCTTCATGAATACATATTTTGAGGCTTGCAACTTGAGTATCCTTTTTTTGTTGTCATCAAACCCTTTTGGAAATTTCAAATGTTTGAGATAGTACATAATGTCAGTGTACCATGAAGTGTTTTCAATACTAGTGACCATATCTTCTTCATCAATCACATTGCATACTTGGGCAGCTTCCAAATTTTTTTTAGCCATCAATTTGGCCAATCCATGTCCCCTTACAATCTTGGTGATATAAAAATCAATATCAAACTCTTAGATTCTATTTATCCATCTACACCTATGCCCTATTGTTTCACTTTTTATGAATACATCCTTTACTACATCATTAGGCACATAGACTATCACTTTTGCTCCTACTAGATATGGTCTAAATTCCTTGACAACTCTTACCAACACATAGGCTTGTTTTTCCATATTATCATACTTCAATTCTTCATTTTGGAGGGATTCTCTAAAGAAGGAAACTCTTTTTTCATACCCTTCATCATTCTTTTGAAGCATCACTACAACAACTATGTGATAAGATGCAAATGAAAAAATCTAGAAAGGTTTGCTAAAATCTAGAGATTTCAATACTGGAACTTCTTTGACTGACTTTTTTATTGATATGAATGCATCTATGAATTCATCTATCCAATCAAAATTTTCACCATTCTTTAGCATCTTTGATATTGGATTTACTATCTCAATGAACTTTGATATAAATCTTCTTACAAAATTGTTTTTTCCAAAGAAGGATTGAATTGCCTTAATTGTCTTGGGATAGGTATCTTATCAATGGATTCAACTCTTTCAAGATCAATCCTTACTCCCTCCTTAAAGACTATATGCTCAAGTAGTTTTTCTTCTATTACTGCAAAATGACACTTTTTAAAATTGAGTGAAATACCATATTCCAATGCTTTCAGAAATATTTTTTCAAGGTGAGCCATATTATCCTCTACCTTTTTGGAGTATACAATTAAATTATCCTAGTATACTACCATTATCACATTAATAAGGTAAGAAAAAGAAACATCAATGGCCCTTTGCAATGTTGCACCAACATTTTTAAGTGTATCCTAACATAAACATATCTTCCCGAAGGTGTAGTTAAAGTTGTCTTGTATTGTTCTGATTCTTTAACCTTTACTTGGTTATAACCTAAAAAATCCATCCATCATGGATAGTAACTCACATCCTGTGACCCTTTGTAGCATAACCTACATGTTTGGAAGCATGTAATTGTCCTTGAGAGAAGATACATTCAGGTTCTAAAATTCTACACAAAGCCTTATATCTCCATTTTTCTTTTTGACTGGTACTAGATTGGAGACCTAAGATGAATGTCTAATTGGTTTGATAATACCTCCTTCCCTAAGCTTCATGAGTTCTTCATGCATTTTGGGTTCTGAAGTTAGCTTTACGGGTTTTTGTTTCTGCCTAAATGGTTTCACACCTGACTTTGATGAGATCTCATGTTCGAAAAGATCTTTCCTATATTCCTTAAGATCCCCATAAGACCATGAAAAAATGTGCTTGTATCTCCTTAAAAATGCAATCAACATTTTCCTAATTTTTGGACTTATCTTCTTTCCAATGTAGACTCTTTATGGTGCAAATTCAATCCCCATATTGATTTCCTCAACATCTCTCTTTACTAGTGTTTGCTTCATTAGAGCACGATCATTTCCATCAAATACCCTTTCTAGTGCTACAAACCCTTTAGGAAGTTTGTTAGTTTTGAGCTATACAACTTCTTTTCCAAACACAGTCTATTTTCCATCTACTTCTTCCAAAAATGCATTAAAATCAATCTCTTTGGCTTCATACTGATCAATACAATGTACAAACTTCATGAAATTAGTTTCATCATTGAAGACTTGTTAGCTATAGATGTTATCAAGGATAGTGGGTCTTGTTTTGAATTCAACTTGAGACACTCCAACCATGGTGATATCATCTCTTTTTAGAGCTACATTGGCTAGGAAATTTTCCATCAAGTTCTTGAACCTATCTACCCATTCAATAGAAAAGTCATCGAATAATTTAATTGTGTCCCACACAACATTTTAATAATTATTTAGCCGTTTAATTTTTGTAACATATTCTGATCTGATCTATGAAATGATCAACTAAAAGTCTCCGACAATAATTAGCAGTTTTATTTTATGTTTGACAGCCATATTCAAACCAATTAGCAGGGCTTCATACTCTGCTATATTATTTGTACATTCAAATGTCAGCAAGAATGAATACTTTAATGTAGTACCTTCAGGTGAGATAAACACTAACCTTGCTCCATTGCCTTCATGACTACATGCTCCATCAAAATACATCTTCCATATACTATGTTGATTCTTGGAAACATGCTTATCAATTGGATTAGTATTCACTAATTTAGATTGGGAAGGCTCTATTCTAAAACTTCCTAAATCCACATCACAAAAGAAGTTTAATTGATCTTGAGCAACATAGTCTACAATCTGATTCACCCTTGGCTCTTTATATAGCTTGACCTCTTCACCATTTACTGGTATTGTGGCATAAGAAAAATAAAATTGTACATTTCCTCCAACTGCTACAGTCAATTTCCTTGACAAGATCATCCCAAAATGAGGAGGTGTATCAATTACAGTTATGTCTATGTTATAAGCTTCCTATGGATAAGCAACCAACTTCACTTCTGCATCTTTCATAATTCCTACCACTACGATATGCCTACTGTCCATAGCGTAGAATTTAGCACCAATAGTGTCTACCCACATACCAAGTTATTTCATGATCCCTACTGGCATGATGTTGATAGCAACACCTAAATCTATCATAAAATTTCTTACCAACTTGTTATTTATGAGTAGTGTGGTAAAAAATGGATCAATTTGCAAAGGATTCACTATTGCATCACCTAGACAAACTTCAGGAACTTTTACTTCTCCCTACTTGTTGTTAGTGGTCTCTTATCAGAATTTGTGCTTTTATTAGTTCCATTAGATATTAGTTGAATAGCACTATCCCTATACTCTTTTATTTTCATCATTTCCAGTAATGGTATA
The DNA here is from genome assembly GCA_007258455.2 of Sequoia sempervirens. Taxonomy (NCBI): domain Eukaryota; kingdom Viridiplantae; phylum Streptophyta; class Pinopsida; order Cupressales; family Cupressaceae; genus Sequoia; species Sequoia sempervirens. The sequence continues at coordinate 224,241,708 of VDFB02000017.1, forward strand.
GACATCTTTACCTAGGACAAGGCTTGTATGAAATAGAAAGAAATATTTTCTATTTTGGCGATCTTCTTTTGTTCTAGTGAATCTCCTTTGTTCTCCTCTTTTTCTCTTTTGTTTGTTTCATCAAAAAATTTCTTGTCTTTATGCAACTCTTTGTTTTCTTCTTTATGAACATGTTTTTGTTCATTCTTATTGGGCTGCTTATTTTCTACCCTTTTTGGTGCTCCCTATGTTGTTCCTTTATCTTTCACAAATATCCCTCTTGGAACACCCTCATCTTCATTTACTGTTATGTTTCTTAATTGATATTTATTTTTTTCCTATTCTACTATAACAATGGTCAATTTCTTAATCTCTTCCTCAGTTGGTCTTATTACATTGTATTTACTTGACTGAGATGGTACACAAGGAGAATACAATATGTCACTCCTTTCATCATAATCAGGAAAGACTTGTTGCTCTGCCATATGAACATTGTATCTTTGGTTATCAACATCATACTTGTATCCTTCTTCTAAAGATGAATATCCCTACTCAATGGGATGGAGGGTGTGGGAAGTTAAATATATTGTATGATCCTCTTCATCATTTTCCATTGGTATTTATTCCTTTTGTATTTATTGAGCCACAACATACTGATTAGGGAAATGTGGCTATTTGCAAACTTGACACCAAGGATTATTGTTAACCGTGTATGCTCTCTTATTTCTTTAAGGGATCATGAGTCTCCTTATTCTTAGGCCAATAAATTATGGGCTTTCCATCCTTCCATTTTGTGTTATTTGGCATATCATGCAACCTTGGTCTTTCATTTCTATATGTATTCTCTTGCCTATTCTAAGGGTTGTTAAAATTTTGGGGAACCTTGAGATTATCTCTCTTACCAATAATCTGAGTAGCCTTCCTACTGTTTTCAATAGTCAATACCATTTTTTGTGCTTTAGTTAAATTCCTAGGGCACCTATTTCTAAGCTCATATCCTATCTTTGGATCAAAGGATCTATGTAAATGCTTAATGCTACAAGGTCAGTCAGTTTGGACCTTGTGGTATCTTTTTATGCAATTTGGAGAACCTCTGGCTAAAGTCATAAATGACTCATTCTGATGTTTCTAGATACTTATCAATTCATGCAAGGAAAGCTTCAGGGGCACACTAATTCCCATATTGCTCCAAATACTAATTTTGGAATTCTGATATAGAATTAATTGAACCATTAGGTAGTCCATTGAACAAATCCCTTGCTTCTTATATTAGAGACATCATAAACAATCTCATATTAACATCCTCGTACTCCATACCAATATCTTGAACAAAGGCATTAAAATTTATGATATGTTCTTCAATTGATATCACATTATTCCTAGTGAACTTGGGAACCATATTTCTCCAATTACTATCCATTGGGTATGGGTACAATTGATACCTTGTTAGATCAAATTGTCTACATGGGTCTATAGAATTTTGTGGATGCAAATTCATTGGTGGTCGATTGGGATGGTATTGATATCCATAGTGAGGTTGTTGGTATACATTTTGTGGGATATGTCATTGAGGATGTACATTCTAATGTTGGGGAATATAGTGTTGTCCTGAAGGTGGATAAGTGTGTGGGATATTAATAGTACTTTTTGATAGTGCATTTTGCAGGGGTACATTAAATTACACATTCTACTTTTGTTTCCCCATTATGTTGTGAGGTACTTTTGAAGTACCTAGAGTGCCTGTATTCTAAGGTGGCCCCTGCATATTGATGTTACCCCCTTGTTTGTGAGGAGGAATGTATTTTGGTGGATTTTCTATTTGGACATTTCATCGAGATATTTATTGAGCTAGGTATTGACTTTGTTTTACCAACTTCTATTTCTTCTTTAGGTCCTCCTCCTGCCATCTCAAGTATTCTTTTGTCTCTTGGGTAGTCATCTCTACAAAATTTGGAACATGGGTAGAATAATTTGTGAATCCCTATTGGAATTCATCTCCTTATTGTAATGACATCTTATAATCATACTCCTTCAATAGTTTCTCTTGTTCTGCGTTCGTTCGGGCTTTGAATTCCTTTACTTTCTTAGGGTCCCCATTCCATCTAGAAATAGGATGGCTAGTATTTTCTTGTTCAAAAGGAGTATGAGGGTCTCTATTTAATTCATCATCATGGGGTTCTGATTTGTGCAATGGAGACAAACTATTGTTCATTGTAAGGAATGGATCAGTCGAGTTCTCCCCATCTTGTTTAGCTACATCTGTCATCTTTCCCCTATTTTTATTTACATCAGTCTTTCAAGGGGAAGACCCATGTTTATCTATCCATCTACCATTTTTCTTCTTTAGGTTGTCTTGATGTAGAGATCTCCTACCATTCATCTCATAGGATTCCTTTATAGTCCGACTTCTAGGATTTCTCTTTGTTGATGAATATTTTAACTTCCCGGTCATGCACTTAGTCTTTCAAAGTCCCCATGCACTTGCATGGAAGTGTGAAAATTTATGATTTCTTGTTCCTAGTGGAGTCTTGTTTTTACTCTATGATGAAGGCTTATATTTTAGGGTTAAATTTCACTAGCAAAGTCACCAATCCGTTGGTTCTTAAAAATGTTGGTTGGAAAACCTCAAGAGGTTGCCAGGCTCTTGCTACATTTTAGGCTAATGAATAGGGATAATTGATGTATTTGAACCTTCTTCTCTTTAGGCTCTACCAGACCTAGGTGGGTGTGCCTATGCAAATGAAGTAGACTTATACTATATGTTTCTTACTTGTACAATCTATCCACAATGGAAATTGGGAATGAAAAGATGTAAGCCTAATTTGGTATAAATTGTATAAGCAATATCAAGGTGTAGTTTATCAATATATTTAATTGACATATTTTATTAAATTAAATGATGAAATGGGTAAGACCAGTGCCTTGTTGGGTGGATGGAGTCAAATGAATGTTGAGGATGACTAACTTGTATTGGTTGTAACTCAAACTTCTTGGCACACTTATGTTGGTTTATATCTTGTATAAATGTGTAGGAAAGTGATTGAAAAAACTCTACTTATTGATCCAACTGATACAACCAGGTTACTTATGATTTATCAAAAGGATTTTAATCCTTTCTTGAAGGAACCAATTGAATAAATCACATAGGAACAATAGATGATACCAAATTGGAGACAAAATTGCAATCCTAATTATATGGTTCTTCTTACTGATCCAAATAACATTTCTAGAAATATTACTATGACTACTAAAAGGGTTTTAATTCTTTTAAAGGAACCAAATAATCACACCACACAAGAACAAAAAATGTGCCTTGATAAATTGAATATATCCTTGATACACCAATTTAAATAATCAAGAAATATTGAAATGGAGACAACCCAATAATTGTATGATCTCAATAAAAAATTGATACCAATATGAAGCCATAAAATAAGAGATCTTCCATCGATTTCCTCAAATTTATGCTTGCAAGATAGTCTTCTAAAAAATAAACATTATGAAAATTTACTGCTATCTATCTATTTTTTCTATTCTACTACTATATCCTCCTATCACTATGTATCTGACTTATATATCAAAAATTTCAATAAGACACACCCCTTTGTGAGTGTCTTTTTTAAATTAACAACATACAATAATTAAACATAAATAATTATGCTCTAACAAGCCACAAGTGAACTTTAGTAATATGATCTAAATAATCCTTCCTTGAGTGAGTATCGACATAATCCATGGCATTTATCATAGTGATCTCCATGGTTACCATATTCTTCGAGTGCTTGAATGATTCATCTAGTGCCTTGGCTACTTCTAAGGCTTTGGGTATGTGCAAGATCATCATGGAAAAAATAAGCCCTTAAGTGGCAAAAAAATTAGAAAAATCAGAGTTAGGCAACTTGACGTAAAAATTTGAATAAGTTATCTATATTATTTCAAAAATATGTAAGAATAGAATTTGTAGCAAATTGAATGTAGTTTCTAGACTACTAGGTTTGTTTTAAAAAAAAAATCTATTTGGTGAAAATTTGAAATTTCAATGCATAGTACTTAAATTTCAAGGAAAAATAAGAAGTAGGTGTCTGTCTAACCACCCTAACCACAATAAAATGATAATTTTTTTAATAAGATTTTAGATATAATTAGAGGAATCATTTCCAAATGTGATGCATATTTTTTTGTTATTTTTTTCCATGTAAATAATTAATTATGAATTTTTTATTACAACTTTTAAAAGATATAAAAACCTCTTATGTCTGACCACCTTAACTTGGTCAAAACTTTATGAAATTCAATTTTTCTTTTTTTAATCCTATAGTATGTGAAGCATAGAATGTGACACATGTTTTTGATTCAAAAAATGTGATACCGTTTGAAAGTTATAGATGTTTTTCAATAAGTCTATCAATAAGTACTTTAGTCATAATTTGAGAAAATGAATAATAATTACTTATTAAATTGAAAGTAAAGCATAATTTAAATTGGTGGAAAGCTAAGAATCTCCTTTAAAAACCCTTTTTGTTTCATCAATTTTGGGTTAAAAAAAAGTCGTCAGCCACATACCCACCATATTGCCACTGTTTGGCCCATCATGATCCTGCACATACCTCTTTATGCAATATCATAGACCTATATTCTCTTATCCACTCATCTTGACCCTTCAGCTCTCCATTATCTCCAAATAATTTTGGCACTCATTTCTTTGTAACATCAATTAATCCTTTTGCATCTACTTGCAGTTCCTCATAATAGTCCTTGTGTTTCTTCACTATCTCTTCAATATTTATGGTAGGCTTGTTGTCAGAAACACCTTTTGCATTTCTTGAAGCTTCTCCTATATTCGATCATTTATTCTTTTATGTTCCTAAATTATGGTTTGATTCTTGGAATGGATTGAACATAGCTTATTCAACCAAATCATTAATTTATCATGTCTTTTCTGAAGTGCTACAAAGATTGTATCAAACCTAACTTTATTTAATTGATCATGTATTCTTGATCCTTCACCCTTATCCTTTGATTGTGAACTCTCCCCTTAGGTTAGTAACTTAGTAGATTCCTTTAATGTATTTTTAACCATATCCTTTAGGAAATCACTTTCTTTGAGTATCCTCTCATTATTCATTTTATACATTTCAATTTGAGCTTTATTTAATTTAGCAACATTAATGCCATTCTTGGTTGTAGATATAGGATCATCCTCTCCTACTTTTAGTGTCATGACATTTCCAAAGGATTTTTCAGTTTCAATAATTATAGACTTCTTATGGGGAGTGTATAGGGCCCAGATCATGAGAGAACCTTCATTAGGATTATACTTTGATCTTGTGTACACCTTTGTGACCCATTCAGGACTAAGCTTATGTGTAGCACTGTTATTTTGCAACAAGCTATCAAAGACAATAGAATAATTTAGATCCAAACCTAGGAAAATCATTACACATGAATCCTCCAATAATTTCCTTCCTCGCTCTAGAGTCATATCCTTCATCTCATTTTCTACACTTAACTTCAAATTATTCAACAACTAATCCTCATTCTTTGTTGTTATGTATGCAATAGATTCTCTTATTGATTTTCCTTTTTTTTAGTACAAGAAAGCTCTAAATTATAGGGACTTTACAATCTCATCATCAGCAATAAAGGATCAATAAGCCATATTCCTTGTGTCTATGTCATAACCCTCTTCAATTTCTTTCTCCCTAAGATAATACTTATAATTCTCAACTCTCAAATTGGAAATTTCATCAGTTGGGCCCTAAGATTCTTTATCATTAGATGACTCCTCACTAGAGGATAATAGCTCTACTTCTTGTATTTATTTTATCCTTTGATCTACCCCTCTGTTATATTCACCAATAATTGTTTTAGCTTCCTTCTCTTCCATGTTATTGATCAGGTCATCATATGGATAAGGTATGTGATCATACCCACCCAAGTTTATCTTTTTTCTAGAAAAATTAATGTATCCTTCTAGATCGAATCTTTTCCTTGGTGGATTCCTTTTCAAATTGAAATGTAATAGCTTATCCAAAATCAATTCATATCCCTCTTTTGACAATACAATGAAATCTCCAAAGCATAAAGTACTCAGCATGAATGCTTGCTTTCAAAAGGAACCTAGATTCATAACACTTGAGTAGTCCATTTATCTAATAATCTCTAAGTACGCAATTCTATCTGGAACCATCTTTGGAAAAATAAATGGTGTATCCTCAAAACCATAAACCCTGATCATGGTGGCATCCTCAAAATAGTACCAATCCCCCCAATTGTGACCAATAGGTCCATTGCAATCCTTGGGCCTAAGGAACCTCTTAATTTCATCTTATAATGAGTGATCAAAAGGATAGTTGAAAAATATGTACAATGGTTTAACAAAATACCCTTCAAAATGAACATAACTTGAGTTGAAAATTTTGCTATCTCAAATAGCAATCCATAATTGTATTGATAGCTTTTTACCCTCTTTGTAAAATTGTGCAATCATTAATTCCTCTAGCCACATCCCTATTTCCCACCCATAATACATTATTACATGCATGAAAAGGGAATAATGCTTAAAATGTAATATAGGGGATCCATTTTTATTTTCCATTAGTCCTGAATTAATTTCTTTGAAGATGTGTGAATCATATTCAAATGGCCTAGAATTATGGTACTGAAAATCAGCGACAATCACCAGATCAGTACAATTGACATAAACTCAAGAGCCTTTGTCCCTAACACTGTACACACTAAGAAGTATGTTTATTTTAAATAGGGTTCAAATAATTTGACATGAAAGGGAGGCCCATCATTGTAATCAAGGGTGACCAGACTTCCATCCTTCTTGGTCCTATGTAATGGTAATCTCCACCCCCTATAGGTTGTATCCATCCTCCAATATTCTTTCTCTAAAGCCTCATGTACAATAATTTCATCACATATGTCGTTTAGGTCAAAAAATTCACAAATTATAACTTCTGACACATGTATAAAAGGTTTATGTAGTGGATTGCAGATAGCATTGAGGTATGGATTTTAGTAGGCCGCCAAGAGTTTTACTAATTCCACATTTACAAATACATTAGTGACAACTAATTTTCCTAGGTTAAGGCTCTAGGGATTACATACTAGCTCAAACCTGTCTCTTCGATGATAATGAAACATAAATAGATCATAACCTTGAATAGGTGTCCATATATCCCCTTTATGCTTGCACTTTTCTTCAAATATTTCTACTTCACCCTAAGTTTTACAAAATGCCTAGCTTTTGGTCCTAAACTAGGTAATTGGTCAATAAGATCCTGGTTCAATATTCTCTCATTTGTTTGTGATTGATTCCTTGTTTCAATTTTCTATTTCTTACCCCTAGGTTGGCTACCCTCAATCTATGGTTTTGTACTCTTCGACTTCCCAGAGCTTGAACCCTCCATTTTTATCTTCTCAAATAAACACAATTGAAAATATAATTGTAAGGAATTCACAAGCTTACTTGAAAGTTTTTTGCTACACTAAATTCTCTAACCTCTACTCGCTCTCTTGTTCCTTTCACTACCAATCTTGAAAATTCTTCTTGCATTATTCTTCTTTCAATTAGAGAATTATCTATACAATGTACATCTGTGTGGCCATTAATGTTTAGCTCTGAACATAGGCATAACAGTTTTTTTGAATATCTCAATGTCAAACTGAATAATTATATCAGTGAGATTTATTCAAACTCTCACTAATCTATGTATTTGAATCATGTTGAATAATCATTAGACAAAAATCATCTTTGATGGTCGGGAAGATTAAATAGTTTTCCTACCGATGCTGAATAATGCATGTCATCTTCAGGAAGAGATTTGTGAAGTCACTTAGATATCAAAGTTGTCACCAAGTGTTACTCTAATTTTATTAGTCTCCTTGATGAATTTATTCCATTGTCTTCTTCCTTCGGATGATTTAGCAAGACTCTCACTGAAATTAATTTCATCAGCATAACATATGAAGTTGGAAGGAGAAGAAAAACTCACTCTGATAGCATATGTCTCCCTAATGTGTTTCCAATTGTTTTATTGATTAGACAATGTGAATTTATTACCGATGAAGGTCCATTGGCATGACATGTATGCTTAGGATGACTTGAGGATTTCACTCCAATAGTATTGTTCTTGCCGATAACCTTTTCGTTGATGGGCAATAGGCCTTGTCTTCCCGAATATGCATGATCCTCCAAATTTGTTGATCATTGTGACACTGTTGTCCTTTTTCCAATATGTAAGAAATGCTCAAATTGAGAGGCTATAACTTATGGATCAGAGAGATATGTACCTAGTCATGTTGATATGAACTATTTGTTTAGAAGCTATTACTCAATGATTAGCAGAGGGATTTTGGTGTGTCAAAATGTTAAATGTAATGGTGTCATTGGTGAATATGGTATATAAAATGGGTTATAACAAATTTGTGTTGTTCTCTGCACTTAAAATGTGGCAATCTTGTAGGGTTCATGAATGTAGGCTATCAAAAGTGTGATTTTTTTTTATAGTCCCGACACACTTAAGTGAACATTGGTGAAGAAAATATCTTACAAGAATGGCCTCAAAGTTGGCACCCAAGAATGGTACCACTTAAATCAGCCTTGTAAATATATTCTCATGCAAAAGATATTAACTCAAAGATGCCAACTTGGGCACCCATGATAGGTCCAAGTCAATCTTAGTTAACTGAAACATATCTCTCTACCAATTCATGCAAACATTATGCATGATTGATCATCCCCACTTAATTGAATGTATCCACCTGTTATCTTTCATGCAACTAAATTCATTAGTCATGCAACTCAAGTCAATTGAAGTAAACTAGCATTTAACTCAAACTGAATACATGCAACTGAAGGTAACATAACCATAACTAAACTGAACTAAACTAAACTAAATTGAATTGGATTGAACTAAATTAAATTAAACTCCACTCATGTAAATATTAATCCCTAACTTGTAGGATCTTTACATGCATTACTAAAGTGTTATCTATACTCCAAACATTTAATTTAAGAAAGGTGGGTTCCACCTTCCATGTGGACACCCCATGTACTCCTATTTTGTAGGGGATCTTCTTGAGAATCCCCACATGTTCCTATCATTTAGGAATAATTACAAATGTCAATTTACATATTTTTTTCATTCAAATTTAATCTCTTTCTAATCCTAGTGTTGGGGAACACTTTCCAAGGACTTAGGAAATAAAAGAAATATGTTTAGGATTGCAATTAAATGGAATCATATTCCCAAAATTCTCTCACTTGACATTATACATTGTAATTATTCTTAACAAGGAATCATTATTATAAATCAAGTACAAGACTCAAGACCAATGGCCTTCTTGCACCAATAGAACTTATCTACGACATTGATCAAAGTGCCAACTTTCTCAATAAATACCTTTCCCAAGTTTCTGTAACCAAACTATCTTAGGTAGAACTTCAGGCTATCAACATAACAACTTGAATATACAAACAAGTCCTTTTATATACACCATCCTACAAAAGAAGACTTCAAGGTAATAACACACATATACATGTGATAAAAAACCTTTGAAGTAACTCACTATAGTAAAGTGTACCCAGTCCAAGAGAGGTTCCACCTCATATAGAACACATATACCTTTTGTAATTCCCATTCCACAGGTAATGTCAAATCTGAAAACAAGATCACAACTTTAACAAGTCCTCCTATATCACTTCACATAGAGGATGTGGCTGACTCCTCTATCATAGTGTCAAAGAAGCATACAATGATATGCAAAATACATCTCTTATAAAATAAGAACCTTCAAGAAGAAGATAATATTCCCACAAAGAGAGAACCTACAAATCAAACCATGTTATTATACCACACTAACATGTGGAAAACTATGTAAAGTAATATATCCTTCAAGGGTAGGTGCACCAAGATGGTTCCCAAAAAGGGGGCTTAAGTAGCCACTTTTTTTCTAAAATTAGGAAATTCTGACCTTGGACGTGAAATTGAGGATAGTTACGCTCAAAATTTTGAGATGGAACAAAAACAAGGATCGAAGTGCTCCGAGTCTACTTTCTAAACTACTAATTTATTTTGAAAATGGTTGAGATTAAGAGGTACAAAATAGGGATGTACACAAATTGGTTTTTTTTTGTCAGAAAAACATAACATGGCAACTTTTGTACGACCTAAGCATGGTGAACTTTTTTTAGTATTTTTAAAATTGCTATAGTCAGAAGTTAGCTAATGGCATCTAGTTGATGCACAATTTTTGTGATGTTTTTTTAATGAATATTTGATTTTTTACTAATTTTCTAAGTGGGCGCTTCCTGAAAAGTAGAATTTTGGCCGTGCTCCCCCTACAAATTTTTGAAAATAATTGATTTTTTTTTTTAATTTGTAGAATGGAGTCTAGTTTCGAAAAATTTAATTTATTTGAAATTTTCATGAATGGTTAATTTATAACAAAAAAAACACCAAACACTGCTTTTAGCAAAAAATAGACATACAAACAAAAGAAATTATGGATGAAAGGCTTAACATTGTCAAAAAGTGAAAAAAATTACATCGTTGGATACCTAAGAGAGAACCTAACATTACCCATGTGTTCGATTTTGTCAATATTGAACTAGATGCAATCTTGATGGTGAGCACAGACTCGATTATGTGAAAAACTGTAGAATTTGCAAAAACACGTCTTTGACCTTGTTGGGAATTCCCTCCAAGCCTTTGGGTTGGTATCCCAAGGAAATATTTTAGTTTTTTCTTTGTTTTTAACCCAATGCGTTATAACGCGCTCGAGTTATAACGTGAGCACGTTTTCTAATTTTTTTTTCAAAAATGGCCACAAAATTGGTACCCAACTTCATGCACCCGCCCTCAACACTCCCAAACTGAAAGGATATTAACATCTAACCATTCAACTTATAATGAAACATGGCAGAACTTAGATGTAAACCTCTCATAGAAAGTAGATCAAACTTTAGCCAAACATTCCCACAACAAAAGGGAATATGCCCAAAGCCACTAACTATTTCTCAGACCTCTCCTACCCAAATATTTAGAACTAACTCAAGTTCAAGATTGCAAGGAGAATAATGGAAATACATAAAATCATGCATCTACTTTTCAATATTTCCTCAAAATTCAAATTTAAATACTAATGCATAAGAGAAGACAAGGTACATATAAATAATGCATCTAATAATCAGGTGCGAAAGACATCTTAGATCATTTACCTGTTGAGTAGACCAAGAGTGGGGTACAAGATTTATCATGTGCATACAACACCAAGCAATATAGGCTTTCAATAAAGACAACCTTCTCATCAGGTCTATGATGGATTCACATCCATTTCCAAGTGTAGCCTCCTCAGTCTTTACTATTGAAAAACTTTTATAACAAGTAACCATTGAAACACATATCTCTTAACATAAAAAATATCCATCCTAACCCAAGTCTCTCTAGTATTCATGAGCACCAAAAAATCAATCCATTCCAACTTAAAATGCAACCTACATAATCATGAAGCTCTAAGAAAATGATTCATACTCAGAACCAAAGAGAACTACATCCTCTCCAAAGGAATAACAACACCTTTACCAAATAATCTAAGGGTCCTCCATGAAACAAGATGTTAAAACCTCTTCAAATCACATGAAGGTAACCATATCCTACCAAAGCTCCCACTAAACTATAATATCGAGCTATACATGGCAATAAGATAAACATCAAATCATCACTATCAAAATCTCCCACTAAAACATGTAACCAAGCTATCCATGACATCATGATAACCATCTCCTAACTATATCCATTGAATATTTCAATATAAAGACAAGAAGTAGAACTCATTGTAACATGCATCTTTTACAAATCTACACTAACACAATAGTAAAAGCTGCAACTATAGCCAAAAACCTTCAAAATTTTAAGAGAAAAGCATCCCAAACTCTACCCAACCATTAGCTTTGATACCAAATGTTGAAAATGAAGGTGAAATTATAGCTTAAAACTCGTAAACCTATGTGATTGTATATTTAATTAATTATTCTTTATCACAATTCTTTGTGTATAATTAATCTATTTAGATCAAATTTACCAATTGTAGAAAGAGATAGAAGATTGTAGAAGAATGAGACAAGAAGATAGAAGTGACACAACATATACACGAAGAAACCCTTTTGGGAATAAAATTCGCTAGAATCAATAGTCCTTGTATTATTTAACCTTAGAACAAGATTAGAATAATATATGATCAATACTTGATTGATATGCTTCCTTTTCCTTCAACAATCCTTCTTCACAACCTATAATAAAATATCATACACTTTCTACAACACAAGCTATCCATGCATTCCATGTGACCAAGCATGAATCCACACACCCCATTCCATGCTTCAAACCCTCACACATGCACAAGCTCAACCTGCTAACCTGCAATCAACTATGATGCAGTTGCTGCAATAAATCAAAAATCAATGAGCATGTAAACTCATATAAGTTATCAAATACAAGAGCATAAACCTCCTATAAAAACTATATGCCTGGATTTTGCAAGTATATTTCCAAGGTGTAATATGAGTTCAAACAAAAGTATCCTCAATTTAGGCACCCTAAACTGAACACTTAACCTAATTGTTGGTCAAGAAAATATCTTGCAAGCATCACGTCAAAGTTGGCACCCAAGAATGGGCCTAATTAATTGAGCCTTGTAAATATATTCTCATGAAAAAGGTGTTAACTCAAAGATGCCAACTTGGGTGCCCAAGGTGGGTCCAATTCAATCTTAGTTAACTGAAACATATCTCTCCACCAATTCTGATGTAGGAGGATCCTTGGTTCATGGCAATCTTGCATCAACAAAAAATATTTTCATTTTAGTTTTGTTCTTATTCAGTTCAAGCTGGTGGATTCATCATATTTTCTCACCAAGCTTGAAAGATCTATGTTTTCATCGTGGAAATGTTCATTTTCCTTATTCCAATATTTTAGAATGATTGGATCTTTTTCCAGCAAGTTATCGCTCTCGGAATAAGTGGTATTTTCTTGAACTGGCACTAAAATAGTTTTCAAACCTAACGAATAGTTTGATCGCTCTTGGATCGTTCATGTAACTTGTGGATCCTTATGGTTTATTTTAAATTGTTCCATGTAGTGCCCCTGACCTTATTTTAGGTCCACACTTCATCTTATACATTCACTGAGGAGTAATTCAACTTTGAGGCTGACCTATTTCATGCACACGTTACATATTCTTCATCAAAAATTGTAATGATCTTTGGCTAGCATAGATGTTTCTAGATCTCAAGATATGATATAAAAAATTGTAATCGACCATTAGTGAGGTAGTGAATTTAGAAAAGATGAATGATATGTAGGATTCCACTCTCATATATAGAGCATATAGGAATATTATACTTTGAGCATGTTGTATCAGGCCTGTGAGCCAAATCAGTAAGCCCAGATGTTATCAATTGATTGTAATTGAATTTTCTAATAATAAGAATGTTTGAACCTGCATTTTCCTCCATATTCTATGTTGAATTCATTGTGCGACTCTTGCTGCATGGTCTGGATTTTTCTCATTGAGGACCCTCCTACTGTGACATTACTAGACTGGAATTAGAGTGAGATTCATTCTATGAGAGATCATTAGAGTTTGCAGAGTCCTGTTGAAGATTTATTGTGGGGTGGCATACTAAGGATCTGAACTGCGACTGCAGAGGACTTGTGTAAAGATGGTAGGAAGAAGAAATGGTAGAGGAAATGGAGGGTGTGTAAATGCAAACCCAGCTATAATGGAGATGTTGAGAGGAATTGTTGCTAGATTAGATGTAGTCGAAATAGACTAGAGGAGAGGTTGACCAACTGATGATGTGAGTTATGAAGAGGTAGAAGAACATGGAGGAAGAGAAATAAAGCCTGTATTAGGGAGAAGAAAGGTTCATAAGAGCCCTAACTAGAGTGAACATTAAACCACATTTTAATCCACCAGATTATAGTGGTAAGTTAGATTTAGATGAATTGCTTGATTGGATAACAGAGATGGAAAAGTATTTTTATTTTGAAGGTACCATAGAAGACAAGAAGGTGAAATTTGATTGTGCAAAGTTGAAAGGACATGCATCCCTTTCGTGGGAAAATTTGTAGATAGATAGGAAAAGAAGAGGAAAGGAGAATATATGATTAAGGGATCATATAGTGAATATGTAGAAGACAAATTTTATGCCTATAGATTATCAGATTAGTTTGTTTTGAAAGTTGTAAAATTTAAAGCAAAAGGAATCAAGTGTGATAGAGTATATTGAAGAGTTATACAAGTTGAATATTAGAGCCGGACATTCAGAGGATGAAGTTGAACAAGTAGCCAGATATGTGAATGGGTTGAGACCATCTATATAGGATGAAATCAGTTTACTCAAGTTTCCAAGTGTGGAAAAGGCATATCAATGTGCCCTAAAAGTAGAATAGAAGCTGAATAAAAGACATGACCAGAAATAGAGAGGAAGAGGTGGAAGATTTCAAATAGGAAGAACTTTTCTTGGAGGAGGAAGAGGATCTTTTGTAAATCTAAATAAAGATAAGGTAGTAAGAATGATAATTCATACCATAGAGGTGATGAAAAATCTTACGGGAGAGGAGGATATGGTGGTTACCAAAATGAGGGTTATAGAAAAGATGATAGAAGACAAGAGAAAGGATTATTCAAGGTAACTTGTTTTAAGTGTGGTGGAGAAGGACATAGAGCATTTGAATGTAATTAGAGGGAGACAAGTAGAAGGACTAAGAATAGTAGATGAATAGCCTTTGTTGAGGAGGGTCATGTTAGATCACCTAATAAACTTGAAGAGGGAGAAGTGTTGGGGAATAGAAGAGTATTGTGTCAAAGTGAGTTGGAGCAAGAACCATTGCAGAGAAATATTTTTTTCCAGACAAGATGCAAGGTAGCTGGTAAATGTTGTAGAGTGATTGTTGATAGTGGAAGCTCTGAGAACTGGTTTATGAAGAATGGTGACCAAATTGAAGCTAGAAAGATTAAAACACTTAAATCCCTATAACATAGCATGGATGCAAGATGACCATAAGGTAATCTTAAGTGAACAATGTTTGGTAAAATTGAAGATAGGAAATTATCATGATGAAGTTTTGTGTGATATCATGCCTATGGATGTATGCCATATTTTGTTGGGAAGAACTTAGCAATATGATCATAGACAGATTATTAATGATGGAAAGATGAAAACATATACCATTGTTGCTAATGGGATGAAGCAAACTTTGTTTCCATTGGAATATGTTCCTAAAGTTGAAGTTTGTATGAATGCTATACTTTTTTTGGTTGATGGAAGAGATTTATAGATGGACTGAGACATGAGAACATGTGCCATGCCTTGGTTCCTAAGAAGGTTGAAGACTTAAAGCATGTGGAAGAACAAATAGAAGAGATAAAGGAGTTCCTGGTAGAATATGAAGCTATCATTTCAAATAATGTACCTAATGGATTATGACCTATGAGGAGTATTAGTCATTGCATGGACCTAATTCCTAGAATTATTTTTCCTAATAAAGAAGCACACTAGATGAAATTGATAGAGAATGAGAAGTTGAATAGACAAGTGCAAGATTTGTTGAGGAAGGGTTTGATTAGAGAAAACTTAAGTCCCTGTGCAATACCTTTTGTGCTAGCACCTAAGAAGGATGGAGAATGGAGGATGTGTACATACTCTAGAGCCATAAAAAAATCATAGTGAAGTATATATTTACTTTTACCCGAATGGATGACATTATGGATTGTTCAAGTGAAGCTAAGTACTTTATAAAGATAGATTTGAAGAGTAGATATCACCAGATCAAAATCAGAGAAGGGGATGAGTGGAAGACAATATTCAAGACAAATGAAGGATTATATGAGTGGTTGGTGTTTCCTATTGGACTAACAAATACACCAAGTACTTTCATGAGGCTAATGAATGATGTATTGAAGAAACTCCTGGGTAATTTTGTGATTGTTTATTTAGATGACATCTTGATTTTCAGTAAGACTAGTGAAGAAAATTTGTTGCATATAAGAAATTTTTTGTAGAGGTCGAGAGAAGAGTAGTTGCTAATAAACATTAAGATGTACAGTTTCATGAAGGAAGAGTTGGTATATCTAGGATTTGTAATATCTATGGATGGATTGAAGATGGATCCTGAGAAGGTAAAATCAATTGTTGAGTAGCCTACACTAGAAAGCCTTGGAAAGGTAAGATCCTTTCATGGACTAGCTAGTTTCTACCAAAATTTCATTAGGAATTTTAGTTCTATTTATAGTCTTATGACATAAACAATGAGAGGGGATAAGAAGGATTTTAGGTGGACACATGGAGCAGATCATAGTTTTGAGTAGTTGAAATAGAAGGTGACTGAGCAACCTATGTTGGCTTTACCAGACTTTAGTAAGGTATTTCAAGTAGAGTGTGATGCAAGTGGAAATGAAATTGGAGAAGTATTAAGTCAAGAGGGAAGACCTGTAGCTTATTTCAGTGAGAAATTGAATGATGCTAGGAGAAGATATTCAGTGTATGACTAGGAGTTTTAAGCCATAGTTCAAGCCTTGATGAAGTGGATACATTACTTGTTACTTAAGGAGTTTGTGTTGTATACAGATCATTAGGCATTATAGTATTTGAATAGTCAAGGTAAGTTGAATTAGAGACACATGAGATGGGTAGAATTCTTCTAGAGTTATACTTTGTTTTTAAACATAGGAGTGGCAAGCCAAAGAGAGTTGTTGATGCTTTGAGTAGGAGATGGAATTTACTGGTAGAGATAAGAGTGGAAGTATTAGGTTTTGATTAATTGAAGAACTTGTATGAGGAAGACCTAAATTTTTTCAAACCTTGGAGAGCTTGTAAAGAACCAGTTTTGGAGGATAGGAGTTAGTGGTTGGATTATTTCATTTAGGAGGATATGTTTTTGAGAGAAAATTAGTTGTATATACCTCAGAGTTCAATGAGAGATAACTTGGTGAAAGAAAAACATAGTGGAGGATTAGCAAGGCACTTTGGAATTGATAAGATAGTAGAATTAGTAAGTGAGAATTACTTTTGGCCACAGATTCATAAGGATGTTAGGAAATTTGTGTAGAGTTGTAGAGTTTTTCAAGTTCCAAAAGGGAGTAGTTAGAATGCAAGATTGTATAAACCTTTGATAGTTTCAAAGAGACCTTGGGAGGATGTCAGCATGGATTCCATACTTGGTTTCTAAAGACTCAAAGAGGTAATGACTCTATATTTGTGCTAGTGGGTAGATTTTCTAAAATGGAACATTTCATACCTTGTAAGAAGACAAAAAATGCAATACATGTAGTAGAATTTTTTTTCAAGGAAGTGGTCATATTGCATGGATTACCTAGGATTATTGTTTTAGATAGAGATACAAAGTTTGTTGGTTACTTTTTGAAGAAACTTTGGAAGAAGTTGAAGACAGATCTAAAGTTTAGTTCTAATTTTCACCCATAGACTGATGGATAGATAGAGGTAGTAAACATGAGTTTGGGGAATTTACTGAGATTTTTGGTTGGAGAGAAGACCAAAATTTGGGATTTAGTCCTTGCATAAGTAGAGTTTTCTTACAAAAATTCAGTGAACAAGAGTACCAAAAAGACACCTTTTAAGATTGTTACTGGAGTTCATCCTAGAGGTATATCAGATTTGTAATACATTAGTAAAGAAGATCAAAGGACTGCTTAAGTAGAGGAATTTGTAGAACACATGAAGAAGGTGCATACTCAAGTGAAGCAGCAGTTAGAAGACATGAACTAGAAGTATAAGGAAAAAGCGGATGAAAAAAGGATATATAAGTAGTTCAACTTTGGAGGTGAAGTGATGGTGTATTTGAGGAAGGAAAGGCTTCTAGTTGGCACATACAATAAGCTCAAAATGAGAAAGTTTGGACCCTATAGGATCTTGAATAAATTTCATTCAGGAAATGCCTATGAAGTGGAGTTACTAGATGGCATGGGTAGATCACCTATATTCAACATTGCAAACATATATCAATACCATGAAGCAAAATTTAGTGAAGACAATGAAGCATAATTGGGGAACCAATTTCCTAAACAACAATCAGATGAGATAGAAGATATTTTGGATACCAGAGTACATAGAATATCTTGTGAAATGGAAAGGCGGACCAGCGGAGGATTCTTCTTGGATTCCTTAGGATGAGGTAGACCATATTGGTTTTCCTTTAGCCCAACAAAGTGAGGTACTCACTTTTTATTAACCCTAAAAGTCTAATGCAGGAGGATCCTTGGTTCATGGAAATCTTGCATCAACCAAAAATATTTTCCTTTCAGTTTTGTTCTTGTTGAGTTCAAGTTGTTAGATTCATCATATTTACTCACTAAGCCTTGCGGATCTATGTTTTCATAGTGGACATGTTTATTTTCCTTATTCCAAGATTTCAACATGATTGGATCTATTTTTGGAAAGTTATCACTCTCAAAATAAGTGGTATTTTCTTGAACTGACACCATAATAGTTTCTAAGCCTAACAGTTAGTTTGATCTCTCATGGATCATTCTCATAACTTGTGGATCCTTACCACATGTTTCAAATTGTTCCATGGAGTTTCCTGACCTTAATTTATGTCCACACCTCATCTTATGCATTCACCAAGGAGTAATTCAAATTTTAGGCCAACCTATTTCATGCACATGTTACATTTTTTTCATCAGAGATTGTAATGATCTTTGGCTGATGTGGATGTTTCTAGATCTCTAGATATGATATAAAACATTGTAATAGATCATTAGTGAGGTAGATAATTTACAAAAGATGAATGATATGTAAGATTTCGCTCACATATATGGAGCATATAGGAATATTGTACTTTGAGCATGTTGTATCAAGCCTATGGGCTGAATCCATAAGCTCATATGTTTTTGGTCAATTGTAATTGAATTTATAATAATAAGAATGTTTGAACCTACATTTTCCTCCATATTCTGTGTTGATTTCATTGTGTGACTCTTGCTGCATGGTCTAGATTGTTCTTGTTGAGGACCCTCCTACCATGACTACGCCAAATTCATGCAAATATTATGCATGATTGATCATCCCCACTTAACTGAATGTATCCACCTATTATCTATCATGCAACTAAAGTCATTAGTCATGCAACTCAAGTCAACTAAATTCAACTAGCATTCAACTCAAACTAACTACATGCAACTGAAGGTAACTAAACCATAACTCAACTAAACTAAACTAAACTAAACTAAATTGAACTAAACTCCTGTCATTTGTAAATATCAATCCCTAACTTTTAGGATCTTTACATGCATTATTGAAGTGTTATCTATCCTCCAAATGTTTAACATAAGTAAGGTTGGTTTCACCTTCCATGTGGGTCCCCCATGTGCTCCTATTTTTTTATGAGCTCTTCTTGGGAATCCCCACATGTTCCTATCATTTTGAAATATTTACAAATGTCAATTTACATGTTCATTTAATTTAATCTTTCTAATCCTAGTGTTGGGGAACAATTTACAAGGACTTAAGTGATACATGAAATATTTTTAGGATTGTAATAAAACAACATCCTATTTGCAACAGAGGAAAGTACCTTACTAAAGTGCAGTTGGAATTTTGATGTATGCTATAGTTTGTACTAGACTAGAAATTTCCCAAGTAGTGGAAGTTCTTTCTAGATATATGTCTAATCTTGGTAGAGTTCATTGGGATGTATTTAAAAGAGTCTTCAGATATCCCACTTTGTATCGCAATTGCATTTTAGATTAGCATTTTTATCGTTAGTATCATTTGAGTATATTTAGAATCATCATGGTTCCATATAGTATATGTTTACATTGTAAAATCTAATATCACTTATCCATTTTGTCAATCATCCATTCATCATAGTATCCATTATCCTTTCCATCGTATAGTTTCCTATAGGAATTTAATTCGCTTATATGTTGAATACTAATCTTGTTTCTTAAGTGCCATTTTAATAGCCTTTGTGCACATAGAAATCTGAGGACCAAAGGGTTAAAGGAATCTTTAAGAATAAAGGAAAATGAGACATTCATAAAATATATGTTAATTTTCAATTTAGACTAACTTCTTTTCTTTAAATCTTTGATATAATTTGTTTCATTAAGGTTTGTGTTGGTTTACTAACTTTCCACATTTCATACACAGACAGTATTTATGTACAATTTGGTTTAAAAAGAGTTAAAAATAGCATATATAAGTATTATTTGGCTTGTGAGAAAATTTCTACAATACAACCATAACATTGAAAGATATAGCATTGAGATCATGTTAATAAAAAAGCATTTAAAGGTGCAGTATGTGTAACATGTTCATAAAAAGGCTGTAAAATTGTTTGCACTTTGCTAGTTGAATATTTCCTTTTAGCTTTTTTAATTTTATGATTCTCAAATATAGAAACACACACCACATACCCTTTCCTATTTATGTTTCCAGTTTTCTTGGCCTTTAGGTGTATACACACATGGCTGACCCCAGTAAAGCATATAGATGTGGAAGTAGATACACATTGGTCTTTTCCAACACACAAAAAACATCTCTTTGCAATGTTTATTTTCCTTACTCCTTTTATCCATTTGGCGTGATCAAGTACATTTTCCTTGATTGAGCTTGTCATGGTAGGCTACAAAGAAATAACCAAATTTGACTTCATTTGCAATTAATTTCATCAATGCTTGATATATCATCCCCTCTCCCATCCTTCAACTCTTACACTTTAAAAAATTTGGCAGTGATGAAGGGCAGGTTGAATGATACAAGGTTTTCTTATTTGATGGACACCATATGAAAATAGGAACTTTTCCTTCCAAATGCAATTAACTATTTTCAAGTGCCATATGAAAATAGGAATCAATACTTTGTCTTATCTGATGGACAGCATATGAAAATAGGAACTTTTCCTTCCAAATGCAATTAACTATTTTCAGGTGCCATATGAAAATAGGAATCAATTCTTTGTCTTATCTAATGGACACCATATGAAAATAGGAAATTTTCCTTCCAAATGCAATTACTTGTTTTCAGGTGCCTTGAAAATAGGGTCCCTCATATGTTTGGGAGACTACATATGTAGAAATTTCTAGGAATCAAGGTGGGTTGCATTGTTCCTTTTGTATTTTTTAAATTTCTCTTTCTCCTTCGTATGTGCCTAATATAATGTGTTCAATATATTGTTTTTTTTTTTTCAAGGCATGAATCATATTCAACTTAGTTGTCATTATGTTGGATTTTCAAATCATTGGGACCCCTAAGTATCTCTTCAAGCACCAAGAAGAGAAAATGTTGGGACTAGAGTCACCTTTTCCTTCTAAATAGACCCCTAAATTTGGTGTGCAGTTGTCCCCTAAAAAAAAAAATAGTCCTACGAATGTCATCCCTATTAAAGCTTTGAAAATTTATCAAAATGTTTGGATAGTCAAAGAGCGTGTAACACATATTAGAGAGATGTACCATTTCCATAAACTAATGAAGGCCAACTTTTCAAGTTTTGACATTATAGATATGGAGGGACAAAAATCCACGTTACTTGTTTTGATGGTTTTGTTGAACTGCATTATGGTAGAGTTGAGATAAGTGCAACTTATTTAATATCAAGAGGTTTGGTGAAGGAAGCAAATAAAAAATTCAGTAGATTAAATAGTAATCTGGAAATTGTCTTGGATGAAAATTCAACACTAAAACAATGTGAAGATGAAATCTCTGTGCCAAAAAAACCTCAACCTTTGTGCAAGTTAGTGAGATAACCAATTGTAGTGATAATAGTTTGGTTGATATTATTGGCATTGTAGTCCATGTTGGCTTTATATCAACTGTTTGTAGGAAAAATGGATCAGAAACAACTTGATGAACTATTAAACTATATGACGATATGTGCAGGATCATGATGGGCCAAAAAGTGGCAATATGATGGGTATGTGGCCAAAATTGGTGAAACAAAAAGGGTTTTTAAAGGAGATTCTCAACTTTCCATGAATATAAATTATTCTTTACTTTGAATTTAATAACTAATTATTATTCATTTTCTATTCAAATTATGACTAAAGTATTGATTGATTGACTGATTGAAAAACATCCATAGCTTTCAAACAATATCACATTTTTTGAATCCAAAACATGCATCACATTCTATGCTTCACATACTATAGGATTAAAAAAAGAAAATTTGAATTTCATGAAGTTTTGACTAAGTTAAGGTGGTCAGACACATGAGTTTTTAATATTTTTGAAAATTTGTAATAAAAAATTCATAATTAATTATTTACTTGGAAAAAAATTAGAAAAAAATATTATTATTTTATTGTGGTTAGGGTGGTCAAACAGACACCTACTTATTTTTTTCCCTGAAATTTAAGTGCTACTTCATTGAAACTTCAAATTTTCACTAAATAGATTTTTTTAGTTTTAAACAAACCTAGTAGTTTAGAAACTACATTGAATTTGATACAAATTCTATTCTTACATATTTTTGAAATAATAAAAATAACTTATTAAAATTTTTAGGTCAATTTTCCTAACTCTGATTTTTCTAATTTTTTTGCCACTTAAGGACCTGTTTTTTCCATGATGATCCTGCACATACCCATGATATCTCTGCGTGATTCATTGATGTTAATTTGTGGGACCCAAGTTGGCAAGAAAAAGGTGATGCCTTGGAGTGGATGTATATTTCAAGTGATATAGTCATAGTTATTGTGCGAGGTGGTTATATAGGCTATTTTAATGGAAAAATTATCACCACATCAACATCAACAACCCTGGACATTAACCCTTCTATTCTTGAGGAAAACACTCTTAGCTCCATGGATCTAATCAAAGTAGAAAATATGGTTTCATCTTCTTCTGGAACTCATTGGCCTCATCCTTCAAATGATAGAGTTACTATTGCATTCATCTTCAACAACTGTCTTGGATTGTTAGAAACTATTGAAGCCATTTTTAAAGCAACCATTGAGATTGAAAAAAATGAGTCTTTTTGTTATCTTGATTGCCCCTTGTTGGTTAATAGGAAAGGATTCAAAAGAAAACACACATGCCCACATGCAAATGTCTAGTTCTATGATCACAACCAGATGGAAATGGAGGAATGCAACTATTGCTATCCCCTACAATTAAAGTTGCAAGACCATTCATCCAACCTTTGGTTTGTTGCTTTTGATGAAGCTGCAAATTTGGACCAAATCTCAAAATAACCCCCCAAGAAAATAATAATTGAAAATTGACAAATTCAAGATGCGAAGATGTAAAAGGAAAAGGAGGGTCCCCACCTCAGGTGGGGCGTGTGTGCAAAAATTGTACAACAAATGGCGAATCTACTGGGGAAATGCTCTAGAGCATTTCAATAACAAACTGGAATCAAGAACCTAGAATCTCTTATTTGGATCCTCATCTCGGGTCAACCAATAAAATAAAGGCTCAAAACCATGTTGTTGTTATTAAAGGCCTTGTTTTTAAACCTTACATCTTTATTGACATGATAAAAAAAAACAATTACAATTTTGAGGAGCAACTTAAAATAACCATTGTGAAAGCAACAAAACTAGATTTCCAAGCAGAGTATAAATGGTTGCTTTTAGATATATTGAAGATATCTTCCCTTGATCAGAAAAAGGCTGCACCAATGAGCCCACTCTTTGACTACATTTTTCCAATTTTGAACATTTATCTTTGTGTTTCCTTTTTTATGCTTACTATGGGATGCTAAGACTTGTTCTTTATAAATATGAACATACTTTATTCCTATGTTTGCATATATATATTCACGCATTCATTGAGCTCCCATGATTTTGATCTTAATATGGTGCCCACATTGTCACTATGATTCTTGATTCTTGATGTATGTTAGTATTTTTAGTTCTTACATTCCTATTCTAAATTCACTTGTTCCCTTCATAATCATTGAATAGCAATATTATCATTAATGGTGAAAAAAGACCCATACTAGGGTTCTAACCATTACAAACATAAATTAATAGATTCACTATTTCATTGTAATTACCAACATAATAGGAGGGATACTATTCAATGGTTTCCTTAAATGATGATCATGTGCTTTCAAGCTCTTACCATAGTTTTGTGCACTTTTTTGGGTATTTTTCAATGTATTGATTTTCGATAGACGCATTGTACTTGCACAATCCAAATTTTTTTCTAAATTTTCTATGAACATATTGTGCATAGTCCATTATGAAATGCTTTGTTATTAACATCTAAATGCAACACCATTGAAAACTATAGCTGAATTCTATTGGGTTATTTTTGAGTATTTTTGGGTTCGATCAACATAATGCCAAAGATGTGGAGATATGACAATTGATCATTTGAAATAGTTTGGATGTCATATGTGGAGATGTATATGTATATGTATATGTATATATATATATATATATATGTATGTATGCAACTATATATATATATATATATGTATGTATGCAACTATATATTTAGAGTAATGCATGTGTTTGGATGTCATATACACAAACATCAAACTAGTCAAATTTTCAAAAGGAAGTGTTATGTGGATTAACATTGTTGTGTGTATATTTCCATGTTTAATTATAGTTTTCAAATGGTATTACATTTTTTGAATCTGAAACATGTGTCACATTCTATGCTTCTCATTCTATAAGATTTTAAAAAGAAAAATTGAATTTCATGAAGTTTTGACCAAGTTGAGGTGGCCAAACATATGAGTTTTTATATTTTTTTAAAGTTGTAATAAGAAAATCATAATTAATTATTTAATTTTAAAAAAATTACAAAAAATATGCATCACATCAAGATATGAGTCCTCTACTTATATCTAAAATATTATAAAAAATAATCATCATTTTATTGTAGTTAGGGTGATCAGATAGATAGGTACTTCTTACTTTTTTCCTAAAATTTAAGTACTACTACATTGAAATTTCAAATTTTCAACAAATAGATTTAAAAAAAAAAATATCCTAGTAGTTTAGAAATTACATTCAATTTTCGATAGATTCTATTCTTATATATTTTTGAAATAATATAGATAAATTATTCAAATTTTTACGTCAAGTTACCTAACACTAATTTTTCTAAATTTTTCGTCACTTAAGGGCCTGCTTTTTCCATGACGATCTTGCACATACCCCATGATGCCAATATCGTAGGGAGGAGAATGACTGTGGGTTTTTTTCTTTTTTCTTTTATGTCAAACATTTCTTGCTAGATAGATAGATATATACACAAATCCTTCCATACACTTGGCTTCTACAAACATACTCTACTCTACCCATTGGATTTCTCCATGTGTGTACAACTATCCTTTCACCTTATCCAATTGATTATTTATACAAAGTTGTCTACCAGGATACAAACTTCCCCTAAAATTATTACAACATTTTCATTATGTTATTCTAAATGTATTTGTGTAAAATATACCATTACAATCTAGGGAATGATATATTAAAATCATCATTTTTCTATAATTTTAACACTGTATGATATATACAATACTTTATCAAATTCCCCATTAGTCTTTTCTACTTTTCTTGCTTGGGGATTCTTCTTAAGCCGATGAATCTTCATGATTTTCACATAGGGTTCACATTGCATACAATTCTCCTTCAAGTGATTTTGCAATTTAGTATTCTAAACATACAATTGCAACTATTATAAATTGATACATATGCACATACAAACAACATTAAGTTTCAAAGATGCATAGAGATACCAACCAACAATAAGCAGATGCCAAAATTTCTATAAGTTAGTAAAATGTTTTGAACATTCCAATATATTAAACTATATATGCACATAGTCTAGAAACATTTTTAAAAAATTTGTGTTGCATTTGACTAATAAGTTTAGAATTTTGCAAGTATGTTCTATTTTCCATTTTATGTGCCTATATACCATAAGTTTTTTCACTTTTCATTCATGCTTTTCTTGCACACATTCTTATGTCTTCTTTCCATCTTTTAAATTGGTTTTATTTGATTCAAATAGCTAGTAAATATTGATCTATAGAATTCTCTTTTGAGCATTTCATTGTTTCGCTCTTCCTGTATATTACATTTCTAAATATATAGTCTTGTCTACATTTTATTTTTTGTCAAATATATAATAAGACTCCATACAATTTTGTGGTGGGTGGCACATAAGTGTTGGAATTATTGTACGATGGGATGAGAGGAAGTAAATGCAATATTGAATGTTGCAGTGTGAGGATGTATATTGTTTTGGTTGCATTGTGAAGCGAGCCACTGTGGTGTTGCTTTGATAGAAGACTACTGAAAAATTGTGACATGCACCTCTATTAGATAGAAAATTGGAGGGTTTTACAAGTCTTGTGCTCCACAACCTACAAAGTTTGGCCTCTTCTTATTGTTGTAAGATGTTTTGCAATGTCTTTTTTCTGTCCCATACACATCTAACCAACGACATATATTTTGATAGATTCAAATAAAATTTTTCTTTGTAGTAATATCATGTTGGGATCAATGCAAGCATATATGTACAAGGAGATATGAAGCCCATTTATGGGATAATTGGTACCTAAAATATTTCCATACTGTAAGCATAAAGAAGGTTTGTTTTATAAAATTATATTTTACTAAGTTATACATTCAACCCTTTTCTTCTTGCATGGCTAGATAGGATCCACTACATATCAAAATTAGGTATGTTTATAAAGTTATTTGTGTGCAATTTATGCTTTGAAGAAAAACCTTTGATATTTCTTTGATGTCTTCCTTTTAATGATATCTGAGTATTTCATCCATAGAACTAGTTTTACTTCGAAACAAGATCTCCCATATATTCTTCTTTGCCTATATTTATCAACATTACAAACAAGTCTGATCTTTCACAATTCTTTATCAACATTCTCTTTTTTAAAAGTTATGGTAGCAAAAAAAGTACTACAAAAAGGAAATCATGTAACTGTGGGTTTTATGCTTTTTCCTTTCACTATCATATATAATTTGTTGCTATATATACATTTGCATGCATGAATTCTTACATGCACTAGACTACAATAAACATGGTCTATTGAACACATTACATTTTTCCAT
Organism: Sequoia sempervirens; assembly: GCA_007258455.2. Lineage (NCBI taxonomy): Eukaryota > Viridiplantae > Streptophyta > Pinopsida > Cupressales > Cupressaceae > Sequoia > Sequoia sempervirens. The sequence goes on from VDFB02000017.1 coordinate 224,268,762, forward strand.
GTATCTACAATTATCTTTTCAGCTTATGGAAAAAATCATCTCTAGGAAGCTCTTTATCAACATACCCATCTTTCAAAAGTTGTTACACCAAAAAAAATACTACAATATAAGAAATCATATATGAAAACATTGAAATTTCCCCTACTTTTCCATTGTGTGATATATGATATGACTCCATTAAATTTCTAATGGGTCTTCCATACTTTTCTTTCTCAGGGGTTTGGCTAAAGCCCATGAGGCTTCATGATGCCAATATGGTAGGGAAGATAATGAGCATGGGTTTTGTGGTTTTCCCTTGCACCATCATATATTGAATGCTACAAATACACAACATATTGCATTCTATCGATTGCATTTCTCCATGCTTATACAACTATCTTTTTAACTTGCCAAATCAACTATTTAAAACTGCTTCTTTACGATGATACCTATTTTCTTTAGGTTATGACAACAATTATATGATGCAATCCTAATGTTTATATGTAAATAAAACCATTCCCAATTCTTTAAACATGTACACAGATAGAAAAATTTGAAACATATTGGTACAAGATTCAAGCTACAACCTTTGGTAGTAAATATTGAAGGAAAATAGAGAAATTGTATAAGAGGTATTAGAATAGAATGTATTTGCTACTAAATATTATAGAAAAAAATCACATTAAATAGATCTTTAAAATATGGAGTATAGAAGAGGCAAAACTACGATAATCAACAGTTTGTTATGGGGAATTGAAAAATCAATATCATGAAGAACAATTTGCTATCGTGAACTTCAAATAGATGAGAAAAAAGAATATTATGAAACATATTGATACAATATATATAACATGTTCCATCCAAACAAAATAACCATGAAAAATAACAATTTGTTATAAGGAGCTTCAAACAGATGAGGAAAAAAGAATATCATTCAAAACATATTGGTACAAGGTAAGCAGTGTATGTAATAGTTGTAAGAGGTATTAGAATATAATTTAAGAATCACACGTAAATGACAGATGGATGGAAACCTTTGGCTTGCTTTCAATTTTTTGGGTCTGTGTATGTTTTTCTATCATCTGTCATTTACCTGTGATTCTTAAGTATTTTTCTAGCAGCTCTTTTGCAATTATCACATGTAAATGGCAAATGAACAAAAACCTTTGGCCCAATTTCAATATTTTTGGTCTTTGTATCTTTTCTACCTCTCTTAAAGTTCTATTTAATGTGGGTTTTCGATCATATGTCATTTACCTATGATTCTTAAGTGTTTTTCTAACAACTCTTTTACAATTTCTCAAATGACAAATGATCAAAACCCCATTTTAAATAAAATTTTAATATATGGATAATAGGTGTAAACTATGACTATGAATAATTTCCTTATACAGAGCTTCTACTCTACAAACTGTGTATAGCAATCTACAAAATTTTAGAATTTTGAAAGTTAAAAAAAATTCTTCTCACAGGGACAATAGAATAAGAAACTCCTAAAGTGTCATTCCAAGCAAAAAAATACATGAGGGCACAATCCTTAATTAAATGCACAATTTTTTTTTACCTAGGTTAACTTATGAAGAATACAAGAGATAAACTACGACAATGAACAAATTGTTATAGGAAACTTCAAATAGAATAGAAAAAGATAATATCATGAAACATATTGATAGAAGAAAAGAAATCTATTTAACAGTTGGCATTTACCTATATAGGCTATTTGTTTGAAATTTTTGTCAGGATTTTCATTAGCCTAGCCATGAATAGAATTTCTTGGCACCAAAAATTAATAATCATCGATAGTCAGTGGCAAGCTCCTTGAGGTTGTTTAAGGAAATGTGGATTTTACTAATTATGTGGGATGACAGTGGTGCAGTTGATTTGCTCACATGAGGGTTAATGCACCCTAGCATTTTTGTATGATGGTACAAGAGGAAGTAAATACAATATTTAATGTTGTAGTGTGGGAAAGTTTACTTTGAAATGTCCGAGAAAATATATTGATGGAGACATTGCAATTAAATCTTCTTTCCTTCATAAAAAAATATGGTTAGGGTTAGTAATTTACATGCCCTATGTTTATTGTTTTTGGTTATCTTTGTGCATCTTTGGCATTATACACATTAACATAACAACAATTGTATATATTAACATAGGAGTAATTGCATATATATATATATATATATATATATATATATATATATATATATATATATATATATATATATATTAGTATGAAAGTGTAAAGATATATTCAAGATAAAATTAGTTTAGTGGTTGTTAAGTGTTATTGTAATAGCTCTTTTACAATTTCTCTATTTGTCTATAATATTTATTGCCAACTAATGTAGCTCAAATTTTCAATTAAGTTTGTGGCGTTATACCCATTTTGCAAAATTATTGCTACCCATTAGATTTATGAGTTCTATTTAATGTGGTTTTATGTCAAAGAGTGTAGCTCGAATTTTGAATTGGTAAGCCAACTCTTACATAGATGCTTGTCTTGTATCAATATTTTTAATGTGGGTTTTCGATCACATGGAATTTACCTATGATTCTTAGGTGTTTTTCTAATAGTTTCTTTAAAATTTATCTATTTTGTCTATAATATTTAGTGCCAAATAATGTAGCTTGAGTTTTTAATTGATAATTCAATTGTTACATAGAATGCTTGTGTTGTATCAATATGTTTTATGATATTCTTTTTCCTAGTTCCACAGAGAAACTGTTGATTATGTAATAGTTGGTAGCCTGTGTAACAGTTGGCTTGTCAATTCAATGAGCATTTTTACTATATGCTTCCTTAGATTGAATTCTATTTTTAATATAAATACATTTTAAACCACATAATATAAATCTTGTTATAACTTTACGAAAATTTCCATCTTGATAAGCAACTGTATGTAAATAATATTGTAGACAAGATGAAAAGATAACTGTGCAAATATCTAGAAATGTAATGGGTAGAGTAGAATATCTTTTTGAAGTCAAATGTATGATTGCTTTACCACAAAAAAAAAACCATTTAAGACTTCTCCTTTTGCAATCATTGTAGATTGTGGTTTATGTGATTGTGGAAGGAACCACACACTGTTTCCATGTGCTTCTGAGAGGACAAACAATTTTTTGATTGCATCATATTGTTTATCCCCAGAAGCACATGACAATGGTGTATGTTGCTCCATTCAACTAGACCATTTACAATGTCATGATTGGCATGTATTTAATTTTGTATATGACTACATTTTTAGCCTTTCTAGTTATTGGTTGTTATATGTGCCCATGTTTTGCAAACACATTTCTATATATACATAGTAGCCATATAATGAAAATATAAGCACTTGCAAAGAAAAATATATACCGATATATATGTTCATGAATTTAGATGCACCTTTTTAGTTATTATACACTCTTCTATATATTCCATATATCAATGTTCCTCCATCCATCTTCAAATTCCATGATGCCAATACTTTATCAGGAAAGCTATTTTCATCAAGTTGTCACAACAAAAAAAAGACTACAATATTAGAGATCTTGTTTGAAAAAACCCATTCTTCCCCAACTTTTTTATTGTGTGATATATGATAAGAATTCATTATATTTTCCCTAGACCTTTCCTACCTTTCTTGCTTGGGGGTTTGGCTAGAGCCCACGAGGCTTCATGATGCCAATATGGTAGGAAGGAGAACGAGCATGGGTTTAGTGTTAATTCCTTCCATTGTCATATATTTGTTGCTAGACTTATAGACATGGACACAAATTCTCACATGTACTTCTCTACCAAAAACATACTTTATTCTATCCATTGCATTTGTCATTGTCTCCAGATCTCTCTTTTCAACATAAAAGATGGATTACTTATACACAATTCTTTACCAAGATGCCATGAATTCAAAATGTTCCATTTTATCTCTTTCAATTTACAATAGATAATGCTAACCTCTTTTATTGTATATCTATATTATTTCCTTTATAATGCTACAAAAATACAATAAACATTCAAGAAATTAGTGTATTGTAAATTTTCTATTTGAAATTATTTCATGGTCCAACAACTTGATCAAATGTTGCTTGCCCTTGTTAAACACCATCAACAGTACATGTAAGTGCACAAATTTTACATTATTAAGAAATAGATACGGTGATCCAATTGTAAATATTATTAATTTTTTTAGTTTAACATTGTCTATATTGATTTTTATCATATACTTACTCACTTTTTATGCTTCCTTTTTTATTTCAACTAGTAGAGTATAATATGTTTGTGGAAGTCAAATGTATGATTATTTTCCCACAAAAAAAAATCCATTTAAGATTTCCCCTTTTACAGTCATTGTAGATTGTGGTTTATGTGATTGTGGAAGGAAACCATGCACTATTGTCATTTGCTTATGAGAGGACAAATAATTTGTTGATTGCCTCACATTGTTTATCCCCAGAAGCATGACAATGGTGTATGTTGATTCATTCAACTAAACCAGTTACAGTGTCATGGTTGGCATGTTATAGTATTCAATATATTCCATTTGTCCATATTTCTCTAGCCATCTTCAAATCCCATGATTCCAATTCTTTATTGGGATACCTATTTTTTCAAGTTGTCACAACAAAAAAAAACTACAATATTAGACACTTGTTTGAGAAAACTCATTTTTCCCCAACTTTGTTATTGTGTGATATATGATAAGAGTCCATGAGATTTTCCATGGACCTTGCCTATTTTTCTTGCTCGGGAGTTTGGCTAGAGCTCCACGAGGCTTAATGATGCCAATATGGTAGGGAGGAGAATGAGCTTGGTTTTAGTGATTTTTCCTCCCATCATCGTATATTTGTTCCTTCTTATATGCATGGACACCCAAATTCTCACATCCACTTCTCTACCAAAAAACTACTATATTCTATCCATTGTATTTGTCATTGTTTCCATAGCTACCTTTTCAACTTCTAAATAGATTAATTATACATAATTATTTACTAGGATTCCTTGTATTCAAAATGTTAGATTTTATCTCTTTCTATTTACAACATATAATGGTAACCTCTTTTATTGTATATCTATATTATTTCCTTTATAATGCTACACAAATACAATAGACAATCAAGATTATGAGGATGAAGAAACAGAGGAGCTATTTTGGCCTACAAAGAATGCATGGTAAGTGTTATAAAATTTATGGCATTTGTGATGACTTTAAAATTCATGGAATTTTCCAAGAAATTACAAGTCATGCTATTTTCCATGGATTTTGTAGCACTTTAGACTACATGTACTGTAGGGCAAGAGTGTTTTGATGTGTGTGCCTTAGATTTTTTCACATGATGATGATGTACATTACATGTTGCATATGTGTCTACTTCAACACAGGCGCTCCAAAAAATATGTTCATCACTCCCAACTATATAATGTTCACATATAAATAAATAGATTCGGTGAATCAGTTGTAAATATTATTAATTATTTTTAGTTTCACATTGTCTATATTGATTTTGCACATATACTTACTCACTTTTTATTCTTCCTTTTTTAATTCAATGGGTAGAGTGGAATATATTTTTTTGAAGTCAAATGTATGATTGTTTTCCCACAAAACAAGGCATAGCTTTTAATAAAAGTATTGGGTATGTGCATGATCATCATGGAAAAACAGGCCCTTAAGTGGTGAAAAATTCAACAAAATCAAAGTTAGGCAACTTGACGTAAAAATTTGAATAAGTTATCTATATTATTTCAAAAATATGTAAGAATATAATATGTAGAAAATTGAATGTAGTTTCTAAACTACTAGGTTTATTTTTTTTTAAATCTATTTGGTAAAATTTTGAAATTTCAATGTAGTAGTACTTAAATTTCAGGGAAAAATTAAAAAGTAGGTGTCTGTCTGACCACCCTAATGATAATAAAATGATAATAATTTTTTATAAGATTTTAGATATAAGTAGAGGACTCATGTCTTGATGTGATGCATATTTTTTTCTAATTTTTTTTCCAAGTAAATAATTAATTATGAATTTTTTATTACAACTTTTAAAAAATATAAAAACTTGTATGTTTGGCTACCTTAACTTGGTCAAAACTTCATGAAACTCTTTTTTTTTTTCAATCTTATAGTATATACGAAGCATAGAATGTGACACATGTTTTAGATTCAAAAAATGTGATATTGTTTGAAAGTTATATATATTTTTCAATCAACCTATCAATCAGGACTTTAGTTGTAATTCAAATAAAAAATGAATAATAATTATTTATTAAATTCAAAGTAAATTATAATTTATATTGGTGGAAAGGTGAGAATCTCCTTTAAAAACCCTTTTCGTTTCATCAATTTTGGGTTAAAAAAATTGCCAGACACATACCCTACACATACCCATCATATCACCACTTTTTGGCCCATCATAATCTTGCACATACCCTGTTCTAACAATACAAAATATATGTATCGTCTCATTGCATTCTTCTTTTAGTGAGGTATATTTATTTGTTTTGGATCAATGATGGTGTGAGTGAGTCTTCTATTGGACTATGAACATCTTTACTCTTTAAGTGATATTTGCACCTATATAATCCTGTTTGTGCTCATCAAATGGTATAAAATTTATCAATATAATATTTTTACTTTCCTCCTCAATAAACACATTTACATATTTATTTCTATTTGAACAACAGTTCAAGTTTTTATTCTATTTGGTCATCCATTTATTATTTTGTTTTATCTAAGTCATTTTTTTTTTGTTCATACACTAATTAAGGAACATGTTTTTACTAGAAGCAATTCATAAAAAACTGATATTTTTATTTTTAATTTCCTTGTAATTAACTACTTTTGAATCCTTTCTACTTTTCACCATTTTATTTTACTACTACTAACCCATAAATCACCTGCATAATAATGCTTTTATTTCCAAAATTATGGACTAAATACTACTTATTAAAAATATTGAATATTAAGGATCTTTCTTTTTTCAAAAAGTCATTACTGATGACTATCATAACTAATATTCAAATAAAATATAATCACAATAAATTACATCAATCTAATAAACTATCTAGTACCACATAAGCATTACAATAAATATGACATACCTAAAGTTATGGACTAACTTTTAAAAGAATACTTTTTTATTCAATATTCGTAATTAAAGGCATGACTAATAACTCTTGAGGAAAGGAGAATCCTTTAATGTTCCATACTTTTCATAAATATTATTTAATCCACAACTTCAAGTTTTCCATGTATTTGTATTTAAGATAATTAAATAACAATCAATCAATTGATTGATTAACCTAGACAAAAAGGTCAAATATAGATTGCATCTAGGTCTAATAAATATAAAACTAAAATAGACATAAAATTATATCATATCTTCAATTTTGGAGAGAAATTTTTATTATTAAAAAAATAATTATTTAAAATTTAAAATTTATTAAAAAATAATTCTCCTTGAGAATTGATTTACTATGGATTCCTAAGACTATTAATTAAAATCATTTTTAAATAACTATTGTAATTAAAATTATTAAATATTGCATATTAATAAGAAAAAAGATATTAATGATTAATTACTTAAAATTAAAATTAATGGATACATTGCAAATAATAAGATTCATTCAACATGACCTATAGTTTTATTTTACATTTTCATAATCAATTTCCAACTAATAAATTTTGATGCGGAAACACAAAGATCTGTTTTTCATTTATGCAAATGGTTCTAAATTCCGCATGCATTGCATGTGAGATAAGAACGGAGAAGTGGACTATAAAATGAGGTTTAAAATGCTTTACAATGCTCCAATTAAATGAAGACATAAAATAATCTCTTCGCCAAAATTAAGTGATTTATAATATATTCAAGTTAGGTGATTCAAATTGATATCTTTCAATGCACGCATAGGTTCGCTTTAACTTCAATACATATGTATCAATATTATCTTTCAATGCACACATAGGTTCAGTTTAACTTTAATACATATGTATCAATATGCTTGATCTATCTATTGAATTATCCGTAATAATATATAAATTGATTTTCCAACAGCTTTCTTCATAATGATCTACTTCAACTATTTTATCCTAGGTAAAATCCCAAATCATAAGATTCACCTCCTACTATAAACTAACCTCACTTTATTTTATATTAGCTTATTAACATGCTTTCCCTCTACTCAATCAAATAATTGAGAATATTGCTGATTATTTATATTTCACATTGTATTAGGAAAATAAGTTTGTTTCTTACTTCCCATTGACTAGCCATTTGGGTGGACCCCTATTGACTGATTGTTGCATGCACAGACTGCTGTGTTTTACAAATTTTCCATCCTTAAAAAGATAATAAATAATCTTCTTAAAAAAATACCTTAACTGTTAAACCATTTGATAGTGAAATAAACATTAAAAAACATTAAAAATATTTGATACGTAAAGAGGCTTTACATCGCACAACGAGCTCACTTCTTCGATTGATGTTCTTACTGTAATGTCGATGTATCATGGACAAGTCTGAAATTTGTTAAAAATAACTAGGCAGGCGAAAGCCTCCTTTTCGCTTCAAAACGCCAACTTTAGTAGAAGCCAAAAATAATGCTTTTATGGATCTATATTTAGATGGTCTGCAATTAACTCGGAAAGGAAAAAAAAAAGATGCGCACAGCGGAGGAGGAGGAGACACAGAGAACGTTACAGAAAACAGTCTATTCTAAGTAACTCAGCAGAGGGTGGAGTAATTAATATGCAGATTTTATCGCCTTCATGGAGGCTCTGGTCGGGCATAGAAGAAGGCCGCAGCTACTGGCAATCCCATTCCATTACTCTCTGCAAACTCCCTTGTATTAAACCGGATACGCGAAAGAGGAGCTTCTATCATTCCCCTCTCCCTTTGCTCAGAAAGCACGAATACAAATCTCTGAGTTCCAAATACTTGCCAAGGGCTCTCATAGCTAGCCAGTTCTCGACCTGTATGAAAAATAAATAAAATTCAATTTCAATTGCATTGAAATTAACTGTTTCAATTAATTTTTTTTCATCAACATTTCAGAATATTCTTTATGATCCATTCTCAAAATGAAATGATCTAGAAAAAAAAATGGATCTGGATTATGTGAGCTAGAGAAGAGAAATTCTGACTCTAGATATTTAACCATAAATTCTGACTGTAGACATTTACCTATATAGACTCCCTGAAAAAATATGACAGTTAGATCCCAAAACTTTATGGAAATTCAATATTACAAACTAAAAAATTTAATCATATAAACTTGCTGGAATTCAAAAACTTGATGTACGAAACTGTCTCCTTGCGTACCAAAAGAGCTGGATTTCGTTCCAGGTATGTCCGTCACCATCCTTCACAAGTTAAATGCAGAGATATAAATTGATATTGAGCATGTTTATATTAAATTAATAACAACTTTTAAATAAATGCATGGAAGCAATTTTTACGGATTAATAAAGTCCCAGAACTATAACTATAACCAGGACCCACATTAAAATGGCTTAAAATCAATGAACAAAATATCGCAATCTCTCCCAGACTGATGACAATACCAGTGAAGATACTCGCCGAGACAAGGATCTTTAGGGTAAGGATCATCTGTCATTGTCTGAAAAAAATGGAAAACACCCACAGACACAATTAAAACCATGGTTATAGCTTCTATGAGAATAATCATTGAATGAAATGAATATATACAATGGCAGCTGTGGGGTCTGTAAATCAAAAGCATATTATTATTACCAACGTGTAGAATTTGGCAGGATTGCCCTTAACAGCAACTTGAGGCGGTGATGAGACAACAGACTGCCTCAGTTCGCATCCATTATTGACGGCCGTATTTGAGTCGTACACAATGCTCATTTTCACTGTTGGAATAAAGTTGCCAACAACACCGCAAATCTCTAATAGTCTCATTGATGTCGACGTCATTCTCTCAGACCTTTCTCTACAAAACAAGATTTCCAGATTCAAATAAAAGTCGGCTTATTGTGATGTGGTGGATGAACATGAATCAACCACATAAACACAACACCTCATTCCATTACTTCGATTCAAATTACATAGTCCCTCGTTATATAGGGGACCTACGAAGTTTCATAGAAAACTCTAGAATATAGGTCGACTTGTCTCTACATCATTTTAGAACTTTATATTTAATTTTTTTCCCTCTTATTTTTATCACTTGGTCATTCTAGAACATTTTAGACCCTATGTCCATAACATTTAATATTTGTGGAAGAAATTATTATTACTCCAACACCCCCCCTTAATTTCAACCAAACATACTTTAATATTTATCATTCCCAATTTTATCTTTTAAGTGTTAGGATTTTCATCCAAGATCATGAGAGAGAAAACCTTTTGCTTCCACAACTTGCACACAATGACCAATCTAATTCACATTAGAATTGGAGGTTGTTACAGTATGAGTTTTCCTAAATAGGAAAGAAGAGAAGGTAGTCATGTCAATTACAATGAGTGACTAATCCTTCAAATATGGAACACTTCTTAACTCACACAACATGTGTTGTGGTGAGTGGCAAGTGATCATGCAAGAGGTGTAGAGGTGTATCTCGAAGTGAGAACACTTGTCTCAACCACATGAGTTGAGACAAACCTCTAAAATTCTTTTGTGTGAGCTTAAGTATAGCATAGATAAGAATCAACTAAATAGGCTAAGAGCTAGCTAGTTTTATAGTACCTCTTTTCACACTAACAACCCCTTTTAAGTGATACTGAGGGAGTAAGGTAAACACTAAAAAGATGAATCCCGATAATAAAGCCTAATAGGGTACTCATTTACAAGGAGTCTCTAAAAAATGTAGAAAAGGAGAAAACCCAGTGGGAATAAAACTCCTCTCCAAAAAGGAGATCTAGAAGAATTTGAGACCTTCTAAAATATGCTCCTTGATGATAGGAGCATGACGATGAAGAACTTCTGAAGCATGCCAAAGTTGTAAATTCTGTTGATGATGAACTAGTGTTTGCTAGAATCAATGAATCTTTATGATAAATGGATCAAGATGTGAGATACAAAACATTGCATGAGTGAACTGGTGAACACTACTCAACCAATGTGCATAAATTTCATCAAACTCTCTCAAGTTGATAATACAAATAGTACTATGATGAGGGGTACTAGAATCTCAAACTGTGATCCATTAAAATAATCCTCCATTCAAGAGATCAAGGTAGAAGGTTCATGAAGCCTTCCAAAAAGAAGATTCTTCCACTACTTCATTGAAGAAAACATTAGAATAAGACATCATATTCCCCCCTTAATACTCAGAGAATATAAGAAGACAAACTAAGATCAAGAGTGTCTAAGGAGTGTAAAGATGTACAAGGTGTGCTCCAAGACACACTTGCATGAGGCGAGAATCACAAGAATCCATTTTGTGATGGAATAGGCCCCCATTACACTTTATAATTTAGTGTATATATAAAATTTCCTAAATTCCCTTCACACATTAAATTTTGTGGCACTTTAAATATGAGTGCATTTACAAAAAAAATTAAAAAATATTTGATTTCTATAAGTTTATTGTCATGAGGTTGATTAAGAAGACAAGATTAAGTTATGTCTTGCAAAAATCAATAAAAGACAAAAAATAGAAAATGAAACCTTCATTATGATGATCCCCCCTTTTGTCAAATTCATTGTAAAAGAGAAAATTGATTCCTCTTTTAAAAAAAAATAACTAAGGAAAAAAAGTATCAACCTCCCCATATAAACACTTTTCCTTTTCCAAATTCATTGCAAAAGAGAAAAAATGTACTCTTTTACATATTTTTGACTATGGCCAAAAATGTCTCCCCTCTTTGACTATCATTTAGAATGATAACTTAGAAAAAAAAATGTTTCCCCATAAAAGCATTAAATTTTGAATGGATACCAAAGACTTAAATGTAACCACAAATGGTTGCATGCATTGGAATTAACTCATGTCAAAATATTCTCTTAACCTTACAACCAAGTCTATATTATTCTCTTACAACCAATAGATCCAAAATCTTGTGAAAATAAGACTTCCACCAAATGTTGAACCCAACTTGGACCCTCAATGATAATTTTAAATATTAATTTATTAATATCTTGGAATATTCTTATTTATTAAATTTTCATAAATTAATTTTCTAATTTTATTCCCAAATATCAATTTTCTATTCTAGAGAATTTGGAAGGGCTAATTTTAGAAAAGGGACATTACATATACTACCAAATAATTTCCTTTTCATATCCTTATAGTACCTTGTAGGTAAATTTTACCTTTGGAATTTATAACTTATCTCACATTGGTTACACATGTACTTATCTTATATTTACCCACCTCATTCATATTCATATGAACATAATCTCTTATATGCATATCACATCCTTTTTATAGATTATTTTTATTTTATCATTTTAATATTTTATTTTTTTTAGCTCTTTTATGCATCTTGATCTCAGGGTAGCTATGTAAATAGATAATCCTAATAAAAATAATACTAGGCTTAAATTTATTAATAAATGGTTGATAGTTCTACTTGAAGACAATAACCATGCTATAAATTTAGCTTCACCAAATTGAAGATTCTAATCCAACAAGACTACGAGCCTTTGAGACTAGACATCTTATAAGATCAGGTGACCCACGACGAGCATTATCATCAGGTGAGTTGATTTTTCTGCCTTAGCCTTGTCCTTATGCATTTATTTTATGATTTATACGTATTTATAGGTTAATTTAAGGCCTTGGAATTTTATTTTGCTTGAAGCATCCCTTTTTTTCACAAAGTGTCCCCATTATTTGCAAAGTGTCCCTTTTGTTTGTGAAGTGCCCCACTTTTTTGGAAAGTGTCCAATTTCTTTGCAAAGTGTCCCAAAAGGGATCTAAAGTGTCTAGGACCTCTAGAAAAGTACACTAGAACAATTTTAGTACACTTTTTTGACTATTGATGTATAGATTTAAAATTGTAGAATGCTTATAGGGCATATTTTTTCGTTTTGGTGATATTCCCACCCATTTGTGACAGCATTTGGGTGGTAGATAAATTAGCCACTTCCGAGACCTAGCCCCCACTCTTTTAGTAGAGGAGGCAGAGATCCTATAGACTATGAGATTATACTGGGTGTACCTCATGCCCCCATGAGGTACCATGATCCTATGTTGATGGCATTATCAGAGTGATGGAATGCAGACACATGCATGTTACATCTTCCTACCATCGAGATGACCATTACACTAGAGGACGTACATCACATACTCCAAGTTTTGATTTGGGGTGAGATAGTACATTTCCTAGTGGAGTAGTCATTCTAGGAGATGAAGTATGACATGTTGTACTGCCTTAGAGGTCTAGTGAATGATGGTATGGTGAGGCCATGGATTGATATAATGATGCTACTATACTCATAGGCCCCACTGGTTGCATGGATTATGATGTTCATTGTAGCACTAGTACTCATCCCTAATGGTTGGGGAGCACAGTTAGAGGGAGGACTAGTACAAATGATTTGGGGGATGATAGAGCATAGGACCATGTATGCCTCAGGGTGTACCATCCTAGTGCATCTGTATTATGATCTTGAATGGTTTTCATTTCAGGAGGTTGATAGTATGGTACATTGTATGCTACTATAGGTGTGGTGCCTAGAGAAAATCACATGTACCAAACCAATAGGGTTTCCATGTGTGACAGCCCTAGGGTATCCTTTAGCCTTTAGCTATCCATTGTGGCAACTATGGCAGTATGGTCTTTCATTTTTGGAGAGTCTGATTTCACCGACTGGATGAAGATGAGATCCTAGGGAGACCTTAACAACTTATGCTATAGTGGCCAGATGAGACTCAGTAGATGAGGAGATTGCGGATGGATAGGTTCTTGATAGGAAGACACAATTACATAGTATGACCTTTCTAATATGATCGTGTCATGCGATAGTTTGGAAAGGTTCAGATATCACCCAGGGCATGACCCTTCTTTAGGAGATCATTATAGAGTGCCCAGAGACTCGGTGATTCTAGACAATTCACTATTGAGGATGTTGTCTACAGTGACTCTAAGTACATAGATCATGATATGCCTCCAGTCTCCAATGTTGATGATGTTGGTACCATAGATGCCAATGAGGAGTGGTGGGAAGTATCACGGTCAGATCCCGTATTCCCAATGGATGAGTCGATAGGCGATGCAAGGTGACTCCTAGACCAGGGAGACGAGGGGTAGGACAAGGTTGAGGAGACATGCTACAAGGCTACAGACATATTCACATATGTGATAAATGAGGAGTAGGATGAGACTAAAAATCCTAACTATGATGGTCATGTGGAGGAGGAAGAGGAGGAGGAGGAGGAGAAGGATGAGGAGGATGAGGAGCAGCCAATGAGTGAGGGCGGCAAGGTAGCATATGAGGATCCAGTGGGCCATGAGTGGGAGGAGCCATCACCCATTCATGTTACTATATCATGATTAGTAGTTGTAGAAAGAACTAGCGCTCATAGCTATGGAGAGGCTAGCACATCCTTCATGCCCCCTGCACATGACAAGGTTGTTTAAACATAGCCTGTTAGAGAGCTAGGTGATGATATTTTATTTAATGGCATGCTTTATGCCTATGCTTATGTTTTATGCTTTAATTTTATGTATACATATATATCATGATGTGTAGTGATAATATTATGGTTTTTATTTTGTAGGATCTATGAGAGATCTTCATGATCTCTATCGTCAGGTGGCTACGGAGATAGTGCCCCCATCAGTTGATGGGGAGGCAACTTATATAGACTATGTGCCTCCACTAATTATGGAGTGGGATCTTGAGTTTTTCGGGTCATACGTCAGATTGCGAGTAGTGTATGAGTCTTAGGAGGCATGTCCACCAAGATGAGGCTGCCCAGGACACACAATCATCTTGAACCCCAACAAAATTTGAGAGACTACAGTCGGAGGTAGCTAGACTTCAGGCAGAGAGAGATCAACTAGCAAGGGAGCATTGGGAGACCCTTCGACATGTGCATGGTTTACAATTTTCTCTTATTGCACTTGATGGCTCATGATCATGATCACATACCATTGTTTCTTGATGGACCACCTCTAGACAAATGTGGGCACTAGACCCTGAGGGATCTAGTAGTCATAGACCTCATTAACATTGTATATATTGATGACATATACACAAAATTTTGGTATATATATATGAGCCTTTTATAGTTTATTACTTGTGTTTATGCGTTTAATGTTAAATGTCAATGTGATTGATTAAATAGTCTTTGTAATACTTGTTGGGACTATAAAATTTTACTAAATTTTAAGTGTCCATGATGAAAATTTTGCTTTGAACACTCAAAAATGCACCTGAACAATCTACCCCAGTGACCTACTTTGGAGGGTCATAATTTGGAGCCCATTTGCTTTCGTGCCAAATCCCTTGGTGAGTATATTCATTTATCATATGTGAACATGTATGTTTGATTTAAGCTTCCTATGATGAGTTTTGATAGGGTTTTGAAATGACAAGTTGGAGGGTTCTCATACTATTTTGTTGTTTGCATACTCTTAGGCCTACGAAGTTGCCTCCTATTAAAACTGATATTTCACAGTTGGATGATCATCATGACAAATTGATTGGTACTCTACATTACCTTCATATTCATATTCTCCTTGGTTTAGTTTTAGAGTCTCAGGATCAAGTTTGATATTTTTACTAGGTCAAAAGCAAAGGTAGTTTGTCATATTTTGACATCTGAATGCTTCAAGGAGGTCAACATAGACCCTTAATATCTTGTAAAGAATGTGGATTGAAGGAAATCCCTTTTGCACAAATACTCAATGAACCTAAATTATTTAGTGTTTCCAGTGGTAGCTTCGCAAGAGGTGATTTAGTATTTTTCGAGAGGTGACTTGTTGAGCCCTAATTGGTTTTTGACAGGTGCAATTGCAGAAAAGTATGAATGAGCCACTTTGAATGTTAATATCTTGCACCTGAGGATGAATTTTTCTAATCCATTTATTGCATTGAATTATTGGGTCAAATTTCTACATGACTATACATTTTCATGACTCTAGGAGGTGGTTTGATTAGTTTTTTAGGGTGATTCTAGAGGCCACTTAACCTATTTTGACTACTGTGCAAAAGGCTAGAAAGTGGATTCTAATGGTTTCCCACTTTAAATTTTTCATGCCAGATGCATATAGAAGCCATTTCAGGAACAATTGAGGATGAAAGTTTTTTCAAAAAGATATATTTTTTTAATTGGGCCGACATTGGGATCTGACATGCTTTACACAGTTATGAAGTTTTGTAGGATATTGAAAGAGAAAGTCTTTTTATAGGCTAACCTTGTTTAAGTTGCTTGATAATGTGGAATAATGTATGAAGAGAATTGAGCCAAGAGTATCGCACATTGAAGAGTAGCAAGGGAAGTTTGGAATAAGTGGGATGTGAAAGTGGTGGATCTGCAACATTGGGTAACATGGAACTGAAAAAAATGTATAAATGGCTTCAAGAAAAAGAAACAATTTAAAGCTACACAAAGGGGAATCAGATGCAAAGAATTCAATTGTTGACATTTCACTTGGGGATTGGAATTATTTTGCAATTTTTTGCAAAGATGCAAGAGGGTTCTCTGTAAAAACGTAAGTGAGAGTTACAACAGATCTACAAAAATAGTGATGCTGAGATGGTTATTGTTGAAAGGATGGGTGGGGAAGGTATCAAAATAATATAATACAGAACACCACATGTTTAAGTTGTCCCCTTCAATTCTACAAGAAACCCCTATTTTCCGTTGAGTCAGAAATCAAACAATGAATCCACTTAAGGCTTGCATTTAGCACACACAGGAAAAGCTTTGAAGAGTCTGCTAAACAATAGTCAAACCAATGGTGAGGAATAAATTTAAGGTTGAAAGTGAGAGTGAACGGGGGCACAAAAGTAGGATATGGATTTATCTCTTCCTTCTCACTTTGCAATATGGCACCCGCTTTGCTTCTTAGCATTGCAGAATACTCTGGTCATAGTTCAAAAATAGATCGTGAACATGCTTTTTCAACGAGTATTATACTCGTGATGGTTGCATATGTGCTCTCAAATGCAACGTCATCACTATGCTAGTGGGCATCACAGGTGAAGAAAAGAAGTTCATTTTTTAATGACCATAGAAATGTCAGCAATTGAAAGTATCGGTTTGCTGACCAAGTACTTTGAAATCACTGGATGGGGAAGCCATCAGGAAGCGGGGATTTTTCTCTGGGTGGACCATATCAACTCTGATCCTAATTTTCACCAACGCGGCTGGTGGAATCTTAGTTGGAGTAATTACTACACAGACTTGTGGTGTCCTAGAGGGATTTGTTGTTGTATCTGCTAACCCTGGTGACATTGAGAGTCATATAATTGCTGAGGAAAGAAACAAAGAACTTGAAACTGCTACATGAAATGTCTTTGTTCGATGCTTGATCAAACATTTGCACTGAGGCAGTTCGAGTTTGTAGTGAAATGCATCAATTGTTTGGGCAAGCCGTCGGTTGTTGCGAGTTCTCAGTACTCATGGGTTTGTTGGGAAGAAGATGGAACTGCAATGTTGACTACTGTAAACACTGGTTTGATGCCGCCATTGTTCGAGTAGTGCAGCAAAATAAGGAACAAAGGATTTAGGTGGAGTGGGAGACTTTCACCCATCCCTGTTGCTGCTTGTCATCCTCTCATCATATTAGTGAACATGATACTCTCTATTGCATATCATTAATTGATATCTCCGTTTTATTAAATTGCATCAGAGATATCCAGTGGAAGCTCGACAGTATTGGCGTAAAATGATGGTGGGACCATGACAAGAACACGTGGTTATTTTTAAAGATTGATTAAACGGCGAAGGGGTATATGAAAGTAAATAAAAATGCACAGGTAATTGCTTTAATTTTATTTAGCCCGATAACAAAATCAAAGGCCCGACTATTAAAAAATAAAATCTCTTTGCTGCTGGGCATTAAAATACAAATTAAAATCCCATGGGTAAAATATCATATTTTCCCTGGAAATTTTTTAATTTTTTTACATTTAAAATGGAGAAAGGGACTTTGATTGTAGAATATAAAAGTAAAGTCTATGGGTAAATGTTTTATTGCCTTGGAAATAATAGTTAAAAGCCCTCACATTAAAAGTAAAGTTATAAGTGGTGGGAAAATTAAAATGTGAAGGTGAGTGCATAGATAAAACAATTTTCATGTTGTAGGGTAAAGATGGAAGAGGAGGTGAAGTCTCTCGTGAGCAAAGTATTTTTCAACTGCAAAATGAAGATGAATGATGACTCATCATGGTGAGGAATATTTTTCTGTTGGAGGGCAAGTGAATGAAGATGCAAAATTCAAGTGCAAATGGGGATTCTTCAAGTGTTAGAGGTAGTTATTGATCAAAGGGTCGTAAATGTGCCATATGTCTTTTGAAGATCTCCACTTAGGGTTTCTCTGTTTTCCTTAAGTATATATTTTTTGCTTCTTTTTGAGAGAGCTCACATTGTGGTCTCAGGAGAATACTTTTATAACAGAGTTTGTAATAGAATAGGGGTCTATTTTAGGTTCTGGGAGTTTTCTAAATTTTATAAATGGAGGATGTAATCGAAACACTATCATCTTTGATAAATAAATGGGAAGGTATTCTGGGTTAGTTTTTTCCATTGTAGACATTGCATAAGTTTTGAATATATGAAATCAAGGCATTATGTTTTTCATCTTCTTATCTTTCTCTAAATGTTTATTCATTATTATTACTCTTATTAAAAGAGTAAGTTAAATTTTATTAATAGCAATGAAGATTTGTGCAATTGTATACTTGGATTAATAAAGTATGATTGATTTAGTTTCTAGTATCAATGGTGTAAAGCATCATCTAGTAGGCATAGTTATGACATAGATAATGTTGTGATGTATTTTCAATTTCATGGTTTAAATGACTCCACCCTACGATTAGGCACTAGTTTACTTATGTTGCACTTTCCTTGGACTATGTGTAGCAATCACATTTTTAAATCAATTTTAGTTATCAATCTTTGCCATGAAAGTCAACCACACCTTTAGGGTATTGTGTCTATTAAGCATATGAAGGAGAATTATCTGTTTACTTTATGTTTGATACTTTGGCAACAAGTATCTGAAAGCACATTGTTGGAATCACCCTCCTGGGTTTCACAGAGCCCAAAGTCTAGGGTAGAAGGTGTTTTAATTCAATCTCTTGTTCATTGGCCAAATATCTACTTGAATCTGATCATAAGGCCTGGAATCCCTTTAGGATTCAAATTGATTGTAGATTTGGGGAACCAAAAAATTGGTGACTCTACTGGGGAACAAATCTAGTGTTATCCATTTGAAAAGAGTCAATCAATTTTTTGATCTGTAGTTTTAGGTTTGAATGGTCCAAGGACCTGCATACTTGAAGGATATTGTTGCAACATTTCTGGTGTGTTCTTGAAGTTTGGTGCTCTGCTAATGGAGAGAACTTAGAAATACTTAGATCTTGGAATAAGCTTTTTGCTTCTTGAAGATCTTTTCCTCTTTCAAAGAGGTGGCAAATCTACATAATATTCTACATCATCAGAAGAGTTGGTTGCAACAGTTCTCAGGTATTTTTCTATTTTTCTATTTTTGTATGAAGGTTTTCAACAAATGTTCTAGTTAACTGTCCCCTATCCAATACTCTGAGATACTAGTAAAAAGGGAAATGAGAAAGTAGGATATTCTGAAAAGGATATTGAGAAGAAAATAGGTGTAGAGGGAATAAATTCTTAATTGCAAATATGTATTGATGTCCTAGTTCTCCCTCTACAAGATGTAATATCGTGCCTAGAAGACATTCATGTCCTCAAAGGAAGGTGTTCACTAGTGAAAGATATGACCCTTTAGGTTTTAGTAAAATCCATGGTTACCAACATTTTGTCCCAAGAAGAATTAATGAGTGTTTTCCTAAGTTTAG
Organism: Sequoia sempervirens; assembly: GCA_007258455.2. Classification (NCBI taxonomy): domain Eukaryota; kingdom Viridiplantae; phylum Streptophyta; class Pinopsida; order Cupressales; family Cupressaceae; genus Sequoia; species Sequoia sempervirens. Next base: position 224,288,695 of record VDFB02000017.1, read on the forward strand.
AGGAGGTTTTGAAGAGTTAGCATCAAGAAACATACATGGTTTTCTTGATTTGATGGAAGACTGTCAAATAATAGAAGAGGAGGCTATCATGAAGTTTTTTATAAGAAATTTAGAAAGTATTGTTGAATGTTGGTTTTCTAGTTTTCTAATGCATTCGATATGTTCATGGAAAGAGCTCGAAACACTTTTCACTGATCAATTTGATGGAATACCAAATTTGATAATAAGTGCTTGTTTGGAAGTAGAAATCTATATGTCTAGGAAGAATTTAAAGAGAAAACTAAAAGTAAGGTTTAACTTGTGTCACATATTGATGCATTGTGTGATATAGAAATATTTGAGGATGAATCCCCCTATGAATTTCATGATAGATTCATGAAATTTCTGTTTTCTATACCAGAATTAGAAAGACCTAATGAATCATTTTGCATGGATTTGTTCTATGAGAATTGTGAGTTAGATATGAGTACTATGCCAACTCACTTGAGGCCCCCTAACATTAAGTGTATACATCAATGGATTTCAATGATTGAAGAAATGATAGAGAAATATGGGAGTAATCCCATGACTAGCCTATGTGATGGTGCTTTTTCCAAACTTCATTATAAAGATCTAGGTGGTAAAGTAGAAGATAGTGATAATGCATCATTAGGTGGCGAGGATTTGGTCTTTAATAAGCCCTTGGAGAAAATATATCTACATGAAGATTGTAGCCATAACAGTCATGATGAAATGTGTGAGGTTTCTACTATTTTCTTTAAGAGTACAAAAGTGGAAAGTCAATTTTTTGTATCTAAAGAAGGCTGAAAAGATGCAAATGATATTGAAAGTATTTTCTCGTTTATGGATTGTGAAAGTACATTTGAAGGGTATGCTAATTCTAAAGTTTCATCTCTTTATAATTATGACAATAGTATTGCTGATGTGAGTATGCAATTAGCTAAGGAGTATTCTTATCTGGGTGATCAAGATGATTGCAATTCTATTTGCAACCTATATGACTTTGATTCCTATCATAATGAGGAGACAACACTAATTTCCCTGAGTGAAAAGTATTCCAATGAAGATGATGACAATACTTTTGAAGGCTCACAAGAGCATGATGAGGTATATGAATGGAATATCATATTTGAAGAAGAAATGTGTAATCAACAATGTTATGATGCACTTGGTCATACCAATTCTACAAGTGAGTGTAGCATTGATGAAAATTTTTGTAGTGATGAGACATAGTAGCCTGATAAGTTGAGGAATGATTTTGAGAATTTCAGTGTATCAGATGAAAATGATAGAGTATGCAATGATTTTCAGTTAGTGCAATCATGTGTGAGAAGTTGGAATGAAGAAAAAAATGCTAGTTTTTTAGTTTGACAATGAGAAAGGTAAGCCTGCTGATTGTTGTAGTAGTGTTAAAGGAGAAGGAGATATGTATGCAAGAGGTTCATTGGATGAATCATCTCAAGCAGTTGATTATGAGGAGAATGCATATGTTGATAATGATAAACAAGGAAATCCTATTTTTTTTGATGCTTTACCTTCTTCTACTCCTTTTGTTGGCTTTAGAGTTATCACTGAATGTTTGCATGAGGATAGCACAAATGTAGCTGTACATGAAATTAAAAATGATAAGAAAAATGTTAGTACAACTAATGAATCTCTTTATGGTGAGTTTGCACTTGAAGAATGTGATTGTGTCAATCACATGGATGCATATGAGGATCTCTTTTCTTGATCTACAACTCATAGTTTCCCTCATGAGAAGTATGCCTCATATTTTCATGTTGATGCATCAGGAGGTAATGTTGAGTATGATACTCCTTGCAATTGTAAGTATGTTTTGAACTCTATCTATGAGGGATTTATTGCAAAAAAAGATTCTGAGTCATATGAACCTGCACTTGAACCAAGTTTTTGTGTGGTAATAAGATTATTGCTAGAAATATTGTTTATGAACCTGAAGTTAAAGATTGTTTGGGATGTTGATGCCTTTCTTGAATACTATAATTTGAATGTGGATGATGGACTTGTGGATGCTGATAAGTCTTATTTTGAGAACCTTGAGACATATGATAATGTGTTTGGGTTGTGTTGTGGGGATGATGATAAGCTCACCTATGGCGCAATTCAATTGGAGGAGTTACAAATATGTGAGAATTCTTTGCTTGACACACAAAAGGATTGCACACTATTTCTGAAGGATGATATCTTTCTCTACCTTAACCATTATGAGGAAGTTATTAAATTTCATAAGACTATGTCTTCTTATGATCCTGATCATTATCCTCATATTTTATCACTTTCCACAAAATTATAAAGTGAAATGAATGGCAACGATATGGCCTGTCATTTGGTTGTCATGTGATAGTAGAGCTAAACATGGAGCAGATTCTCACTTGTTCAGAAGGGGCCTAACACTTGCTTTGGCAGGAATGAAGTCACTCATATTGTTGTGTTGTGACAGAAGAAAGTATGGATCAAAGGGGATCAAATCCTTTAGTATATTTCTATTTGACAGGGGTAAGAATTGACTCCTCTTTTTCATTTGGTCGCCTAGGGTCACCGAATGAGGTTCGAAAAATTGAATAGACTCTATCACCCAATGATTTTGGCACTCGGTCTACTCTTCTAGAAGATTCTAAATTCTCACTCTGTTCACTAAGGAATAGGTGTCCTAAGAAAGAGCCACTGTTGGGACTATAAAATTTTGCAAAATTTTAAGTGCCCATGATGAAAAATTTGCTTTGCACACTCAGAAATGCACCTGAAAAATCTTCCCTAGTGACCTACTTTGGAGGGTCATAATTTAGAGCCCATTTGCTTTCCTACGAAATCCCTTGGTGAGTGTATTCATTTGTCATAAGTGAACATTTATGTTTTATTTCAGCTTCTTATGATGAGTTTTGATAGGGTTTTGAAATGACAAGTTGAAGGGTTCTAGGGCTGTTTTGTTGTTTGCATACTCTCAGGCCTACGAAGTGGCCTCCTGTTTAGAATAATATTTCATAGCTAGATGATCGTCACGAAAAATTTATTGGTACTCTGCATTTCCCTCATATTCATATGCTCCCTAGTCTAGTTTCATAGTCTCAGGATCAAGTTTGATATTTTTACCAGGTCAAAAGCAAGGGAAATTTGTCATATTTTGACATCTGAATGTTTCAAGGAGGTCAACTTGGACCCTTAATATCTTGTGAAGAATGTGGATTGAAGGAAATCCCTTTTGCACACATACTCAATGGACCTTAATGATTTAGTGTTTCCAATGGTAGCTTCCCAAGAGGTGATTTGGTATTTTTTGGGAGGTGACTTGTTGAGCCCTAATTGGCTTTTGGCAAGTGCAGCTGAAGAAAAGTCTAACTGGGCCACTTTGAATGTTAATATCTTGCACCTTAGGATGAATTATTCCAAGCCATTTGTAGCATTGAATTCTTGGGGTCTGAATTAATGTGCATTATCATGACTCCAGGATGTGGTTTTATTAGTTTTCCAGGGTGATTCCAGAGGCTACTTGACCTATTTTGACTACTGTGCAAAAGGACAAAATGTAGATTTTGATGGTTTCCCACTTTAATTTTTCATGCCCGATGCATATATAAGCAGTTCTAGGTCAATAGAGGATGATTTTTTTTAAGTTGCTTGATAATGTGGAAAAATGTATAAATATAATTGAGCTAGGAGTATCACGCATTGAAGAGGAGCTGGGGAAGCTTGGAATAAGTGGGATGTGAAAGTGGTGGATCTGCAACATTGGGTAACATGGAACTAACTAAAAATAGATAAATGGCTTCAAGCAAAAGAAATAATTTAAAGCTACACACAGGGGAATCATATGCAAATAATTCAATTGTTGACATTTCACTTGGGGATTGGAATTATTTTGAATTTTTTTGCAAAGATGCAATAGGGTTCTCTATAAAAATGCAAGTGAGAGTTACAAAAAATCTACAAAAAATAGTGATGCTGAGATGGTTCTTGTTGAAAGGATGGGTGGGGAAGGTATCAAAATAATTTAATACAGAAAAAAAAAATGTGTTTACGTTGACCCCTTCCATTCTACAAGAAACCCCTATTTTCTGTTGAGCCAGAAATAAAACATTGAAGCCACTTAAGGTTTGCATTAAGTACACATAGGGAAATCTTTGAAGATTCTATTAGATGGTGGTCAAACCAATGGTGAGGAAAAAAAAAAAGGCTGAAAGTGAGAGTGAATGGGGGCACCAAAGCAGGATATGGATTTATCTCTTCCTTCTCAATATGCAATATGGTGCTTGCCATGCTTCTTAGCATTGCAAAATACTTTGGTCATAGTTCAAAAATAGATTGTGAACAAGATTTTTCAATGGGTATTATACCCATGATGGTTGCATCTATGCTCTCAAATGCAACATCATCACTATGCCAGTTTGCATCACAGGTGAAGAAAAGAAGTTGATTTTTTAATGACAAAAGAGATGTTAGAAATTGAAAGTATCAGTTTGTTGGTAACTACTTTGAAATAATTGGATGAGGAAACCATCAAGCAGTGGGAATTTTTATCTAGGTGGATCATATCAACTCTGATCCCAATTTTCACCAATGTAGCTGGTGGAATATTAGTTGGACTAGTTACTACACAGATTGGTGGTGTCTGAGAGGGATTTGTTGTTGTATCTGGTAACTCCAGTGACATTGACAGTCATATACATGTTAAGGAAAGAAACAAAGAACTTGAAAATGATGTAGGAAATGTCTTTGTTTGATGCTTGATCGCACACACACTTCTTTGCACTGAGGTAGTTCAATTTTGTAGTTAAATGCATCAAATTGTTTGGTTAAGCCGTCAGTTGTGGTGAGTTCTCAGTACTCATGGCTTCATTGGGAAGAAGATAGAACTGCATGTTGACTATTGTAAACATTGGTTTGATGTTCCAATTGTTTGAGGAGTTCAACAAAATAAGGAACGAAGGATTTAGGTGGAGGGGGAGACTATCAACCATCATTGTTGCTTGTTGTCATCCTCTCATGGTATTAGTGATACACGATGCTCTTTATCGTATATCGCTAATTGATGTCTCTATTTTATTATTGCATCAAATATATGTGATGGAAGCCTAGTGGTGTTGGTGTAAAATAATGGTGGGACCATGAAAAGCACCCATGACAGTTTTTAAAGATTGATTAAATGGTGAAGGGGTATGTGAAAGTAAATAAAAATGCATGAGTAAGTGCTTTAACTTTATTTATCTTGGTAAAAAATTCAAATGCCCCACTATTAAACAATAAAATCTCTTTGTTGTCGGGCATTCAAATACAAATTAAAATCCCATGGGTAAAATATCATATTTTCCCAAGAAAAGTTTTAAAATGTTTTACATTTAAAATGGAAAAAGGGGCTCTAATTATAGAATATAAAATTAAAGTGCATGCATAAATGTTTTATCTCCTGATGGAAATAATAGTAAAAATCCTTCACATTAAAAGTAAAGTTATAAGTGATGGGAAAATTAAAATGTGAAGGTGAGTGCACAGATAAAATGACTTTCACATTGCAAGGTAAAAATGGAAGAGGAGGTGATTTCTCTCATGAGAAAAGTATTTTTCAATTGGAGAATGAAGATGAATGATGGATCATCATGGTAAAGAATATTTTTCTATTGTAGGGAAAGTGAATGAAGAGGTAGACTTCAAGTGCTGGAGGTAGTTATTGATCAAAGGGCCATGAATGTTCCAGATGTCTTTTCAAGGTCTCCATTTAGGGTTTCTTTATTTTCCTTAAGTATACCTTTTCTACTTCTTTCTGAGAGATCTCACATCTCAGTCTTAGGAGTGGTAGAGCTCCTAAAATTTTGAAAATTTGAGCTTGTTTTGTGTCTTATAATGGTCTGATGCATCCATGCCCAAGGGTAGGGTTTAGGGTTTTAGCTTTGTAAACTTTCTCTCAAATATTTCTAGTCTTAAACCTTGGGCATTTTAATCCTTGATTGAATTGTTTACCTGGTCGCCAATTGCTTAAGTTGCAACTTAAGCCATCAGAAACACACCTTTACCGACATGTTTTCCTAGGTTGGTCAGTTGCTCAATGCGATATCATTGTTTTAAAATTTTCCTATGTTGGGTAAAATTATTTTATGTCAAACGGTTTTAAATCTAAATATTCGCCTTAAGGTTCATAATCATGTCAGCCTAGTCATGGCCCCCTTTTTATGACTAAATTTATTTGCATGTGCATAAATTCCACCTATTGGATCTAAAGATCAAATCTGAGTCATTGCTTACATACCTCGTAGGATTAAAATAATGTTTTTCAAAACACCTGCGAGGTTTGTGATTTCTTGACACATGCATTCTTTGAGGTGGGGCCTAGTATGCATTCAAATGCACGATGCCTAATGGTCAAGAGATCGATGGTTGATATGTGAGGTTGATACAAAATCTTCACCATTCATTGCTCACCTCGCAAGATTAAAAATTGTGTTCATTGGAGACTTGCGAGGTCCACAATTGAACAACACGTACATTGTTTCATCTACTCGAAGGAGGGAGTGGAGCCAATGGGAAGGAATAATGTGGCTTCCAACCAGTGTATTGTCATTGGATAAGGAATTAGTGAATGATGGCAATAAAAATTCAAATCATGTTGACTCAATCTGAGTCGTTAAGCATGCCATATCATAGGAAGATCAATGGCTCCCATTTAAAATCAAAGAAACAATTGAAGATTGTAAGTGAATGTAGAGAATCTAAGAGATTAATCAAAATCTTTCAAACTGCAACATGAACAAATTATGGTTTCCTGCAAACGCAAAAAGCCGTAAGTCCAATTAAAGCTATATATCCTATATTTTATTTGAACAATCCTTAATTAGGGAAAGTTCTAAATGCTTTTTCTTCCAATTGGATTTTTCTACATGCTTTAACTTCTTTATTGTGTTTTAAGATTGCACATAAATTGTAGCTTTCTATTAAACTTGTGCAAATTTGCATCTTCCAATTGTGCCCTAGATTTTTAATTGAAAGAACCAAGTTTTGAGCCCCTCTATGTCAAAACCCTAGATTATTTTGAACTCACCTAGTTATCCATGGCTCCCAAGACACAAAAGTCTAGTACTGAAGCCCCAACTAGGCCACTCTCTTAGGACATTGTCAATCAACTCAAACCAACTCAAACACACAACTAGTAAGAGGTTTGAAGGAGTAGTAATATACTATGGCCTTAGGATTCATGAAGGGTTATTGGAAAAACAACATTGTATCAGGGATGCTGAATTGTTGTTCATTGGATGGAAAATGTTTAAGAACTGGTTTGGAAACATGAACTGTGTAGTCCCCACCTGCAACACTAGGAGATTAGACATGGGGAAAGTACTGGTCTCAAACGTATATATGGATGTAGACCTACTGAGGGATGTTGCAGCAATACATGACCCTATTTCTAGAGTAGTTAGGGCATATGATGGCACTGAGATGGTCAAGATCACTAGGGAGGAGATTGCAAAAATCTTTAAATTGCATGACCAGAATCAAGATATGATCCTGATTGACCTTGATTCCTTTAGGAAGGAATAGGAGAATATCAAGGTATTGTTCAGAACCACAATATTTCCAATGCAAAATGCCACAACAAGATATGGAAAGAATAGAAAATAAATAAAGATTGGCAAAGATGAGAAGGAACCTTTTCCTATGAGGTACTTTTCCCCCTATTTTAGGAAGACTGTCTATTCTTTGTGTCAGATTATTGGCTACGATGTACCAGATACTATACCAAGGTAATACATGTACATGGAAGCAAACATTCAGTATGCATCTTTCAATGCAGTTTATGATTATGCTACCTATTTGGCACAACATATGCATAAGGGCCTAATTTCTCTTAAGGTGGGGAAGAATTGGGTAAAATTTTGGTGGTACTCGCTTTTGATGCACATGTTTTAATATAAGGGAGAGAGGCACTTTGGAAAATAAATGTCATTGAGAAATATAGAAGGTGATCTTGAGCTGCTCGTCCAGTGTTGGACCCAAATTATGGACAAGGATGGCCAAAATTTTGATTATGTGATCTTCCATAATTTTTTTTCCTCCAATTGAGGAGACTCCTGATTCTTGATCCACAAAGTATCCCAAAATAAATTCATGATTTCTTAAGGACCATGGAGAGGAGGCCAGAATTGAAGATAACTCATAATTGGGGAGATATCATCCCATATTCAGACACAACTGTATTTAGGGTATACAAGACAAACATCAATCCTTTTGTGCTACCATGAGATGTGTCACTGAGGATAGGATTTATAGAGATAATGAGACAACTAGGAGATGCACAAATGGCACATCTACTAGAACATAAAAAGAATGGTTCATTCTTCCCTAAGTGGACAACATTTATGGATTTTATGATGGTTAAGGGAGGATGGAAATCCTTTGATAAGATCTTGGGACCCTACAAATTGAGAATAGTATGCCTTAGAAACCATGATCCTAAGGGTTTCATTGTTACAGTAAAGGAGAGAACTAATATGGGTGTATTTATTCATAACTTCTATTACCCTAAGGATGTCATTAGAAACAATTTTTATTTACAAGTGCAAGAAGAAAGGAAATCCATGTATCTTGCTTTTAATAAGATGGTGGAAAATGTCAGAAAATTAGAACCTGATTATTATCCTTTGCCCAATATTCAAGGGGAATGGAAAAGGGTAATGTATGTATTGGAAAACTTTGAAAATGTTGTTGGTGTGCTAAGAGAGGAAAGAACTATTATAGATAAAGGGAAATCAAAGGCGGTTGAAAAGGATCCCATAGCAGTGTTTGAGGAAAGACAAGTTCTTACTAGCCACCCAAAAATATCTGAGTATATTCTAGGAGCAAAGAGAATGTAAAGAAACAAAAAACTTTTCCAACCCCTACCACATCAGAGGGGTTAGGGGCAATTTATCCTAAGATATCAATTCCTAGAAATCCTTCACCTATTATAGTCTATGTTGATTCTCCTCCAAGAGGTTATCCTCCATTAGAGCAACTACCAATTAAAAGACAAAGGGTTGAGGTGAGTGGGGTAGTTGACTACCTTGATAATAATGAAGATGCCATTTTGATAACACCTGAAGATATGTAGTAGGGGATGCCCTCTCCCCCAAGGGAAGCTGCATCAAGATCTGGAGGAAGCATCTTAAGGTTAATAAAGGCATAACTAAGTGGTTTGAGTAATATTGATGACATGAGACAGGAAGCTTGCAGGGAATTCATGGAGGATGACTCATTTATTGAAACAACAACATTGAAAGATTTTATATGTAGAGAAAAAGCTTCAAAAGTATGCAGAGATGGTTGCAAATGAGAGAAGCTTACATCTTGAATTACCTAAAAGTATTATCTAGGCTAATGTGGGGAAGGAAATGAGGAAACAATTTGAAAAAATCACATCTGAGAAAGGAAGGGCACTTGTGCAAAAATGTGGTGTTTTACTATTGCCTGAATGGGATATAGATGATGTAGTGGTACTTGACACTATAAGGAGAGCTGAAAAGCCTCTAGTCCAAACTGAGGAAGAAGCCAAATTGGCACTTCAAGGGTCAAATTTTAGTCAGAGAGTGGGATGCTCTAGCAATATGGTCATTGTCTCTTGGTTGTAGGAAGCCCAAAGTTGTAGAACTGGCTGATTTTAGTGGACGACTGATTATAAAAAGAGTTAATGATACTACAAAATTGGATGTACCTAATATGACCATAAATGTTTCTAAGTTCACAAAAGCAACAATTGAGAGCCTTACTAAAGAAAGGAAAATGCATAGAAGCAAGTATAATGAGATTATTAATGAATATAATAAGAGTCAGTAAAGGGTTGTTGAACTTGAAAGAAAGATAGCATTATGGAAACAACAAAGGGAAACATTAAGGTCTCAAGGACCAGCTAGCTCAAGCCATGCTCCCACTTCTCCTAATGACTCATCCTCAATCACCTCCTCCTCCACCTAAGCAATCATTGTTAATTGTTCCTTACAATATGGTTCAAGAGCCACTTTTAGTAGAGGAGCCAAGCACATCAGGTGCAACTCCATCCAATGATCCTATGAGGGAGCAACTACTTCAGCAAATTGAGGTATACAATAAATTGCTTGAACAAGTGCAGGGTACAATGTATAAGAACAATTCCAAGATTATTCATATTGTTTTGAAACATCTGAATAAAAATATTCAAGGTAAATTGAATAGTGTTCATGAAAACTATTCTTTGATTCTATGAGCGATAAGGTTATCTTAGAGGGATAAGGAATTGGCTACCCCAATCCTAGATAAATGGATTCCTAGGGCTGAAATTTTGAGATTCATGGCAATTTATGCTAGGAAGTAGGAAGATAGATATCCAAAGGTGCTCCCAACTTATAAATTTGTTAGCGAGGTTAAGGAACAAAAGTTTCAATGGTGTGATTCTGCATTGGAATGGAGAATAAGAGAATTAACTTGGACAAGTTTGATGAAGCTGATTTGACGTTGCTACCTGATATTCAACATTCTTATGATGAGGTAAAAAACTTGTAAATGTGGAAGGACTAGGTGGACACTACAATTGTCTCTCAAGAAGCTCTTATTTGTGAGAAGGTTGAAATTGATATACTAAAAGATGGTTTCAAGAAATTGTCTTTCATAATTAGCTTTATCAAGGATTTTGATATGGAATCCAATTTAGTAATGAAAAAATATTCTCCATATAGGAAGAAGATGGATGAAATCATTGATTTCAATTGGGCATCTGATGTTGAATATGAGCAGTGGAAGAGAATATTTGTTCATGAATTGGATTTGTGAGTACAAGGATAGAGAATACATATACTTGGTTAAGTATAGTACAAGTCCAACCTCCAAAATCACAATGCATAAATATATGTTTCTCCTGATTCAAGATATAAAAAATGGGTGTTGATTAGTGATGACTTGGATTGATCTTGATGTTGATTTGGATGTTGGTTCACCTTTGCTAACTTTAAACACATTTTTTTCATTTTTCTTGATGGGATGAATATGATACAACGGTTAGAAGATTATTCCTTTCCAACAAATTCCTTTTGGAAGGTAGTTCTATTTTCTTCAGTGAATGAACAATCTTTGTCTCATGTGTGTTCCCTCTAATTGAAAATGTAAATATAACTGAATAGGGAATATGTGTTGTAGTGGTCTAATTAGAATGTGACATGTGTACTCTTTCTTGAGGCTTGTTTTTCTCCCTTGTTCTCATAAAAGGGAATTCATGACCATTAGTACAGATCTCTTGTTGAATTTTGGATCTGAATTATGCAAATGGTTAACATAGAGAGAACATACTTGAAGTCTGTATCTTAAGTCTTGAGTCTAGTGAGTGATTCAGGCTTTGATTCAATGGATCAGTTAAAACACTTTGAGTAAATCAATGAATGCGTATAATTGTGTAGTGGATCTAATAAGTAGTGGAAAAGTCTAAATATTAATTTGTGAATTGCAAAGAAATCTAACATAGATCATGGATGTTTAGGATTTAAATTACCTTAGTATTCAATCTGCTTTGTCTTGACTCCTAGCCCAGAGATATGACACTGATCTTAAGTATTGTATACATTTCCCATGGTTCTGGTTATCCAATTTGAAAAAAAAATTCATAAATAGTATTTAAATTGATCTACCTTTTTTTTTGGTTGGTGTTGTATGAATTCTCAGCTTTAGAAGTGTGATCTTTCAAAGAAATTGTCAGTCTCTAAAGATTTCATTAATTTAGCATTGGAATTAGAATGCATCTATTAATATTACAATGTGTAGTGTAATTGTGTAGCAAGGTTATAGGAAACACATTGTGGGAACACCTTCTTGGGTCGTAGAGAGCCCAAAGTGCAAGAGAAGAAGCATTTTGGCTTCTACTCTTTCGTTGGCCAATTATCTCTCAGGTATTCGAGAATTGAGTTTGGCAAGCTCATAGGTACTTGGTGGGATTTGATTGGTTCTTTAAAAATCCACCAACAGATCGGTGACTCTACTAGGGATGTAAGTTTGATAAATATTTGTTCTCCAAAGTGCCTTATCAAAGATCGCTATAATATATGGTCATGTTTACCTATAGAGTCGGTCTATTTGAAGTTTCTGCTAAAAATTTCTTGAGTCTTTGCTAAGTGGACATCACAACAAATTTTGTGCTAAGTTTCCCATCATTTTATGTATTTGAAGGCTTGTCCTCAAACTTCATTTAAAAGTATGTTGCATTTTTCAAAACTTGTTTGAGTTTCCAAGGATCTTTTGAAATTTGTATAAATTGTAACACGATTGCTACAAATTTGTCCCAAGCAATTTGGGTGGTGACTCTGAAATATCTACACCAGTGTGTGTCGGTATTTGAAGATATCGAACAAAAAAAGAAGAGTAGAAAGAAATTGAAAAGGTTGACAAAGGAAAATAAGATTCAAGCATAAATACAAGGGACTCATGACACATAAAGAAGCATCCAGAGTAGAAACTAGAAGGAGAAATTCCCAAGAACAATCATGGAAAATGGGTAAAAGCAAAGGATGCGGGAGCAAGTAAGTCTACTCCTCACCCAACTCCTGAACGTGAGATTCATTCTAGTTATAGTTCAAAATGTGAAAGAAACTTGTTAGATTTTAGTGAAAACACTTCTTCTGAGAGAAGAATTTTTATTGAAGTCTGTTGTTAATGAGAAACCCTTAGATCATGGCTTAAGAGCCATGGAGAGGAGGGAGAGAGATAGAATATAACAAGATAATGCAAATGCTAGATGTGCTAGAGCTAAAGGATATTAGACCCCAGGCTCTCATACATATACTCCCCTTCCTCCAAATTTGTTAACTTGGATTTGATGAATATGTCCATAACAATATCCCTAATCATGTTGAAGTTGTAGTAGCATCTGATGCTGATACTACTTTACTAGAGGAGGAAAAAGTTTTCAATGATATGCAATGACTTAGAGAAAGATCCTTAAGTTGTGATGAAAATACAAAGAAAAGGGATGAAGAGAAAGAGAAAAGGATAAGGGAAGCTATGACATAGAGAGATATTTTATGAATAAAAATTGAGCAAATGGAGGAGATGGACAGGTTAGCAACTAAACTTGCCTAGACAACTGGTCCTATTGTTGAATATATCGTAACGAGGGACCTTGTAGTTCCCTTTGTTGATAATGTTGGTGTAAATTCATAGATCAACACTACTAAAAAGGTTTCCATCCTAGTTAACACTCTTCCTAGTAATACAAATCATCCTCCCCACTATGTTGATAAAGGAAAGAAGCCCATGGGTGTAGTAAAGATAAATGAGGGATGTTATTCTAAGAAGGACACACCATAGAATGATTCTATATCACTAGCTGATAAGTTGATAAAAGAAAATGAGGAGTTACATAAGAGAGTTTAAGATATGGAGCTCCTAGCTGTGAACACTGAAATGAAGTAAAAACTAGGCTTCCTAGAGTCTACCGTAAAGGTTGTTCCAAAAACTCAAACCTCTCAAACCCATACACCATCTTCAGGGCCCCATCTGAATGAAAAAACTTCGTCGAGTGCTAATCCTTCCAATTCATCCTTATAGCCAGAGAATAAGTCTAGGAGAACCCAACAACATGATCATTATGATTCCCAACCAAGGAGGCTTAAAAACAATTATGAAAGGAGAACGAATCATGACAATCAAGATGAGGAAGAGGGACCCTTTGGAGAACATGAAACTATGTTTTGAGAACATCTGGAAGTATCCAAATCCTTTCCCAGACAATGCAAGAAAGCATGTACCCAAATTCACTAGTAATAATGCTCTTAGTGGTGAAGATCATTTGAAAGTTATTGCATACTGATAGATACATGAAACTATGTTTTGAGAACATCTCGGGGTATCCAAATCCTTTCCCAGACAATGAAAGAAAGCATGCACCCAAATTCACTGGTAATAATGCTCTTAGTAGTGAAGATCATTTTAAAGCCTTTCAATGTTTTGTGGAGGATTTTGAGCTATGGGATAACAATTTTTCTATGAAATATTTTATGCAATCCTTAATTGAAGATGTTAGGGATTGTTATAGGAGCTTTCCTGATGCAAGCATTGATTCCAAGGATTATTTCTAATAAATTTTTAGATAATAGTATGGAGAGAAAACTGATCCTAGGTTTAGGTTAAATGATTTCAGCAATATCACAAATTGACATAATGAAATGGCAACTAGATTCAATACAAGGTTCCAAAAGGCTATGTACAAAGTACCTGGTTATTTCAGGCCCAATGAAAATGCATGTCTAGTGGTATATTGCAATGCATCTGATTCAAAAATGTGTTACTTGCTTAGAGATAAGAATCCACAAAACCTAAGAGAAGCCTACAAAATGACAGTCTATACAGAAAATGATAGGAGAGCATTAGGTAAAGTGGGAAGGAGAGATGATCCTGAACCCTTGAAGAATCCGAGAGCTCAAAATGAAAAGGTTGGTAAAGTTGCATCCCCTAGTGAGAAATTGGATTAATTTCTTAGTCTATTGTAGAAGGCATAAAAGAATGAAAGACCACAATTCCAAAGAAATGAAAGGCTAAAAAGATTGTAGGACTACCCTTACCATAATAATTGGCACAATGGGAAGCCATTTAACAATAATCAAAAAAATGTTCAAAGCACACTTGAATCTTTGCAAAAGAATTCCACAAATGTAGCTGAAGATTTTTCATCGTGTGGAGTATGTCAAATTCCCCACTCTTTACAACAGTGTGTTGTTGCAAAGTCATTAGAAGAATCATCAGATGATCAAGGAGGTTATGATTCTCCCCATGATCATGATGAAATTGTCAATGTACTTATGACCAAATCAGATTTTTCTTGTGATGAATACTCCTCTGATGATGAGCCTAATAGAAGTGATGTGGATTTTTAAAAAAAGGAGGTGAGTTCTTACCATCAAAAAATATTTTCAAATGAAGAGAGAGAGAGAATGACTTCCCTATTTACACTCTTGAGTTAGACAATATTTCTTTGAGAAGACTGTCAAACAAATAAATTGAAAATTTTACAATTGCATTGGTTGCTCAAGAAAGAAGTAATCTTCATTTGAGAAATAGGATTGTAAGTGGTAATCAGGGAAACCCTAGTAGCATGTTTATCAAGGAAAGCAATGCAAAAAGTAAAGGGACTAAGACAAAAGATAAGAAAGAAGAGACAAAACCTAAAGAAGGTAAAAAGATGAGAATTTGGTCTAAGAAGGGAAGTAAGGCTAAGATTAGTAGTGAAGTTGTTCCCCATGCTATGAAGGCCAAGGATTTGAAGCCAAATGCTGAAAAGGTTGAATGACAAGATGATAAGGAAAATTCTAAGGAATTGATACTCCTTGAGTTACCAACTATTCTCCTATATATATGTTCCAAGTATTGTATCAAGTTAAAGTCACAGTCCCACTGTTAGAAATGATGTGAATTGATGAGCATAAGAATAAGACAATTTCTCTCATCAACAGTGTTGCTATGGGAAGTAAGGATAAAGGAGTGACTATT
The DNA here is from genome assembly GCA_007258455.2 of Sequoia sempervirens. NCBI lineage: Eukaryota > Viridiplantae > Streptophyta > Pinopsida > Cupressales > Cupressaceae > Sequoia > Sequoia sempervirens. Next base: position 224,304,178 of record VDFB02000017.1, read on the forward strand.
CAACTTGAATCAAGAAAAATCCAAGAGAAGAATGTTGAGGTGGAAGCAGTGATTAGTGAAAATCTAGAAATATAATTGGGAACTACAGTTATTGCAAACCCAAGTCAAGTCAATCCATTTTTTCTAAGCCTTATTATTGATGGGAAATTTCTTAGTAGTTGCATGATAGATTTAGGGGCTTTGAACAATGTTATTCCCATAAAAATCATGGAAGAAATGGGTTTGAAGTTTGATATCACTTATGGGAAGTGTTATGCTATGGACTCGAGAGAGGTGCCTGTTATAGGAGTAATTAATAAAGTTCCATACAAATTGGTAGCCTTCCCTGAGAAGGAGTTGTTTATGAGTATCACATTCGTAGACATTCCACCAACTTATGGGATTTTATTGTCAAGACAGTGGAGTGCATCCATGGGTGGAAGTATACAGTGTGATTTGTCAATTTCCACATTCTCAATTGACCAAAAGGATGTTAAGATTGCTAGAGAACTAAGAGTTTTCCATATGATTTAATATGTAGAGGAGCCAAAAGAACTAGTGATAATCAATTTTGTAGAAACTGGTTTAGACACTTTTTGGGTTGAAGAATTAAAACAAGAAGAAGTCTAGCCTGCATTGATTGATAGGGAGGTTTTGTATGCACCTCAAGAAGATGCTCTTTAGACCATGTATTTTGATGGAGCTTGTTCCAAGGAGGGTTCAGGTGCAGGGGTTATTCTCATTTTCCCACAAGGTAAAACATTCAAGCACTCCTTGTTAAAATTTTCTTATACAAATAGTGTGGCCAAATATGAGGCTCTCTTGCTTGGTCTGAAATTAGCTTCAAATCATGGAATTAAGTTGTTAAAAGTGTTGGGATATTATGAATTAGTAGTTTCCTAAGTTAGATCTAAATTTGTTGCTAAAGATAAAAGGCTTAAGAAATATAGGAATGCATCATGGCATACTATTGAGGCCTATGATGCTTTTAACATGGATTGGATAGAAAGGGGACTTAATGTTAGGGTAGATCTATTAGCTAATATTGTTGTTAGATTAGATGATTCCACCTTTGATGGCATTTCAAAAATAGAAGTACAAACTCGGCCTACAGTTCCTGACAACATTTGCAATTGGAAAGTGTTTCATCATGACAATTTGATATCTAGAAATTCCTACATTGTATTGATCAATATGAAAGCCAATAAATTGATTTTTGCTCATTAGTGGTGGAAGTTGATGGACAAAAAACATTATTTGGGAATGAGGTGATTCAATTGAAAACCAACAAGATTCCAAAAGGACTGGTTGTGTTGGTTATTTTTTAAGAACCAAACTTAATCTCAGTCCTTACCTATGAATGTACCAGAACTCAATTATCAGCAAGGTTGAGGATTGGCCAACACTTAAGTGAGTCATTTAGAGCCTCACTTCTCTTTGGGCTCTGTGAAACCCTAGAAGGTAATCCTACTTATGCTTAGAATATCTCAACTTGATCAAGAGAATTTCCTCACACATATGTATTCCTCAAGAAACCAACATCATCCAAGGCTTGGAAAACCTCTTATGAATTTTTTTTTTTTTTTAGGGAATATGTTGATACCTAAAACTTGGTGCAATGTGATTTTAAGTTATTAATAATCCACTTCTATTTCAAATCCCCAACCAAATTCATTACCAGCTCAGTCAGCCATGAGATAAACTAATAGAACAACTAGTGCCCTATTTAAGGGAATAAAGGAGTCATAACTTGCAATCAATTAGTAATACAATTATGATTGAACATCAAAAATTAATGGACTATCAAAATGCCACTTTTTAGCATCTAACTCACCGTGTTTTAAAATATTGCTTCCTGGCCAAATCCTATATCCTTTTCCCACAAACTAATGGTCTCATTTTAGCATTTAACCAACTCATTGAAATGAAGCAAAAATAAACTCATTCATTTGGTCCAAATGACAAAAGACAAATGAAATTATAATTAACAACTTCATTCATAATTTGAAAGAAAAAATATACAGGAGAGTAATATTTTAGAACTAATATTCTCCTTCATTACTGATATTTCTTTGTAAAAATATAGTTAAGATCTTCATACAGTATAACGTTTTCCCTAGACTGGCTTCTAATATATTTATTAATTTATCTATTTACATTCTATTTGCTCCAAGAGAATAACATTCACCTTGACCTATTTTGGACTCAAAATTTATGAACTCTCTCTTTACCTCAGCCATGAAATCCCCTTTATAAACAGAGGAGTAACAAGCATCTAGCTAGGTTACAATTTCATTTCATTTCATTTTGGTAACCTAATTTCAACTGCATCCTTGAAGAACTCCCCAAGTGGTTTTATTGAATCATTTAAGAACAGGGGAGGACAAAAAAACAAAACATGTGCAGGATATTAGTCATTGTCACCACATCCATGTTGAAAAAAAAGATTATGTATCATATAAGCCGGAGGACCTCCACATCAGCATGGAAGAGTTAAAGATAAACCACAAAAATATTGAATCAAATACCTCCTATGCAAAGACCATGGTGTCATAAAAAAAAAGAAGGAGAAGACCCTATTCAGAGTTGTCAACATCAGAGTATGCTCGACCAGTCCTTATTCTTGATGAAATTGGAGGAACCATCACCACATCATCATGAAAGTTCCCATATGGCACCAAAGAAAGGAGATATTGGCCATATCCTGATTCATTGTCACCTTCAACATCTAAAAGACTATCAAAGAGCACAATGGGAGAATTATGTTTTCCCAGGCAGGTTTTATGACCCTTTTCCTTTTTCCTGGCCTTTTTCGCTCTATGAGCCAACTCCTTGCCTTTAAACTTGACCAATTCTTCTAAACTGGTCCTCTTTCTCAAGTTGTATGTACTCTGCACAATTTCTTTCTTCTTATGCCCTCTAGCAGGCTTCTCTTACCCTTTAAAACCTTGGGGGAAGGCTAGTTTAACTGCTTAGTTACATACATATCCTCATAGCAGTCAAACACATTTAACCGACTAGACCTCCTAACAGGCTGAATTGGCACACCCATCTTTTCCATCTCTAAAATGAATAGAATATGATAATTCACAAGACTCTAAATCAAAGTTGTAGGGAAATACACCTACAAACCTAGACAAATGCACCTAGTACCAAGGAAGGAATTCCTAAACAGACCAGAGCATGAACAACAAAGAGCCCAAATGAGAACTAACTCACCTAGGACACGAAAATTCACTATTCGACATAGGGAGAATCAACACCTTCACACTCTTCACTAACCCACACCTTACATCCACTGCAGATTTAGAAAGATGGTGAAAATGAACATCAAACAATCTGCATTAAATAGACATTTTGGAGCATGCATGAATTAATGATTCAAGAACTCCTCGCACGAGTGAGTCGATAACTTAGTAGCTCGGCTTTGAATTTGGGCCATCGATCTTAAAGCTTTTAAAACTTCATCTATGATGATCATGAGCATTGTTTTTCGACCATTAGCAACTTGTTCCTAGAAAACAACGATGCCACCTCAAATGTTGTCATGTCCTCCCTTAATCCTAATTAATGATACGGGATCTGACAATTAACATGCATCACTAAGCTAATCTGTGCTCCTTCAATAATATCAGTGAAGTACATATGACCAGCATTTTGAAGAGAACATTTCATTTCCCATTGTTGTTCATGGCCAAAATTTTAGGGTATAATTAGTGATAAGACTATTACCGCAATGAAATTTTAGTCTGTTGGATCACCCTATCTTAAAGCCATATCAACGGTTCTACATCCATCCCCCTTCTTTCCTTTTTTCTTTATATGATGTCTAGAAGATTCTACCATATTTCCTCTTCATTCAATGGCTGTTTCCTATCCCTGATATACCTCATTCTTGACCAGCTCCATCAGTGATGCAAATATTCCATGCAATGAAATCTCCACCCTTGGATTTGTGGCCCATCTTGTGATCACATTCATTCCCATCACACATTACTAATCATACCTTACACCTCGAATCCTATTAGTGAAGGGAGATATAGTGAAGAGACCAGATTAGGACACATGCACTTGCATGAAAATCAATAGTACAAAAGACATCTCACATAAGATCTTTTCAAATTAGCAAAAGAAATTTTTTAGAGAACTTCATTGCTCATTATATTTTTGGAACTTAAACTTTGTAATAGATCCACGATGAGCGATAAAGTACAAAAAATATCAAGCCATTGCTCATCGCTAATTCTCCTCATATAGTTTGCAAGCAATTAGCGATGAGAGATCTTCATAGTGACATTATGTATCGTGTATTTCTAATATAGAACTTAGCACTTAAAACATATTTTTGATACATGATGCAATGGAAACCCATCCTATCGCTTATTGCTAATTGAAAATTTTCATTTCACAACATATCTATGATGAGCGATGAAAATAAGCACATAAGGTCGAAGGCCATCGCTTATCGCTATTACAATATTCAAGGCTCAAAAGCCAATAGTGATAAGTGACCCCTCAATGATAGAATTAACATCATTCATCATGCATTAAATTAAGATCTCCAATTTAGCTATTCGTGATGAGTGATATCAAAGAAATACCGCTTCATCGCTTGTCGCCAATTTGAAACATGCACTTATGAGGTAATCAGCGATGAGCAATAAGGATAAAAGGCCAACATGACTTAATTAAAAACCTTTAGATGTTGGAAATATGTACCTCAATCTCACAGGCTAAAACCTCTGAAAGGTCCAAGTCGATGTGACATATTTTATGTCTAGCCGACTAGCAACTTGAATCTTGTCGAATAGGTTAGGTCGTTGTGACCTTGCTTCAGTCTCACTGAATGATCCTATCACTATGACATGTTATGTTTAGTATGACCTCCTACCGAGTGGAGATCTCTGGCTGACAGGCCATTCATATCGTATATCAGGGAGACCCTTGGCTGAAAGGCTTACTTCAGTGTGAAGTCCCAGCGATAGCTAAAGTCTCGCCGACAACATTTTTTTGTTGAAGATTTCAGGGAGAGTCTTGGGTGTTCAATAAGAAGTCTTACCTATAGGAATGTCTCACTGACAGTATTCACTTGGGGTAACTCAAAGGTCTTAGGGAGAAGTCTCAGTGACTGGTGAAGGTCTCACTGACAGGGATACACTTGGAGGTATTGGGGTAACACTAAGGGTTCACTAAGAACTCTTAGTGATGGACATAAGTCTTGCTGACTATTGCTTGGTTCTTGGTCTAACTTAAGATCTTAGAGTAATGTCGGTATGTCTTGCCGAATGTTGAACATTTAGGTATAACCATTAATGACTCGATATGATCTCTCAACGATAGATGATTGTATCACCAAATGGAAAACTCACATCTGTGTGACTTTGAAGCTTTGGTATGATGTTTAACCGATAGAGATAAGTCTTGGCGATAGCGATACATATGATGATCATCAGTATGATGTCTTGGTGACATGGTGAAGTCTAAGCAATAGCTCTCTGGACTCGATGTAGCATCTTGGCGATAAGGATGACTCTTGGTGACATTGATGGTGAAGTCTTTGGGCATTGGGGAGACACTTCTTGTGTCTCACGGACATGCCTACATAGGTTGATCACTTTGACTGAGAGAAGACCATCCTACATGGTGAATCAATGGCCAATCAGAGGAGCCGAATGGGAACCATTGGAAGACAGTTCGTTGTGGCAGTTCTAAGAGGAAGTTTGACAAATAGGGGTGACATGGTTATAGTCTGGAATAGCAGATGATGTCTGGTTCGATGGATTGACGGATTGTTGTGTGGTTGTATGATCAGTGGATGAATTCTATTCTTTGAAGACTATAACGTGAATGTTCTATAACAAGGTTGTTCATGGTGAATGTTGTTGTAAACTAACATCAGAAAGATAAGTCATATCTTTGTATGTAATATTCACTGTAATACAAAGTGACTTCTCTTGGTGTGTGGGTTTTTCTCCTGTAAGGGTTTTCCCACGTATATTTGGTGTTCATATGTGTTGTCTATTTCTCTGTTTCAGTAATATCTTTCTAGTGCATCTTAATTGACTATAATCGTAAAATTTAAAAGGTATTCTACATTCTTCCCTTGAGTTTTTGATGTTAGGAGAGTTGCTTCTGCATCTAGCTTTCCTTACAAGTGGTATCAGAGCCTAGCCAGTTGTGTTATCCTTGTGGGTACATTGGGTTTTTTGTGTCAAATTTTGTTCAGTGGGAGTCTTGTAGAAGTTTTTCAAGTTCTAATTATAGATTGAGATGGCTAGCACATCAGGAAAGATTGAAATAGAGAAATTCAATGGCAGCAATTTTGAGTTGTGGAAACTTAAGATGGAGGATCTCTTAGTGGATCGTGATCTTTGGATTGTTGTGTTTGGAGTGAAACCTACAGGCATGAAGCAAAAATATTGGGACCTTGCAGATAGAAAGTCTAAGGGATTGATAAGACTCTATTTGGAAGACTTCATTCTTCTCAATGTGCATGAAGAGAAGACTGCATCTTCCCAGTGGAAGAGATTGGCATCTATTTATCAAGGGAAGTCTTTGGTGAATAAATTGTTCCTAAGGAAGAAGTTGTACACTTTGAGAATGTAGGAAGGAGGTTCTGTAGCTGATCTTTTGAATGCATTCAACATGTTGATTACACAGTTAACATCTATTGGTGTGAAGATTGATGAAGAGGATCGTTGTATGCTGATATTGTGTTCTTTGCTAGATTCATGGGATCATCTTGTGATGGCTATTGGGAATACAACATCCAATTTTAAAATGGAAGATGTTGTTGCTTCTTTGTTATCAGAAGAAATGAGAAGGAAATATTCTAAGATGGCGAAGGAGGCCCTTGCTGTTAGAGGAAGATCGAAAGAGAAAGGAAAGAAGAAGGACAAGAAATCTAAATCAAAATCAAAGGGGAGATCAAAGTCTCCTGGAAAGAAGTCCAAGGTGAAGTGTTGGAACTGTGGGAAACCTGGTCATGTCTAAAAGGATTGTAAAGAGGAGAAGAAGAAGAAGAAGAAGTATTCTTTCGATAATGATTCTTCTCATAGTGATGCATATGCCTTCATTGCAGCCTTGGCTATGTAGGCATTAGATGATGTCTAGTTGATTGATTCTGGATCATCTTTCCACATGAAATCTCATAGAGATTGGTTCATGAAGTATGAAGAATACAATGGTGGAAAGGTGTACTTGGCAAGTGATTCAACTTTGAAAATTTTTGGCTGTGGAAGAGTCATAATTCAATTCTCTGATGGTAGAGTGAAGGGAATTAATGATGTAATGCATATACCAGGTCTGGCTGAAAACTTACTTTATGTTAGTAAGCTGAATTATATTGGAGTGCAAGTCACATTCTCTGGAAATGGCTGCAAGATAACTAGAGGCTCAATGGTGCTAGCAAGGGGTGCTCGTATTGGTACCTTGTACAAGTTGGATGCACATGTTGTTCAATGTAACAATGTCTCTGTAATGTCACAGAAAGCTACTCATGGAGGAAAAGAGGGCAATGGTCCTAATTGTGTAAACTCTATGGAAGTTAAACTTCCAGCAGAAAAGACTATGCTCTGGCATCATAGGCTAGGCCACATTGGAGAGAAAGGTTTAAAAACCTTGAAGAACAAAAACCTGGTTGAGGGGCTTGAAGATTGTAGCATTGAATTTGAATTCTATGAACATTGTATATATAGAAAATAACACCATGTTTCATTTTATTCTAGTCCTCATAAATCTTCTGGTTTGCTAGATTATATTCATTATGATGTATTTGGTCCAGTGAATGTTCCTTCTTTGTCTAAGTCAAGGTACTATGTATCGTTTATTGATGATTATTCGAGAAGAACATTTGTTTAGTTTTTGAAAAGTAAATCAAAAGTGTTCAGTCGGTTTAAAGAATTTAAGAACCTTGTAGAAAATCAGACTGGAAGAAAAATTAAATGCTTAAGGACTGATAATGGTGGTGAATTTTGTTCTGATGATTTCTAGAGGTATTGTAAAGACCATGGGATTAAAATACATAAGACTACACCTTATACTCCACAAAAAAATGGAGTTGCAGAAAGGTTCAATAGGATAGTGATGGAGAGATCACGAAGTATGCTGAGTAGTGCTAGCTTGGAGGAGAATTTCTAGGCTAAGGCTATTGCTACTCCATGTTACTTGATTAATCATTCTCCAAATTCTGCTCTTGTTGAGAAAACATCTTTGGAAGCATGGTCTAGTAAGAAGCCCTCTTTAAGACATATTCGTGTTTTTGGTTGTGAAGCATATGCTCATGTGTCGTATGAGAAAAAGATATATGTTGGAGAACAAGGTTGTCAAATGTATCTTTATTGGCTATAGTGCTGGCATAAAAGGCTACAAGTTTTGGAATCTTGATACAGAGAAGGTTGTATACTATAGAAGTGTAATATTTCGTAAGCTAAAGCCTTCTACCTTGGATCTACAGTCAGAGACAAAGTTAGAAAACAATAAGGATGTAGTTGGAATTCCTCCTACACCAGATAAAGAGGAATTGAAAATTCAAAATGTACTTGAAACTGAGGAGAGCTCAAGTAGTTTTGAAAGTTTTGAAGAAGAAGAACCTCAACCTTAGCAAGTGAGGAGGTCAACCCATGAAAGAAAACAACCTAATAGGTATGGGTTCTCTTTGATAGATTCTACTTGTGCCTATGCTTTAATTTCTATCACTGATGAGCCTAGGACTATAAAGGAGGCATTTAAAATGTCTGATTCAGACTCTTGTTTAATGGAAGCCATGAATGAAGAAATGGCATCATTAGAAAAGAATGACACTTAGAGTTTGGTGCCCTTGCCTAAAGGAAGAAAAACTGTAGGGTACAAATGGGTATTTAAAAAGAAGATTGGTCTGGATGGCAGTGTGGAAAAGTACAAGGCAAGATTGGTTGCGAAGGGTTATTCCCAGGTAGAGGGAATTGATTATGGGGAGAATTTTTCTCCTGTAGCTAAGATGACGTCTATCAAATTTCTTTTGTCACTTGCAGTAGTGTATGACTTAGAGGTTGAACAGATGGATGTGAAGACAAAATTTCTTCATGGTGATCTTGAAGAACAAATTTACATGTCCCAACCTGAGCACTTTGTTGAAAAAGGAAATAGTAAGTTGATGATTTCTGATCTTAAGTCTCAGTTGTCTGCTAAGTTCGAAATGAAAGATCTTAGTGTAGGAAGGTATATTCTGGGGATGTAGATAACCAGGGATAGGAATAGTAGAAAACTTTGGCTCAGGCAGAGTAAGTATATCAAGACTATTCTAGAGAGGTTTTGCATGAATGATTGCAAGCAGCTAGTTGTTCCAGTATTGCAGGGAACGAAGCTATCTATTGAAGACTGCCCAAAATCTCCTACTGAGATGGAGGACATGACTAGTGTACCCTATGCTAGTGCAGTTGGAAGTCTTATGTATGCAATGGTCTGTACAAGGCCAGACATTGCCCAAGCAGTGGGAGTTCTTAGTCAATTTATGACTAATCTTGGAAGGACACATTGGAATGTTGTAAAGAGAGTTTTTAGATATTTGAAGGGCACTTCATATTTTGTTTTGTGTTACCATGGGAACCTGGTTGGATCACAGAGGACTCTTAGTATTCGAGGCTATGTGGATTCTAATTGGGCAGGGGACATTGACAATAGGAGGTCCACCAGTGGATATACTTTCATGTTGAATGCTGGTGCAGTGAGTTGGATGAGTAAGCAGAAGGTTGTAGTCACTTTGTCCACTACAGAGGCTGAATACATGGAAGATACACATGCTTGTAAAGAAGCAGTTTGGTTAAAATGTTTGTGTTCTAGCATTGGTTATGATGCAGGGCAAATAACTATTTTTTGTGATAGTCAGAGTGCAATTTATCTGGCAAAGAATCCTACTTTCCATGCCAGGATGAAACATATAGATGTATAGTACCACTTTGTATGAGATATGGTGGAGGATGGAAAGGTTAGTTTGGAAAAATTTGATACTCTGGAGAATTTTACAGATGCATTGACGAAGCCAGTGAGCACATACAATTTCAGATGGTGTGCCAGTTCAATGGGCTTTAATTCCCATGATTTTCAATAGTTTTTTTGTGCTCTCAAGGTGCCTAGGTGATATTCATCAAGTGGGAGATAGTTGGAAATATCTGCCTCAATCTCACAGGCTGAAACCTCTGAAAGGGCCAAGTCGGTGTGACATCTTTTGTGTCTAGCCAACTAGCAGCTTGAATCTTGTTGAATAGTTTAGGTCACTATGACCTTGCTTCAGTCTCACTGAATGATCCTATCGCTATGAAATGTTGTGTTTGGTATGACCTCCTACTGAGTCGAGATCTCTGGCTGACAAGCCATTCATATCATATATCAGGGAGACCCTTGGCCCAAAGGATTACTTTGGTGTGAAGTCCCAGCGATAGCTAAAGTCTCACTGACAGTGTTTTTCTATTAAGCTTTCGAGGAGAGTCTTGGGTGTTCGGTAAGAAGTATTACCTATAGGATTGTCTCACTGACAATATTCACTCAAGGTAACTCAAAGGTCTCAAGGAGAAGTCTTAGCAACCGGTGAAGGTCTCACCAATGGGGATACACTTGGAGGCATCTGGGTAACACTAAGGGTTTGCTAAGAACTCTTAGCGATGGAAAGAAGTCTTGTCGACTATTGCTTGGTGCTCGATATGACTTAATATCTTAGATTAATGTCTCAGCGATAGTGATATGTCTTGGCGATAGATGAGCACTTCAAAGTATCTTTGAACCTCGGTATGATCTCCTGGCGAAAGTGGTATGTCTTGCCGAATGTTCAACATTTTGGTATAACCCTTAATTACTTGGTATGATCTCTCAGTGATAGATGATTGTCTCACCAAAGGGAAAACTCACATCTATGTGAATTTGAAGCTTCGGTATGATGTTTCACTAATAGTGATAAGTCTTCGCGATAGCGATATATGTGATGATCATCGGTATGATGTCTTGGTGAGATGGCGAAGTCTAAGCGATAGCTCTCTGGACTTGATGTAACATCTTGGTGATAAGGATGACTCTTGGTGACATCGATGGTGAAGTCCTTGGGCATCGGGGAGACACTTCTTGTGTCTCACTGACATGCCTACACAGGTTGATTGTTTTGACTGAGAGAAGACCATCCTACGTGGTGAATCAATGGCCAATCAGAGGAGCCGAATGGGAACAATTGGAAGATAGTTCGTTGTGGAAGTTCTGAGAGGAAGCTCAATAGACAAGGGTGACATGGTTATAGTCTGTAATAACAGATTATTTCTGGTTCGATGGATCAACGGATTGCTATGTGGTTGTATGATCAATGGATGAATTCTATTATGTGAACACTGTAATGTGAATGTTTTGTAACAAGGTTGTTCATGGTGAATGTTGTTGTAAATTGACATCAGAAAGATAAGTCAGATCTCTGTATGTAATCTTTATTACTATAATACAAAGTGACTTCTCTTGGTGTGGTGGGTTTTTCTCCCATAAGGGTTTTCCCACGTATATCTAGTGTTCATATGTGTTTGTCTATTTCTCTGTTTCAGTAATCTCTTTCTAGTGCATCTTAATTGGACTCTAATTATAAAATTTAAAAGGTATCTCTGCATTCTTCCTTGAGTTTTTGACGTTAGGAGAGTTGCTTCCACATCTAGCTTTCCTTACATTAGAAATGTTCTCAAAAGTTGTTATAATGAAGGGGACCCTCTAGGATGATATGATATCAAAAAGGTTGAAAGACACCTAAGTCATAATAATGCAAAGGATGTAAAGTCCAAAAAGGCCCTTCATTTAACCTTATGAAAATTAAGACATTTAGACCTAGGCATGAGGGAACCGGTTACTCGATGATAGTGAACAACATAAGATATTTTTAAGTGACTGGCAATGGGCAATAGGAAGTCAACAGTGAAATAGACTATTTGTCAAGTATTCAGAGCCACGGGTTTCATCAGGAAGGACTCCAAGCCAATACAATAATGATTCAAAAATGATACAAGAAGAACCCTAAGCCCTTAGATGTCAGTTTAACATTCAAATGAACCAAGTACTTGAGATGGAATATAAAAATTTGGCAGGTCCCATCAATGGCTCTAGTTGGGGATGTTTATTCCTTAGTGAACAGAGTGAGAATCTAAAATTTTAGGTGAAGCAAGCCAATAACAGAAAACAAAATCCTTGGAAAAAGCAAGAGAACCAAAACCAAACAACATATGTACAATATTTATATAAGATACTGGGCTAGATCAATCTTACAGTTGGTGTTTACCTTTGTTGCATGATACCCAAGCTAAAAACATTACCATGAAGAGTCCACCAACTGATCATGTTGCAACTACTATGTTTAACCATTAGAAACTTGTATCTGATCTTGCACTTATCTCTCTCATTTACGTCCCCATGTGTTTTGTAACCAGGTGTTCACTCGAATATATGATTAGTGTAGCACTCCACTTGATTCAACTTATCATTATTTTTCATCGAATGCTCACTTAATTGGTTCGAAAAAGTGAAACATTCATAGTCCACCTGATTGATATCAGATTCATTTGGATCAACATCATACCCATCTTGTACAGTAAACAAAAAACACTAATACATAGGCTCCTTTTCAAATTGGTGTTTATATGCCTCAAAAAAATATAAATCAATTATGCTGCCCCATACTTCATTTCCTTGGAGGATCAATTTTTTGTATTCCAGGGCACTTTTACTCTTTCTTAAAAAAAAAACCTTCTTATAAAAGGAAGCATTCATATCATTCTAGATATCATAAAGGATTTTTGTTTTAGGACCCATGGCATAATTTGATTCTTCTTCCAAATCATTATCTTTTAATAGGAAACAATTTTTTTCAAAAGATGGATAAACTAACTCAGGATTGGTATGATCAAAAGTGGGGTTTTGAATTGTGTTTTCAAATGATATGTCTACTGATTCATGATGACATAACTTCTGTTCTTCTAAGTAATTTTTTTCATTTCCTTTTGCAGTAGAATTTTTGTTAGAAACAACCATTTCTATCTCTGTATCAATATCTACACATCCTATTTCTGCTCCATGTAAACCATTAGAAACCCAACCCTACTGACTACTTGTATCCATCTTGTCATTAAAATCAGGTTCTAGAGTTTGAAGATAAGCACTCTTGTCTTCAGATTTAATACCAATCAGATCATCAGGATGTTCCGACTCTGTGATAGTTGGAGTACTCTGTAAGAGTTGATCATTTGAAATATGTGTATTTACTAGTAAAGGCAAAATTTCATGAGTATTGACAGAATCAAATTCTTGGAGCAATAAAGGTGCTTTCAAGTTCTCACACAAAAAAGTGTATTCCTTGTGAGAATAATTAAAATTTTCACCTTCATTACCTTGATTATTAGCCTCAAATAATACACCAATAGTATCTGCAAATATGACAATATCATCATTTGTATTGTTATGCATATATTTATCCTCTGATACATCCCCATTCATCCCTTGAGTGAAATTTTGATCTTTATTATTAGGACTAGCACTCTCACCATTTTGAAACATCACTGTTTGTTCATAGTCATATTTTGCTTCCTCAACAATTTTGATCCAATCAATTATTTGATCAAAATTCTAAGTCTTTAATTCCTTAGGCAAGGTACTAAGCCCTGGCTCATAAATGCCACAAAATAAGTCAATACAAACTGAATCCTTCAGTCTCAACCTTTTAGGGATTTCTAACAAAGAATCTAGAAACCTTGTTAGTAATCCATATGGTGATTCCTCTTTACTCCTCTTCATACTAGACAATCTTTGAATTATCCATTCCTGATCATTATTACTTGAACACTTCTGAAAAACTATCTTGACTCTGCTCAAGATGAGTATGTTGTGAGAATGAAAAAAATGAAACATCAAGATTACCATTACATTGATCATCCTTTTCTTTCCTATTTTTTTCATCTTTATAATGTGTACCAGGAGAACAAACCCTTGCAGCCATATACCCTTTCATCATTAAGTATTTAATAGTATTTTATATGTCCATAGCAATACAATATGCCTGTTGCAATGTTGTAGGCTCTTTATCCCTTATTAAATAACTCATTTTATTATTAAAAGCACCTAGATATGTAATTAAACACTCTGCATCACTAGGTATCAAATACTCAGGAATATCATTTACCGTTTTCATGAATATAAGATTAAAAGAAGGAATTAACCCTTCTTTATCTTGTTTGATTTCCCTAAACCTTCTTCTTACTTCACTGGAACTAATCCTTTCACCAAATTGTTCTATAAATGCTATCACAAAAGCATTCCATGAAACTATAGAACACTCTGATAGATATGAGTACCAATCCCGAACATCCTCTTTTAATGAATGAGAAAAAAATTTCATAACAACATCCTCATGATTTATTTCAAAATCACCCATCACATCAATGAATGCATTTAAATGTTTGGAAGCTGACTCAGATTTTTTCCCTGTAAACTTTGGTACTTATTTCCTAATATCATTGGGAATTTTGTTAGGGAAACCTCTAATACCTTCAAAGCTTAAAGACTTATACCTCTCAATGGAGAATTTCCTTTGAGGGTATTCTAGGGATTGAATGACTGGCATTTCTATATTTGGAATTTTACCTGAGAATATAGGGAAACAATATATCTCTATTGTACCTTACTGTTCAACTATTAACCCTATAATAAATTCCCAACTCAAATGTATTAAATATGCCTTAACACATTTAAAAGACATACTATAGAAATAAGCATACTTCTTCAAAAAAAAAAAGATATTACATATTTTCAACTTAGATGTATGCAATATAACCATCACTATTCCATTTCCTTAGTGCTTTAACTCACTGAATTAGGAATAAAATATTTCTTCCTTATTTTTTAAATGGCTTTGATATACAATTTTTTCTACTTTTAAGTCAAAACAAGGAAAAATGCCTGGATATATTGGAAAATATCACACTTTATCAGGTTCTTTGCACAGAGTTTCCACCTTCCATATAGAGGATCAAACTTCAACTATATGAAGTTGCTTCTGCCAGTTTTTTTTACTTTACGATTCCTTATGCTTCAATATTTTCACTAGTTTAGAGTTCTTCGAAGTCTCCACTCACTATCAGTGATAATTTTGTATTAAAAACCTCTATGACTCTATCAAGGAAAACTGATATACTACAAATATTTTCCCAAGTAAGTTCGCCAGTGGAGTTACCATTTTTGTTGGTTATTTTTTAAGAACCAAACTTAATCTCAGTCCTTACCTATGAATCTGCAAGAACTCAATTATCAGCAAGGTTGAGGATTGGCCAATACTTAAGTGAGTCATTTAGAGCCTCACTTCTTCTCTTCGGGCTCTGTGAAACCCCGAAGGGTGATCCTACTTATGCTTAGAATATTTCAATTTGATCAAGATAATTTCCTCACATAGATGTATTCCTCAAGAAACCAACATCATCCAAGGCTTGGTAGACCTCTTATGAATTTTTTATTTTTTTCAGGGAATACGTTGATACTTGAAGGTTGGTGCAATGTAATTTTAAGTATATTAAGAATCCACTTCTATTTCAAATTCCCAACCAAATTCATTACTAGCTTAGTCAACCATGAGATAAACTAATAGAATAACCAGTGCTCTATCTGAGGGAATAATGGAGTCATAACTTGCAATCAATCAATAATACAATTATGATTGAACATAAAAAACTAATAGACTATAAGCATGCCATTTTGTAGCATCTAAATCACTATGTTTTAAAATATTGCTTCCTTACCAAATCCTATATCCTTTTCCCACAAACTAATGGTCTCATTTTAGAATTTTATCAACTCATTTAACTAAAGAAAAAACAAACCCATTCATTCACTTCAAATGATAGAAGACAAATGAAATTATAATTAACAACTTCATTCATAATTTAGAAGAAAAAGTATATAGGAGAGAAATATTTTAGAACTAATATTCTCCTTCATTACTGATATTGCTTTGTAAAACTATATTTAAGATCTTCATATAGTATAACTTTTTCCCTAGACTAACTTTTGATATATTTTCTAGTTTATCTATTTACATTATATTCTCTCTAAGAGTATAGCATTCACATTCACCTTTAGCATCTGAGGGACTATCAGAGAGCACAATGGGAGAATTATGTTTTCCTAGGCAGGGTCTATGACCCTTGTCCTTTGATTGGCCTTTTTCACTGGGTGAGCCAGCTCCTTGCCTTCAAACTTGACCAATTCTTCTGGAAAGGTCTTGTTTCTCAAGTTTTATATACTCTACATATTTTTTTTCTTCTTATGCCCTCAAACCCTCCACTTACCCTTTGAAGCCTCAGGGGAAGGCTAGTTTGATTGCTAAGTTACAAACATATCCATAGGGTATGTGTAGGATCATCATGGAAAAAATAAGCCCTTAAGTGGCAAAAAAATTAGAAAAATCAGAGTTAGGCAACTTGACATAAAAATTTGAATAAATTATCTATATTATTTTAGAAATATGTAAGAATAGAGTTTGTAGCAAGTTGAATGTAGTTTCTAAACTACTAGGTTTATTTTAAAAGAAAAAAAATTATTTGGTAAAAATTTGAGATTTCAATGCAATAGTACTTAAATTTAAAGGAAAAAATAAGTAGATGTTTGTCTAACCACCCTAACCACAATAAAATGATAATATTCTTCTATAAGATTTTAGAAATAAGTAGAAGACTCATGTTTGGATGTGATGCATATTTTGGATTCCAAAAATGTGACATCGTTTAAAAGCTACAAATGTTTTTAAATCAGCTTATCAATCAAGACTTTAGTCATAATTCAAATAGAAAATGAATAATAATTATTTATTAAATTTACAGTAAAGCATAATTTATATTGGTGGAAAGCTAAGATTCTCCTTTAAAAACCCTTTTCATTTCATCAATTTTGGGTTAAAAAAAGTCATCAGCCACATACCCTACAAATACCCATCATATCGCCACTTTTTGGCCCATCATGATCTTTCACATACCCTGTATAGCATTCAAACACATTCAACTGACTAGACCTCCTAATAGGCTAAATTGGCACACCTATCTTTCCCATCTCTAAAACAAACAAAAGATGATAATTCATAGGATTCTAAATCAAAGCTTCAGTGAAATACACCTTCAAAGCCAGACAATTGCACCTAGTACTAGAGAAGGAATTCCTAAACGGACCAGAGCATGAACAACATAGAGCCAAAATGAAAACTAACTCTCCTAGGACACGAACATTCACTATTCAACATAGGGAGAATCAACACCTTCACACTCTTCACTAACCCATACCTTACATCCACTGCAGACTTAGAAAGATGGTGAAAATGAATAGTGAACAATTTGCATTAAATAGAAATTTTGGGGCATGTAGGAATTAATGATTCAAGAACTCCTCATGCAAGCAAGTTGATAGCTTAGTAGCTCAGTTTAGAATTTGGGCCATCGATCTTAAATCTTTTAAAAATTCATCTACAATGATCATGAGTATCATTTTTTGACCATTAGAAACTTGTTCCTAGAAAAAAACAATGCCACCTCAAATGTTGCCACGTCCTCACTTAATCCAGATTAATGATACATGATTTGAAAATTAAAATGCATCACCAACCTAATCCATGATCCTTCATTAATATTACAGAAGTACATATGACCAATGTTTTGAAGAGAACATTTCATCACCCATCACTATTCACACCCAAAATTTTAGGGTATAATCAGCGATAAGGTTGTTATCGCGATGAAATCTTAGTCCGTTGGATCACCCTATCTTAAAACTAGATCAACAGTTGTCCATCCATCTTGCTACTTTCCTTTTTCTTTATACAATGTCTGCAAGATTCTGCCACATTGCCTCTTCATGCAATGGTTGTCACCTATCACTGATATACCTCATTCTTGAATAGCTCCATCAATGATGAAAATATTCCATGTGATGAAATCTCAACCCTTGCATCTATGGCCCATCCTATGATCACATTCATTCCCATATCACATCTCTAATTCATACCTTGCACCACTAATCCTATTAGTGAACAGAGATATAGTGAAGAGATTAGATTAGGACAGGTGCACCTACATGAAAATCAATAGTACAAAAGACATTGCACATATGTAAGATATTTTCAAATTAGCGAAAGAAACCTTTTAGAGAACTTTATGGCTCATCATTCTTTTGTAAATTAAGCTTTGGAATGGATTCGTGATGAGCAATAAAGTACAATAAATAGCAGCCCATCGCTCATCGCTAATTCTCCTCATATAGTTTGCAAGCAATTAGTGATGAGAGATCTTCATAGTGACATTATGTATCATGTATCATTAATAGAGAACTTAACACTTAAAACATATTCGTGATATGTGATGCAAGGGAAACCCATCCTATCGCTCATCGCTAATTGAAATTTGTCTTTTCACAACATATCTACAATGAGCGATGAAAATAAGAACATAACTCCAGAGGCCATTGCTTATCAATTTTACAATATTCAAGGCTCAAAAGCCATTAGCGATAAGTAATCCCTCAATGATACAAAGAGAATTTCTCATCGTGCATTGAAATTAAGAGCTCCAGTAGCTATTCGTGATGAGCGATATCAAAGAAATATCACTTTATCACTTATTACCAATTCGAAACATGCATTTCTGAAGTAATCAACAATGAGCGATAAGGATAAAAGGCTGACAAGACTTAAGTGAAAATCTTTAGAAACGTGCTCAAAATTTGTTCTAATTAAGGGGACCGTTTAGGATGATACGATATAAAAAAGGCTCAAAGACACCTAGTCATAATAATGCAAAGGATGTAAAGGCCAAAAAGGCCCTTCATTTAACCTTATGGAAATTAAGACATTCAGACCTAGGCATTAGGGAACCTGTTACCTAATGAAAATGAATGACATAAGATTTTTTTAAGTGACCGACAATAAGCAATATGAAGTCAATAGTGAAATAGACTATTTTTCAAGTATTCAGAGCCAAGGGTTTCATAAGAAAGGACTCCAAACTAATACAATAACCTTAAACAATGATACAAGAAGAACCCTAAGCCCTTAGATGTTAGTTCAACATTCAAATGAAATAAGGACTTGAGATGGAACATAAAATTTTTATAGGTCCCATTAGGTTGTATTAGAGAGGATCTTTGATGGCCCTGATAAATTAAATGGTAAGCAAGCATCTTCCCATAGGGAAGATTTAGAGGAAATAAATCTTGGAACCGAGAATTCTTCCAAACAAGTATACATAGGGAAGAAGATGAAACCTCATGTCAAAACCCTATTGATTTCCCTATTAAGGAAGTACATAAATGTGTTTGCATTGTCATATGATGACCTAAAGGCCTATAGGGAGGATCTATTTAAACATGAGATACCTTTGAAGCTTGATGTAAAACCTTTTAGGAAAAAGTAGAGGCGAATAAATCCCACATTGTAGCCAAAAAATTAAGAGCTCACAAATTTAAGAGATGCTAGGATTAGTAAGCCTATAAGGCATTCTTCATGGATTTCAAACTTGGTTCTAGTCAGGAAAAATAATGGGAATCTAAGGATTTGTGTAGATTTTAGGAATCTAAATGTAGCATACTTGAAAGACATTTACCCTTTGCATAACATGGAGGCTATGCTGCAGAAAGTCATAGGGTGTGAACTACTTTTAATGATGGATGGGTTCTCAAGATATAATCAGGTCATGGTGAGAGAATCCAAACAGTAAAAAAATGCATTCACTACAACATGGGGAGCCTATGTGTACATGAGAATGCCTTTTTTCCTAATCAATGTTGGTGCAAAATTTCAAAGAGCCATGGATCTAGCCTTTGTAGATTTTATTGACCTCTTCCTACCCATATCTCAGGACGACCTGACTGCTCACATCAAGAAAGAAGAAGATCATTTTTCTCACTTGGAGAAAATATTTTCCAGAGCCTTGGAGTATGCAATTTCTCTAAATCCCAAGAAATGTGCTTTTTGGGTCAAGGAAGGTAAGTTGTTGGGATAAATTTTATCTAAAGAAGGGGTCAACATTGATCCTGAATGGGTTGCAGCTATAGAGAAAATCTCACAACCAAGAAATGTGAAGGGAATCCAATATTTCTTTAGGAAAATTAATTTTATGAGAAGATTTGTTACTAATTTTGCTGAAATTGTTAGGCCTATTTCTAAAATGTTGAAGAAAGGGGAAAAGGTAGCATGTGTTTTAATATTGTTGTCATTGATGTCAAAAGGGTGAACAAGCTACAAATTCATGATGGGTTTTTCGAGAGGATTTCATAAAGGTTTTTTCCAAGCCCAAAAGATGTAAAACATGTCCATAAATGAATTTTGTTCTCTCTTGGGTGATATTAGGGTTTGGGTATGTGCAGGATCATGATGGGCCAAAAAGTGGCAATATGATGGGTATGTGGCTGATGAATTTTTTTTACCCAAAATTGATGAAATGAAAAGTGTTTTCAAAGGAGATTCTCAGCTTTCCACCAATATAAATTATACTTTACTTTAAATTTAATAAGTAATTATTATTCATTTTCTATTCAAATTATGACTAAAGTCCTGATTGATAGACTGATTGAAAAACATCTATAGGTTTAAAAAAAGTATAACATTTTTTGAATCCAAAAAATGCATCACATTCTATGCTTCCCATACTATAGGATTAAAAAAAAAAAAAAATTATGAAGTTTTGACCAAGTTAAGGTGGTTATACATATGATTTTTATATTTTTAAAAGTTGTAATAAAAATTCATAATTAATTATTTAGTTGGAAAAAAATTACAAAAAAATATGCATCACATCGGAAATGAGTCCTCTACTTATATCTAAAATCTTATTGAAAAATATTATCATTTTATTGTGGTTAGGGTGGTCAGACAACACTTGCTTGTTTTTTCCCTAAAATTTAAGTACTCTGCATTGAAATTTCAAATTTTCACCAAATAGATTTTTTTTAAAGAAACCTAGTAGTTTAGAAACTAAATTCAATTTTCTATAGATTCTATTCTTACATATTTTAAAAATAATATAGATAACTTATTCAAATTTTTAAGTCAAGTTATGTAACTCTGATTTTTTTGAATTTTTTGCCACTTAAGGCCTGTTTTTTCCATGATGATCCTGCACATACCCATTAACAATTAAACCCTAATGTGTTTGCAGTCGTGGCATCCTCAAGATATTCTAATTCATCATTGGCTACCTATCACAAATTACCGATCGCTTAAATCACAACTTAAGCCCTTTATGTCATTTGATAACTGGCCCCTCTACCTAGCACTCAAGGTTGTATACCCTCTTCAGGTCAATGGGACACTAGTGGATCGGGTGGAGTCAAGTTGGTGTCTCTCCGATAACTCGATATCTATATGTCGGTATGTGGTAGATTTTCATAACTTAGTAACCTCTAAAAAGAGGTTGAAAAGTTCTAACTTGTAGTGACTTGGTGACATTACGATAAGAAGGAAGGAAGCAATCCATGTGGGACCCAACCATAAAGATGAAGTAGATGCATGGTGTGACAAGATTGGGTGAATGATAATCCACATCCTTGTTGTGGGTTATGAAGAATTCACATGAATTATGAAGGTGGAGACACAGTGATGAAAAATGGAGTGTGGACCCCAGGTGGAGTATGAAAGCCTTATCAGTGTGTGTGAACATCATAAGGAGGACACTTAAGGTTGTAGGCATCCTTTTAAAATCTGCACATACTTAACTTCAAACAATGGTTAGTACCTACAAATCTCTCAAGAACACCCCTATGAAATACCTTGTAAAGGCTTCCAAATGCAATACATGACAAAAGAAAAACTAAACCATTAGGAAAGCAATAACAAGTTACCTATTCCATAGTGGATTGATGTCACATGTGCAAGTGACCCTTTCCCAATCCTTGATCAAAGCTCAAGATGATGTAAATGCAATGGAGATGATGAGCAAGATGAGTTCTCAAATCAACAGAGTAACCTTGCATAAAAGTTGTGGATGGATGAATGAGGATTAAGGATTTCTTTTATAGATTTTCTTGATGATAGATTGGCTGAGAGGGTGAATGTGGGACTAAAGATCCACCAATGAGAATAGGCCACTTGTCAAGTTATGATAGGCCAATGGATGTGCAAAATTTGGGAAGTGTGCCCAAGAGGGGGAAATTTGAATTCAAATTTTGCAATAAATTTAGAGAGGGGGACAAGAAAAAGAGCAATAAATGCAATTTTGGAGAGACAAATCAACTTGTCATGATTTTCAAACTTGAGGGAACATTCCCCATAAATGCTATGCTTAGTGAAAATGAGGGTTTTAATAAATCAATAAATTGATTTATTGGTGCAAGTGGTGAGGATTATCATTTAATCATGGTTAGATTAAATGAATGATGATTAGGATGATTTGACCAATTTGACATGATTTAGGTATTTAAATCAAATCAAAGTGAGATGAATGAATTGGATTTCAATTAAATAAAGTCCTGATTTATTTGATGAATGGAATATGATTATGTATGATGTAAATTTAACATGTCTAAATTTTTCCCCTCTTTGAAGCAATGTACTTGTTGCGTTGGTTCAAAGAATAAACTTTCCACGATCAAAATTTGAATTTTTTTTAATTTTTTAGATGCCCTAGTGGAAAGAAGTACACTGGTACATTTCCCCCTCGAGAGATTGAGTGAAAAGATTCGATTTGAGGGTCGATCTAGCGATAAAGAGATTCAAAATGGATGGTTATGGATGATGATGCAAATGAGATGATTTTAAGATGCTTAGAATAACAAATCTATATTATCCTATACAACTTAAATGATGATATGATATGAGATGGATGAGATTGATGATGTGATATGCTATGATTATGCAAATGTATGATTTATGCAGATGCTTAGACCAATAGATCTATATTATGATGATGATATGAATGCACGATGGATGCATGATGGATGAATCATGGATATAATGGTGATGATGATTAACTATTCATGTTGTGATGTTAGTGCGGAAGATGAAGAAATTAGATGATGGCAAGAGGATCCAACAAGCCAACGTTATGAGAGATGATGGTGAGAAATGATGATGAGAAATGATGATGATAGATGGATCATGATTTGCTTATCAAGGATTGATATTTTAAAAGGGCTACTTACCTTATGTTTGATGACACACGTAGGTATGATGCATCAAGGTATAAAGAACTAGGTTGGTGTTGTACCTAGTGCGATGGACTTTGACTCAACAAGCATATAGGAGTATTTTTGTTCACACTTGACATACTGAAACCTTGCTAGGGAGTACCTAACAAAGCAAGTATTCACCAAGTTATATTGCAAGAACATCCAACAAGCATAGCAGACAAAAGATAATGATCGTTGCCCCATTCCTATCTCTCTAAATCCTTCGTTCGGATATCATCGAGAGGTCCTTGAAATGAGAACAATAAGATAAATCAAAACAAAACACCAAGTATGGAAAAAATTCAATGTTCTTCATATCTCTAGCTAAAGGGATGTGTTTTGATAGAATAAGGATCCAAGGTGATATCCAAAATGGTGCCCATTGTCAGAACGATATATCCTAGGACATGCATTGTATAGGATGATGATGGTTTGATAAGTTGATTGATAGGCTATTGATATAAGGTTGACTAACATGTTTGTGATTGATCAAGAGTTTAATTTTGTGTTTAACGATTTGTTGCTTCAATTTTGATTTTACATTTGAAGTTTGCTTTTGCTGACTATTGTGATTGTTTATGTTTGTGTTGCCAAAGGATGAAGGTTATGATCAATTTATTATGGATGATTGATTATTTTGAGTGAATGCGAGATGAGACAGATGGATTTTTTCAAATATTTGGATTCTTTTGATGTTTTGCAATGTTTTGAGGGTGTTTTTGGTGTTTTTGAAGATTTTACAAATGTTTTGATTTTTTATTTTATGATGTTTTGGGGTTTTCTTAGATTTTATGAATGTTTTTGGATTTTGATGTTTTTTGAATGTTTTTTGATTTTGATGTCTAGGGGCCGATCAAAGATTAGCCTTGCCTATGTTTAAGCTCAGAGATGACGTAGTTTAGATTTTCAAATTTTTTGACATTTTTTGACATTTATGAATATTTTTGGATTTTTTGATGTTTTGGATGTTTTTGGATTTTTGCATGATTTTGACGATTTGGATATGGACATGTGTGATGATATCAGTGCTTTGTTTGGAATTTTGTTGAAGACCAAGCCAAGGTTGATTAATCTGATTGGTGGATTGATGATGATGACATTGTTGAGGATGCACATCAATGCAAGGATTTGATTGATCAATATTGATGATGATAGCATTGTTGAGGATGCACAACAATGCAAGGATATGATTGATCAGGATGGATGATGATAACATTGTTGAGGATGGACAACGATGGAAGGATAGTGTTAGGAAACACAATGATTAGGATGGATATCCCAAGATGATGGATTGATTGGATTCGATTGATAAGGATTGATGAAGCTTGATTTGGAAAAAAAATTGTTTGAATGATTTGATGTGGCATTTGATGTGCAATTTAGATGCAACTGATAGTGATTGTTTTGGATTGATGTTCAATTAAAGATGAAGACTGATAAGGGATGTTTGTTTGTCAAAATATGCCATGGGCTAGTGATTTGGTTTTTTCTCACAAGTGGTTTGACCAATTTGGTTTCATGTTTGTCAATGTTCAGATCACCACATAAGTGGAAGGATATAGATCAAGATTTCTTCTTGAAGCAAGATGTAAATTTATGCCCCCAATGTCTAGCAATGTATGGAGTACGATGGGTGGATGCTTGGATAGGTGTATGGATGGATATGGATATGGATTATCTTTCGATAGGATAAGGTGTTCAGATAAAAAATGCTCATTGGATAATGCTTTATGCCTCATACAATGCTACATAGGATAGGATCAATGAAGATGGCCCATGTCAAGATGTTTTACCATAATCAAGCGTAAAGTGTGCACCAAAATTTGTCTAGATCAAGATAACTTGGACCATGGATGTATATGGATGAAAATGGATTGGATAAATGGCTCATGGATGGATGGATTTATTATGGATGCAATGGGTGAAATGCTCGAATTATTATGAATGGCATGAGATGCTTTAATCTGAACTAGCGCACGCAGATGCTCAATTCCACACATGACGCTTGTTTTCTAGGTTTTCATCATTGTCTTGCCCAAAGCGTCGCACATGCAGTTTTCACTAGAGGACGATTTTTCTCTTTACTGTTTTCAATCCTTTTTTTGATTTTTTTTGGATTTTCATATTTTTTTGGTTTTTTTGGTTTTTTCCTGAAAGATTTTAAGCTCATGATGAATCACCTTGTGGTGTAGATGTAGATGCCCCTTTCATAATGTTCCATCAATATCCTACTTGAAGGAGCTGCTTTGCTAAGATATGTGCACTTGAATGCAACTTTTGGGATTTGTGATCTGCTTCATTTATACCAAGGTTAACTATGTCTCTGTACACACATCGCGATAGAGTGCCTTCTGAATCCTTATGATAAAGGGTCATTTCCAATACATGGTCGATGTGAGAACTGGATATCATGCGTGGAGGTGTGGATGGAGTGTGTTTAGGGATAAGAGATGGATTGGTTAACAACTTGTAATCTTTGATTCTCCAAACTTGGGAAGATAAACAATGATGGGTGGATACAAAAGTGTGCGTGAAATTAGGACCAACTGCTTGATACACTTTGTAAATCACTTGAAGAGCTTGCTTTTACTTTTGTAGACATTTTTGATGGATACTTTTCACTATTTCATTTTTCCCCATAGTTTCTTTAACTGATGGAGTTTGATAGGGATAATCTTTCTTTGTACTTTTTCGTATCCACTTGTATTTGATTTTTCCTTCATGTTTGGCTTCTTTTCCTTTGATAATGTTCTTTGTACTTTGATTTAACACTTTCCTTTGGTGTTGGTCCCAATTCATGGATAAGGTGATGAGTGGATGAAGATTCATGACATGGCTAGTTGTAGTATTGGCAATGGTTTCACCATAAAGATTCTTCGTACTCCCTATGTTGACATTTGCTTGAGACAAAGTTGCCCCCAGTATGGTTGTAGTAGTACCTTCATGCTCTAATTTTTTTTGTTCTGAGAGCTTTTGTTTAGAATGAATTCTCTGATAAATCACCACCATAGGTGACGTTATTTCGATTGGATACTCTGCTGACTCTGAAATTTCTTATTCTATCTGACCTAATTCCTTGAGTGGATAATACTGAATATCTTTATTCATGATGTCCTCAATCTAAATTTGGGATATATCTGATACTGTTGTTGATAACTCAATTTGACTGTAGGAATTAATAATCTTCTCTTTTTGTGTAACACAATCTTGTTCTAGATGAAGATCATCTATGTGTCCATCCATAGAAAGCATCTCATGGGTAGATGGAGGAGTATGTACTACATGGATATGATCATCTTGCATAGATAGGAGAGTGTCCATTAGATTATTGTAGTATCTTGAAGATACAAATTATTGATCTTGAATGATTTCGGAGTTTCTTTCGACATGCTTTGGATCAAGTTATTGACATGGGTCAGTTTCAAATTATGGATTGCTTACAAATGGTTCTTGGATGTTGTCATTAAACATGGGGAATGGCTCAATATCCTCTTGATTTTTGAGTGGAATTGGATCAAGTGTCAAGTTGAGGATTCCTCCAGTATCTATAACCATGAGGTCAAAGGGGGTCAACATGTCTTAGAAGGGACCATTGCTAGACCTTGGTGAAAGATTTTGATCATGCTTTGGAATAAATTCTTGACATATGTCGTCTAACTCATAAGGCGATGTAGAGACATTCTCAACATGATCATAGGTCGATGGATTGTGCATTATGTCGATAGGATCGAATAATCCAAACACTGCTTGAAATAGATCACTAAAAAGTGGCTCTTGATGTATGGTGAGTTGATCATCGGATGGGGTGGAAACATATTCAAGGTGCTCATCGATGGAGTGATCTTGATCATTTTTTTGAACAATTGTGGTGGAGAGATTGTGAATGTCTTCAACCATAGAGTCCAATGATGTTAACATTTCTTGAATTGGATCATTGTTGGTTGGTGGATTTTGACACATGTTCATTTGATCTTCAGACAAGATAGAAACATCTTCACTATGCTCTTGAATGGATAGATCTTGACCATTGCTCTCAATATTTCTTATTTTTTCTGTTTGTGCTTGTGTTTGTTGGGTAGCTTGAGAGGCTTGGGCAGGTTGAGATTTTTGAAGCCCTTGTTGGTAGGCTTGATGTGCTTTTAGTGCGATGCTACAATATTGACTTATTGCACTTGGTTTTGGCGGTAGTGGTGGTGTATTTGGAATCATGTTGGATGTGGTGACAAGTGGTTGAGATACACTTGGAGCAATCATGGTAGTGAGGAGTTGAGATGTGATGGGTATGATAGTGGTGTTTGGAGTGATTGAAGTGATAGGAATGGTTGGAATGACTGAGGTGATAGACCCTTGGGAGACCATATTTTGATTTTTTATGATTGATGTTGTAATTGGATTAGATACCATCTGTTGGTGCGATGTCGATGGAATATTCAAAATATTTGACGTGATGACTTGATTGGTGTTAGATGGATTGATTTGGATGGAATGATTTGTGCTAGGTAAAGGGGGAATCCCTAAACCAAGGAATGATGTTGATATAGGTAATGGTGGTGGAGATGTCTCTTGGCGTAATGACTAAACTATTTTGGTAAGTGTATCAATTTGATCTAGCCAAATTTGTTCTTGATTTCGATCTTGACTCCCTTGATATAGTTGATTTGGCTTGTGTTTAAGCAGATTTGAAGTGTGTACTTGTGTTTTATTTTTGATGGGATCATGGAAAAATTGATTTTGGGCATTGTTCCGACTTAGGATGATGCTCAGATTTGGCATGATAGGTTGATTTTGACCATTGTTGATGTTTGGAATATTCGTATGATTTGCAAATGTATTTATCTCAAAGTTTTCTGGATTCATGTTTTGAAAACTTGTGCTATGTACATTCTCATTTGGCTTGTAGGGATTTGGTGGGATGACGTTGTTGGTTTGAAGGCTCATGCTTTAATTGTTCAGTTGACAGACTTGTAGGTTTGGATTTAGATCTACCATCAGGAAATGTGTTCCAATCTTTGATTTGGGAATACTCACACTTGTTGTGCCATTGACATTTATCGAAGGCAATGATCCCATGTATGGATTGTATAAGTGTGAGTTTTGATAATCAATAGGCACTGTAAGGATTTGAGCATTCAATAGGTTTGGATTACTGATGATGTATGGATCAAGTTTGATTTCCATGTTCTCCTTTGGATCAATGCTCGACTTAGGGTTTGATTTGGATTGTTTGATTGGATGATGAACTTCTAAACCCTAAGATGTTGGATGTGATCTTAGGATGAACTTGTTCAAAGGATTGTTAATTCAATTAAATGTATGAGAAAGGATGCATTCCCATACATCTAACTAAATGAGGTGATTTTGATTTTGATGATTTGCCTAAGTCTAGAATGATGTTTCAAAAAGCTCTAAAGTTGTTTGGATGGATGAAGATGAAGATGAGAAATGTTTGGGATGGATGAGGTGTTTGATTCTATCCTAAATGAACCTAGGAATGACTTGTTTACTAGGCCAAGATATTGAAGAACATGCTTTTCTCTAAGAGTAATTCAAACCCAAAATACCAATGTTTTCTCGAAAGACAATAAAAAGATAAACAAGCACATGTGTGGTGCCAAATTTGTTATCTTTGCTTTAGTGACTTCTTTTTACCAAAAAATAGACACTTGATTATGTCTCAAACTGAATGTCCAATGTCACAACTTCTTTTCATCCCACAAAGTGCTATGTGGAAATTCCAAGAAATCAGGATAAGGGTTGCCTAATGTTGACCTTTGTAAGAGAAAATTAAGATGTAAATCTGATGTAGAGGGTCAGGGATCTCAAAAGATACACAAAGATTTAATATTAACAAAGTTTTGTTCTTCAATCTCTCAACTAGACACCAACTTAGAAATAAGGCTTGCACCTTGCACTTAAGACCTATCTGCCTCCCTTGTGATTCCTAATCATTGAAATGATCTCAAAAGACTTGAAAAAACTTGATTCAAATGGATTTCAAGCCCTAACCCTCCATTTTATACAAAACTCTCTTTTGCTGCTCACATAGCCATCTAGCCTATTAGGCCTTTGGCAATGGATTTTTGACTTCTTCCTCAAATTTTGCAAATGAACCTCCAATCTAATGAGGGTTTCAGATGTGGATTGTGATGAAAAACATCATTTCAACTCCTTGGCATCAATTGTTTCAGACAACCTCACTTCAAACCCTGCTGTTTCCTTAAAATTAGGCCTAATTAGACCTATTTTACAAAGCAACCCCTCTTTAAATTTGTCCCCTAATGATGAAACTTTCAGCAGTCTCCTAAAATGACTCAAAACCAAGGAATCCAATTTTTTAGCCCTCTATGACACCTCTATCATGCTCCAGCACAAACCCCTCCTCAGCTTGCCTCAAAAACTAGGTCTTCTTGAAAACTAACCTTCCATTCACTTCCAGAACTTTCTCATTGACTCTACACCATTATTACAACATATTTAGTTGATCCGAACTCAAAAAAATGCCCCTCATTAAGGCAGATCTTCTGCTGCTTCACCCTAGCCTCCATCTTCAAGCACTTTTCCCTTTGACAACTTAATGTACACCTTGATATTCTTCCTTCCTGCACATTAGTTGGTTAAATCTGTATGATACATGTTAGGAATGATCAATTTCACAGGTCATAGCAGCATTCTACCTTGAAATGGATCAATCATCCATGAAAATCACCAAAATTAGTGAAAAATCTGCACTTTTTTTAGGACACTCAGCAATATAATGCAAAGAACTGATTATAAACGTGTATCAGATCATTCAAGAGGTTAATTGAAAGTAAATACAGGTTATTGAACCATCCAATTGATTAGAAATTCAAAAATAATCAATAGATCATCAAAAAGACTCAAGAAAATGCAAGAAACCTATGTTTTTTCACTATTTTCTGTAGCAGTCCGTACAGTCACTTCTCCAAATGCCCAACCTCCATAAAAATGACCATTTTCGGGTTATAGAACCATCACCCAACTGATCCAACTGATTGGAATTGATTACAATGAATAATTACCTCTAAAACACCTAAAACTCCTTTTCCCGCCTAAACTAAAATTTAAAAATTTGAAATTACAAACTAGAGATTTATTAAAATATATCACCTAAAAACCATTGGATATTCACTATCCAAGTTTATTTGACCTATTTAAGCATAATATCATTAATCAAAACCCCTAGAACCTAATTTTACCTTACATTGCATTTTTAATCCAAATTCCTTATCAAGAACCTTGAAACTTTTAACACCCTCATTACACTTATTTATCTCAAATGCCATTACAGGCTTCAATGCATCATAATTTATGTTTTGATTTGTTTGGAAAGCCCTCCTGACCCCTGCACTCTCCTGGTTCTTGAACAACTCTTTGAAAGCCTTGGGTGCTCCTGCACCATTCTCCCCAGGAAAGAAAGAACTCTTGTCCCAAGAAGTGTCCCATGTGGTGCCACCAAGAAACCTCTTGCTCACATGTGCTTTCATGTTCCAATGAGAAGGAAGGTAGTCTCCTAAAGTTACTATCTTTCTCTTCTGCCAATCTGCATTTTTGACAGAACCAAAATAAGGATTAGTGTGTCCTCTTTGCTGCTTGAAAATAGTGAGTTCTTGTGCCCTGTTGCTGCCCTCATTCCAATGCCTCCTTTGTGGAAGAACTTCACCACTATTACCCTCATTGATAGGGAATTCAATGCCACCAATCTTAATACTATTCAGATCCCACAAGGACTGATTTGGAGGACTGTCCATCTCATAACCCTGCTGCAACTTATCACTTTTCAGCTTGCCAATGCCTTTCCCTATTTCACCCTGCTTATTCACCTACAAACTCTTCTCAAAAAAGATTACAAAACTATCACTAGACTGCTCCAAAGGTAAAGGAACCAACTGATATCTAACATCTCCCTTGTGAACCAAATAGGTGTTAAGAAACCCATCATGCAAAGTTCTTCTAACATACTGCCATGGCCTTCCCAAGATAATATGACCACAAGTCATTGGAATAACATCACAAAGCACTCTATCATGATATGAACCAATTGAGAAATCAACAAAATCTCTCTTACCAATCTCTACATGCTGTCCTTGAGTTACCCAAGTGGCCTTGTAGGGAGTAGGATGATCAAAAGTTTCAATCCCTAGCTTGGTTACCATATCAACTGAAACTAAATTGCTATGTGACCCTGAATCTATAAGCAATCTGCATATCTTACCATGACTGAGACAATTTGTTTTGAAAATGGTTACCTTTGGTTCTTGATGAAGCCTTTCTCCTTGCTTGATCATGAGAAACTCACCATCAGTCACAGGGTCTGCCATAAATGTTTTTGGTTCCTCCTTCTTATCTTCTTCTTCTTGCACCAAGGTAGCTCTCCTTTCTCTGCCTTTATCAGCTTGTTCCCACTTAGGACACTTGAAGGAAGGATGCCCTAGTTCATTGCAATTAAAACATCTGCCTGTGAATGGTCCTCTACCTTGTCCAAATCTGCCTCCTCCTCTTGGAGTGTACCCACCTCTTTGATTAGAAAATATCTCTTTACCCTTGTCATTGCTGCTTTTATCATTACTGCCTTGTCCTTGCTCTCTATTACCTCTGCCCCTGTTTGAACTACCTCCTCTTCCACCATTGTTTGATCTTTCTTGCTTCCTTTTCACCTTTTCTTCTGCTCTAATGGCCAACTGAAAACATTCTCCCAATGTTCTTGGCAATTGCAAACCAATCTCATCTTGCAGATTGTACCTTAAGCCATTGATGTACCTGGCTATCTTCTCATCTTCTTCCTCATAACCTCCTCTAATACTAAGCTTGTGAAATTGCTCAGTATAGGACATAACATCCAAGTCCTTTTGCTTTAAATTCTGCCTCATCCTTTTCACATGAATGGTATAATCAGATGGTAGGAATTGCTCCTTGACCAAACTCTTCATCCTTGCCCATGTAGAGACCTTTGCCAATCCTCTTGCCATCCTATCATTCTGGAAACTTGTCCACCATGTCAATGCTGTGCCTCTCAACTTGGTTTTAGCAAACTTGACTTTCCTCTCTTCATCCATCTCCTCAAATTCAAAGTAGTTTTCCATGGCATCAAGCCATCCCAATACCTCTTCACTATCCATCTTCCCTTGATAGATAGGTAAGTCTATGTGACTCTTCCCTCCATGACCCTGTACTACCTTCAATAACCTCACTAACCTCCTTTCCTCAGGGTCCTCTGTATCATCAGCTTGCTGTTCCTGATTTACCCTCACATGCTCTTCATCCTCTTCATTGTTTTCTTGGTCTTCTTGGTCTTCTCTCCTCCTACTCCTCTCAAGGTTATTGATCCTTGCCTGCATAGTGTCTCTCTCTCTCTTCTCCATTGTCTTTCTTCTCTTGCTCTTGATGCTTCTTGTTCCCTTCTTTCTCTTCTCTCCCTCTCCAAGATCTCCTTCAACTCTTCCAACTCTCTTGCCAATTGGTTTTTTGGTGCCATTTCTACTTCTCCAATCCCTAAAGGACCTACTCACTACTCCGATACCACTCTGATGCAGAGGGTCAGGGATCTCAAAAGATACACAAATATTTAAGATTAACAAATTTTTGTTCTTCAATCTCTCAACTAGACACCAACTTAGAAATAAGGCCTTCACCTTGCACTTAAGACCTATCTGCCTCCCTTGTGATTCCTAATCATTGAAATGATCTCAAAAGACTTGAACAAACTTGATTCAAATGGGTTTCAAGCCCTAACCCTCCATTTTATACAAAACTCTCTTTTGCTGCTCACATAGCCATCTAGCCTATTAGGCCTTTGGCAATGGATTTTTGACTTCTTCCTCAAATTTTGCAAATGAACCTCCAATCTAATGATGGTTTAAGATGTGTATTGTGATGAAAAACATCATGTCAACTCCTTGGCATCAATTGTTTCAGACAACCTCACTTCAAACCCTGTTGTTTCCTTAAAATTAGGCCTAATTAGACCTATTTTACAAAGCAACCCATCTTTAAATTTGTCCCCTGACCATGAAACTTTCATAAATCTCCTAAAATGACTCAAAACCAAGTAATCCAAATTTTTATCCCTCTATGACACCTCTATCACACTCCAGCACAAACCCCTCCTCAGCTTGCCTCAAAAACTAGGGCTTCTTGAAAACTAACCTTCCAATCACTTCCAGAACTTTCTCATTGACTCTACACCATTATTACAACATATTTAGTTGATCCAAACTCAAAAACATGCCCCTCATTAAGGCAGATCTTCTGCTGCTACACCCTAGCCTCCATCTTCAAGCACTTTTCCCTTTGACAACTTGGTGTACACCTTGATATTCTTCCTTCCTGAACATTAGTTGGTTAAATATGTATGATACATGTTAGTAATGATCCATTTCACAGGTCATAGCAGTATTCTACCTTGAAATGGATCAATCATCCATGAAAATTGCCAAAATTAGTGAAAAATCTGCACTTTTTTTAGGACAGTCAGCAATATAATACAAAGAACTGATTATAAACGTGTATCAGATCATTCAAGAGGTTAATTGAAAGTAAATACAGGTTCTTGAACCATCCAATTTATTATAAATTCAAAAGGAATCAATAGATCATCAAAAAGACTCAAGAAAATGCAAGAAACCTATTTTTTTCACTATTTTCTGTAGTAGTCCGAACAGTCACTTCTCCAAACACTCAACCTCCGTACAAATGACCATTTTGTGGTTATAGAACCATCCCCCAACTGATACAACTGATTGGAATTGATTACAATGCATAATTACCTCTAAAACACCTAAAACTCCTTTTCCCGCCTAAACTAAAATTTAAAAATTTGAAATTACAAACTAGAGATTTATTAAAATATATCACCTAAAAACCATTGGATATTCACTATCCAAGTTTATTTGACCTATTTAAGCATAATATCATTAATCAAAACCCCTAGAACCTAATTTTACCTTACATTGCATTTTTAATCCAAATTCCTTATCAGGAACCTTGAAACTTTTAACACCCTCATTACACTTATTTATCTCAAATGCCATTATAGGCTTCAATACATCATAATTTATGTTTTGATTTGTTTGGAAAGCCCTCCTAACCCTTGCACTCTCCTGGTTCTTGAACAACTCTTTGAAAGCCT
Source organism: Sequoia sempervirens (assembly GCA_007258455.2). Classification (NCBI taxonomy): domain Eukaryota; kingdom Viridiplantae; phylum Streptophyta; class Pinopsida; order Cupressales; family Cupressaceae; genus Sequoia; species Sequoia sempervirens. The sequence goes on from VDFB02000017.1 coordinate 224,338,484, forward strand.
TGGGTGCTCCTGCACCACCTTGGGTTGCCTAATCTTGACTCCCTTGATATAGTTGATTTGGCTTGTGTTTAAGCAGATTTGAAGTGTGTACTTGTGTTTGATTTTTGATGGGATCATGGAAAAATTGATTTTGGGAATTGTTCCGACTTAGGATGATGCTCAGATTTGGCATGATAGGTTGATTTTGACCATTGTTGATGTTTGGAATATTCATATAATTTGCAAATGTATTTATCTCAAAGTTTTATGGATTCATGTTTTGAAAACTTGTGCTATGTACATTCTCATTTGGCTTGTAGGTATTTGGTGGGATCACATTGTTGGTTTGAAGGCTCGTGCGTTAATTGTTCAGTTGACAGACTTGTAGGTTTGGATTTAGATCTACCATCAGGAAACGTGTTCCAATCTTTGATTTGGGAATACTCACACTTGTTGTGCCATTAACATTTATCGAAGGCAATGATCCCATGTATGGATTGTATAAGTGTGAGTTTTGATAATCAATATGCACTGTGAGGATTTGAGCATTCAATAGGTTTGGATTACTGATGATGTATGGATCAAGTTTGTATTCCATGTTCTCCTTTGGATCAATGCTCGACTTAGGGTTTGATTTGGATTGTTTGATTGGATGATGAACTTCTAAACCCTAAGATGTTGGATGTGATCTTAGGATGAACTTGTTCAAAGGATTGTTAATTCAATTAAATGTATGAGAAAGGATGCATTCCCATACATCTAACTAAATGAGGTGATTTTGATTTTGATGATTTGCCTAAGTCTAGAATGATGTTTCAAAAAGCTCTAAAGTTGTTTGGATGGATGAAGATGAAGATGAGAAATGTTTGGGATGGATGAGGTGTTTGATTCTATCCTAAATGAACCTAGGAATGACTTGTTTACTAGGCCAAGATATTGAAGAACATGCTTTTCTCTAAGAGTAATTCAAACCCAAAATACCAATGTTTTCTCGAAAGACAATAAAAAGATAAACAAGCACATGTGTGGTGCCAAATTTGTTATCTTTTCTTTAGTGACTTCTTTTTACCAAAAAATAGACACTTGATTATGTTTCAGACTGAATGTCCAATGTCACAACTTCTTTTCATCCCACAAAGTGCTATATGGAAATTACAAGAAATCAGGACAAGGGTTGCCTAATGTTGACCTTCGTAAGAGCAAATTAAGATGTAAATCCAATTACTTAGAAACCTCTAAGGACATAATCCCTAGGGTAAGCAATAGTTCTTGGGTTTTTTCAAAGGTATCTTCTCTAATTAAGGGGTTTGAAATTTTGATGATGATGTTGAATGTTGGTTTTCCAATGTTTTTGATAAACACACTGTGTTTTCAAACAAGCAATTTAACATCCTAGCTCAATTGGTACTTTTTTCTTGGTGGGCTTGCCTCATGCCCTTCGTAGAAGAGATGATTTTACATGCAATCAATGATAAAATATGAAGGTATGTTAAGAATGAAGTCTTAACCTCTATATTTCAACCAAGATCGGACATGGCAAGTAACTTCTTGGAATCTAAGTTCCAATGCACCACTTCGATAAAGTCGCTCAATGGATCAATAGGCCACTACAAACAAAGGTTCTAGTTCAAACTTTCCATTCATGGACATTGACCCATATGGAAAGAGTTCCCTTTCGGATCCATTTTGTCGGAATCAACTACGTGATACTGGTGTTTCTTCCAATACCCACATTTATATCCCAGCTGGAAATACTCTTGGCTTTAGAGTGTTACCGGTTGAGTCATTCCCTTGGGTGGGTACTTTTTCCCCAAGGAGAGCCCTCTAAGATAGACAAAAGTGAGCAAACTTATTCATAGTTCGATCAACCTTCATTTTTAAACAAAGGGAGAACACATGTAATAAGTTAGTCACACTCGCAGAAGATGTTGTTCAGTTTTAAACCCAAATCAAAGTGTGGAGGCAATATTTTATGCAATTTAAGGTCGCCAAAAAGACTTTTGATTCTCAAGATCGCCGTGAAGCACAAGAGAAGCACATATGTCTTTTTCAGTGAAATTACTTTGCATAAAATATTACAAAAGCACAAGAGAACTTGTTCATTTTACCTCAAAGCAATGATGAATTCATTTTAAAGCACCAAGATGAAGTGTGAATTTGCTTGTTCAATTATAGCCCAAAAGTAAAGTCTGGTCAGTTTCTAAGTTTCCATTTTAATCCTTTGCAAAAAATCAAAGTGTTCTTTTTAGACCCAAATGAAAGTTAGTGTCCTCAAAAATGAAAAGGTAACAATTTTGTAAAATGCGTTTAAAAACGCTTTGATTTTTCAAAATATTCTCCTTCTTTCATTTTCCTTTGCTAGCCTTGTTTTCCTCCCTTTCCTTCATTTGTACCTTTTCCTTGTGCCTTTTTTGCTATTCCTTTTTTTTCACCTACAACTTAAGTGAGATTTTCAAATCCCCTCTACTTAGCTTGCAAAAAGAAAATTATAACAAAAAATTAGATTTTCTTTAAAATAACAACAATATTTAAGATCAAGAATACACCACTATTTTCACAAAGAAAGTGATATGCAATAATTGATCTCCAAATATTCAATACCCGCAAATAACTATTCATTAATTGACTTCACAAAAAGTGATATGCATTAATTGATCTCCAACAAAGATTTTCGAGAGATACTAATTGATTCTGCGAACAATGATTAGGTATGCATGAAGTTATTATGATCAACTGTCTCAAGTATTACATGATTAGTAAGAACAATGTAATGAACTTAAGTATTCACAATAAGGATTTATACTGTCAACAAAGATATTTTAAATGTATTCACAAGAAATATTGGAATTGGATCGTTGAAATGATTTATAGGTGTTGATTCTAGGCTAAAGGCATCTCTTAATAGAAGCAAAGGAAAGTTCCCATTATGAGGTCTGTAAAATCCTTATATCAAACTTGTCAACAGATTTAGATACTAAATGCTTCTGTTAGAAATATCTACTCGAAATTGTTGTTTGGTCATGAATCTTAGTCAGCGCTCACAATGATTCCAAATCTCTGCTAAAATAATCATGACTCCAAATCTATAGAAATCATAAAATACATTGCACAAAGAAACATGCTAAGCATTAAAAATTAAATGACATTAATTATATCATAGCTACCCTAGGACCAAAAGTAAAAGTTCCACAATTTCCTCTTCTACATGACTGCACTGTAAAATAGTAATTGTATCTCTTCATTGTATCACAAAAGGTATATTCAAACAATGACTTGACAACATTCATGGATGGGTGACAGATGATGGTAACTGTGTATTAACAATGCATTAACTCATATGCAAAAAGTTGTTGCTTGAAAGATTTCCCCTGTTGCTTTCAAACTTTAAAGGTATAGCATTATATCGTGCCCCCCTCTGACAATAATATCCATCTGACAATATGCACAACAATAATGGAAGAATGACAATGTGGGGACAGGGATTGCAGAAGATTTGTTAAGCAGATGTGATGAGCAAAAACTACATGGACTTGTCAATGCCACAGATGTGAGAGGAAGGATTGCTCTTCACCAGGCTTCAGAGAAAGGAAACAAATCTATTTGTGAACTGCTTCTTGCTCATGGAGCTTAAGTGATTATTAAGGAGAGTAAGCATTTGACAACTCTGCGCTATGCATTTGAAGGAGAGATTTATAAAGTTACAAGGGTGGGGATAAAGATTGTAGAAGCGTTGCTATGCAAATGTGATAAGCAAAGTATATATGACTTTTTCAAAGCTGCAGATAAGAAAGGGAAGACTACTCTTCACAGAGCTTCAGAGAAAGGACACACACATATATGTGAACTACTTGTTAATCATGGTGCTCCAATAACCGCTCAAGATAAAAGGGGTAGGATAGCCCTGCATTATGCATTTGAGAAAGAGGAAATATTGATGTCAAAATCAAATCTCGTGCATACATGCCACCTGAATCAAAAGCTCTTAATAGAAATTGATCACAGTGATAACAAACATGAGGCAAGGGATCATAAAAGTAAGTACAAGAAACACTAAAACTTATTTGCAAGTATTGTAACCATGTTAGATTGTTTCACATTGTAATAGCCTGCAAGAGCTTTGCATTGGAAATTGCTATCTTGAACTGTTTCTTGGTGGTTTTTTTAGGGCACAACATGGCAGTTCCTATATTTTTTGTGACCCATTTCAATCCCCCACTTGACATGTTGTCATTTCCCTTGCATGTCTCATTTTTGGCAATACATTGCTAAACTATGTTAGTATCAGGAAAGAGGAGGTTACCACTAAAACAACCTAAGGGCTTGCACCTCAATAATTGATCTCAAATAAAGGGCTTCTTTTTGCATTAAGAGCTACATGAACATTCCTTGACTGACATTAATGATCTGTTTGTGGACATTAAAGCTCTTCTTTTATTCTTATCAGAATGTGAGAGTGCTTGTCTAAATGTGTCGATGGGAATCACCAATAAATTCAATGGAACAATCACTATCAGTACTTACCTGATAGTAAAAACCATAATGGTATGATTCACACAAATATGACAACAATAAATTTAAAGATAGCAGAAATAGGACTTGCACCAAATGGATTCATTGAATAGGTTTCATTCATCAAAGATTGACGAATATGGCATAAATCTGTCAATGTTGAACAAATGAGATAATCACTCTCCCTATGAAATTGTTGAGCAAATGCAAAAGAAACAATAACATCACCAAACTAGCATAAAATTATAAATGAAATAAGCATGAAATCTATTCCTAATTTACTCAAACATCATCTCATAGGGGGATTGGTGCTACTTTGATGTGGAAGGTAGCCCTTTCCCAACCTCTTTAGATAAGCTAATGATAATGATGGACAAGATCATTTCTAAAATGAAGAGAGTGACCTTGCATAAGTGATTGTGCACATGATTTGTGGAGTTGTGAACAAGATTAGCTCTCAAACCAAGAGAGTAACCTTGCATAAAATTTGTAGATGGATGAATGAGGATTAAGGCTTTCTTTTATAGATTTTTTTGATGAGAGATTGGCCAAGAGGGTGAATGTGAGACTAAAGATCCACCAATGAGAATAGGCCACTTGTCAAGTGATGATAGGCCAATGGATGTGCAAAATTTGGGAAGTGTGCCCAAGAGGGGGTAAATTTGAATTCAAATTTTGCAATAAATTTAGAGAGTGGGACAAGAAAAAGAGTAATAAATGCAATGTTGGGGGGACAAATCAACTTGTCATGATTTTCAAACTTGAGGGAATATTCCCCATAAATGCTATGTTGAGTGAAAATGAAGGTTTTAATAAATCAATAAATTGATTTATTTGTGCAAGTGGCTAAATCTAGAGAATGCAAGTGGTGAGGATTATCATTTAATCATGGTTAGACTAGATTAATAATGATTAGGATGATTTGACCAATTTGACATGATTTAGGGATTTAAATCAAATCAAAGTGAGATGAATGAATTGGATTTCAATTAAATAAAGTCTTGATTTATTTGATGAATGGAATACAATTATGCATGATGTAAATTTGACGTGTCTACATTTTGCCCCTCTTTGAACCAATGTACTTGTTGCATTGGTTCAAAGAATAAACTTGTCATGATCGAAATTTGAAAATTTTCTAATTTTTTAGATTCCCTAGTGGAAATAAGTACACTGGTAAATTGCCCCCTTGAGAGATTGAGAGAAAAGATTCAATTTGAGGGTCGATCTCATGATAAAGAGGTTCAAATTGGATGGTTATGGATGATGATGCAAATGAGATGATTTTAAGATGCTTAGAATAACATATCTATATTATCCTATACAACTTAAATGATGATATGATATGAGATGGATGAGATTGATGATGTGATATGCTATGATTATGCAAATGTATAATTTATGTAGATGCTTAGACTAATAGATCTATATTATGATGATGATATGAATGCACGATGGATGCATGATAGTTGAATCATGGATATAATGGTGATGATGATTAACTATTCTTGTTGTGATGTTAGTGCGGAAGATGAAGAAATTAGATGATGACAGGTGGATCCAACAAGTCAACATTATTAGAGATGATGGTGAGAAATGATGATGAGAAATGATGATGATAGATGGATGATGATTTGGTTATCAAGGATTGGTATTTTAAAAGGGCTACTTACCATATGTTTGATAACACACGTAGGTACGATGCATCAAGGTATAAAGAACCAGGATGGCGTTGTACCTAGTGCGATGGACTTTAACTCAACAAACAGATAGGAGTATTCTTGTTCACACTTGACATATAGAAACCTTGCTAGGGCATACCTCACAAAGCAAGTATTCACCAAGTTATATTGCAAGAACATCCAACAAGCACAGCAAACAAAAGATAATGATCATTGCCGCACTCCTGTCTCTCTAAATCTTTCATTCAGATATCATCAAGAGGTCCTTGGAATGAGCGCAATAAGATAAATCAAAAGAAAAGACCAAGTATGCAAAAAATTCAATGTTCTTCATATCTCTAGCTAAAGGGATGTGTTTTGATAGGATAAGGATCCCAGGTGATATCTAAAATGTTGCCCATTGTTGGAACGATATATCCTAGGACATGCATTGTATAGGATGATGATGGTTTGATAAGTTGATTGATAGGCTATTGATATAAGGTTGATTGACATGTTTGTGATTGATCAAGAGTTTAATTCTACGTTTAACGATTTGTTGCTTCAATTTTGATTTTCTGTTTCAAGTTTTCTTTTGCTGACAGTTGTGATTGTTTCTATTTGTGTTGCAGAAGGATCAAGGTGAAGATCAATTTAGTATGGATGATTGATTATTTCGAGTGAATGCGAGATGAGACAGATGGATTTTTTTCAAATATTTGGATGTTTTTGATGTTTTGCAATGTTTTGAGGCTGTTTTTGGTGTTTTTGAAGATTTTACAAATATTTTCATTTTTTATTTTCTGATGTTTTGGGGTTTTCTGAGATTTTATGAATGTTTTTGGATGTTGATGTTTTTTGAATGTTTTTTGATTTTGATGTCTTGGGGGCCGATCAAATATTAGCCTTGCCTATGTTTAAGCTCAGAGATGACGTTGTTCAGATTTCAAATGTTTTTGACATTTTCTGACTTTTATGAATATTTTTGGATTTTTCAATGTTTTGGATTTTTGGATTTTTGAGGATTTTCTGATGTTTTTGGATTTTCGCATGATTTTGACGATTTGGATATGGACATGTGTGATGATATCAGTGCTTTGTTTTGAATTTTGTTGATGACCAAGCTAAGGTTGATTGATCTGATTGGTGGATTGATGACGATGAAATTATTGAGGATGCACAACAATGCAAGGATTTGATTGATCAAGATTCATGATCATAACATTGTTGAGGATGCAAAAAAATGCAAGGATATGATTGATCAGGATGGATGATGATAAAATTGTTGAGGATGCACAACAATGGAAGGCTAGTGTTAAGCAACACAATGATTAGGAAGGATATCCTAAGATGATGGATTGATTGGATTCGATTGAGAAGGATTGATGAAGCTTGATTTGGAACAAAATTTGTTTGAATGATTTGTGGCATTTGACGTGCAACTTAGATGCAACTGATAGTGATTGTTTGAATTGATGTTCAATTAAAGATGAAGATTGATAAGGGATGTTTGTTTGTCAAAATATGCCATGGGCTAGTGATTTGGATTTTGTTCACAAGTGGTTTGACCAATTTGGTTTCATGTTTGTCAATGTTTAGATCACCACATAAGTGGGAGTATATAGATCAAGATTTATTCTTGAAGCAAGATGTAAATTTCTGCCCCCAATGTCTAGCAATGTATGGATTGTGATGGGTGGATGCTTGGATAGGTGTATGGATGGATATGGATATGGATTATCTTGCGATAAGATAAGGTATTTGGATAAAAAATACTTATTGGATAATGCTTTATGGCTCAGATAATACTATATAGGATAGGATCAATGAAAATGGCCCATGTCCAGATGTTTTACCATAAGCAAGCGTAAAGTGTGCACCAAAATTTGTCAAGATCAAGATAACTTGGACCATGGATGCATATGGATGAAAATGGATTGGATAAATGGCTCATGGATGGATGGATTTATTATGGATGCGATGGGTGAAATGCTTGATTTATTACGGATGGGATGAGATGCTTTCATCTGAACTAGCGCATGTAGATGCTCAATTCCACCCATGACACCTGTTTTCCAAGTTTTCATAATTGTCTTGCCCAAAGCGCCACACATGCAGTTTTCACTAGAGGATGATTTTTCTCTTTACTGTTTTCAATCCTTTTTCTCATTTTTTTTGGATTTTCATTTTTATTTTTTTTGGTTTTTTCCTGAAAGATTTTAAGCTCATGCTGAATCACCTTATGGTGTAGATGTACATGCCCCTTTCATAATGTGCCATCGATATCCTACTTCAAGGAGCTGCTTTGCTAAGATACATGTACTTGAATGCAACTTTTGGGATTCGTGATTTGCTTCATTTATACCAAGGTTAACTATGTCTCTATACACACATCACGATAGACTGCATTCTAAATCCTTATGATAAAGGATCATTGCCAATACATGGTCGATGTGAGAATTGGATATCATGCGTGGAGGCGTGGATGGAGTGTGTTTAGGGATAAGAGATGGATTGGTTGACAGCTTGGAATCTTTTATTCTCCAAGCTGGGGAAGATGAACAATGATGGGTGGATATGAAAGTGTGCATGAAATTAGGACCAACTGCTTGATACACTCTGTACGTCACTTGAAAAGCCTGCTTTTACTTTTGCTAACATTTTTGATGGATACTTTTCCTTTTTTCATTTAGTTTCTTTAACTGATGGAGTTTGATAGGGATAATCTTCCTTTGTACTTTTTGGTATCAACTTGTATTTGATTTGTCCTTCATGTTTGGCTTCTTTTGCTTTGATAATGTTCTTTGTACTTTGATTTAACACTTTCCTTTGGCGTTGGTCCCAATTCATGAATGGGGTGATGGGTGGATGAAGATTCATGACGTGGGTAGTTGTAGTATTGGCAATGGTTTCACCATAAAGCTTCTCCGTGCTCCCTATGTTGACATTTGCTTGAGACAAAGCTACCCCCAATATCGTGGTAGTAGTACCTTCATGCTCTGATTTTTCTTGTTCTAAGACCCTTTGTTTAGAATTAATTCTCTGATAAATCACCACCATAGGTGACATTATTTTGATTGGATGCTCTGCTGACTCTAAAATATATTTTTCTATTTGACCTAATTCCTTGAGTGGATAATACTGAATATCTTTATTCATGATGTCCTCAATCTAAGTTTCAAATATATCTGATACTATTGTTGATAAGTCAGTTTGACTGTAGGAATTTATAATCTGCTCTTTTTGTGTAACACAATCTTGTTCTAGATGAAGATCATCTACGTGTTCATCCATAGAAAGCATCTCATGGGTAGATGGAGGAGTATGTACTACATGGATATGATCATCTTGCATAGATAGGAGAGTGTCCATTAGATTATTGTAGTATCTTGAAGATACAAATTCTTGATCTTGAATGATTTTGGAGTTTCTTTCAACATGCTTTGGATCAAGTTCTTGACATGGGTCAGTTTCAAATGATGGATTGCTTACAAATGGTTCTTATATGTCATTGAACATGGGGAATGGCTCAATATCCTCTTGATTTTTGAGTGGACTTGGATCAAGTTTCAAGTTGAGGATTCCTTTAGTATCTATAACCATGAGGTCAAAGGGGGTCAACATGTGTTGGAAGGGACCATTGCTAGACATTGGTGAAAGATTTTGATCATGCTTTGGAATAAACTCTTGACATATGTCCTCTAACTCATATGGTGATGTAGAGACATTCTCAACATGATCATAGGTTGATGGATTGTGCATTATGATGATAGTATCAAATAATCCTAACACTCCTTGAAATAGATCACTAAAAAGTGGCTCTTGATGTATGGTGAGTTGATCATCAGATGGGGTGGAAACATCTTCAAGGTGCTCATCGATGGAGTGATCTTGATCATTGTTTTGAACAATTGTGGTGGAGAGATTGTGAATGTCTTCAACCTCAGAGTCCAATGATGTTGACATTTCTTGAATTGGATCATTGTTGGTTGGTGGATTTTGAGACATGTTGATTTGATCTTCAGACGAGATAGAAACATCTTCAATTTGCTCTTGAATGGATAGATCTTGACCGTTTCTCTCAACAGTTCTTATTTTTGTGTTTTTGATTTTGTTTGTTGGGTAGCTTGATATTTTTGAAGCCCTTGTTGGTAGGCTTGATTTTCTTTTAGTGTGATTCTATGATATTGATTTATTGCACTTGGTTTTGCTGGTACTGGTGGTGTATTTGGAATCGTGTTGGATGCGGTGACAAGTGGTTGATATACACTTGGAGCAATCATGGTAGTGAGGGGTTGAGATGTGATGGGTATGATAGTGGTGTTTGGAGTGATTGAAGTGATAGGAATGGTTGGAATGACTGAGGTGATAGACCCTTGGGAGACCATATTTTGATTTGTCATGATTGATGTTGTAATTGGATTAGATACCATCTGTTGGTGCGATGTCAATGGAATATTCAAAAGATTTGATGTGATGACTTGATTGGTGTTAGGTGGATTGATTTGGATGCAATGATTGGTGCTAGGTAAAGGGGGAAGCCCTAAACCATGGAATGATGTTGATATGGGTAATGGTGGTGGAGATGTCTCTTGGCGTAATGACTCAACTATTTTTGTAAGTGTATCAAATTGATCTAATAAAATTTGCTCTTGATTTCGATCTTGACTCCCTTGATATAGTTGATTTGGCTTGTGTTTAAGTAGATTTGGAGTGTGTACTTGTGTTTGATTTTGGATGGGATCATGGACAAATTGATTTTGGGCATTGTTCTGACTTAGGATGATGTTCAGATTTGGCATGATAGGTTGAATTTGACCATTGTTGATGTTTGGAATATTTGTATGATTTGCAAATGTATTTATCCCAAAGTTTTATGGATTCATGTTTTGAAAACTTGTGCTATGTACATTCTCATTTGGCTTGTAGGGATTTATACTATCAACAAAGATAAATAAGACCAAAGTAATGAACTTAAGTATTCACACTAAGGTTTTATACTACCAACAAAGATCTTTTAAATGTAGTCACAAGAAATATTGGAATTGGATAGTTGAAATCATTTATAGGTGTTGATTCTAGGCTAAAGGCACCTCTTAATAGAAGCAAACACAAGTTCCCATTATGAGCTCTGTAAAATCCTTATATCAAACTTGTCAATAGATTTGGATACTAAATGCTTCTGTCAGAAATATCTGCTCAAAATTATTGTTTTCTCATGAATGTCAGTCAGCGCTCACAATGATTCCAAATCTCTGCTAAAATAATCATGACTCCAAATCTATAGAAATCATAATATACGTTGCACAAAGAAACATGCTAAGCATTAAAAAGTAAATGACATTAAATATATCATAGCTACCCTAGGACCAAAAGTAAAAGTTCCATAATTTCCTCTTCTACATGACTGCACTATAAAATATTAACTGTATCTCTTCATTGGATCACAAAAGGTATATTGAAATAATGACTTGACAACATTCACAGATGGGTGATAGATGATGGTAACTATGTATTAACAATGCATTAACTCATATACAGAAAGTTGTTGCTCAAAATATTTCCCCTGTTGCTTTCAAACTTTCAAGGTATAGCATTAAATCGTGTCCCCCTCTGACAATAATAGCAATCTGACAATATGCAAAACAATAATGGCAGAATGACAATGTGGGGACAGGGATTGCAGATGTTTTGCTAAACAGATGTGATGAGCAGAAACTACATAGATTTTTCAATGCCGCAGATGTCAGAGGGAGGACTGCTCTTCACCAGGCTTCCGAGAAAGGAAACAAACCTATTTGTGAACTACTTCTTGCTCATGGAGCTTCAGTGATAGTTAAGGAGAGTAAGCATATGACAACTTTGTGCTATGCATTTGAAGGAGAGATTTATAAAGTTACAAGGGTGGGGACAGAGATTGTAGAAGCATTGCTATGCAAATGTGATAAGAAAAGTATATACGACTTTGTCAAACCCGACAATAAGAAAGGGAAGACTACTCTTCACAGAGCTTCAGAGAAAGGACACACATATATATGTGAACTACTTGTTAATCATGGTGCTCCAATAACTGCTCAAGATAAAAGGGGCAGGACAACCCTACATTATGCATTTCAGAAGGAGGAAATATTGATGTCAAAATCAAATCTCGTGCATACACGCCACCTGAAATCAAAAGCTCTTAATAGAAATTGAACACAGTGATAACAAACATGAGGCAAGGGATCGTCAAAGTAAGTACAAGCAACACTAAAACTTATTCGCAAGTACTGCAACCACGTCAAATTGTTTCACATTGTAATAGCTTGCAAGAGCTTTGCATTGGCAATTGCTATCTTGAACTATTTCCTGGTGGTTTTTTTCAGGGCATAGCATAGTAGTTCCTATAGTTTTTGTGACCCATTTCAATCCCCCACTTGACACGTTGCTTCCGTTGAATGTCTCATTTCTGGCAATACATTGCTAAACTATGTTAGTATCAGGAAAGAGGAGGTTAACATCAAAACAACCTAAGGGCTTTCACCTCAATAATTGCTCTCAAATAAAGGGCTTCTTTTTGCATTAACAGCTACATGAACATTCCTTGACTGACATTAATGATCTGTTTGTGCACATGAAATCTCTTCTTTTATTCTTATCAGAATGTGAGAGTGCTTGTCTGAATGCATCGATGGGAATCACCAATAAAGTCAATGGAACAATCACTGTCAATAATTACATGATAGTAAAAATGATAATGGTATGATTGACACAAATATGACAACAACAAATTTAAAGATACGAGAAATAGGAGTCGCACCAAATGGATTCATTGAATAGTTTTCATTCATTGAAAAGATTTGATTTAAGGTTTGATCTCATGATAAAGAGGTTCAAAATGGATGGTTATGGATGATGATGCAAATGAGATGATTTTAAGATGCTTAGAATAACAAATCTATATTATCCTATACAACTTAAATGATGATATGATATGAGATGGATGAGATTGATGATGTGATATGCTATGATTATGCAAATGTATGATTTATGTAGATGCTTAGACTAATAGATCTATATTATGATGATTATATGAATGCACAATGGATGCATGATGGATGAATCATGGATATAATGGTGATGATGATTATCTATTCCTGTTGTGATGTTAGTGCAGAAGATGAAGAAATTAGATGATGACAAGAGGATCCAACAAGCCGACATTATGAGAGATGATGGTGAGAAATGATGATGAGAAATGATGATGAGAAATGATGATGATAGATGGATGATGATTTTCTTATCAAGGATTGGGATTTTAAAAGGGCTACTTACCTTATGTTTGATAACAAACGTAGGTACGATGCATCAAGGTATAAAGAACCAGGATGGCATTGTACCTAGTGCGATGGACTTTGACTCAACAAACAAATAGGAGTATTCTTGTTCACACTTGACATACAGAAACCTTGCTAGGGTGTACCTAACAAAGCAAGTATTCACCAAGTTATATTGCAAGAACATCCAACAAGCACATCAGACAAAAGATAATGATCATTGCCCCATTCCTATCTCTCTAAATCCTTCATTCGGATATCATCGAGAGGTCCTTGGAATGAGTACAATAAGATAAATCAAAAGAAAAGACCAAGTACACAAAAAATTCAATGTTCTTCATATTTCTAGCTAATGGGATGTGTTTTGATAGGATAAGGATCCAAGGTGATATCCAAAATGGTGCCCATTGTCGGAACGATATATCCTAGGACATGAATTGTATAGGATGATGATGGTTTGATAAGTTGATTGATAGGCTATTGATATAAGGTTGACTAACATATTTGTGACTGATCAAGAGTTTAATTTTGCATTTAACGATTTGTTGCTTCAATTTTGATTTTGCATGTGAAGTTTTCTTTTGCTGACTGTTGTGATTGTTTCTGTTTGTGTTGCCGAAGGATGAAGGTGATGATCAACTTATTATGGATGATTGATTATTTTGAGTGAATGCGAGATGAGACAGATGGATTTTTTCAAATATTTGGATGTTTTTGATGTTTTGCAATGTTTGGAGGCTGTTTTTGGTGTTTTTGAAGATTTTACAAATGTTTTGATTTTTTATTTTTTGATGTTTTGGGGTTTTACGAGATTTTATGAATGTTTTTGGATTTTGATGTTTTTTGAATGTTTTTCGATTTTGATGTCTCGGGGGGCGATCAAAGATTAGCCTTGCCTACGTTTAAGCTCAGAGATGATGTAGTTCAGATTTCCAATGTTTTTGACATTTTCTGACTTTTATGAATGTTTTTGGATTTTTTGATGTTTTGGATGTTTTTGGATTTTTGATGATTTTCTGATGTTTTTGGATTTTTGCATGATTTTGATGATTTGGATATGGACATGTGTGATGATATGAGTGCTTTGTTTGGAGTTTTGTTGAAGACCAAGCTAAGGCTGCTTGATCTGATTGGTGGATTGATGACGATGACATTGTTGAGGATGCACAACAATGCAAGGATTTGAGCGAACAAGATTGATGATGATAACATTGTTGAGGATGCACAACAATGCAAGGATATGATTGATCAAGATGGATGATGATAACATTGTTGAGGATGCACAACAATGGAAGGCTAGTGTTAAGCAACATAATGATTAGGATGGATATCCCAAGATGATGGATTGATTGGATTCGATTGATAAGGATTGATGAAGCTTTATTTGGAACAAAATTTGTTTGAATGATTTGATGTGGCATTTGACATGCAACTTAGATGCAACTGATAGTGATTGTTTGGATTGATGTTTGATTAAAGATGAAGATTGATAAGGGATGTTTTTTTGTAAAAATATGCCATGGGCTAGTGATTTGGATTTTGCTCACAAGTGGTTTGAGCAATTTGGTTTCATGTTTGTCAATGTTGAGATCACCACATAAGTGGGAGGATATAGATCAAGATTTATTCTTGAAGCAAGATGTAAATTTCTACCCCCAATGTCTAGCAATGGGTGGATGGTTGGATAGGTGTATGGATGGATATGGATATGGATTATCTTGCGATAAGATTAGGTGTTTGGATTAAAAATGCTCATTGGATAATGCTTTATTCCTTAGATAATGCTACATAGGATACGATCAATGAAGATGGTCGATGTCAAGATGTTTTACCATAAGCAAGCGTAAAGTGTAAACCAAAATTTGTCAAGATCAAGATAACTTATTATGGATGCAAATGGATCAAAATGGATTGGATAAATGGCTCATGGATGGATGGATTTATTATGGATGCGATGGGTGAAATGCTCAATTTATTATGGATGGGATGAGATGCTTTCATTTGAACTGGCACACGTAGAAGCTCAATTCCACACTAGACGCCTATTTTCCAGGTTTTCGTCATTGTCTTGCCCAAAGCACCGCACATGCAGTTTTCACTAGAGGACAATTTTTCTCTTTACTGTTTTCAATCCTTTTTCTGATTTATTTTGGATTTTCATATTTTTTTGATTTTTTGGTTTTTTCCTAAAAGATTTTAAGCTCATGCTGAATCACCTTGTGGTGTATATGTGGATGCCCCTTTCATAATGTGCTATCGATATCCTACTTGAAGGAATTGCTTTGCTAAGATACATGCACTTGAATGCAACTTTTGGGATTCGTGAACTGCTTCATTTATACTAGGGTTAACTATGTCTCTGTACACACATCACGATAGAGTGCATTCTGACTCCTTATGATAAAGGGTCATTGCCAATACATGGTCAATGTGAGAATTGGATATCATGCATGGAGGCATGGATGGAGTGTGTTTAGGGATAAGAGATGGATTGGTTGATAGGTTGGAATCTTTGATTCTCCAAACTTGGGAAGATGAACAATGATGGGTGGATACGAAAGTATGTGTTAAATTAGGACCAACTACTTGATACATTTTGAACATCGCTTGAAAAGCCTACTTTTACTTTTGCGGATAGTTTTGACCGATAATTTTCCCTTTTTCATTTTGCCCTATAGTTTCTTTAACTAATGGAGTTTGATAGGGATAATCTTTCTTTGTACTTTTTGGTGTCCATTTGTATTTGATTAATCCTTCATGTTTGGCTTCTTTTGCTTTGATAATGTTCTTTGTACTTTGATTTAACACTTTCCTTTGGCGTTGGTGCCAATTCGTGGATGGGGTGATGGGTGGATGAAGATTCATGATGTGGCTAGTTGTAGTATTGGCAATGGTTTCACCATAAAGATTCTTCGTGCTCCCTATGTTGACATTTTCTTGAGACAAAGCTGCCCCAAGTATGGTGGTAGTAGTACCTTCATGCTCTAAT
This sequence comes from Sequoia sempervirens, assembly GCA_007258455.2. NCBI lineage: Eukaryota > Viridiplantae > Streptophyta > Pinopsida > Cupressales > Cupressaceae > Sequoia > Sequoia sempervirens. The sequence continues at coordinate 224,354,938 of VDFB02000017.1, forward strand.
TCTGCTTGTTTCGAGAGCTTTTGTTTAGAATGAATTCTCTGATAAATCACCACTGTAGGTGACGTTACTTAGATTGGATGCTCTGCTAACTCTGAAATATCTTGTTCTATCTGACCTAATTCCTTGAGCGGATAATATTGAATATCTTTATTCATGATGTCCTTAGTCTGAATTTGGGATATATCTGATACTGTTGTTGATAACTTAGTTTGACTATAGGAATTAATAATCTGCTCTTTTTGTGTAACAAAATCTTGTTCTAGATGAAGATCATCTATGTGTCCATCCATAGAAAGCATCTCATGGGTAGATGGAGAAGTATGTACTACATGGATATGATCATCTTGCATAGATAGGAGAGTGTCCATTAGATTATTGTAGTATCTTGAAGATACAAATTCTTGATCTTGAATGATTTTGGAGTTTCTTTTGACATGCTTTGGATCAAGTTCTTGACATGTGTTAGTTTCAAATGATGGATTGCTTACAAATGGTTCTTGGATGTTGTCATTCAACATGGGGAATGGCTCAATATCCTCTTGATTTTTTAGTGGACTTGGATGAAGTGTCAAGTTGAGGATTCCATTAGTATCTATAACCATGAGGTCAAAGGGGGTCAACATATCTTGGAAGGGACCATTGCTAGACCTTGGTGAAATTTTTTGATCATGCTTTGGAATAAACTCTTGACATATGTCCTCTAACTCATAAGGTGATGTAGATACATTCTCAACATGATCATAGGTCGATGGATTGTGCATTATGTCGATAGGATCGAATAATCCTAACACTCCTTGAAATAGATCACTAAAAAGTGGCTCTTGATTTATGGTGAGTTGATCATTGGATGGGGTGGAAACATCTTCAAGGTGCTCATGGATGGAATGATCTTGATCATTGTTTTGAACAATTGTGGTGGAGAGATTGTGAATGTCTTCAACCATAGAGTCCAATGATGTTGACATTTCTTGAATTGGATCATTGTTGGTTGGTGGATTTTGACACATGTTGATTTGATCTTCAGAAGAGATAGAAACATCTTCAATGTGCTCTTAAATGGATAGATCTTGACCATTTCTCTCAACAGTTCTTATTTTTTTTGTTTGTGCTTGTGTTTTTTGGGTAGTTTGAGAGGCTTTGGTAGCTTGATATTTTTGAAGCCCTTGTTGGTAGGCTTGATGTGCTTTTAGTGCGATGCTACGATATTGACTTATTGCAATTGCTTTTGGCAGTAGTGGTGGTGTATTTCGAATCGTGTTGGATGCGGTGACAAGTGGTTGAGATACACTTGGAGCAATCATGGTAGTGAGGGGTTGAGATGTGATGGGTATGATAGTGGTGTTTGGAGTGATTGAAGTGATAGGAATTGTTGGAATGACTGAGGTGATAGACCCTTGGGAGACCATATTTTGATTTGTCATGATTGATGTTGTAATTGGATTAGATACCATATGTTGGTGCGATGTTGATGGAATATTCAAAAGATTTGATGTGATGAATTGATTGGTGTTAGGTGGATTGATTTGGGTGGAATTATTGGTGCTAGGTAAAAAGGGAAGCCATAAACCAATGAATGATGTTGATATGGGTAATGGTGGAAGAGATGTCTCTTGGCGTAATGACTCAACTATTTTGGTAAGTGTATCAATTTGATCTAGCCAAATTTTTTCTCAATTTTGATCTTGACTCCCTTGATATAGTTGATATGGCTTGTGTTTAAGTAGATTTGGAGTGTGTACTTGTGTTTGATTTTGGATGGGATCATGGACAAATTGATTTTGGGCATTGTTCTGACTTAGGATGATGTTCAGATTTGGCATGATAGGTTGAATCTGACCATTTTTGATGTTTGGAATATTCGTATGTTTTGCAAATGTATTTATACCAAAGTTTTCCAGAATCATGTTTTGAAAACTTGTGCTAGGTACATTCTAATTTGGCTTGTAGGGATTTGGTGGGATGACGTTGTTCGTTTGAAGGCTCATGCTTTGATTGTTCGGTTGACAGACTTGTAGGCTTGGATTTAGATCTACCATCAGGAAGCATGTTCCAATCTTTGATTTGGGAATACTCACACTTGCTATGCTATTGACATTTATCGAAGGAAATGATCCCATGTATGGATTGTATAAGTGTACGTTTTGATAATCAATAGGCACTATAAGGCTTTGAGAATTCAAGAGGTTTGGATTACTCATCATGTATGGATCAAGTTTTTATTCCATGTTCTCCTTGTGTTTTGACCTTGTTGCAAAAGTGACCTCTAAGGTTCTTAGGACGAATGATGAGATGAAGGATGAAAGGTGTGTAAATGATATGAGTGATGAACGTTTAGGAACTTTGGATCAATGCTAGACTTAGGGTTTGATTTGGATTGTTTGATTGGATGATGAACTTCTAAACCCTAAGATGTTGGATGTGATCTTAGGATGAACTTGTTCAAAGGATTGTTAATTCAATTAAATATCTGAGAAAGGATGCATTCCCATGCATCTAACTAAATGACGTGATTTTTATTTTTATGATTTGACTACGTCTAGAATGATGTTTCAAAAAGCTCTAAAGTTGTTTGGATGGATGAAGATGAAGATGATAAATGTTTGGGATGGATGAGGTGTTTGATTCTATCCTAAATGAACCTAGGAAGGACTTGTTTACTAGGCCAAGATAGTGAAGAACATGCTTTTCTCTAAGAGTAATTCAAACCCAAAATACCAAATTTTCTCGAAAGACTATAAAAAGATAAACAAGCACATGTGTGGTCTCAAATTTGTTATCTTTGCTTTAGTGACTTCTTTTTACCAAAAAATAGACACTTGATTATGTTTCAAACTGAATGTCCAATGTCACAACTTCTTTTCATCCCACAAAGTGCTATGTGGAAATTCCAAGAAATCAGGACAAGGGTTGCCTAATGTTGACCTTTGTAAGAGAAAATTAAGATGTAAACCCAATTACTTAGAAACCTCTAAGGACATAATCCCTAGGGTAAGCAATAGTTCTTGGGTTTTGTCAAAGGTATTTTCTCTAATTAAGGGGTTTTAAATTTTGATGATGATGTTGAATGTTGGTTTTCCAATGTTTTTGATAAACACACTATGTTTTCAAACAAGCAATGCAACATCCTAGCTCAATTGGTACGTTTTTCTTGGTTGGCTTGCCTCATGCCCTTCGTAGAAGATGATTTTACATGCAATCAAGGATAAAATATAAAGGTATGTTAAAAATGAAGTCTTAACCTCTATATTTCAACCAAGATCGGACATGGCAAGTAACTTCTTGGAATCTAAGTTCCAATGCACCACTTCGATAAACTCGCTCAATGGATCAATAGGCCACTACAAACAAAGGTTCTAGTTCAGACTTTCTATTCATGGAGATTGACCCATACGGCAAGAGTCCCCTTTCGGATCCATCTTTTCTGAATCAACTGCATGATACTAGCGTTTCTTCCAATACCCACATTTATATCCTGGCTGGAAATACTCTTGGCTTTAGAGTGTTACCAGTTGAGCCATTCCCTTGGGTGAGTACTTTTTCCCCAAGGCAGGCCCTCTAAGATAGACAAAAGTGAGCAAATGTATTCATAGTTTTATCAACCTTCATTTAGAAACAAAGGGAGAACACATGCAATAAGTTACTCACACTCGCATTAGATGTTGCTCAATTTTAAACCCAAATCGAAGTGTGGAGGCAATCTTTTATGCAATTTAAGGTTGCCAAAAATAATTTTGATTCTCAAGATCACCGTGAAGTGTGAGAGAAGCACATATGTATTTTTAAGTGAAATTACTTTGCATAAAAGATTACAAAAGCACAAGAGCACTTGTTCATTTTCGCCTCAAAGTAATGATGAATTCATTTTAAAGCACCAAGATGAAGTGTGTAGTTGCTTCTTCAATTTTAGCCCAAAAGTAAAGTGTAGTCGGTTTCTAAGGTTCGATTTTAATCCTTTGCAAAAAATCAAAGTTCTCTTTTTAGACCCAAACGAAAGTTAGTGTCCTCAAAAACAAAAAGGTAGCAATTTCGTAAAAAGCGTTTAAAAACACTTTGATTTTTCAAAATATCCTCCTTCTTTCATTTTCCTGTGCTAGCCTTGTCTTCCTCGCTTTCCTTCATTTGTATCTTTTCCTTGTGCCTTTTTCGCTATTGCTTTGTTTTCACCTACAACTTAAGTGAGATTTTCAAATGCCCTCTACTTAGCCCGCAAAAAAAAACTTATAACACAAAATCATATTTTCTTTAAAATCACATCTATGTTTAAGATCAAGAATACACCACTATTTTCACGAAGAAAGTGATATGCATTAATTGATCTCCAAATATTCAATTCTAGCCAATAACTATTCATTAATTGACTTCACAAAAAGTGATTAATGGATTATGAAAAGAGTGATATGCCTTAATTGATCTCCAACAAATATTTTCGAGAGATACTAATTGATTCTGCAAATAGTGATTAGGTATGCATGAAGTTATTTTGATCAACTGGCTGAAGTATTACATGATCAGTAAGAACAAAGTAATGAACTTAAGTATTCACACTACGGATTTATACTGTCAACAAAGATCTTTTAAATGTAGTCACAAGAAATATTGGAATTGGATCGTTGAAATGAATTATAGGTGTTGATTCTAGGCTAAAGGTGTCTCTTAATAGAAGCAAAGACAAGTTCCCATTATGAGGTCTGTAAAATCCTTATATCAAACTTGTCAACAGATTTCGATACTAAATGCTTCTGTCAAAAATATCTACTCAAAATTATTGTTTGGTCATGAATGTCAACTAGCGCTCACAATGATTCCAAATCTCTGCTAAAATAATCACAACTCCAAATCTGCAGAAATCATAATATATGTTGCACAAAGAAACATGCTAAGCATTAAAAAGTAAATGACATTAAATATATCATAGCTACCCTAGGACCAAAAGTAAAAGTTCCACAATTTCCTATTCTGCATAACTCCACTGTAAAATAGTAACTGTATCTCTTCATTGGATCACAAAAGGTATATTTAAACAATGACTTGATAGCATTCACAGATGGGTGACAGATGATGGTAACTATGTATTAACAATGCATTAACTCATATGTAGAAAGTTGTTGCTCGAAATATTTCCCATATTGCTTTCAAACTTTCAAGGTATAGCATTAAATCGTGCCCCCCTCTAACAATAAGAGCAATTTGACAATATGCACAACAATAATGGTAGAATGACAATGTGGGGACAGGGATTGCAGAAGTTTTGCTAAGCAGATGTGATGAGCAAAAACTACATGGATTTGTCAATGACGCAGATGTGAGAGGGAGGACTGCTCTTCACTAGGCTTCGAAGAATGGAAACAAACCTATTTGTGAACTACTTATTGCTCATGGAGCTTTAGTTATTGTTAAGGAGAGTAAGCATATGACAACTATGTGTTATGCATTTGAAGGAGAGATTTATAAAGTTACAAGGGTGGGGACAGAGATTGCAGAAGCGTTGCTATGCAAATGTGATAAGCAAAGTATATACGACTTTGTCAAAGCCGCAGATAAGAAAGGGAAGACTACTCTTCACAAAGCTTCAAAGAAAAGACACACACATATATGTGAACTACTTGTTAATCATGGTGCTCCAATAACCGCTCAAGATAAAAGGGGTAGGACAGCCGTGCATTATGCATTTGAGAAAGAGGAAATATTGATGTCAAAAACAAATCTCATGCATACATGCCACCTGAAATCAAAAGCTCTTAATAGAAATTGAACATAGCGATAACAAACACAAGGCAAGGGATCGACAAAGTAAGTACAAGAAACACTAAAACTTATTTGCAAGTACTGCAACCACGTCAGATTGTTTCACATTATAACAGCCTGCAAGAGCTTTGCATTGGCAATTGCTATCTTGAACTGTTTCCTAGTGGTTTTTTCAAGGCACAGCATGGCAGTTCCTATAGTTTTTGTGACCCATTTCAATCCCCCACTTGACATGTTGTTGTATCCCTCGCATGTCTCATTTCTAGAAATACAATGGTAAACTATGTTAGTATCAGGAAAGAGGAGGTTACCACCAGAACAACCTAAGGGCTTGCACCTCAATAATTGCTCTCAAATAAAGGGCTTATTTTTGCATTAAGAGCTACATGAACATTCCTTGACCGACATTAATGATTTGTTTGTGGACATTAAATATCTTCTTTTATTCTTATCAGAATGTGAGAGTGCTTGTCTGAATGCATCGATGGGAATCACCAATAAAGTCAATGGAACAATCACTGTCAGTACTTACATGATAGTAAAAACCATAATGTTATGATTCACACAAATATGACAACAACAAATTTAAAGATAGCAGAAATAAGACTCGTGCTAAATGTATTCATTGAATAGGTTTCATTTATCAAAGATTGAAAAATATGGGATAAATTTGTCAATGTTGAACAAATGAGATAATCACTCTCCCTATGAAATTGTTGAGTAAATGCAAAAGAAACAATAACATCACCAAACTAGCATAAAATTATAAATGAAATAAGCATGAAATCTATTCCTAATTTACTCAAACATCATCTCATAGGGGGATTGGTGCTACTTTGATGTGGAAAGTAGCCCTTTCCCAACCCCTTTAGATAAGCTAATGATAATGATGGACAAGATCATTTCTAAAATGAAGAGAGTGACCATGCATGAGTGATTGTGGAGATGATTTGTGGAGTTGTGAACAAGATTAGCTCTCAAACCAAGGGAGTAACCTTGCACAAAAGTTGTAGATGGATGAATGAGCATTAAGGCTTTCTTTTATAGATTTTCTTGATGAGAGATTGGCCAAGAGGGTGAATGTGATACTAAAGATCCACCAATGAGAATAGGCCACTTGTCAAGTGATGATAGGCCAATGGATGTGCAAAATTTGGGAAGTGTGCCAAAGAGGGGGGAAATTTGAATTCAAATTTTGCAATAAATTTAGAGAGGGGGACAAGAAAAAGAGAGATAAATGCAATGTTGGAGGGACAAATCAAGTTGTCATGATTTTCAAACTTGAGGAAATATTCCCCATAAATGCTATGTTGGGTGAAAATGAGGGTTTTAATAAATCAATAAATTAATTTATTTGTGCAAGTGGCTAAATATAGAGAATGCAAGTGGTGAGGATTATCATTTAATCATGGTTAGATTAAATTAATGATAATTAGGATGATTTGACCAATTTGACATGATTTAGGGATTTAAATCAAATCAAAGTGAGATGAATGAATTGGATTTCAATGAAATAAAGTCCTGATTTATTTGTTGAATGGAATATGATTATGCATGATGTAAATTTGACATGTCTACAAAGGCTATCCCCCCAATACAATGATGACCTTCCTATCTAATGAAGAAAGTGACATCACCAGGACCCTGAAGAAGGTCTCTCTGGCAGAACGATGAAGTGCTAAGTGGGACCCGAGTATGGTGATGGTTAATAGATGGCAATGAAAAAGTGCTCAATATGTCATTTCACATCAGTGTTGTAAATTTCCTGGTGATGACATGGATGACATGTAGGTTGTGGGACTAATTAGATAATATGGAATGCATATCATTGTGACTTGCTTGTATCGACAAGATTTTGGATGATGTCCCAATGACAAAGCGATATGATAAGATTAATGACAAAGATTTAAATGACTGCCTATCGGATGGTCATGACTTAAAGTTGTAATAGTGAATGATGATCATAGGATCATGGTGCAAAGGTGTAGATTGATGACCATAATTCAAATGTAGAGATTTGAAGAGTTATAAAAAGTGTGAATGAGGGTTTCAACTAGCAATTGACATGACACTGAGAATTAAATGTTCTATCTATTTCAAAAATAATTGTAATGTTTTTTGATGCACAGGGAGGCAATTCAAATGATCGTAGAGACAAGAATCAAGTTAGATCATATTGACAAGAGAATATATTAAATGCACAATCATATTTTAGGATTTTATGGAGAGAACAAAGGACAATTCTCTAAAAAAGAATTTAATGCTATATGGCTCGATGGAGGGAATGGTGATGTCTAATGAGCTAGAAAGTATGTGTGTGGCTCGATATTTTGAAATTTACTGAAGTAGGTTGCAAGTGGAAAAAACCCTAACGATTATTTGAATATGAATGAATTGAATGAAGGGATTCAAACAGAAGGAATGCGAGTGTCTGAACATAGAGGAAGGTGAAATGTAACAGAAAGAAAAATCTAAAAATTCATGAAGTTGGTTATAGTGGAGTAAGGAAGAATAGAAAGAGAGAGGGAGAGCTTAGGAATTGAATTGATGCATTGTAGGTTGTGTAGAACCATTTGGTGCATAGTCTATTGCATAAGTTTGTAAGAGGTTGTAGTGTCCATTTTCACTGAGTTGTAGCTCAAATTAGGGTATAGTAGCATCCTTGAAGTTGTAGCTTCATAACAAGGAGTTGTTTCTTCCTTGGGTTGTATCCCTAAACATTGTAACTGAACTTTGATGCTTGTGAGGCTAGATTAGGATAGTAGATCCTAGCAGCATTTCTCACTGTGGTTTTTCCCATCTTGGGTTTTCCACATATATTTGGTGTTATGTGTTGGTCTCTCTTATGCTTGTTGTCATCATATCTTTAGTATTTCAATATGCACATTTGAGTTTAAAGTTGAATCTATAAATTATTTTTTTAGGAACTAAACATTTTTAATATCTATTGATTCACACCCCCCTCAGTAGATCATTTTGTTCTAAGAATTGATATTAGAGCCCTAGGTTCCCTAGGAGAAGCTTAACTGGCTTGGGTAGATCCTAGTTAGGTGAACACAATGTCATTTTAGAAAGGCTCAAACAAGCCACCTATGTTTGATGGAACAAGCTATGCTGAATGGAGATCATTAATGGAATGATACATAGTTTCTCTTGGAACTAAAATCTAGGCATGTGTTGAGACCCAATATACTATTCATGCTCCTATTCCTATTGATCCTGCAACAAAGAAGATTCAAGAGGACAATAAGAAATCTTGGTTTATTATTATGAACAATTTTTTTGGCTGTGTGCATAGAAAAGTTATGCATTGTAAAATTTCTTATGATGTTTGGGAAAAATTGAAGAAAAGCTATGAAGGTGACACCAAAGTGAAGTTTGCAAAGTTACAAGTGTTGAGAGACAAATTTGAAGGCTTGACAATGATCTAAGAAGAGAATATTGTAGACTATCTTCAGAAAGTTGATGATATGGTAAATTCCATTAAAGGATATGGTGTAGATCTAAAAGAAGAAGATGTTGTGTTGAAAGTTCTTAGGTCCATGACAAATAAATATGATGCCAAGATTTATGCTATCGAAGAAGGAAGATAATTTGATAAACATACTCTTGATGAGGTGCATGGCATAATTACTGCATATGAGATAATAATACCAAGTGTTGAATCATCTAGGAGAGAAGTTGCATTTAAGGTTGTCAAGATAGAAAAAGATGAAGCTGATAGGAAAGAAAAAGCCGATGTCATTGCATCTGATTATGAAGAAACTAATGATGAAGAAGAAAACTTCATAAGAACAAGATCTGAAAAGTATAAAGGTAGGCTCCATTTTAAGTGTTTTAAATATGGTAGAATAGGTCATTTTGCCTCAAAGTGTCCATATGGTAAAGAAGACAATTCCAAGCAAGAATTTGATAGTAGAAAGAAGAAATAGTTACCCTAAAAGAAAGAACATTGGAAAGAAGAAGAAAAGTTTATACATCAATGAAGAAAGTGAAGTGTTTGATGCTAGTGATTGCTCAGAAGAGGATGAAGGTGTGGACAATGATTTTGGTATACAAGGTTCTCTAACTCTTCTAGGTTTTTTTGCCTAAAAGGAGAAAAATTGACCCAAAATGATAATGTATCGATTCAAGATTAATATATGGATGGATGCAATATGCTTAAATATGATGTTGAGATGCAAAGAATGAATTAAAGAGATGGATTATTAATGCAAAAATATTAAAATGTAGGATGTTTGAAAACACATTCTGATATGCAAGCATGTGATAAATGACCTAGAAATGCAAAAAAAACTAGATAGAAGGTTATGAAATAGAATGTGCACACACCTGGAGGTTGAAAAGGGATGGAATGAAGGTCTAGAACTCTAGTGAAACTAATGCAGAAGTTATCTGGGACACTTGTGCCAATTTGGTCGACTTTGTCCCAGATCTAGAAAAACTACTTTGGAGCCCGTTTCATCCAAACGGGTATCCAAATCTACAGAAACCTTCAAAAAATAGGTTCGGTGCGACTAGGAAACCACTGTTAGAGACTTAGTCTACTTCTAAATTTATGAAAATCCAAAAGTGGAAATGAAAGCCCTCTATTGAGTTCATGTGCCTCAAACTCACTGGTAGAGACCCTAGTTCTATCACCAAGCAGCAAAGAGTTCACAAGTGCTCTGATTATTCATTTACTTCCATACTATAGGAACCTTTTGGTCATGTAGTGGTAGAGTGGTTACTTCCATAGGGTGAGAGGTCACTGGGTGTGTAGCGGTAGTGAGGTGTGTCATCGCTATACTATAGGGGTTCATTGGTTGTGCAGCGGTAGTGCTATGTGTTACCTCTTTACCATGAAGGTATTAAAGCTGACTAGTGGTAGTACGGTTACCACTATACCTTAGGTGTTGTTTTCTTGTCCGGCGGTAGAAAGTTAAACCACCACCCTACAGGTGGCGGCTGATTGTGCAAGGGTAGTGCAGTATAAAGGAGAAAAGCACAGGATGAAGGTTTGCTGAGTTGTGAGTTGTTACATGGAGGTGTTGCTGACTTGGAGGAAGTCATTTTAATTCATGGGAAGTTCAATGGGTGCTCTATGTAGGAAGTTGAATTGAAATTGATTATGGTTGTTGCTATACAAGAAAACGTATAAGAACTAAAAAATGTTCGATTGGTTTTTGATGGTTCAATGTTTCTATAGTTCGATGGTTGGATCAATTTGATCAGTTTGTGAATTTCATTGTATCCTGGAAGCAAGCATTGTAACAGTGATATTTTGTTTGAAATTGGTCAAGTAAATTGCTACTATAATATTGACATCTATAAGACCAGTCTGAATCTTGTATGTAATTTTTTTACTATAATACAAGTGATCTTCTTTCTTGTGGTGGGTTTTTCCCCTTTAAGGGTTTTCCCACATAAAATTTGGTGTCAAATTGTGTTTGCATTTATCTCTCTATTTTGTTGTTTCCTTCATGTGCATCTTAATGGTATGTAATTATAAAATTGAAAGTCATATCTGCATTCTTCTCTGAGTTTTGACATTAGGAAAGTGTTCCGCATTTGCATTCTTTCCTTACAAGTGGTATCAAAGCCTGGCTAGTTGTATTATGCTTGTGGGTAGGTTGGGGTTTTTGTGTCAATTCTATTTTAGTGGGAGTCTTTTAGAAGTCTGGTAATTTAAATTATAGATTAAGATGGCAAGCACATTAGGAAGGATTGAAATTGAGAAATTCAATGGCAGCAATTTTGAGTTGTGGAAACTCAAAATGGAAGACCTATTCGTGGATCATGATCTTTATCTTGTTGTGTTTGGAATGAAACCTTCTATTATGAAGCAAGAAGATTGGGATCTCACAAAAAGAAAAGAAAAATGGCTGATAAGACTCTGTTTAGTAGACTTTGTTCTTCTTAACATTCATGAAGAGAAGACTGCATCTTCTTTGTGGAAGATTGGAGATATTTATTAGGGTAAATCCTTGGTGAAAAAAATATTCTTAAGGAAGAAGTTATACTCTTTGAAGATGGAGGAAGGGGCATCTATGGTTGATCATCTAAATATGTTTAACACACTGATTGCTCAGTTAACATCTATGAGCATAAAGATTGATGATGAAGATCATTGTATGCACTTGTTATGTTCTTTGAAAGATTCTTGAAATCACTTGGTGATGGTGATTGGGAGCATGACAACCAATTTCAAGATGGAATATGTGGTTGCTTCTTTGTTGTTTGAAGAAATGAGAAGGAAATCATCTTAGATGGAAAAGGAGGCTCTTGTTGTTCGAGGCAGATCAAAAGAAAAAGGAAAGAAGAAGGACAAGAAGTCCAAATCAAAATTAGAAGGGAGATCAAAGTCTCCTAGTACGAAATCCAAGGTGAAATCGTAGAATTGTGGGCAACCTGGTCATGTCTGAATGGATTGAAAAGAGGAGAAAAAGAAGAAGAACTCTTGTAACAATGATTCTTCTCAGAGCAATGCAAATGCCTTCATAGCAGCCTTGGCAACTCGGGAATCTAATGATGTCTAGATGATTGATTCTGGAGCATCTTTCCACATGACATCTCATAGATACTGGTTTACTAAGTATGAAAAATATGATGGTGGAAAGGTGTACATGGCAAGAGATTCATCTAAGGAAATTGTTGGTCATGGAAGAGTCAGAATTTAGTTTCGTAATGGTAATATTTAAGGGAATTTATGGCATATTGCATATACCAAGTCTGGCTCAGAATTTACTTTCTATAAGTAAGTTGAATGATGTTGGAGTGCAAGTCTCATTCTCTAGCCATGGCTGTAAAATTACTAGAGGCTCGATGGTACTGGCTAGGGGTGCCCGTATTGGTACTCTGTACAAGTTGGACACACTTGTTCAATGTAACATGTCTTTGCAAAGTCATAGAAGGCTGTTCATGCAGAAGTGGAGACTAAAGTCCCTGTTCAGGCTAATTCTCTGGAAGTTAAACTTCCTACAGAGGAGACTATGTTCTGGCATGAGAGGATAGGTCATATTGGTGAGAAATGCTTAAAATCCTTGAAAAATAAAAACCTGGTTGAGGGGCTTGATGATTGTAACCTGGAATTTCAATTTTGTGAAGATTATATATATGGAAACCATCATCGTGTTTCTTTTACTCTAGTCCTCATAAATCTTCTAGTGTTCTAGGTTATATTCACTCTAATGTTTTTGGTCCAATATATGTTCCTTCATTATCGAATTCAAAATATTATGTTTCATTCATTGATGATTTTTTGAGAAGAGTATTTGTATATTTTCTAAAAAGTAAATCAAAAGTGTTTAGCTGGTTTAAAGAGTTCAAGAACTTGGTTGGGAATCAAACTGGTAAGAAAATTAAATGCTTGAGGACAAATAACGGTGGTGAATTTTGTTCTGCAGAATTTGAAAGGTATTGCAAAGACCATGAAATTAAGAGGCATAAAAAAACACCTTACACTCCGTAGCAAAATGGAGTTGCTGAAAGGTTGAATAGGATGTTGATGGAGAAGGAAAGAAGTATGTTGAGCAATGCTGGTCTTGAGCAAAAGTTCTAGGCTGAGGTTGTGGCTACAACATGTTACTTGGTAAATCAATCTCCTTCTTTGACACTTGCTGATAAAATGCCTATGGAAGCTTGGTCTGGTAAGAAGCCGTCTCTGAGACATGTTCGTGTCTTTGGCTATCAAGCATATGTTTATGTGCTAGATATAAATAGATCTAAATTGGAATAAAAAGTTGTTAAGTGTATCTTCATTTGTTATGACATTGGTGTGAAATGATACAAGCTTTGGAATCCAATGACTAAAAAGGTTGTATACAGTAGAAGTGTAATATTTTGAGAGCTGAAACCTTCTTTAGTGGAATTGTAGTCAGAGATGAAAGGAAATAAAAAGGAGAATGATGTTGAAATACCTCTAACTCCTGAAAAAGAGCAACAACACATTGTTAGTGTACCTGAAACTGAGGAGAGTTCAAGAAGCTCTGAGAGTTCTTAAGAAGAATCATAACCTCAGCCTCAGCCTGCGAGGAGGTCTACATGTGAGAAAAAGTAACCTGATAGGTATGGATTCTAGTTGTGCCTATGCTTTGATTACTAATAATGATGAGCCTAGGACTATAAAAGAGGCAGTTAAAATGACTGATTCAGATTCCTAGTTGGAAGCTATGAATGATGAAATGACATCATTAAAGAAGAATGAAAATTGGGATTTGGTTCCATTGCTTGAAGGTAGAAATCCTATGGGCTATAAATGGGTTTTTAAAAATAAAATTGGTCTAGATGGCAGTATTAAAAAGTACAAAGCCAGGTTGGTTGCAAAGGGTTATTCCTAGGTAGAGAGAATTGATTATAGGGAAATCTTTTCTCTAGTAGCAAAGCTAACGTCTATTAGATTTATTTTGTCACTTGCAACAAATTATGACTTGGAGATTGAGTATATGGATGTGAAGACAAAATTTATTCATGGTGATCTTGAAGAAGAAATTTATATGTCCTAGCATGAGTACTTTGTAGTAAAAGGTAAAGAAAATCTAGTTTGCAAGTTAAAGAAATCTTTGTATGGTTTAAAACAGTCATCTAGAATGTGGTACTAGAAATTTGACATGTTTGTTTTGTCATTGGGTTTTGTAAGATCAAAATCAGATCATTATGTATACTTCAAGATTGAAAATTATTGAGTTCTTGTTATTTCTCTTTTTTTTGATGATATGTTGTTCATAGGCAACAATAAGTTTATGATTTTTGATCTAAAATCTCAGTTCTCTGCAAAGTTTGAAATGAAAGATCTTGGTGTAGCTAGGTATATTATAGGAATGGAAATAACCAGGGAAAGGAAAACTAGAAAAAATTGTCTCAGCTAGAGTAAGTATGTTAACACTATTTTGGAGAGATTTTGTATGACTGATTGCAAGCAGCTAGTTGTTCTAGTTTCGTAGGGAACAAATCTATCTGCTGAAGATTGTCCAAAATATCCTATTGAGATGGAGGACATGACTAGAATGCCTTATTCTAGTGCAGTTGGTAGCTTAATATACGTAATGGTATGTACAAGGCCAGACATAACCCAAGTAGTGGGAGTTCTTAGTCAGTTTAAGGCTAATCCAGGAAGGATGCTTTGGGATGCTGTGAAAAGAGTGTTTAGATATTTCAAGGGCACTTCAAAATATGCTTTGTGTTACTAGGGTAATTTGGTTGAATCACAGAGGACTGTTAGCATTCGTGGGTATGTGGCTTTTGATTGGGTAGGGGACATTGACAGTACAAGATCCACTAATGGATATTGTTTCATGATGAATGGTGGTGTAGTTAGCTGGATGAGAAAGTGATAAGCTATAGTTGCTTTTTCTACTATAGAGGCTAAGTAAATGGCAGCAACTCACGCTTGTAAGGAAACCATTTGTCTTAGAAGATTGTGTTTTGACATTGGTTTTGATGTAAGGAAAATTACTATTTGTTGTGATAGTTAGAGTACCATTTGTCTGGCAAAAAATCCTACTTTCCATGCCAGGATGAAACATATTGATGTGTAATACGATTTTGTACGAGATATGGTGGAGGATGGAAAGGTCTATTTGGAAAAGGTGGTGTTGATGGGTCAGATGAGCACACTAACAGTTAAGCAGAATATTACTATTCTACTCTCCTAAAAGAGAAAGAATAACACATGGATATCTAACTCCCAAGTTCTTGGTAATCGGTTCTCGACTATGCTGATTTCACTCAATGGTTGATGTGAACTATATTGTTCAAGGGGCCTGCTAGTGTTGAGCTTCTAGATTGTTCTAAGATCAAACATAAATTCAAACCTACTTTAACTGGAGTTTTAAGAAAACGAAAAAGATAGATCAAAGCTTTGGAAATGTAAGAATGATAATTCATCCAACTTAACCAGACTTGTTACCTTTCAAAGAATTCCTAACTAAAACTGCAAAAAAAAATTAACTTGTGATTAACACAGTTTCATTCATTCACAGTGCTAATTTCAACAACAAATTGCAAATCACTATTTAAGCAAAACATAAAATAAAATTTAAATTCATGAAAGCTTTGCAAATCAAATGATTAACCCAAGATAACTACCATTATGAAGCATAATATGAAGAGAATTTAAATCTAGTTGCTTCTACTATTGGTGAAATAGGTAAGCAACATTTACAAATCTGGCACAATCACCAGTGTACAGAAAATCCATGTCTTCAAATCATCTCCATCTACACTAAGAAAACATGAAAGATACATTACTGCCTCTGTTGAATCTAGCTCCTACTCTATTCTACTCTTAAGTTTCTCTACTACAGAAAATTCTTACTGTTCAAAATCTATCTCTCTATGTATCTCCTTTTTTCTCTACTACTACTGGTCTCTAAAAAATCTCTCTAAAAAGAGGCAAAAAAATGCCATATATACATAACGTGCCCAAAAAGAATGTGTCGACCCCTGTTTTTAGGTTTTACAAAAATATCAGTTGGTTACAGGAGGTTTGGCTCTCAAATCATTTTGGAATAAAGTTAATGTTGCATTCAATGTGCATCCCAATGTCCATGTGATGAGATCGCTCCGAGGATGGCCCTTAGATCTTTTGGAACCATCGCATTAAATTTTGGCCTCTATGTCCATCTCAAACTTCCTTGTAGAGTTGCTTTGAATGCTCTGAAGCACTATCATTAATGTCGATTCACCTTTTCTAGTAGACACCACAGCTGTCCATGAGACTCGTGGCCTCTTCTTCCTTTCAGCTCTCTTCCTGCTCTAGATCTTTAAGATTGACCCCTTTTGAAATAGCATCTAACTCTCTATTAGATCTCCACACCATTGTTCACCAAGCTGCTCCATCACTTTTGATCTCAGAGTATGTCCATGTTTTGTATGTTCTGTTGATCTTCTTCATAGGGGTAGTCAATTAGTCAATGGTTTTCCTTTAGTTCCTTCTGATTGGGTAGACACACTCCATGTAAGATTCCTGGGCAGTCAAAATTCATTCACCTAGAATCGCATGTCAGTGAGACACTAGCCATGTCTCCCCGATGCGATTATACTTCACAACAACAATCGACATAGCTTACAACTATTGGCAAGAGGTCATACCGAGCTGCAAAAGTTATATCGATATCCAAAATTATCGCCCAGACTACCGCTATCGGCCAGACATCATAGCGAGCCCTTAAGAGTTATACCGCTGTGTTCCAGCTTGGTTAGACATCCGCATTCGGCAAGACATTATTCAGTCGGCAGGAGGTCATAGCGGGTTCCCATTAGTCACACAGAAGAGTGAAACCATCGGCGAGACTCTTCAGTCAGCAAGATCTCATATCGAAGAAAAACCATTGGCCAAGAGTCTTACCGAAGTCACATATTCTTGTGAACCACTGTCAGTGAGACCACCTTCAGTCAGTGAGACATCACACCAAGACCACTCCATGTCGGCGAGAGATCCAACAATACGGCGGGTCTCCACGAATAGATTAATCTTTCGGTGGACCTCATCTATAATGCCGTCGTGCGAACCCCAA
Organism: Sequoia sempervirens; assembly: GCA_007258455.2. Lineage (NCBI taxonomy): Eukaryota > Viridiplantae > Streptophyta > Pinopsida > Cupressales > Cupressaceae > Sequoia > Sequoia sempervirens. Next base: position 224,372,178 of record VDFB02000017.1, read on the forward strand.
GGATAATTAAATAATAATCATAGCACATTTTTTTTTTTAAAAGTAAACATAACATACATGTAATACACATTAAGTCAAGACATGAATTTTATTTAAGTAGGTTCACTAACACATACATCCCTTGGAGTACACAAGGAGACATTACGAACTTAAACCCATACAATAGCAATAAAATCCAAAGATATACTCCATAACAAAGTAAACATTATCAAATGTAACACATACATGATAATCATAGATAAGAAACCATCTGTGTATGCAAATGCAACATATGCAAGATTAACTTTAACGCATTGAATAACAACTACCATGGCCAATAGCCACATAAGGTTTAACGTTACACTACAATACAGTGTTTAAGAAGTACAATGATACAAAAGTGTTCCAAATATGAATGGAACCCATACAACAAAGATAATATGATACATTATTGAATAAGCTGTCATAAGCGGCTCCAAAAGCGAGATACAACTACGGAGTACTTCCTGCTTGACGCAATCAACAACTCTCAATCCTCATTTGGGGACCAATGGGGTTCTAGCATATTCCTGCCAGCAGTGGGTCGAAAAGCCCACCCCCATGAGAGGCGTGAAGAAGAGTCCTCAACCAAGAACATCCAAACATGAAAGCACAAGACTCAACAACATACAAAAGTATCATAAAGCTCAAAGATTACAATGGCATAATCAACAACATCCAAGAGTCAACATAATATCTTAAAATCATAAATCCCATCACATAAATCAAAGCAATGACCAGTAAATAGGTAACCAAAGGATGACCATGAAACACTTCCAAATCAACTGAAATAATAAACATAATACAATTACAAATTGCAATAAAACAATACAATAACATCATATCACAGTACCAAAGAGTACAAGGTCATAAGTCAAATAACAATGAGAACATACAAGACCACAACGTACACCAAAAAGATGTATCAAAGACAATACTCCATAAGAAATCAATATAAGTCCATTCAACACAATCTAAACCAACTCCCATAATATATACTTCCAAACATGAACCCCGACCAACTCAAAGAGAAAAAATATAAACATAAGATCACTGAAACTTGTAATAGCCAATCATCAATTCAAGACAAAGGACCACTTCTAAGAAAGTTTAAGAAGCAACATAATAAGGAGTGTTAGAGAGAGTGTCATCTCATGGCTTAACATGGATTCTCAGGACTACCTATTGCAGTGCTGCCTCATCTGCAGCGGATTAACTTGGAACAACAAAGCGCTGAGCCGCCTCCATCTATAGTTATCGGGCTACTATCTCAAGAAACACGCCCCATAGGGTTGCTCATGCGGAACCATTACCTTTCATGGAGACAAGGCAACGATTATTCCAACCACGGCCTTCTCAATCCCCTTTAGTCTATGGTAGCACTAAAAGGCGGATGAGGCAACAATTATCTTTTTAGTGTGTTACTACCCATTCCCTAGTTAATTATTTAAATTATCACTTATTAAATTTACTCTAACGAGGGCTATCCTGGCGCCCATTTGTGCGCCGACCACCCACTTAGAGCCACTCTCTCTAAAACACTCAAAGCCTTAAAAACCGACTCAAGGGTTATACAACATAACAAGAAAATTATATCACAACAAAAGAGCATGTGAGGCATTACCCATCTAAGCTATAAATACACAATCAAAATCTCCAATGATTCGTACAACCCTTTCAAAATCAGCAGAAACCAAAACACCCTTTATCGAGGCACATAAGAGAACATCAAGCGACAGTACATCTGAAGCCTCTGGAAGCCAAAAAGAATGACAACCCACAAACAAGGGTAAAATGAAACAACAAGAGTTTTCTTTTTCCCAATAATTCCAACGCAAAGATAAAATTTCCCTCAAATATGAGATTTACTCAGAAAAACCACAAAAAGGAAGATTCATCAAGACCCATCCACAAATTAACAATGATGTCACTTCAAATAGGGAAACACAAAAGAAAATCAACCTTTAATTTAACAAAATCACTTAATAAAACCAAGAGCCACCAACTAGGCATTCCATGGGAGACCTCAATTTCCTCCTCACAAGATACCCGTGCAGTTGGTAAACAAAAGACCTTTGACAAAATCAACAAACATGACAACAAGATTTCCCTCACCTCTGGAAGCCCAAAAAAACAAATCAAATACTCAAGGACTCATCAACAAGGGTAAGACAAAACAGTAAGAGTTTCCAATCAACTAACAACACAATTTTAAGAAATAGAAATCCTCTCAAAACCCGGGAGTAGCTCAAGAGAAATTCAAACCGAGACAACACCATCGAAATTATCCTATACTCACCAAAACTTCCAAGGAACCAAATTAAAGAACACCTTAAATATCCAATCACTCACAACTCCACCAAACACTCGCATAATAAACAACAACCAAAATTTCAAACCAGAACAATATTTATTAACCAGTCAATTAATGACTAGAACTAAATAACTTTATGACTTACCCATATAAATCACACAATTAACTAAAACAATTCATGATAACTATCACAAGTATTCTAAAATACTTATCCATAACGAGAACTTACAAATCAACCGTTAAATGAATATAAAGGAAGTCAATTTCCAAAAGATTAAAATCCCAATTCACCAATAAACTATCCAATTAAAGAATTACCCTAATCAATCTCTAACCATGCCCATACAATTAAATTTTACCTTTCTTTTATCAACATAATTGAAAACTACTTAATAGTTGTGTAGTTAACTCGTTACCAAAACATTATTTCCACTTTCCCTTCATCTTACTAACTTAACATTCAATTCCAATATTTAAAGTAATTGCGCAAACCACTTAAGACCATGATAATGATAACCATACTCTAAATACTCAAACTACATATTAAAACTTACCACCTTAAAATCTTGAATTTATTAATGTACACACATAAATACATTTTAAATCCACTACATATTTATATATTTTAATTTCTTGGGGAGGGAATATAAATAGAAGATAAATCTTTTCAAAGAATCCCTAATATTACAATATCTTATAAATTTAATTCAATAAAATATTTTATAAAGTTATGGGAATATAATCCCCTCTCTTTATCTTAAAGAGTATTATAAATAATAGGATGCCTTTTAAATATTATAGTGCCTTTTTATGGAATGGATATTGAGGCACTTAAATCCCAATTCCATCTTATATTAAGGTTCACGTATACTAGAGATTTCCCTTCTGCAAAAAGAGAAAATTCGATGATACTTATGTATTTATTTCTAACACAAAGCAATGTACTATATCTCATGTTAAGGAAAAGGAATAGGTATAGTCCCTATCTAAAGTGTTACCAGTTATTCGATATGGCCGATAGTTGTATTGATACCAGATAAGGTACATTGCAGCAAGAATAATGAGCAGAAAATGAATATATGGAAACTACGAATAAGATTGAATGAGAAAATAAAGGGCACACAAAGGAATCAGCGACCTAAACAACAAAATATTTGATATATTCCATTAAATGCTAGTAAGACAACAAGACTATCACAAGGACAGATAAGAATGCCTTACCGAAATAGCAATTCATAAACAGAGTGTCCAAAGAAATCAACACATAGCCAAATGATCTAAAGAGAATGGAGTGACATCAAATTCTAAAGACAATGATGGCCAAAGACTACTAAAGACTACTATGCTGGCAGGAATAGCCTTCAAATATCATTAGGAAATGCATGCAACAATCCTCAATTTCATACACAATTTATCAAATACCAGCTAAAGAATTAAACTAGAATGACATCGAAAAAGACCATATCATAAATAGCGCACAACTATGACAGGTTAACAATGAAACCAAAGAGATTGTTAAATTTACTACACCTTTGCAAGTCAAAAAGTTGCAGCTGTGAAAGGTGTTCAATGATTTCAGGGAGACTATTAAATTTTGTACAATGTCTCACTTCTAAATGCCGCCACAGTAACAGGTTGCCAAGTATATTAGAAAGTGACTATTAGAATTTGGAATATCGCCATCTACTTGCATTATTATCAAATCCAAAATGTTATCCACCAGTCTAAAGGGAAGGAGAAGGGTGAGGTGAAAATACGTGGCTTGAGAGGAGGAGAAATAATTTTTCTACTTTTCTTTTTTGAACTTGACGCATATCTGATTGGTGGCGAGTTTCCAGAGACACGCCAGTTTGGAAAATAACTTCACCACGATCAATGGGAAGCTCTATGTTATGCTAGTAATTGACAATGTTTTATTTTCAAGTGCTGCAACTGTGATAGATTGTCAGAGGGATCAAGCAGGTTATTAAAACCTTTAAAATTTTCTATTATTGTTCAAGAGCCGTAGCTGAGACAGGTTGACAATAAAAATAGAGAGATTATTTAAGCTTCTACAACATACAGTTTTCAAGTACTGCAGATGTAACGGGTTTCCCTCCGTATCAGCGAGATCATTTGAATTTATACGCCCCCCGAAAGTCTACATTCTACCGCTACGATGACAGATATACAAGCAAAAAG
>VDFB02000017.1:224376790-224400385 GCA_007258455.2 Sequoia sempervirens
TATCAAAGATTGAAAAATATGGGATAAATTTGTCAATGTTGAACAAATGAGATAATCACTCTCCCTATGAAATTGTTGAGTAAATGCAAAAGAAACAATAACATCACCAAACTAGCATAAAATTATAAATGAAATAAGCATGAAATCTATTCCTAATTTACTCAAACATCATCTCATAGGGGGATTGGTGCTACTTTGATGTGGAAAGTAGCCCTTTCCCAACCCCTTTAGATAAGCTAATGATAATGATGGACAAGATCATTTCTAAAATGAAGAGAGTGACCATGCATGAGTGATTGTGGAGATGATTTGTGGAGTTGTGAACAAGATTAGCTCTCAAACCAAGGGAGTAACCTTGCACAAAAGTTGTAGATGGATGAATGAGCATTAAGGCTTTCTTTTATAGATTTTCTTGATGAGAGATTGGCCAAGAGGGTGAATGTGATACTAAAGATCCACCAATGAGAATAGGCCACTTGTCAAGTGATGATAGGCCAATGGATGTGCAAAATTTGGGAAGTGTGCCAAAGAGGGGGGAAATTTGAATTCAAATTTTGCAATAAATTTAGAGAGGGGGACAAGAAAAAGAGAGATAAATGCAATGTTGGAGGGACAAATCAAGTTGTCATGATTTTCAAACTTGAGGAAATATTCCCCATAAATGCTATGTTGGGTGAAAATGAGGGTTTTAATAAATCAATAAATTAATTTATTTGTGCAAGTGGCTAAATATAGAGAATGCAAGTGGTGAGGATTATCATTTAATCATGGTTAGATTAAATTAATGATAATTAGGATGATTTGACCAATTTGACATGATTTAGGGATTTAAATCAAATCAAAGTGAGATGAATGAATTGGATTTCAATGAAATAAAGTCCTGATTTATTTGTTGAATGGAATATGATTATGCATGATGTAAATTTGACATGTCTACAAAGGCTATCCCCCCAATACAATGATGACCTTCCTATCTAATGAAGAAAGTGACATCACCAGGACCCTGAAGAAGGTCTCTCTGGCAGAACGATGAAGTGCTAAGTGGGACCCGAGTATGGTGATGGTTAATAGATGGCAATGAAAAAGTGCTCAATATGTCATTTCACATCAGTGTTGTAAATTTCCTGGTGATGACATGGATGACATGTAGGTTGTGGGACTAATTAGATAATATGGAATGCATATCATTGTGACTTGCTTGTATCGACAAGATTTTGGATGATGTCCCAATGACAAAGCGATATGATAAGATTAATGACAAAGATTTAAATGACTGCCTATCGGATGGTCATGACTTAAAGTTGTAATAGTGAATGATGATCATAGGATCATGGTGCAAAGGTGTAGATTGATGACCATAATTCAAATGTAGAGATTTGAAGAGTTATAAAAAGTGTGAATGAGGGTTTCAACTAGCAATTGACATGACACTGAGAATTAAATGTTCTATCTATTTCAAAAATAATTGTAATGTTTTTTGATGCACAGGGAGGCAATTCAAATGATCGTAGAGACAAGAATCAAGTTAGATCATATTGACAAGAGAATATATTAAATGCACAATCATATTTTAGGATTTTATGGAGAGAACAAAGGACAATTCTCTAAAAAAGAATTTAATGCTATATGGCTCGATGGAGGGAATGGTGATGTCTAATGAGCTAGAAAGTATGTGTGTGGCTCGATATTTTGAAATTTACTGAAGTAGGTTGCAAGTGGAAAAAACCCTAACGATTATTTGAATATGAATGAATTGAATGAAGGGATTCAAACAGAAGGAATGCGAGTGTCTGAACATAGAGGAAGGTGAAATGTAACAGAAAGAAAAATCTAAAAATTCATGAAGTTGGTTATAGTGGAGTAAGGAAGAATAGAAAGAGAGAGGGAGAGCTTAGGAATTGAATTGATGCATTGTAGGTTGTGTAGAACCATTTGGTGCATAGTCTATTGCATAAGTTTGTAAGAGGTTGTAGTGTCCATTTTCACTGAGTTGTAGCTCAAATTAGGGTATAGTAGCATCCTTGAAGTTGTAGCTTCATAACAAGGAGTTGTTTCTTCCTTGGGTTGTATCCCTAAACATTGTAACTGAACTTTGATGCTTGTGAGGCTAGATTAGGATAGTAGATCCTAGCAGCATTTCTCACTGTGGTTTTTCCCATCTTGGGTTTTCCACATATATTTGGTGTTATGTGTTGGTCTCTCTTATGCTTGTTGTCATCATATCTTTAGTATTTCAATATGCACATTTGAGTTTAAAGTTGAATCTATAAATTATTTTTTTAGGAACTAAACATTTTTAATATCTATTGATTCACACCCCCCTCAGTAGATCATTTTGTTCTAAGAATTGATATTAGAGCCCTAGGTTCCCTAGGAGAAGCTTAACTGGCTTGGGTAGATCCTAGTTAGGTGAACACAATGTCATTTTAGAAAGGCTCAAACAAGCCACCTATGTTTGATGGAACAAGCTATGCTGAATGGAGATCATTAATGGAATGATACATAGTTTCTCTTGGAACTAAAATCTAGGCATGTGTTGAGACCCAATATACTATTCATGCTCCTATTCCTATTGATCCTGCAACAAAGAAGATTCAAGAGGACAATAAGAAATCTTGGTTTATTATTATGAACAATTTTTTTGGCTGTGTGCATAGAAAAGTTATGCATTGTAAAATTTCTTATGATGTTTGGGAAAAATTGAAGAAAAGCTATGAAGGTGACACCAAAGTGAAGTTTGCAAAGTTACAAGTGTTGAGAGACAAATTTGAAGGCTTGACAATGATCTAAGAAGAGAATATTGTAGACTATCTTCAGAAAGTTGATGATATGGTAAATTCCATTAAAGGATATGGTGTAGATCTAAAAGAAGAAGATGTTGTGTTGAAAGTTCTTAGGTCCATGACAAATAAATATGATGCCAAGATTTATGCTATCGAAGAAGGAAGATAATTTGATAAACATACTCTTGATGAGGTGCATGGCATAATTACTGCATATGAGATAATAATACCAAGTGTTGAATCATCTAGGAGAGAAGTTGCATTTAAGGTTGTCAAGATAGAAAAAGATGAAGCTGATAGGAAAGAAAAAGCCGATGTCATTGCATCTGATTATGAAGAAACTAATGATGAAGAAGAAAACTTCATAAGAACAAGATCTGAAAAGTATAAAGGTAGGCTCCATTTTAAGTGTTTTAAATATGGTAGAATAGGTCATTTTGCCTCAAAGTGTCCATATGGTAAAGAAGACAATTCCAAGCAAGAATTTGATAGTAGAAAGAAGAAATAGTTACCCTAAAAGAAAGAACATTGGAAAGAAGAAGAAAAGTTTATACATCAATGAAGAAAGTGAAGTGTTTGATGCTAGTGATTGCTCAGAAGAGGATGAAGGTGTGGACAATGATTTTGGTATACAAGGTTCTCTAACTCTTCTAGGTTTTTTTGCCTAAAAGGAGAAAAATTGACCCAAAATGATAATGTATCGATTCAAGATTAATATATGGATGGATGCAATATGCTTAAATATGATGTTGAGATGCAAAGAATGAATTAAAGAGATGGATTATTAATGCAAAAATATTAAAATGTAGGATGTTTGAAAACACATTCTGATATGCAAGCATGTGATAAATGACCTAGAAATGCAAAAAAAACTAGATAGAAGGTTATGAAATAGAATGTGCACACACCTGGAGGTTGAAAAGGGATGGAATGAAGGTCTAGAACTCTAGTGAAACTAATGCAGAAGTTATCTGGGACACTTGTGCCAATTTGGTCGACTTTGTCCCAGATCTAGAAAAACTACTTTGGAGCCCGTTTCATCCAAACGGGTATCCAAATCTACAGAAACCTTCAAAAAATAGGTTCGGTGCGACTAGGAAACCACTGTTAGAGACTTAGTCTACTTCTAAATTTATGAAAATCCAAAAGTGGAAATGAAAGCCCTCTATTGAGTTCATGTGCCTCAAACTCACTGGTAGAGACCCTAGTTCTATCACCAAGCAGCAAAGAGTTCACAAGTGCTCTGATTATTCATTTACTTCCATACTATAGGAACCTTTTGGTCATGTAGTGGTAGAGTGGTTACTTCCATAGGGTGAGAGGTCACTGGGTGTGTAGCGGTAGTGAGGTGTGTCATCGCTATACTATAGGGGTTCATTGGTTGTGCAGCGGTAGTGCTATGTGTTACCTCTTTACCATGAAGGTATTAAAGCTGACTAGTGGTAGTACGGTTACCACTATACCTTAGGTGTTGTTTTCTTGTCCGGCGGTAGAAAGTTAAACCACCACCCTACAGGTGGCGGCTGATTGTGCAAGGGTAGTGCAGTATAAAGGAGAAAAGCACAGGATGAAGGTTTGCTGAGTTGTGAGTTGTTACATGGAGGTGTTGCTGACTTGGAGGAAGTCATTTTAATTCATGGGAAGTTCAATGGGTGCTCTATGTAGGAAGTTGAATTGAAATTGATTATGGTTGTTGCTATACAAGAAAACGTATAAGAACTAAAAAATGTTCGATTGGTTTTTGATGGTTCAATGTTTCTATAGTTCGATGGTTGGATCAATTTGATCAGTTTGTGAATTTCATTGTATCCTGGAAGCAAGCATTGTAACAGTGATATTTTGTTTGAAATTGGTCAAGTAAATTGCTACTATAATATTGACATCTATAAGACCAGTCTGAATCTTGTATGTAATTTTTTTACTATAATACAAGTGATCTTCTTTCTTGTGGTGGGTTTTTCCCCTTTAAGGGTTTTCCCACATAAAATTTGGTGTCAAATTGTGTTTGCATTTATCTCTCTATTTTGTTGTTTCCTTCATGTGCATCTTAATGGTATGTAATTATAAAATTGAAAGTCATATCTGCATTCTTCTCTGAGTTTTGACATTAGGAAAGTGTTCCGCATTTGCATTCTTTCCTTACAAGTGGTATCAAAGCCTGGCTAGTTGTATTATGCTTGTGGGTAGGTTGGGGTTTTTGTGTCAATTCTATTTTAGTGGGAGTCTTTTAGAAGTCTGGTAATTTAAATTATAGATTAAGATGGCAAGCACATTAGGAAGGATTGAAATTGAGAAATTCAATGGCAGCAATTTTGAGTTGTGGAAACTCAAAATGGAAGACCTATTCGTGGATCATGATCTTTATCTTGTTGTGTTTGGAATGAAACCTTCTATTATGAAGCAAGAAGATTGGGATCTCACAAAAAGAAAAGAAAAATGGCTGATAAGACTCTGTTTAGTAGACTTTGTTCTTCTTAACATTCATGAAGAGAAGACTGCATCTTCTTTGTGGAAGATTGGAGATATTTATTAGGGTAAATCCTTGGTGAAAAAAATATTCTTAAGGAAGAAGTTATACTCTTTGAAGATGGAGGAAGGGGCATCTATGGTTGATCATCTAAATATGTTTAACACACTGATTGCTCAGTTAACATCTATGAGCATAAAGATTGATGATGAAGATCATTGTATGCACTTGTTATGTTCTTTGAAAGATTCTTGAAATCACTTGGTGATGGTGATTGGGAGCATGACAACCAATTTCAAGATGGAATATGTGGTTGCTTCTTTGTTGTTTGAAGAAATGAGAAGGAAATCATCTTAGATGGAAAAGGAGGCTCTTGTTGTTCGAGGCAGATCAAAAGAAAAAGGAAAGAAGAAGGACAAGAAGTCCAAATCAAAATTAGAAGGGAGATCAAAGTCTCCTAGTACGAAATCCAAGGTGAAATCGTAGAATTGTGGGCAACCTGGTCATGTCTGAATGGATTGAAAAGAGGAGAAAAAGAAGAAGAACTCTTGTAACAATGATTCTTCTCAGAGCAATGCAAATGCCTTCATAGCAGCCTTGGCAACTCGGGAATCTAATGATGTCTAGATGATTGATTCTGGAGCATCTTTCCACATGACATCTCATAGATACTGGTTTACTAAGTATGAAAAATATGATGGTGGAAAGGTGTACATGGCAAGAGATTCATCTAAGGAAATTGTTGGTCATGGAAGAGTCAGAATTTAGTTTCGTAATGGTAATATTTAAGGGAATTTATGGCATATTGCATATACCAAGTCTGGCTCAGAATTTACTTTCTATAAGTAAGTTGAATGATGTTGGAGTGCAAGTCTCATTCTCTAGCCATGGCTGTAAAATTACTAGAGGCTCGATGGTACTGGCTAGGGGTGCCCGTATTGGTACTCTGTACAAGTTGGACACACTTGTTCAATGTAACATGTCTTTGCAAAGTCATAGAAGGCTGTTCATGCAGAAGTGGAGACTAAAGTCCCTGTTCAGGCTAATTCTCTGGAAGTTAAACTTCCTACAGAGGAGACTATGTTCTGGCATGAGAGGATAGGTCATATTGGTGAGAAATGCTTAAAATCCTTGAAAAATAAAAACCTGGTTGAGGGGCTTGATGATTGTAACCTGGAATTTCAATTTTGTGAAGATTATATATATGGAAACCATCATCGTGTTTCTTTTACTCTAGTCCTCATAAATCTTCTAGTGTTCTAGGTTATATTCACTCTAATGTTTTTGGTCCAATATATGTTCCTTCATTATCGAATTCAAAATATTATGTTTCATTCATTGATGATTTTTTGAGAAGAGTATTTGTATATTTTCTAAAAAGTAAATCAAAAGTGTTTAGCTGGTTTAAAGAGTTCAAGAACTTGGTTGGGAATCAAACTGGTAAGAAAATTAAATGCTTGAGGACAAATAACGGTGGTGAATTTTGTTCTGCAGAATTTGAAAGGTATTGCAAAGACCATGAAATTAAGAGGCATAAAAAAACACCTTACTCCGTAGCAAAATGGAGTTGCTGAAAGGTTGAATAGGATGTTGATGGAGAAGGAAAGAAGTATGTTGAGCAATGCTGGTCTTGAGCAAAAGTTCTAGGCTGAGGTTGTGGCTACAACATGTTACTTGGTAAATCAATCTCCTTCTTTGACACTTGCTGATAAAATGCCTATGGAAGCTTGGTCTGGTAAGAAGCCGTCTCTGAGACATGTTCGTGTCTTTGGCTATCAAGCATATGTTTATGTGCTAGATATAAATAGATCTAAATTGGAATAAAAAGTTGTTAAGTGTATCTTCATTTGTTATGACATTGGTGTGAAATGATACAAGCTTTGGAATCCAATGACTAAAAAGGTTGTATACAGTAGAAGTGTAATATTTTGAGAGCTGAAACCTTCTTTAGTGGAATTGTAGTCAGAGATGAAAGGAAATAAAAAGGAGAATGATGTTGAAATACCTCTAACTCCTGAAAAAGAGCAACAACACATTGTTAGTGTACCTGAAACTGAGGAGAGTTCAAGAAGCTCTGAGAGTTCTTAAGAAGAATCATAACCTCAGCCTCAGCCTGCGAGGAGGTCTACATGTGAGAAAAAGTAACCTGATAGGTATGGATTCTAGTTGTGCCTATGCTTTGATTACTAATAATGATGAGCCTAGGACTATAAAAGAGGCAGTTAAAATGACTGATTCAGATTCCTAGTTGGAAGCTATGAATGATGAAATGACATCATTAAAGAAGAATGAAAATTGGGATTTGGTTCCATTGCTTGAAGGTAGAAATCCTATGGGCTATAAATGGGTTTTTAAAAATAAAATTGGTCTAGATGGCAGTATTAAAAAGTACAAAGCCAGGTTGGTTGCAAAGGGTTATTCCTAGGTAGAGAGAATTGATTATAGGGAAATCTTTTCTCTAGTAGCAAAGCTAACGTCTATTAGATTTATTTTGTCACTTGCAACAAATTATGACTTGGAGATTGAGTATATGGATGTGAAGACAAAATTTATTCATGGTGATCTTGAAGAAGAAATTTATATGTCCTAGCATGAGTACTTTGTAGTAAAAGGTAAAGAAAATCTAGTTTGCAAGTTAAAGAAATCTTTGTATGGTTTAAAACAGTCATCTAGAATGTGGTACTAGAAATTTGACATGTTTGTTTTGTCATTGGGTTTTGTAAGATCAAAATCAGATCATTATGTATACTTCAAGATTGAAAATTATTGAGTTCTTGTTATTTCTCTTTTTTTTGATGATATGTTGTTCATAGGCAACAATAAGTTTATGATTTTTGATCTAAAATCTCAGTTCTCTGCAAAGTTTGAAATGAAAGATCTTGGTGTAGCTAGGTATATTATAGGAATGGAAATAACCAGGGAAAGGAAAACTAGAAAAAATTGTCTCAGCTAGAGTAAGTATGTTAACACTATTTTGGAGAGATTTTGTATGACTGATTGCAAGCAGCTAGTTGTTCTAGTTTCGTAGGGAACAAATCTATCTGCTGAAGATTGTCCAAAATATCCTATTGAGATGGAGGACATGACTAGAATGCCTTATTCTAGTGCAGTTGGTAGCTTAATATACGTAATGGTATGTACAAGGCCAGACATAACCCAAGTAGTGGGAGTTCTTAGTCAGTTTAAGGCTAATCCAGGAAGGATGCTTTGGGATGCTGTGAAAAGAGTGTTTAGATATTTCAAGGGCACTTCAAAATATGCTTTGTGTTACTAGGGTAATTTGGTTGAATCACAGAGGACTGTTAGCATTCGTGGGTATGTGGCTTTTGATTGGGTAGGGGACATTGACAGTACAAGATCCACTAATGGATATTGTTTCATGATGAATGGTGGTGTAGTTAGCTGGATGAGAAAGTGATAAGCTATAGTTGCTTTTTCTACTATAGAGGCTAAGTAAATGGCAGCAACTCACGCTTGTAAGGAAACCATTTGTCTTAGAAGATTGTGTTTTGACATTGGTTTTGATGTAAGGAAAATTACTATTTGTTGTGATAGTTAGAGTACCATTTGTCTGGCAAAAAATCCTACTTTCCATGCCAGGATGAAACATATTGATGTGTAATACGATTTTGTACGAGATATGGTGGAGGATGGAAAGGTCTATTTGGAAAAGGTGGTGTTGATGGGTCAGATGAGCACACTAACAGTTAAGCAGAATATTACTATTCTACTCTCCTAAAAGAGAAAGAATAACACATGGATATCTAACTCCCAAGTTCTTGGTAATCGGTTCTCGACTATGCTGATTTCACTCAATGGTTGATGTGAACTATATTGTTCAAGGGGCCTGCTAGTGTTGAGCTTCTAGATTGTTCTAAGATCAAACATAAATTCAAACCTACTTTAACTGGAGTTTTTAAAGAAATAGAAAAAGATAGATCAAAGCTTTGGAACTGTACAGAATGATAATTTATCCAACTTAACCAGACTTGTTACCTTTCAAGGAATCGCTAACTAAAACTAGAGGAAAAAATTAACTTGTGATTAACAGATAGTTTCATTCATTCACAGTACTAACTTCAACAACAGATTGCGAATCATTATTTAAACAAAACATAAAATAAAATTTCATTCCTTGAAAGCTTTTGCAAATCAAATGATTAACCCAAGATAACTACCATTCTGAAGCATAATATGAAGTAGATTTAAATTTGGTTGCTTCTACTATTTATGAAACATATAAACAACATTTAAAAATTTGGCACAATCACTAGTGTACAGAAAATCCATGTCTTCAAATCATCTCCATCTACACTAAGAAAACTTGAAAGATACATTACTGCCTCTGCTGAATCTAGCTCCTACTCTATTCTACTCTTAAGTTTCTCTACCTTCAGAAATTCCTACTATTCAAAATCTATCTCTCTGTATCTCCTTTCTCAAAAGAGGAAAAAGTGCCATATATATAGAACGTGCCAAAAAGAATGTGTTGGCCCCTATTTTTAGGGTTTCAAAATTATCAGTCAGTTACAAAAGGGTCGGCCCTCAGATATTTTTGGAATGAAGTTAATGCTACATTCAATGTGCATCCCCATGTCCATGTCGGTAAAGGATCACTCTAGGGATGGCCCTTAGATATTTTGCAACCATCGCATTAACTCTTGGCCTCCATGTCCACCCTCAAACTTCCTTGTAGAGCTACTTTGAATGTTTTCAAGCACTATCATTAATGTCGATCTATCTTTGCCAGTAGACACCACAACTATCCCTGAGACTCACGGCCTCTTCTTCCTTTTGGATTTCTTCCTGCTCTAGATCTTTCTGCAAGTTTACCCCCTTTTGAAGTAGCATCTAACTCTCCTATTAGATCTCCACACCATTGTTCACCGATTTGTTCCATCACTTTTGATCTTAGAGTAAGTCCATGTCAATTATACTCTGTTGATCTTCCTCACAAGAATAGTCAATTAGTCAAACTACCAATGGTTCACATTTAGCTTTCTTTGATTGGTTGAACATACTCCACGTAAGATTCTCAAGCGGTCAAAAGTTCCTCAGAAAAAATCACATGTCAGTGAGACACTAGCCATGTCTTCCCGATGCGATTATACTTCATAGCAGCAATCCACATAGCTTCCACCTATCGACAAGAGGTCATACCGAGTTAAAAAATTTATATCGATATCCAAAATTGTCCCCGAGACCATTGCTATCGACCAGACATAATAGCGAACCCTTAAGAGTTATACCATTGTGTTCTAGCTTGGTTAGACATCCACATTCAAAAAGAAATTATTCAGTTGGTAGGAGGTCATAGCGGGTTACCATTAGTCACACCGAAGAGTGAAACCATCAGTGAGACTCTTCAATCAGTGAGACCTTATATCAAAGACAAGCCATCAACCAGGAGTCTTACCGAAGTCATATATTCTTGTGCACCACTATCAACAAAACCACCTTCGGTCGATGAGACATCACATCGAGACCATTCCATGTCGGTGAGAGATCCAACAATCGGCCAGACTTCTCCCTGATGTGATTATTCTTTCGGTGAGACCTCCGTCAATTGGCAAGGCTTCTCCTCGAGCTCAAAACACTAAAACGAAGGCACAATCCTTCGGCGAGACTTCATTGGGTAAGCAAGACATTATGCCGAACTCAAAATATTTTGGCAAGAACTCACCCTGAACTCAAACCTTTCAGCGAGCTCAGACCATTTCATTTTGGAAAGACTCCCCCTAGTTGGGAAGACATCACACCAAAGGAAAAAACCTTTAGCAAGACCACGATCATTCGGTGGGACATTACCCCGAAGCCACACCCTTTCGGTGAGACCACCTTCATTCGGTGAGACATTACACTGAACGAGCCTTCCTTCAATGAGTGCAACTTCTTTCGGCGAGACCTCGCCCTGTCAGCTAGACTTCTCCCCGATGACATCCTTTCAGTGAGAGATTCATTTGTCAGCCGGAGGTCATGCCGAAAGCAAAAAATTTCCCCAACGCCAGCCTTGTGAACAACTGTTGGCGTGACTTCCTCGAGTCAAAGAGATATATAAAAAATCATGGTGACCAAAATGTCTGGGCAACCGATGTACTTCAAATGAATAGAACATAATAGCCAGTCAGCAAGACATCCAGCTAGTCTCAGTGACTTTGGTGTAGGAGCACCTAAGGCCTTCAAGAAGCTCTTCAAGGATCGCAAGTGTGCAGGGGTCAAGAGGACCTGTCAAGCAAATCAAAAAATCAACTATGACCTTTTAAAGCCTATAATGGAATTTGGAAAGGATAAATGTGTTAAGAGAGTCGATGGTCCTAAGGGTCCTAATAAGGACCCTAGGACCAAAATGCTATGTAAATGGAATTGTAATGTTCTATGGGTTTAATTAGTAATATAATGCTTTAGTTTGGTCAAATAAGGTTGGATATTGAAGATCCAATAGTTTTTAGGTGGTAGAATTTTTTTCAAATTTCAAGTTTGTAAATTCAAATTTTTGAATTCCACTTTAGGTGGGTAAATGGGTTTTAGAAGATGTAGTCACTTTAATGAAAGAAAATCAATGCAAAATGGTTGGATCAGTTGGGGAATGGTTCTATAACCCAAAAATAATTATTTTTATGGAGGTTGGGCATGTGGAGAAAGGACTGTACGAACTATTATATGAAAACTCAATAAAATTTATGTTTCTTATATTTTTTCTGTGTTTTCTTGATGAAATATTGATTCCTATTGAAGGTATAAGCAGTTGGATGTTTTAGGATTTTGTATTTGTATGTTTTAATACCATTGAATGCTCTGATGACAATAATAATCAATTTCTTTGCATTCTACAACTGACCGTCCTTAAGGTGGTGTGGATTTTCATTGGTTTTAAGAGGCTGTATGGATGATTGATCCATTTCATGGAGTATTTTGACTGAACACCTATGAAATGGATCTCATTTAACATGTACCATAATAAAATAACAAAGTAATATGTAGGGAAGAGGAACACTAATGTGTGCACAGTGATTTGGCAAAGCAAAAAGCATGAAGATGGAACATAGGGTATAGCAGTGGAAGATCTACCTGAAGGAGGGGTATTTTTTTGAGTTTCTAATGATTCAATATGTTGTCCAAATGGTGTAGAGTCAATGAGAAAGTTTTGGAAGTGATTGGAAGGTTAGTTTTCAAGAAGCCCTAGTTTTTGAGGCAAGTTAAGGAGGGTTTTGTGTTTGAGCGTGTTAGGGGTGTCATAGAAGACTAAAATTATGAAAATCCTTGGTTTGGGGATGTTTTAGGAGACTATTGAAGGTTTCATGGTCAGAGGTTGAGTTTAGAGAGGGGTTACTTTGGAAAAGAGGGCTAATTGGGCCTAGTTTTTGAGGAGACAACAGGTTTTGGAAGGGTTTATCTTAAAGAAATGCTATCAAGAACCTAGTATGTTGTGTAGGATAATAAAACTCATCTCATTCAGTCATTAGATTGGAGTTCCCTTTGGGAAGTTTGAGAGAAAAGTCAAAAATCCTTCGCTAGAGGCCTAATAGGGCTAGAAGGCTACTTAAGGTGGAAAAGTGGATTTTGTTCAAGACAAAGGTTTGGGCTTTTGGAAACCTTCAAGTCAAGTATAATTGTTCCCCTTAAGATCATTCTAGGGGTTTGGATCCATTGGAGAAGGATATTATTCATGAGTGAGACATTTAGGCTTTATCTCCATTGGGGTGCTTGAAGAAGGTTTTAAGATTGCATCATTAAGTTCCTTGAAATCTTTGTGTTTCTTTCAAAGTCATTGACCCTCTACATCCAACTTTATTCTTTGAGGATTTTTGTGCTACATCTAATTGAGGCATGCTTTCCAACTGACTTCCTTCTAAAATGCATCAGAGGTATGAGTTAACCCTACAAAACAATGCCTCTATTAGTCCTCAAAAGCATATAAAATATATCATTTTTATCATTTCTCATGGCTTCAATTTTATCAAAAAGAAACCCAATTCTGGCCGAGGCAGAACCAAAATCCAATAGAAAAAAATATAGACTTAGGAGGAAAACAAAAGAACTCTCAAGACCGAAATAAAAAACCAAAGGCGACGAAAGCGAAAGAAAAAGGGGGACCCATTTTGTTCCAGAATAAAATGGGGTGGTTATGCAAGGCATAACAAATGGTGACTTAGCTGGAAAAATGATTTAACCATTTCCAAGAAACTAAAGGATTCAACTACCTAGAACTCCTTGTTTATGAACATTACAACTCTAGTCGGGCTAGTTTTAACAACCAAGGTTGAGCTAGAATCTCAAATGTAAGTCAACACTGGCTACCCCTGAATCTATGTGTGTGCTTGATGGTGCATCATTCTTTTATAAAGTTTTCCTCATATTTTGAACAACACTATGCAAGATTTGAACTTCATGAGTTGATTCCCTTTAGCTATTGTGCAATGATATCCTGGGCATTGCTCTGCTACCAGTTAGGCATTCATAGCCCCGATGGAGATAACTCTAGTTTTCTCACAGCATTGCTCTACTACCAGTCAAGCCTCCATAGCCCCAGTAGAGATACTAGAATCACCTATTCATATTGAGTCTTTCTTTCTTTTAGATAATTATCTTTTCTTTTCTTTTTCTTTTCTCTTTGGATTTTTAGATAGTTGATTCAATTTTCTCAATATGTCAGATGTTTGACATCTATTCTGGGTTGAAAACTACCCATGGACCTCATAAGAGCATCTGGGGGGATTGAATTTTTCACTCAAATCTTACAACACTATCACCCTAGGATAAATATACCATTACAAAGGGAGATGATCTTGATGATTTGTGACAGATTGAGAGGTAGCTAATGAAGAATGTTTACTTTGCCCCTTGTTTTCAATACTTTCCACAACTCTTAATGATAATGGGCATAAAATAATGAATTTAGGACAAAATCATCTAATCAAAAAACCTGAAAATATCTAAACCACTTCTCTCATAATAACCAAAGTACACTTTAGATAACAACCCACCATTTGAAGATGGAAAGAACAGAGAAACCCCAAAGAACCAAACAAGATAGACATAAAACAACAAAGGAAGTGAACAAAATGAAACAAACGAACAAACAAAAAAATTATTTACAAGTAGAACAACAAATTATTTACAAATAGAAAACAAACAAACTATTTACAAACAGAAAAACCAATTGGGTATGTGCAGGATCTTCGTGCAAAAAACAAGCCCTTAAGTGGCAAAAAATTTAGAAAAATTAGTGTTAGGCAATTTGACGTAAATATTTGAATAAGTTATCTATATTATTTCAAAAATATGTAAGAATAGAATTTGTAGAAAATTGAATTTAGTTTCTAAAATACTAGGTTTATTTAAAAATAAATAAAATCTATTTGGTGAAAATTTGAAATTTCAATGATGTACTTAAATTTAGGAAAAAAGAAGTAGATTATGCTGCGACCACCTAACCATAATAAAATGATAATATTTTTTTTTAAAATTTTATATATAAGTAGAGGACTCATGTCCAGATGTGATGCATATTTTTTGTAATTTTTTTCCAAGTAAATAATAATTATGAATTTTTATTACAAATTTTAGAAAATATAAAAACTTCGTTTAATCGACCACCTAACTTGGTCAAAACTTCATGAAATTTAATTTTTTTTTTTTAATCCTATAGTATGTGAAGCATAGAATGTGTGTTTTTGGATTCAAAAATATGATACCGTTTGAAAGTTATAGATGTTTTTCAATCAGCCTATCGATCAAGACTTTAGTCATAATTCTAATAGAAAATGAATAATAATTATTTATTAAATTCAAATTAAATCATAATTTATTTTTTTAGAAATCTGGGAATCTCCTCTAAAAACCCTTTTCGTTTCATTAATTTTGGGTGAAAAAAAAGTCGCCAGCCACATACCCCCATAATATTGCCACTTTTTGGTGCACGATGATCCTGCACATACCCAATTGTTTACATAGATGTACAGCCCAACAAAATACCAAACTTTACAACTCAAAATAATGTTTAAGAAACTATCCATTGACAGGAAATGGAACAAGTTCTCCCATTAAACTACGCAGCTAAAAAACATTTTCTCCTAGGATTTCAGCAATTTGATAAGGACCCAGCCAGAGCTTATCAAATTTATGGTGGTTGCCCTTCTTTTCATTGGATTTATCCCATACCAGGACAAGATCTGATATTTTGAAAGCCTTTATTTTGGCTCTTTTTTCAAACTAACATTTGACAATAGCCTGGTGTCTAAAGAATTGTTGCAAGGAGGCATATCTCTGCTCTTCTAATTTCAACAAGTTAGCTAACCTTACTTCAATTCTATCATCACTAGAGTAAAAATTATACATAAACTTAAGGATAGGTATTTGCAAGTGAATAGGGAACACAGGCTCTTGGCCATACACTAGCTTAAATGGAAAAGTCTTTAAAGTAGCCTTGATCCTAGTCCTATCTTCCCATAACACAGATCTTTGATGGATATTCTAGTCCCTAGGATCATTCTCTAGCAGTTTTTGATTACCCTTAAGAGATTCTTATTAGTTGATTATGCAACTCCATTTCCTTGTGGGTAATAGTTTGAAGAATACTTTAAAACAATTTTGTGATCATAAGCCCATGAAATGAACTCAGCAGAAGAAAAGGAAGAGCCATTGTCACATACCAATGCGAAGGGTACTCCAAACCTAGTTGTGAAGCATTCGGTGAGGAACTTGATTACTACCTCTATCGTGTTGTTCTTGCAAGGTATAGCCTCTGTCCATCTCATACAGTAATTTGTGGTAGTCAAAATAAATTTGTGTCTTGCAGAAGAATTAGGGTTAATTACCCTGGCAATAAAATCTAGTGCCCATTGGGAAAATGGTCTTACCTCATAAACAGGCTACAATGGCATGGCTGAATGGCGTTCTTTTGATGCAAAAATTTGGCATATGTGACATGTTCTTGCATGTTGATGGGAATCTTTGAACACACACAACTAGTAATAACTAGATCTGAGGATCTAATGTGCTAACAAATATGCACAACCATGACCCGTGCCATGTTTCCCATGGAATTCAACAATCACGTGTTTAGCCTCTTGTTGATCAAGGCATCGTAGGTACACTCCCTCAAAAATTTTCCTATAGAGAAATCCTCATTTGAGCATATAATGGGAGTTCTTCATTCTCAGTGCCCTCCTCTGAGTCATATTCATTCCCTCTGGGCACTGATTATTGAGCATAAAACATATGATATCAGTATACCAAGGGTCATTGGAAAAGGACTGCATTGTGTATTGCTGACAAATAATGTTCTGACTAGCATCGGCTATGGATTTAGACAAGCCTAGACCTCAGATAAGTTTCATAGGGTGAATCTCTAGATCAAACTCTTGCAAAATGGCCATCCATTTCTCCCTTCATTCTCCCAACTTGCTCTGCATGAGTAGAGACTTTACAGCAACATCAGGAACTACAACAATAATTTTACTTCAGAGGATGTAATGCCTGAACTTCTTGACAGCCCTAACCAATGCAAAAGCTTGTTTTCCAAGAGGTGAGTACTTAACTTTGACATTCTTAAATAGAGAACTCATGAAAGTAATTGGCCTCTCCTCTCCCTCTTCTCTTTGTTGAGTTAGGACAGCTACACACGAGTGTTTAGAAGCAAAAGAATAAATAAAAAATGGCTTCAAGTAGTTAGGGCTGGTGAGGATTGGCGCTTCCAAAATGGATTGTTTGACTTGAGAAAACATGGCCTTTGCCTCATTACTCCATTCGATTACAACATCTTTCTTCATCATTTAATTCAATGGTTTTACAATTTTTGTAAAAGCTATGTTAAACTTTCTCACAAAGTTGATCTTTCCAAAGAAAGATCTCATCTCCTTACTTCATGGCATGGCTATCTTCAGAATGGACTCAATTCGGTCTAGATCAATTGATATTCCTCTTTCTGAGATTGTGTCCCAAAATATTTCCTTTAGAAACCCCCAACACACACTTTTTAGGATTTAGGGAGACACCATACTGGATACACCTTTCAAGAACTTTAGCCAAGTCTGCAGCATGATTTAGTTTATCTTTAGAGAATACTATCAGGTCGTCCATGTAGACAATGATGCATTTACCAATCAAGTCTTTGAACACTACGTCGATGGCACGCTGAAAGGTTTCTCTAGTGTTTATAAAACCAAATGGCATCATTTTGTAAGCAAATGTTCCCCACTTAGTAGTGAAGGTTGTCTTCATTCTGTCTTCATAATTAACAATCACCTGATTGTATCCAGAATAACCATCCAAGAATGATATCATCTGAGACCCATTGACAGTCTGCAAGACTTTGTCTAGAGAAGGGAGTGGGTAGTTGTCTTTTTCTGAAGCTCTATTCAGATTCCTAAAATCTACACATAGCCTGATCTCTCCATTTTTCTTATGGACTGGAATCAAGTTAGCCACCCATGTTGAATGTCGTACACAGAAGATTATTCTTGCACAAAGCAATTTCTAAACTTCCTTAAAGATTAGTGGTTCAATCAGGGCATTGATAGGGCACTCCTTCTGCCAAAATGGTTTAGCTTCAAGCTTCAAAGGAATAGTATGAGTCATTATAGAAGCATCAAATTTTTTTATATCTTCATACCCCCAAGCTATTATAGCAATATCCTTCTTCAGTGCTCTCAGTATATCTTTTCTGATTGCTTCAGGGCAACCTTTCCCTATGTAGATATTTCTTTCAAGGCCAAAATCAGCTAGGTTAACAGTTTCATACTCACCTCCTTTTTCTTCGGCTGATATCTTCTCTTGAGCCCTTTGGTCTAAATCAAAAATTATTTCTAAGGCCACCATTCCCTTGGGAATTCTATTACTTTTTAAATTGAGGACCCCCTTTGTATCACAATCTTTAGGGTTCAAGTCTCCTTGATCCTTGTTGGACTCATCGATGATTTGTCCTTCAAAAACATCTGAGCTTTCTAGAAATGCAAGGATATCTCGATCATCATCAAAGACTTGAAAGTTCCTAATATTATCAGGAACAGCTGGGGTGGATATCAATTCTACTTAGAATATCTTAAGCTTGGAGCCTTGCATGGGTTCTAGAGTACTTGCAACAATGGCTAATGAATCAGCTACCTGATTGTCCTCTCTAGGGATTAAACTAATCCCAAAAGCATCAAAGTCTTCAATCTGGTTCCACACCTAATTTCTATAGGCTTCCAGCCTTTTATTGTGACATGTGTATTGGTTGTGCACTTGCTTGATAATTACTTCTGAATCTCCTTTAACCATCAAGGCAGTAACTTTCTTCTTATGTGTGAACAAAAGCCCCCGAGCTAAAGCTTCATATTCTGCTATGTTGTTAGTGCATCTAAACTGCAACCTATAAGAAGCAAAGAAAGTTTTCCCTTTTGGACTGGTTAATTCAATCCCAACACCACAACCTATTTTGGACTTGGATCCATCAAACGTGAGGGTCCATAGCTGATCATGAGCTGGGGTTGATCCCTTTGAGGTTATTATGGGCGTTTGGATAAGATGAGCCATAGGTGGGGGCTCTTGATCCTTTGCATCAAATATTGGGAGCAGGTGTTCAATAGGTTCCTCAAGTGCAATTTCCAATTCCTGATCAGATATATTATGTAATCTGAGGCTATCCTTCTGACAGTCACTCGTATCTTCAATTAATCCTTTGGGTTTTGGTATACTTTTGAGTGCAGGGGTATCAAACAGACCTTGGGGTTGTTCTTTGTAACTATGTTGGTCAAGTATTGTGACCGGGATAAGTTCAATTTGAGGAGGGAATTCCTTTAAAGGTATATTGTCCCTAGTTAACATTATTGCACTTTTGGCTTCAAACAAGAAGTGATCTGAAATAGCCTCAAGGTGACTTAGGCTAGTTTCCTCAATTCGGGAAACATGATTCAAAATGTTGATGCAGGGTTGGTAGGTTAATACTAAATGATTTTGGTAGTGTACCCTACACCAATTAGGGAGTAGAATACTCTGCAAATCGATATCTTCCCCTAAGACTAGCTGATCTTGGTGCAGCTTCTTGATCAATCCCTGTTGGTTTTCATTAATCATGGGATCAGGGAATTTTTGTGTTGAAAAATCTTTAGAATGAAGAACTGAAAAGGTTAAAATTTCTTCTCTTTTATAAACCCCTATCTCGGTTTCAAAATAAGCTACCTCGTTGGGAAAATCATATTCAGTGATGATGTGTTTGAGGTGAGGTTCACTTTCAATTCTAATCTACATAGGTACTCCCCTCCATGGTAGCCACATATGTCAAAAGTCGAGGGAGAGATATCCCCCTATACTTTTCATCAAGTCCCTGCTCAACAGCATACCATAAGTCTCAGGAATGTCTGCTACTTGAACATCTATATTGGTTAAAATCCTAGGGTCAGACCCTACTTACACATGTATATTTCTAAATTCTCCAACTACATTAACTTTCGTTTTATTAAGTTGGATGACCTTCTTGTTTTTTTGGACAGGGTTCAGTCCCAATTTCTTGCAAATAGAAAATGGCATAACATTTCTAGAAGCCCTTGAATCTAGCAAGCAATTATGTAGATTCTTCCCACAGATTCTTAAACTCAAAAGAAATGGTGGGATACCTACCTTGCTTCTATACAAAGCTGCATTCATGTCTACAGCAGGTGCCACCTTGGTTTTCCCTTTCGATTTATCATCTTGTTCCAAGACTTTCAGCACTATCTCCCATTGGGAAGGGCACCCCTTTAGGATGTCAAAGTATGATAAAGAGGTTTTCTATCTCTGCATCTTAGAAAAAATATCAAATTCTATGTTATAGCTTGCATTACATTTGACAACACCAGGTGACATACCTTTTTTATGGAAGTCAGGTGGACCTTTTGGTGGAGGAGGGTTATTATCAACACTTTGATTCAAAGGTAGCATGTGATTAGGTGGTGTTGATGTAGTGAATAGACCCTTATTCTGATCTCATAGGAAGTGTCCTCCCTTTGTCTTAAAGTCTTGGGAATCATACATGTCTTCCTTTGGTTCATTCTCACTTTGTATTGGGAATGAAGGTTATTCTTCAAAGAGGCCATAAGTCATTGTTGTATCTACTGAGCCACCTTCTTTACTTGAATTCCCTTGGAAATTTTTGGCATCTTCCTGTGCCATATTCATGAATTTCTCCATTTTAGGGTAGTTTACCTTGGAATGGGTTGGAGTATCATGCATCCTGCACCAATTAGTCATAAAATTAAGGTCAGCCACATTTGCAGTATGTGACTTGTCCTCATTAGCTTGATAATTGTGAGAAACTCCTCCATTATTTGGCCCTATATTCCATTGTTGGTTGTTATTTGGCTTCTAGTTATATTCTCTATTTTGATTTTGATAGCCTTGGTTAGGGGATTTTTGGCCTTGATAACCCCTCTGGCTGTGATTGTTGTTATTCTGATAATTACCCTAATTGTTATTGCTCTGATTAGGATAATTATCTTGGTTTTGAGAGGGCTTCAATCTAAGTTGTGCCATGTCATTCGTGACTTGGGACAGAGTTTTCTTTAAGGTCCCCACCTCGTTTGTGAGTTGAACTAGCTTTTCACTTTCAACACTCTTAGCAACAAGTGGCTAACCGACATGATTTGTTGTTCCAGTTTGGTTATGATGACCATGTGGACTATGATGAGCCTATGATTGTTGAAAGAAGTTAGGAGCTCCATTGGCAAAGAATGGAACAAGAGATTGAGTTTGCAACTCAGATATAGGTCCATAATGGGAAGGAGACATCCCTGGGACTGTATTGAGTAGGGGGTTGGGGTAGGCATCTGATACCCTATTGAAGGAAAACCTCCTCCCAAACTTCCTTGTTGAGAACTAATTTGTTGTTGCAACTTAATGGCTATATGATAGACCTTAGACAGGGAATCAATATTTGTTGGTTGATATGTCCTTTGTAGGAACAAGCCAAGTAGAGGGTCTATAACTCTAAAGTATGCTTGAATGGCATGCTTGAATGGCACTATTCTCAACAACTAGATAGGGGTCATGTAGTCTCCTATACATTCATTGAAACCTGGTATTAAACAAGGGAAATGATTCACATGGCTCCTTGCTAATGGTAGACAATTGGTGGAACAAAAGGGCTAGATCCACCTAAACTCTAAACTAATTGATGAAAGCATTCTCCAGGTCTATCCAACTCAGAATGGAACCTTGTGGAAGATTTAGATACCAGTTGTATGCCATATCCCCCAAGGAATAAGGGAACAACCTATAAACTACATCATGGTGAGCTATCTGAGCTTTGGTACAAGCGTCCTTAAAATCTTGTATGTGCTTTTCAGCACTCCTTGATTCACCATGAATGTATCTGGGATAGAATTTCTCAAGATTCTTAGGCATATCATGAAAGCCTCCAGGAATAGTCCCGAATGGAGAGGGATTATTCTGAAAAAAATGCCATTGATAGTGGTGGTGGTGGTTGATCCAGCTGTTGGATGGGTTGAGATGGATTCGGTGGTGGATTAATAGGTATCCACTAGGGTATTGGTGAAAATCCTGGTGGAGTGAGTGGAGCTAAAAAGGGTGGTATGATGGTCGCCCAAGTCTTGTGAATCTTGTGTCTTATTGGGGTCTTGAGTTCTATCAAAGTTGGTGGATTTTCTGCTGATCGAAGAACTCTACGGGACCTTTTTGGTGAGAAAAACCTAGTATTATCTAGTTTTCTCTTATAGGCCCTCCCTCTAGTGCCAGTTTCCTATTAATGGGTTGGATGAGAACAACAACAGTTAAGCAGAATATTACTATTCTGCTCTCTTGAAAGAGAGAATAATGCATGGATATCTAACTCCCAATGTCTTGGTATTCAGTTCTCGACTGTGCTTATTTCACTCAATGGTTGATGTGAACTATAATGTTCAAGGGGCCTGCTGGTGTTGAGCTTCTGGATTGTTCTAAGATCAATCATAAATTTAAACCTACTTTAACTAGGGTTTTTAAAGGAACAAAAAAAGATAGATCAAAGCTTTGGAACTGAAAAGAATGATAATTCATCCAAATTAACCAGACTTGTTACCTTTCAAGGAATCACTAACTAAAACTAGAGAACAAAATTAACTTGTGATTAACACACACTTTCATTCATTCATAGTGATAACTTCAACAACAGATTGCAACTCATTATTTAAACAAAACATAAAATAAAATTTCATTCCTTGAAAGCTTTTGCAAATCAAATGATTAACCCAAGATAACTACCATTCTGAAGCATAATATGAAGTAGATTTAAATCTGGTTGCTTCTATTATTTATGAAATAGATAAACAACATTTACAAATATGGCACAATCACCAGTGTACATAAAATCCATCTCTTCAAATCATCTCCATCTACACTAAGAAAATTTGAAAGATACATTACTACCTCTGCTGAATCTAGCTCCTACTCTATTTTACTCTTAAGTTTCTCTACCTTAAGAAATTTCTACTGTTCAAAATCTGTCTCTCTCTATATCACCTTTTTCTCTCTCTCCCTCTATCTCCTTTCTAAAAAAAGGAAAAAGTGCCATCGATATAGAATGTGCCAAAAAGAATGTGTTTGCCCCTATTTTTAGGGTTTACAAAAATATCAGTCAGTTACAGAAGGGTCGGCCCTTAGATCTTTTTGGAATGAAGTTAATGCTACATTCAATGTGCATCCCCATGTCCATGTCGGTAAAGGATCTCTCTAGGGATGGCCCTTAGATCTTTTGCAACCATCACATTAACTCCTGGCCTCTGTGTCCACCCTCAAACTTCCTTGTAGAGTTGCTTTGAATGTTTTGAAGCACTATCATTAATGTCGATCTATCTTTGCTAGTAGACACCATAGCTGTCCCTAAGAATCACAACCTCTTCTTCCTTTCAGATTTCTTCCTGCTTTAGATCTTTCTGCAAGTTGACCCCCTTTGGAAACAACATTTGACTCTCCTGTTAGATCTCCACACCATTGTTCACCAAGTTGTTCCATCGCTTTTGATCTCAGAGTAAGTCCATGTCAATTATGCTTTGTTGATCTTCCTCACAAGAATAGTCAATCAGTCAAATTGCCAATGGTTTGCCTTTAGCTTCCTTTGATTGGTTGAACACACTCCACGTAAGATTCTTGGGTGGTCAAAAGTTCCTCAGACAGAATCGTATGTCAGTGAGACAGTAGCTGTGTCTCTCCGATGTGATTATACTTCACAGCAGCAATCGGCATAGCTTACAACTATCGTCAGGAGGTCATACTGAGCTGCAAAAGTTATATCAATATTCATAATTGTCGCCCAGACTATCGCTATTGGCCAGACATCATAGCGAGCCCTTAAGAGTTATACCACTGTGTTCTAGCTTGGTTAGACATCCACAT
>VDFB02000017.1:224400485-224426433 GCA_007258455.2 Sequoia sempervirens
AAGTGACTTTTATTGGACATTTTGGATTTGCAAGCAAGGAGATGTCTTCAACAACTTTTCAACTTAAATTTTAATAATCTTCAAACCATCAAAGTGCCTAAATCTACAAACACACAAGGAAAAAGAAAGAAATGGTGAACGTTAGGGAATGGGGGTTTGCCTTGGTCAAACCCCTTTTAGGTAATTGAATAAAAATGAAGAAATAATGTAATGAAACATGAAAAAATGGAGTTAAAGACTTTCCATGATAATTGATCTTGATTTTTTGTAGCAAAAGCTATAGAATTTTCCCTTGAATGTCTGAAAAATGTTATCTTAATGAATTAGAATACTAAAACCCTAACTTGTTTGACTTGAAAACACGATGAATGATGAATGACTGATCATGTGTTATGAATTAGGGTTTAAAGACTTGTATTTATAACAAATTCACCTTATTTTCTTGTTAATTTGATCCCCAAGGCCGACATAAAGGAAAAATAAACTTAAAATCCAAAATTTCCTGCTCAAACCTCAAAAATAGGCCAAATTGGACTATCACCATGCTAGGCGACTTAGTCCCACTTGATAGGGAATCATTCACCCAAATGGGTGACTTAGTCCCAGAGGGGCCCTTTTTCCATTTGGAATGTTGGGGAATGAGGAATTTCAATTCTTATGTTGATTTCATCAAGTATTTTGTCAAATTATGCCTTGAGATGCACAATATGGGGTCATTGGAGCCTATTAATGATGATGTAAAGGTCAATTAGGGCTTGGGACATAAAATTTAATGTGAAAGTGTGATTAAATACACTTTACATCACTAAAATAAGTTCCACATAGCCTAGAAAGTGACACTATCCAATGTGAATGTGTAAGACACATCACAAAACTAGATTAGAATCCAGTTTGATTTAAAAGCCTTCTAGATTAATGTGAGGATGTCTTTAAATATATTTTATAACATTGAATTATGGGAAAAATAGGTCAATTAAGTCTAGAGAGGTGTGAGTCTTTTAAAACACTTTACAACACCTTCACAAGACGTTAAATGCATTTTATTCAGTTTGCAAGGGTCCAAGACCTAGTGTGGATGTGTAAAACACCTCACAACACCAAATCAAGGCCTCAATAAGCTCAATTTATGCTTAATTATTCCCATATCAAGAAAAGTATACAATTTTTGGTGACACACAAGGCCATGCCCTTGTAATGAGAGATGATAGAAGAGAATTTATATTCATGGCTAAAGAAACTAAGGATCAGGAAGATACAAAGATTGAGGAGTCATATGAAGGAGAAGAGGATGCAATTTTTTATCTTGAAGATCTTGATGAACTAAGAGACAAATATGATGATATTAAGAGAGTAAACAAGAAGCTAAAAAGGAATTCTCAAAAGGAGACTAACATATTAACACAAGAACTTGAAGAGTCCAATAAGGTGTTAGTAGAATTGAAAGTTCATGTAGAAGAGCTTAAAAGAATTGAGGATGCCATGAAATATAAATTGCAATTTGAGATGGATATATGCTCAAAACTTGAGGTAGAAATAGTTTCCTTAAGGAAAGAATTGGAGAAGGCTAATGAGCAGATAAAAAATGGACTAAACCTAAAGGGTGGTGCATATATTATGAATGAATTGATAAGTACACAAAAGCCTACAAATAAATAGAAATCTGGTTTAGGTTAGAAAAAGGGAAGAATTAATTTATGGATGTCTTTGTAAAACTTTATGAAAGATTTAGAGCAGGAGAAAAATTAGTCCCAAGTGAAGAAAGATCCGATAAAGAGGAAGCTCCTAAAGATGAAAAAAAATATGATAAAGAAAAGAAGTCGGTTGAAGTCAAGGAGGACAACTGAACAGTTCCTAATCAACAAAAGAATATGCAGAACATAAAAAGAGAAGACAATGATGGATTCACAAGAGTACACTATCCAAGGAGGCCTAAACAAAGAAGATCACCTTATCCAGCTGAAGGAAACAACATGACCAGTTATTCATCATATTTGAATGGGTATTGCTATACTTGTAACAATTTCAGTCGTAGGGCTATGGTCGTAGGGAAAGAGAATGTAGAATCATTCCAAGGAAGAATACAAATTTTTCAAGAAAGAATCCATTTGATTCCTTGGTTGATATGAATTTATAATTTGTTATAGTTGCAACAACTTTGGTCATATAGCTAGAAACTGTAGAGAAATATTTACAAGACCAAGTGTGAAATCTTAGAAGAAGAAATCCCCGCTTACTAATAAAGAGAGGAAATAAGACCTCTAAGATAGAACAAAAGAAAACTAAGAAGAATCCCAAGATATAGAAGGAGAAAGAGCAGGGATCTTGCGCCACTCATTCTATGATTTCCTAAATGACTTTACATGCAAAGGAACAAGATCTATAGAATATTGATAGTTTCTACTCCAAGCACATGACTAGAGATAAAAAGAAATTCATTAAGCTTGAAATGAAAAAAAGGAGGTTCAATATATCTAGGTGATAAACTACTGTCAAGATTCATGGTAAAGGAATTTTGAGCATAGATGGAAATAACAAAACTAAAGATGTTCTCTATGTGGAAGGTCTAAAACACAATCTTCTTAGCATCAGCTAGATGTGTGATAATGGATACAAAGTTGTATTTGATTTTGAAGGTTGAAAGATAAGATTGAATGGTAAAACAATTTCTCATGGGATAAGGATTGATAGTAATCTCTATAGTCTATGTGAAGTGGAAGGCAAAACATGTCTAATCAGTCAAGAAGATGAATGTTGGTTGTGGCATAGAAGACTAGGACATGTAAATTTTGACAACATGGTGAAAATAAGTTCAAAAGACCTAGTTTGAAATGTTCCTAAGATTGCAAAGCTTGATAACATCATTTGTCAAGGCTATCAACAAGGAAAGAAAAAAAAGTTTAAATTTCCCACAAAGGATTACACTACTATGAAATCCTTGGAAATAATCCATACTGATCTATGTAGTCCAATGAGGGAAAGAGAATTTCAAGGAGAAAGATATTTCATGTTGTTGATTGATGACTATACCAGAATGACATATGTCACATTTTTGAGGGAGAAGGATGAGGCATTTAAAGCATTTAAAAGTTATAAGAAGCTGGTAGAAAATGAGACTGGGAGAAGAATCAAATGTCTCAGGTCAAACAAAGGTGGAGAATTATGAATGTCAAGAGAATTCATGGAATATTGTGAAGATCATGGAATCAAGTACCAGTATTCAGCTTCAAGAACACCATAGAAAAATGGTGCGGTAGAGAGAAGAAACTAAATTTTGAATGAGATGGCCAGAGCTATGTTGAATGAGGCAAACTTGGCAGATACATTTTTGAAAGAATTAGTAAAAATTGCTATATACATTTAGAACATAGCAGTTATAAGATCTAACAGTGGTAGAACACCATGTGAATTATGGTTTGGTAGGACTACATTAGTCAAGCATTTCAAGGTATTTGGCCCAGTAAGTGCTATATTAAAAGAGAAGATGAAGACTTCGGAAGTTTTGAGTCAAGATGTGATGAGGGGATATTCTTGGGGTATTCTAGCCAAAGAAAAGCTTATAAGTGTTACAATAAGAGATTGCATAGAATTGTAGAGAGTGTACATGTCAGGGTTGATGCAAGTGCAAATTAGGGTTAGCCTAGTAGAAAAAATCTTGAAAGTGAATTAGATTATGATGACATAGGTACATGAGTTGAAGAAGAAGAACAAGAAGAAGAGAATGAGCAATAGGTTGTGCTCCTGCAAAATATGTGCAAAAAGATCATCTTGTAGATCAGATAATTGGTGACAAGAATGTAGGAGTGCAGACTAGAAGGAGACTTGCAAAGGACAAGGAACAAGTAAACTTTGTTCTCTTGTCTCAGATTGAATCAAATTTTTTTGATGAATCTAGTAAGGATGAGAGTTGGTTAAGAGCAATGGAAGAGGAACTCAATCGGATTGAAAAGAACAAAACTTGGGAATTGGTTCCTAGACCATCAAGCAAGAATATAATAGGCACAAAATGGGTATTCAAAAACAAGCTGAATGAAGATGGACCTGTGGTTAGAAACAAAGCAAGATTAGTGTGCAAAGGATATACATAAGTATAAGGGATTGATTTTGAAGAAAAAATTTCTCCAGTTGCATGATTAGAAACTATTAGAATGTTTCTTTCATTTTCTGTGTATAAAGGTTTTAAAGTATATCAAATGGATGTCAAATCTGCATTTTTAAATGGAAACTTTGTAGAGGAACTATATATTGAGCAGCCAAAAGGTTTTCAGCTATTAGAGAATGATGATTATGTCTGCAAATTGAGGAAAGCATTGTATGGTTTGAAGCAAGCACCAAGGGCTTGGTATTCAAGATTAGATCAATATCTAGAATAACAAGGATTCAAAAAAGGTTATGCTGATAGCAATCTATATCTCAAATATCAAGGTAAGAAAATGATCATTGTTGTAGTTTATGTAGATGATATTATATTTGGTCGTAGCACTGATGTGATATACAAAATATTTTCTACAAAAATGCGAGATGAGTTTGAAATGTCCATGTTGGGAGAACTCCAATTTTTTCTTAATTTGAAAATTATACAAACTGAAAGAGGTATTTTTATATAACAAACTAAGTATGCAAAATAAATGCTTAAAAAGTTTGGCATGGAGGATTGTAAACCAATCAGTACTCCCATGGTTATTGGCTGTAAGTTGAGTAAATCAGATGAGTCACCTAATGAAAATTAGAATTTGTATAAATCATTGATTGGAAGTCTACTATATTTAACTACATTTAGGCTTGATTTAATGCAAGTGGTTTGTATGGCAGCTAGGTTTCAGGTAGAACCTATAGAATCACACGTCAATGCAATCAAGAGAATATTTAGATACATCAAAAGCACTATTGACTATGGTTTATTGTATCCCAAATACTAATATTTCACATTAACAACATATACAAATGTAGATTGGGCAGGTAGTGTGGATGAAAAAAATAGTACCAGTGGAGGAGTGGTTTTCCTGGGGAATAAATTGGTTTCCTGTATGAGCAAAAAGCAAGAGTCTATTACTCTTTCTACTGCAAAAGCAAAATATGTTGCAGTAGCTATATGTTGTACTCAAGTCTTATGGATGAAGCAGACATTAAAGGACATCAATGTAGAGTACAATGAGCCCATTTCAATTCTTTGTGACAATTCAAGTGCCATTATTATCTCAAAGAATCCAATGATGCACTCTAGAAAAAAGCATATATCAACCATCACTTCATCAGAGAAAAGGTTGCAGATAAGGAAGTCAGCATGGAGTATGTTCCCACCAAGGAAAAAGTGGTTGATATATTTACAAAACCTCTTCCTATAGTGCAGTTTGGATACCTAAGGAAGAAGGTGGGAGTAGTTACTCCCACCTCATATCACTAAACTGTAGTGATAGGGCATGCATCTAGGGGGAGCTTCATTGTTCAGTTATTCAACCCTGGTTAAGATTAATGCGATCAAGTCATGTAAATTGCAGAGTTCAAACTTGGAGCCTTTCCTCAAGGGGAGTGTACCCTTTGCAATTGATGTCAAAGGGGGAGAAAGTTGATGCTAAACATAAGAGATGAGATGTATGTCATAGGGGGAGTTGCAGTCTTATAGTGTGTTAATGAAATTGGTGCAGATTTTTAGTGGTGCCTGATCGAACAGTCAAATTTTTTCCATCAATGCAAAAGGGGGAGATTTTTTGGACTATTGTTGTCATTGATGTCAAAAGGGTGAAAAAGTTACAAATTCATGATGGGTTTTTTGAGAGGATTTCAGAAAGGTTTTGTGCAGGCCTAGAAGATGTATAACATGTCTAGAAATGAATTTTGTTCTCTCGAATTGTGATAGTAGGGTTTATAGTTAAACCCTAATGTGTTTGCAATCATGGCATCCTCAAGATGTTCTAATTCATGGTTGACCACCTATCACAAATTACCGGTCACTTAAGTCATAACTTAATCCCTTTATGTCATCCGATGACCGACCCCTACACCTAGCGCTCAAGGTTGTATACCCTCCTCAGGTTGGTGAGACACTAGTGGATCAGGGGGAGTCAAGTTGGTGTCTCTCTGATAGCTCGATATCTATATGTCAGAATGTCATAGATTTTCATAACTTAGTAACCTCTGACAAGAGGTTCAAAAGTTTTAACTTGTAGTGACTTGGTGATCGTGCGATAAGAAGGAAGGAAGCACTCCATATGGGACCCAACCATAATGATGAAGCAAATGCATAGCATGATAAGATTGGGTGAATGGTAGTCCACATCCTTGTTATGGGTTACAAAGCATTAACATGAATGTTGACAGTGTAGATACAAGGATGATAAGTAGAGTGTGGAGCCTAGGTGGAGTATCAAAGCTTTGTGAGTGTGTGTGAACATCATTGGTAGGAAACTTAAGGCTATCCCCCCAATACAGCGATGACCTTCCTATCAAACGAACAAAGTGGCATTTCTAGGACCCTAAAGAAGGTCTCTTCGACAGAATGATGAAGTGCTAAATGGGACCTGAGTGTGACGATGGTTAATAGATGGAAATGAATGAGTGCTCAATATGTCATTCCGTATTTGTGTTTCGAATGACGTGGCTATGACATGGATGGCGTGTAGGTTGTGGGCTTGATTAGATAACATGGAAAGCATATTAGTGTGACCTGCTTGTATCGGTGAGAGTCTAGATGATGTCCCAACAATAGAGCAATATGATAAGATCAACGATGAAAATTTAAATGATCACCTATCATATGGTCATGACTTAAATTTGTAACAACAAATGATGATCATAGGATGATGGTGTGAAGGTGTAGATCGACGACCAAAATTCAAATGTAGAGATATGAATGGCTATGACAAGTGTGAATGAGGGTTTTGACTAGTAACTAACATGGAAATGAGAATTAAATGTTCTATCTATTTCAACAACAATTGTAATGTGATTTGATACATAGGGTGGTGGTTTAGATGATCACAGAGATGAGAATCAAGATAAGGTCATATTGACAAGAGAATACATTAAATGCATAATCAGATTTTAGGATTTGATGGAGAGAACAAATGAAAATTATCTAAAAAATAATTTAATGTTGTATGGCTCGATGCAGTGAATGGTGATGTCTGATGAGATGGAAAATATGTGTGTGGTTCAATGTTTTGACATTTACTAAAGTAGGTTGCAAGTGGAAAAAACCCTAACGGTGATTCCAATATGAATTAACTGAATGAAGGGATTTAGACAAAAGGAATGAGAGTGTCTGAACATAGAGGAAGGTGAACTGTAACAAAAAGAAAATTTTGAAAGTTCATGAAGCTAGTTACAGTCAAGTAAGGAAGAACAAAGAGAGAGAGAGAGAGGTTAGGAACTAAATTAGGAATTGAATTGATGTATTATAGGTTGTGTAGAGCCATTTCACACATAGTCTATTGTAGAACTTTGTGAGAGGTTGTAGCCTCCATTTTTATTGAGTTGTAGCTTAGATTAGGGTATAGTAGCATCCTTGAAGTTGTAGCTTCATAACAAGGAGTTATTTCTTCCTTGGGTTGTAGCCCTAAACATTGAAATTGAACTTTGATGCTTGTGAGGATGGATTAGGATAGTGGATCCTAGCAACATTTCTCACCATGGTTTTTCCTATCTTGGGTTTTCCAAGAATATCTAGTGTTATGTGTTGATCTCTCTTGTGCTCATGGTTATCATATATGTTAGTATTTCAATCTGCACATTTGAGTTTAAGGTTGAATCTACAAAAAAAAAAAATTAAGAACTAAATTTTTTTAACATCTACTAATTCACCCCCATCTCATTAGATCATTGTGTTCTAACAACATGGACATAAGAGCCTACCAAATCTTTTCAAGTCATAAAGGATTCCATCAAAGAAGTGCCTATCCTCAAATCCCTTGATTATTCAAAGTCATTTCAGCTATTTACCTTTTATTTCATTTCATTATGTGGCATGGGTATTGTTGCAGAAGAACGATGAAGGTTTTGAGTACCCTATTTCTTTCTTTAGCAAATCTCTATAGGTTGTTGAACTCAAGTATGATGCCACATAAAATAAAGCATACACCTTGGTAAAGGTTGTAAAGAATTTTAGACCATATTTGATTGGAGCGATGGTTGTAGCATAAGTCTCAAGTGTAGTAGTCAAGGATATTTTTACTCAACAGGAAACCATAGGTCAGAGATGTAGATGGATCAATAGGATCCAAGAGTTCAATATTCACATCCAAATTACAAAGTTGGTGAGAGGTCAAGGTTTGGCTAAGTTGATTTCTGAGACCAATTTAGAAGCTAATTAGATTAATCAAGTTGAACATGAGGATGTTGCACCCATATGCGACATGCATACCTATGGATGGTACCGAAGAATTGTAGAGTAATTGTAGAATATGCAATTCCTTGAAGGCATGACAAATAATGAAATGAGAACTCTCAAGTTGTAGGCTATAAATATATTATCATTGATGGTGAACTTTGGTGGAGAATACCTTTTGATTGAAATGCATAAGGGAGCATGTGGAGGTCACTACATGGCCAAAACAACTACTCACAAAATACTAAGACTAGGCTTCTGGTGGCCAACTATGTTCAAAGATGCTCACAGGCTTGTTAAAAAATGTGATGCTTGCCAAAGATTCATTGGTAAGTTAAAGTTTTTTGGTAACCTTCCTCTCAGACCAATTTTAGTCCAAGTCCCTTTTCAACAATAGGGAATTGATTTTATTGGAGAGATCATGTTAGAAAAGTTAAGTGGGGGTCACTCTTGGATCCTTGTTGCAACATATTACTTCACAAAGTGGGTAGAGGCTATTCCTACTAGAAAGGAAATGAGAAAAGTGGTAATTGATTTCTTAATGAATAATAGTTGATTAGATTTGGAGTCCAGTAATAATATTTTTATGAAGATCGTCAAATGCATGATTGGGAAGAACAAGAAGGCACAACATTCAAAACTACAACTTGCATTGTGGGAAAATAGGACTACAATTAAAAACGTCATTGGGAAGTCACCATTTAACCTAGTATATGGGGTGGAAGCAAAGAAACCTCATAAAAATTTGATAAAGATGTACAAATTTGTTCAAGAATATGATGATGACATCTATGATGAGATGCAACACATGATGGAAGAGTTAATTGAGCTTGACAGAACTAGAAGAGAAGCTCATAAAAGAAATGAGAGGTCACAATTGCAAGTCAAACACTTGTATGATAAAAAGGCCATTGAAAGGAAATTCAAAGTTGGGTGCATGCTTTTAATGTGGAATGCAAGGATGGAAGACAAAGGAAAACATGGGAATTTTGATCCTTTGTGGCTTGGGCCATATTTGATTGTAGATACGCATCGAGAGGACTCATACTTTTTGCAATCCTTGATAGGTGAAGTTCTAGAACTGCCAGTACATGGACAGTTCTTGAAGTCCTCTTTCTTGTGAAATAGGGTATTTTCCATGTTTATTGTATGTCCCTGTAATTAGTTTATATAGGTTTGGTGTGTTTTCTTTATGTTGTGTCTGCTTGCCTTATTCGGGAAAGCTCCTACATTTTTCTTTTTGGTGTCTCTCTGTCTTGGTCTACTTCACCAAATGATTTTGATTATTTCCATACCCACCAGGGGTATGCATACCTGAACATGATCCACTGGTAGAGCTCTTAAATTTTTTAAAATTTGATCTTGTTTTGTGTCTTATAATGGTCTGATGCATCCGTGCCCAAGGCTATGGTTTAGCGTTTTATCTTTGTAACCTTTCTCTCAAATATTTATAGTATTAAACCTTGGGCATTTTAATCATCGATTGACCTATTTAATCGATCGTCGGTTGCTTAAGTTGTAACTTAAGCCATCGAAAACACACCTTTACCAGCCCCTTATCCTAGGTTCATCGACTTCCCAAGGTGATATCATTGTTTTAAATTTTTCCTATGTTGGGCAGAATTATTTTATCTTATAAAGGGTTTTAAATCTGAATATTCACCTTAGGGGTCATAATCCCATTAGCTTAGTCATGGCCCCCTTTTTATTACTAACTTTATTTGCATGTTCATAAATTACGCCTGTTAGATCTAAAGATCAAATGCCATCCATTTCTTGCATACCTCGTAGGATTAAAATAATGGTTTTCAAAAGACCTGCAAGATCTAGAATTGCTTGACATGTGCATTCTCTTAGGTGGGGCCCAATCTAAATTCAAATGCTTGATGCCCAATGGTCAAGAGATCGACTGTTGATATGTGAGGATGAGAAAAAATGTTAACCATTCATCGCTCACCTTGCAAGATTAAAAATAGTGTTTTTTGGAGACTTGCGAGGTCTATGATTGAATGACATGTGTATTGTTTCATCCACTCAAAGGAGGGAGTGGATCCCATGAGAAGGAATAATGTGGCTTTCAGCCAACATATTGTCATTGGCTGAGGAATTGGTGAATGATGGCAATAGAAATTCAAATCATGTTGACTCAATCTGAGTTGTTCAATGTGCCATCTCATAGGAAGATCAATAGCTGCCATTTAAAATCAAATACATGAAAAATTAGAGTCATTTTTCTTTGCACAAGTGAGTAGTAATGGCAAACAGGACATTCATAGTTATCAAAATTTGGTCACAAAGGAACATGAAAATTGATTTAGTTAGAGAATTGAAGATTGTAAGTGAACGCAATGCGTCTAGGATATTGATCAAAATCTTTCAAATTGTAACGCGAACAAATTAGGGTTTCCTACAAACACAAAAACTCGTAAGTCTAATTAAATCTATATCCTATGTTTTATTTGAACAGTTCTAAATTATGGCAAGTTATGACTGCTTTTTCTTCCAATTGGATTCGTCTGCATTCTTTAATTTCTTTATTGTGTTTAAAATTGAACATAAATTATAGTTTTTTGCTGAACTTGTGCAAATTTGCATCTTCTAATTGTTCCCTAGGATTTTAATTAAAAGAACTAGGTTTTGAGCCCCACTATATTGAAACCCTAGTTTATTCTAAACTCACCTAGTTATCCATGGCTCCCAAGACACAAAAGTCTTGTTTTGAGGCCCCAACTTGGCCACTTTCTCACGACATTATCGATCAACTCAAACCCTTGACCAACAAGTGGGTTGAAGGTGTAGTAATATACTATGGCTCTAGGATTGATTAAGGGTTATTGGATAGAAAACATTGTAACAGGGATGCTAAATTGTTGTTTACTAGATGGAAAATGTTCAAGAACTAGTTTGGAAATAGTCCAACTTTGTAGTCCCCACCTACAACACTTGGAGATTAAACATGGGAAAACTAGTGGTCCCAAATGTATATATGGATGTAGACCTACTGAGGGATATTGCAGCAAGATATGATCCCATTTATAGAGTAGTTAGTCTTGAGAATGTGTGTCTCAAACTCACTAGTGAAACCCTAGTTTTGTTACTTAGACCTCTAAAAGTAATGGATTATGTTTGTACCATTGTACCACTAGATGTTTGTCAGAGAGGAACGGTAGCGCGATTACCGCCATACCGTGGGAGGCTTTTAGTTGAGGTACGGTAGTGCAATTTATACCACCATACCATAGGGTTCCTTTGGCTATTTAGCGGTAGCGCAGTTACCACCATACCACGGGGGTCTCTTAGTTGTTTAGCGATAGCACTGGGTACCACCATACCTTAGGGGTCCTTTAGTTGTATAGCAGTAGTGTGGTTTTACCACCACCTCGCGACTATGTTGGAAACCCCCTGTAGTGGTGTGGTGTTGTTACCGCCACACCGCAATAGGACTTGGAAGTGGTTGTGATAGTGTGGTGCCATTACCGCTGACCTACGAGGGTCTTTTGATGGTCCTATGGTAGAGCGGTGGTCTGGTAAAATGGTAAACCCAGGTCCTACAGAGGCTTGTAATATGGCTTGCGGTATGACAATTAAGCTTGGCAGCAATGGGAAGAGATGAAGTAATGTGATAGTCAAATGGAAATGAATGAGTGACGTGCTAACACGTGGCATGGATTCATTCATTGATTTCACATTGTTGTTGTGAATCAACGATTCATTGGACCAACATTTGGAAATTGAGGTTAATAGCTATATTTTGTTGATAATGATGTAACTTCCTATTAGCCCATTGGTTGGAATATCGATACTCTAACATAGATTTTTTCAGCCGACCTGAAGGAATGTAGAACAGTTGTATTTAATATAATGACGATTCTAGAAACATTGAGAACATGAGTAGAGCAAAGAATGTGAAGGTTGGGCTAGCCTTGGGTAGGTCGTGAGGTTGGCTGGTGAGGCCAAGAGGCTGAAGAGATGAGATGGATCTGCACTACATGATGTGTGAGAGTATTGTAATAGTGCGAGGATCCTGAACTATTATGTTGTTAGATATTTTTCCAAGATGAACAAGATGTAACTCTTTAAAGGCTTAGAGACTTATATTATATTTGTAACTAGTTTTTTGTTGCTAAATAATACAATGGCAATCTGGGCTTTTGGAGTGTGGCAGTTTTTAGCCGAAAGGGTTTTCCCCACGTAAATCTATGTATTCTTATCTTTTGTCCCATCTTTCATGTTTATTGGTTTTGTTTGTTGAATTGGTTTATGCAAGTTGTTGAAACTAAATTTACATGTGCTTCTCTCAAAAGGATTAATGTGGGAAATGAACTATGTCTGTTTCCGCTTTGTGGCACAGTTGTTTGTGTCTTTGAGGAAATTTAATGAATTTAAATCATTGAAGGCACTACTATTCTTAGATGTTTCATTTTAAGATGACCCTCTTTTTCAACAATTAGGGCATATGATGGCACTGAGATGGTCAAGATCACTAGGGAAGAGATTATAGAAATATTTAAATTGCATTACTGGAATCAAGATATGATCCCTATTCACTTTGATGCCTTTAGGAAGGAATATGAGAATACCAAGGTCTTGTTCAGAACCACAATGTTGCCAATGCACACTGCCACAACAAGATATGGAAAGAATATAAAATAGATAAATATTGGAAAAGATGAGAAGGAACCTTGTCCTATGAGGTACTTTTCCCCCTATTTTAGGAAGACTATATGTTTCGTCTGTTAGATTATTGGCTTCAATGTACCAAAAACTATGCCAAGGGAATACATGTACATAGCAACAAACATTCAACATGAAAATTTTAATGTAGTTTATGATTATGCTACCTATTTGGCAGAGTTTATG
This sequence comes from Sequoia sempervirens, assembly GCA_007258455.2. Classification (NCBI taxonomy): domain Eukaryota; kingdom Viridiplantae; phylum Streptophyta; class Pinopsida; order Cupressales; family Cupressaceae; genus Sequoia; species Sequoia sempervirens. The sequence continues at coordinate 224,413,666 of VDFB02000017.1, forward strand.
TAAAAGGGCCTGATTGTTCTCAAGGTGGGGAAGAATTGGGTAAAATTCTATTAGTTTTCCCTTTTGATGCACATGTTTTTATATAAGGGAGATAAGCACTTTGGTAAAGACATGTCATTAAGAAAGACATAGGGTGATCTTGAGCTGCTCATCCAGTGTTGGACCTAAATTCTGAATAAGGATGACAAAAAGTTTGATTATGTGATCTTCCACAATGTTTTTTCCTCCAAATTGAAGAGACTCCTGATTCTTGATCCACCAAGGATCCCAAAAAAATTTCATGATTTATTAAGGCCCATGGAGAGGAGGCGAGAATTAAAGATAACTCATAATTCAAGAGATATCATCCCATATTCAAACACAACTGTATTTAGGGTATACGAGAAAAACATCTATCCTTTGTGCTACCAAGAGATCTATCGTTGAGGATAAGATTATAGAGATAATGAGACAACTAGGAGGTGCACAAATGGCACATCTTCCAGAACATAAACAGAAGGCTTCATTCTTCCCTAAATGGACATCATTTTTTAGATTTTGTGATGTTTAAGGGAGGATTGAAGGCCTTTGATAAGATCTTGGGACCCTACAAATTGAGAACAATACACCCTAGAAACCATGATCCTAAGGGTTTCACTTCTACAGTAAAGGTGAGAACTAATCTGGGTGTATTTATTCATGACTTCTATTACCCTGAGGATGTCATTAGAAACATTTTTTATTTACAACTACAAGAAGAAAGGAAATCCATGTATCTTGCTTTCAACAAGATGGTGTAAAATGTTAGGAAACCAGATCTTGACTCTAATCATTTGCACAACATTCAAGGGGAATGGAATAGGGTAATGTATATTTTGGAAAACTTTGAAAATGTTGTTGGTGTGCTAAGAGAGGAAAGGGGTATGTTCAATATCATCATGGAAAAAATAGGCTCTTAAGTGGTGAAAAATTCAAAAAAATCAGAGTTAGGCAACTTCACGTAAAAATTTGAATAAGTTATCTATATTATTTCAAAAATATGTAAGAATAGAATATGTAGAAAATTGAATGTAGTTTCTAGAATACTAGGTTTATTTTAAAAAAATATATATCTATTTGGTGAAAATTTGAAATTTTAATGTAGTGGTACTTAAATTTCAGTGAAAAATAAGAAGTAGGTGTCTATCTAACCACCGTAACCACAAAAAAATGTTAATATTTTTATAAGATTTTAGATATAAGTAGATGACTCATGTCCTGATGTGATGCATATTTTTTTGTAATTTTTTCCAAGTAAATAATTAATAATGTATTTTTAATTACAACTTTAAAAAAATATAAAAACTCGTATGTCTGACCACCTTAACTTGGTCAAAACTTCATGAAATTCAATTTTTTTTTTAATCCTATATTATGCAAATTATAGAATGTGACACATGTTTCAGATTCAAAAAATGTGATATAGTTTGAAAGCTATAGATGTTTTTCAATCAGCCTATCAATTAGGACTTTAGTTGTAATTCAAATAGAAAATGAATAATAATAATTTATTAAATTCAAACTAAAACATCATTTATATTGGTGGAAAGCTGAGAATATCCTTTAAAAATAATTTTTGTTTCATCAATTTTTAGTAAAAAAAAGTCATCAGCCACATACCCTACACATACCCATCATATCGCCACTTTTTGGCCCATCATGATCATGTACATACCCAAAGAACTATTACATATAAAGGGAAATCAATTGTGGTTGAAGAGGATCCCATAATAGTGTTTGAGGAAAGGACTTCTTACTAGCCACCCAAAAAGATCCAAGTATATTCTAGGAGCAAAGAGAAAGTAAAGAAACAACAAACTTTTCCAACCCCTACCACATCAGAGGGGTCAAGTGAAATTTCTCCTAAGATATCATTTCCTAGATAGCCTTTAGCTATTATAGTCAATGTTGATTCTCCTCCAAGAGGTTCTCCTCCATTAGAGTAGCCACCAATTAAAAGACAAAGAGTTGAGGTGAGTAGGGTATTTGACTACCCTGATAATAATGAAGATTCCATTTTGATAACACCTAAAGATATGTAGCAGGGGATGCCCTCTCCCCCAAGGGAAGTTGCATCATACTCTAGAGGAAGCATCCTAAGGTTAGGAAAGGCAGAACTAAGTGGCTTGAGTAATATTGATGACATGAGATAGGAAGCTTGCAAGGAATTCATGGAGGATAACTTGTTTATTGAAATAATAGAATTCAAAGATTTTAAATGGAGAGAAAAAGCTTCAAAGTATGTAGAGATGGTTGCAAATGAGAGAATCTTACATCCTAAATTACCTTAAAGTATTATCTAGGCTAATGTGAGGAAGGAAATGAGGAAACAATTTCAAAGTATCACAGCTAAGGAAGGAAGGGAACTTGTGCAAAAAGTGGTGTTTTAGTATTGCCTGAATGGGATATAGTTGATGTAGTAGTACTTGACACTATAAGGAGAGCCAAAAAGCCTTTATTCCAAAATGGGGAAGAAGCTAGATTGGTACTTCAATGATCAAATTTTAGTGAAGAGTGGGATGCTCAGGAAATATGGTCATTATCTCTTGGTTCTAGGAAGCCAAAAGTTGTAGAACCAGTTGATTTTAGTGGACAACTGATTATTAAAAAGAGTTGTTGATACTCTAGAATTGGAAGTAGCTGATATAACCATAAATGTTGCTAAGTTCATAAAAGAAACAATTGAGATCCTTTCTAAAGAAAGGGACATGCATATAAGCAAGTATAATGAGCTTATTGATGAATATAATAAGAGTCAGCAAAAGGTTGTTGAACTTGAAATAGAACTAGCATTATGGAAACAACAAAGGGAAACATTAAGGTCTCAAGGACCAAATAGATTGAGCCATCCTACTCCCACTTCTCCTATGACTAATCCTTAGTCACCTCCTCCTCCACCTGAGAAATCATTGTCAATTGTGCCTTACAATATGGGTCAAGATCCGCTTGCAATAGTGGAGCCAAACACATCAAGTGCAACTCCATCCAATGAGCCTACGAGGGAGAAACTACTTCAACAAATTGAGGTATACAAGAAATTGCTTGAACAAGTGTAGAATACAATGTATAAGAAAAATTCCAATATTGTTCATACTATTTTGAAACATCTGAATAAAAAGATTCAAGGTAAATTGAATAGTGTTCATGCAAACTATTCTTTGATATTGTGAGTGATAAGGTTATCTCAACAGGATAAGGAATTAGCTACTCAAATCCTAGATAAATGGATTCCTAGGGCTGAAAATTTTGAGATTCATGGAAATTGGTGCTAGGTAATAGGAAGATAGATATCCAAAGGTGGTCCTAACTTATAAATTTGTCAGTGAGGTTAAGGAAAAAAAGTTTCAAGGGTATGCTACCCCATTGGAACAAATAATAAGACAATTGAAGGCCAAGTTTGATGAAGCATATTTGACGTTGCTGCCTGATATTCAACATACCTAATATTAGGAGGTAAAACCTCTGCAAATGTGAAAGGACTAGGTGGACACTACAATTGTCTCTCAATTAGCTCTTATTTGTGAGAAGGTTGACATTGATATACTGAAAGATGCTTTGGAAAAATTGTCTTTCATCATCAGCTTTCTAGAGGATTTTGATAAGGAATCCAATTCAGTAATGAAAAAATATTCTCCATATAGGATGAAGATGGATGAAATCATTGATTTCAATTGGCCATCTGATTTTGAATATGAGCAGTGGAAGATAATATTTATTGAGGAATTGGATTTTTGAATATAGGGATATAGAATACATATACTTGGTCAAGTATAGTATAGGTCTAGCCTCATAAATCGCAATGCATAAATATATGTTTCTCCTAATTCAAAATATAACAAATGGGTGTTGATTAGTGATGACTTGGATTGATGTTTATGCTGATTTGGACATTGTTTCACCTTTTCCACCTTTACACAATTTTGTCATTTTTCTTGATGGGATGAATATGCTACAATGGTTAGAAGATTATTCCTTTCCAACAAATTCCTTTTGGAAGGTGGTTCTATTTTCTTCTGTGAATAAATAATCTTTGTCTCATGTGTGTTCGCTCCAATTGAAAATGCAAATATAACTGAATAGGGAATATGTGTTGTCACAGTCTAATTAGAATGGGACATGTGTAATTTTGCCTCGAGGCTTGTTTTTCTCCCTTGTTCTCATAAAAGGGAATTCAAGGCCATTAGTACAAATATCTTGTTGAATTCTGGATCTAAATTATGCAAATGGTTAACACAAAGAGAACATACTTGAAGTCGATATCATAAGTTTTGAGTCTAGCAAGTGAATTTTGTTAATTGTATGGTTTTTGAACACATCTGAGCAATAATACAAATCTATAGAGTTTACCATCTCTCTAGCTATACATTGTATCTAAATTATTAATGAAAATGCTATCAAGGATCATTTCATTAATCTTCACTATTATTGTGCTTTGATGCACGTGTTTTATTTTAGGCTCTGATTCAATGGATTAGTTAAAATGCTTTGAGTAAATCATGAATTTGTATACTTGCGTAGTGGATCTGATAAGTAGTGGTAAAGTCTGAGTATTAATTTGTCAATTGCAAAGAAATCTCACATAGATCATGGATGTTTAGGATTTAATTTACCTTACTGTTGAATCTGCTTTGCCTTGACTCCTAGCCCAAAGATATGGCACTGATCTTAAGTATTGTATACATTTCCCATAGTTCCAATCATCCAATTTTAGAACATTCATAAATAATATTTAAATCGATCTACCTTTTGTTGTGGTTGGTGTTGTATGAATTGTCTACTTTAGAAGTGTGATATTTCAAAGAAATCGACAGTCTCTTTAAAGATTTCATTAATTTAGCACTGGAATGAGAATGCATCTGTTAATTATAAAATGTGTAGTGTAAGTGTGTAGCAAGGTGATAGGAAACACATTGTGGGAACACCCTCCCAGGTCTTACAGAGCCCGAAGTGTAAGAGAAGAAGCATTCTAGCTTCTACTCGTTTGTTGGCCAATTTTCTCTTAGATATTCAAGAATTGAGTTTGGAAAGCTCATAGGTACTTGGTGGGATTTGATTGGCTCTTTAAAAAACCACCAACAAGGAGAATACTTTTATAAAAAATTCTAGAATAGAATAGAGGTTTGTTTTAGGTTCTAGGAGTTTTCTAAATTTTTTAAATGGCGAATGTAATTGCAACACTATCATCTTTGATAAATAAATGGGAAGGTATTCTAGGCTAGTTTTCTCCATTGTAGGTTGCATAATTTTTCAATATATGAAATCAAGGGTTACTGTTGTTCATCTTCTTGTCTTTCACTAAATGTTTGTTCACTGTTATTTGTTATTCAAAGAGTAAGTTAAATTATATTAATAGGAATCAAGATTTGTGTAACTATATACTTGGATTAATAAAGTATGACTGATTTAGTTTCTAGTATCAATGTTATAAAGCATCATCTGATAGACACAATTATGACAAAGATAATGCAATGATGTATTTTCAATTTCATGGTTTAAATGACTCCACCCTAGGATTAGGAACTAGTTTATTTATGTTGCAATTTCTTGGGCCTATGTGTAGCAATCACATTTTAAAATCAATTTTACTTGTAAATCTCTGTATGTTTTTATGTGTTGAACTCAATATATTACACCTCTCATGTTTAATGTGTACACTACCATGAAGGCCAACCACACCTTTACGGTATTTTGTCTGTTAAGCATATAAAGGAGAATTATTTGTTTACTTTGTGTTTCATACTTGTTCACACAAGTATCTAAAATAATACCATTGGGATCACTGTCTTGGGTTTCACAGAGCCTGAAGTGTAGGGGAGAAAGTGTTTTAATTCAATCTCCTGTTTGTTGGCCAAATCTCTCCTTGAATATGACCATAAGGCATGGAAGCCCTTTAGGATTCAAGTGGATTGTAGATTTGGGGAACCAAGATGACTATTTAATGAATGTGTCCATGATTTAACATGCTTTATGTGATCTAATGAACAGTTACTCCAGTTTCTCTTAGATGCGACATTGTGATTATGTTATGATAAATTAAATACACTTATGATATAATAAAGAAAAATAGATGCATATAAGGAGCTAATATAACATAAAACACATGATTATCTTGAATATCATGAAACCTAAAGTAACCATCTAAAAATTAATTTAAATAATTATTGGTTATCAACAGGATCTGCACCCGCATGCAAGGCTGAGAAGTTCTACAAACCTGTGTAACATGGGATCAAACTTAGGTTGTGGGTGACCTGTAATGAGATTGAACCTCTAGATTCTAGGCTGGCTTCCTATATGATCTTCTTATTATGGACTAAAAAAATTCTTTGAAAAGGGAAAGGATTAAATATGATGCAAAACTGGAAAACTAAATTGTGGTGATTCACCGAAAAGGAAACTAATATGCAAACCTAATCACAACTAAAATTCTCAAAATATGTTAACATAACCTAATCTGAGAACTTAAATCACATAAATAATTAGTTAAGAGGCTTAATTTAATCTTCCCCTCACAAAGGAAAATAAGGTTTTCACAATTTAAGAGGAAAAGTGAAATTCACAAGCACAATTAACAACCTGTAACAAACTGCTTTTATGCACATGTATTAATAAGTGAGACAAAAATTTAAAGGTGTTTAAACAAAACACATTAAACTTGAATGAAATCATTGTAAAACACAAGGAATTAGAAACTAAGAAGGGAAACACTTGCTTTAATGAAACATTCAAAGGAAACTCTACAATAAAATAATGTCTGATAACCTATAGAACCTACTTGGTATATTAATCTATAAAAAGTGGGTTACATGATTTCTGAGTCAAAAGAGCACAACATGGAATCCATTCCCAATGGATAAGTTACATAACTAGTCTATGGTGTTTAGCAGGAAAAAACTCCGCAAAGGTCACCAAATTGTTACCTATTTTTAGCTACTACTCAAAATAAGTAGAGCTGAATTGCATTCCTCATTGAAAGGTACAAAATTTCTGCTAAAGTATTCATTATATTCCAGAATCTAATTACTTGTGAATTTCCAATGTGATTATGCAAATGTTTGTAATAGAAGAACTCATAAATTTGCATAAGAAATGTTTCTTTATTCATATTGTAAAAACCAAAGTCCCACACAAGCAATGGGGGTAGCTTAATTTGATTTCCATAATCAAATAATTGATACAAGAAGGAACACTACACAACTAAAGATAATATAAACATGAAAAATAAGTGATTCATCATTGCTTGTAATGATGAATCATTGTATGCTTAATGTCTTCAAGTTGTAGTGTCTCCGGTGTCTCCAGGTTGTTTAGCTCCAAGCTCCATGGGTTTCTTGCAAGAGTGTTGAAAGGTGGTGTTAGAGCAATGATAAATCACATCCTGCCTCATGCCTACATTACCAACATAAATGTAATACACATCCAATCAAGCATTCACTACATGTTTAAGTCATCAAAAAGGTAGATATTCAGGGAGCACAAAGTTCAATGCAAGTTTTCAACTTCCATTATTTTGCTAATTTGCTTGTTTAGTATGTAGGTGCATGTATAATCAGATCATTTCAACCAACATGTATTGTTATGAGTGGTGAGAGATGTGGCTCCCACAAGGGTTGAGCCCAACTCATAACAATAACATAAGCAACATTTCAATGTATCATCAATACATGAGAGTCATCAAATATTTATAACAGTCATCAAGTAGGACTATTGTAATAGATAAGTTTATAAAGCGGTCTTTAGTTCATTATGATGGAAACAAAATTGAGCAAATCATTGTTTTTATCATCATTCAAAAGGAAAAATCAAAAGACATGTCTGAAGGAGCATAATCAATTGCACACAATGGCTTAGTTTCAGCTCTATTTTTATCAAACATTTGCATTTACACAAAAGCATGAAGCACCCTTTATATTAAAGGGAAAATAAACCATTCAATTTTAAAATTCTTTTAGAAATTCAAAGCATATATATAGTCTACAAGAGATTTGTGAGGAACAGTGACATCAAGAAGTTAGTCTACATGACTATAAGTAAGACATTATCACATTATGGCATCAAGAAAGCATCATCAAGAGATCTTCAGGTATATGCATGATCAAATGGAATTTTGAAAGGCATAAATAGTGTTCACAAAAAAAATATCAAACATCAAGCTATTTCATGGAGCTTTGGAACTAATTATACGAAGGACAATGAGTATTCACCATAGTAGTTGAAGGTAAACATGTCTACGTTCAATATGGTTTTCACCATGTTAAAACATAACATTGGCGAGAAAATTAAATTGGTTTTTGAAACCCAAGTAGGGGAGAGGGCCCAATAGTCGTGTGGGGTCCAATAGTCGCACACCCAATCATAAATATAATACCCAATAGTCATTTATATAATGTCCAATAGTTGTGATTTGACTACCCATAATTAAAGAAAATGTATGCTTTTGATCTAAAAAGCAACCAATCATGTGATACCACATCAGCACTCAACTACTCATGATGTAATGCACGATAATTGGTCTCACTATTTTTTGGGGCCTTTTTGGACACCTTAACAAAAAATGCATGATGATGTGGCCCTAAAACCTTAGTTATAAGCAGATAACTTGCCAAGTAAGCTGCTATAAAAAATTGGGAGTGATTTGAAATTTTGACGTAGGATAATTAGAAGTGTGAAGTTAGGGTGCACGACTACTGGGCCCTCTCCCCTATTCATAGTAAAAGAAACCCTCGAAAGAATAAATACCCAGATCGACCATTGAAAGGTCATGGCTGTAAGATATGGAGGGAATGAGAGAGTATGAATAGACCAAGGTGTTTTTCTTTCTACAACAAATTAAGCTATAATGAAATTATTACACCATGTCAATTCCATGATAAATGGAAGGATTCAAACTCTCAACAATAAAAGAACACATCAGGATATGTTGAAGCTACGACCATATGTAGAAAAAACAAATATACCATGAATGAAGGCATAGAAAATCTACATAAAAAAATTTCATCATGTTTATTTAAACATTAGCTAGCATAAAATATTTATTTCTTGTGCGAACAGAGAGGAACACAAAAGGATTCATCAGAAAATAATGGAGGGCATAACTATAAAGCGTGAAAATGGCTTTAAAAAATAGAGGAAATGCCAGATGCATGACAAAGAAGCACTTACCTTGCATTTTTCCACATAAATCTTCAGATAATCAACGGGAAATATAGAGAAATGGAAGGTTTCAACATAAAACCCTACCAAGGCATGGCGGTTCAGTAGTTTGCTCATTTTCTCCAAAAATCAAATGCTAAAATGAAGTATTTTTAGGGTGGTTCAATGCTTTTTACCAAAAATCCCTAAGCTAATGAGTTTAATTTTTTACTTTTTTTTCCAAATAAATCATTTCACTTTAATCATTTCCATGGTCTTAGACTTAAATCAACCAAATAATGAATGAGGGGCCCATGAGATTTTAAGTTTGACTTTCAAAGTTGTCTTGTGATTTTGAAAGGGTGAGTTCATCTTCACTTATGATTATTGCATGGAGTTGAAGAAGAGTAATATCAATTAAATATTAAAAGTAATGTTATTATTACTTTAATATTTAAACATGTAAAAAAAGGTGAAGTTAACATATATTAAATATTAAAATAATGATTTAATGATTATCTTTAATATTTAATTAAGAGATTTCCTTTTTAAATCCATGCAAGAAATACAAGTGAAAGTGAACTGAAGGTTCAGTCATGCAAATTATGGAGATTCTTGATAGATTACCTCAATTTCATGCTAGTTCATGAGATATTTTTATTATGCATGACATAAGGGGGAGTTTGAGATACTAAGAGTTCAATTGACTCTAGTTGCGGGCCTATTTTTCGAGGCTTATTGCTTTTGCTTGTGACAGGAATTTGTGGAAGATATTTTCACTTTTAGTTCACATGGGGTTTCACCTCTTGGATGTTTTATGCATGCCTTTTTTGTATATATTGAGAAAAAGTTTATCTTTTTCCTTGGTTCTTGTTTTCTGACTTTTCCTTCAGCAAAGAGACTTCATGTAACTCAGTTTTTATAGATTAATATATTCAATAGGTTCTACAAGTTATCAAACATTGTTTTATTGCAAAGTTTCCTTCAAATGTTTCATCAAATCAAGTGTTTCCCTTCTTAATTTCTGATGCCTTGTGTTTTAAAAAGATTTGATGCAAGTTTAATGTATTCTTTTTAGAAACCTTTAAATTTTTGTCTCACTTATTAATACATGTGCATAAAAGGAATTGTGTTATAGGTTGTTAATTGTTCTTGTGAAATTCACTTTTCCTCTTTAATTGTGAAAACCCTATTTTCCTTTATGATGGAATGATTATACAAAGCCTCTCAGCGAATTATTTATGTAATTTAAGTGCTCATATTAGGTTGTGTTAATAGATTTTGAGAATTTTACTTGTGATTAGGTCTGCACATTAGTTTCCTTTTCGGTGAATCACCACAGTTTAGTTTTCTATTTTTGCATCAGATTTAATCCTTTCCCTTTTCCAAGCAATTTTTTAGTCCATAATAAGAAGATCATATAGGAATCTAGCCTAGAATTTGGAGGTTCAATCTCATTACAGGTCACCCACAACCTGAGTTTGATCCCATGTTACATAGGATTGTAGAGCTTCTCAGCCTTGCATGTGGGTGCAGATCCTGTTGATAACAATTTTTGGCACACTCGGTGGGACTCTAAAGCATTCTTCAGAGAAAGAATTCAAGAGTTCAAGCTACTGTTCTAGTATATACAACAGTGTTTTCTACCTTTCATAGGTTACAATTTATAACTGGCGACTTCAAGCACAATCCACTACTTTCAACAGATGAAGTGCTGGTATATTCATATTTGCAAAAGAATTCTGATTCACTTTGATTTAAAGAAGATTTCCAAGTTTCAAATGCTTTAACATGAATTTTTTTTATGAAGATAGCATTTTTTCACCTCTGTTTCACGAAAATCCTTCCTACCCACATCCTTATCATCCATATCAGGCCATTCATTCTACTGGTTTTATCCCAAATAGCCATGCAACAACAACATATCATCATGCCCAACATGCTTACCTTCCACCCACCCTTGGTCAACCTTCATATCAACATTTATATCCAAAATAAGCTCCAAGAGGTTGATGATATGAATAATAGCACAAATGACACCAATGACATATTATTAGACATCACAAAGAAAATGGAAGAGTTCAGGAAGCAACAAGAACTTGATTCACAACAACAAGAGTTAGACTATCAGGCCTACCTTCATGAGCAGGAGTTGGAGACTCAGAGGATATAGTTTAAAGAAAAGCATGAGAGGGAGTTAGTTTCAAATGAGGAGTAGATAAGGCTTATGCTCGCTCAAACACATATGCATCAAGTTCAAGTAGCTCCTATCATTCTAGATCAACCTATTCAAGAGGAGGTTCGTAATTACAAATTCCCAAGTTTTAAGCAAAATGAATCTCTTAACTCTGCAAATCAACCTTCTCAGCTTAAGATTCCAATTTTCACAAGCTTCATTTTAAATCCTTTGCAAGTTGAGGGAAGTAATCAGATACAACCCCAATGCCTTGAACAACTTTTTCCCTTGCAAGAAATCCAAGAAGCACCCCATGTTTCCCTGCCTAATGAATCCAAAGAGCAGCCCATTGATCATGATATCCCATTGATCATGGAGAAGCTTAGAAATGTAAATCCATTGTGTTTAGCTTTGGAATGTTACCAATTAGAGCAAAAAAAGAACATTAAAGAGGAGCAAGAACTTGTTGTTGCTTGTACTATGCCCTCAGGTCTCAAAATAACAATAGTACCTGTGAAGAGGATGTTGGATAAAACTTGCTACTAAACCCTTTACATTTTGATTCATTTGAAAAAAAAATTGACGTTGTTTATAAAATGAATGAAAGCATAGTACAATAATTACCAATTAAAGATCTTCACTTGTAGATAGAGGATTCCCAAGTCTCACTAGAGAATGAGGATGAACAATTGGTTTATTTGTTTTACCAACTACTTAGTTTTGTTGACCAAGCTGAAGAGAGCATGTAGGTACTTTACCAGATTTGGAACACCAAAAAGATATTGTAGAACATGATGTGCTACTAGTTCAAGATGAATTTGAAGCCTCAATCCATATGAGACAATAAGAGGTTAGTCCTATTTTGGAGGATAATGAAAATAAATTGCATGAAGTTTACCAAATTGAACAAGCAAACAGATCAGAGCTTGTGTTTCAAAAGGATGATCTTAAATCTAAGGTAAGCCCTCTCATGCCACAAAATAATTAAGATTATGAAGAAGCCCTATTTTGGAATGACATTGAATTATTTTTTTCAAGATTAGATGGAAAATGAGAGAAAATTGAACATGTTTATGTAGAGAAAATTGAAAGTGAATCTTAGAATTTTTCTGATTTGTTTGACTAAATTCCTCAATTTGTTGATGAAAATGAGGATATCACATGCATGATAGCATCTATGCTTGGTATGGAACAACTAAATGATAAAACTCATCTAGATTTAATGCACAGTTCTGAGTTAGATGAGAATATGTTTTCAAGCATCATAGATATTTTTTGCTCTAACATAGATAATAATCTAGTACTATATGAGATAGCAGCATGTGAACCAACTCTTTCAGATCAGATTGAAATTGAGACAACAAGAAAGAAAGAAGAAAATATTACACTACAAATGGAGCAGTCTAATCAGCAAGATAAAGATACAACAGTATATAAACATG
>VDFB02000017.1:224426533-224585191 GCA_007258455.2 Sequoia sempervirens
CTAAAAGAAAATCTTGCAGATGCTGACAAATTCATTCAATCTTTGAAGGATAAGATAAATGGGTCAAGAGAAAAGAGAAAAGAGTTGTGTGACTAGTTGAAGCAAAAAGAAAGAAAAGGTCTAGATGGTGTCAATCTAAATCAAACCCTAAAATAAATAATAGAAGAATATGAAAAGCTAGCCAAAGACACTGCAACTCTAAAAATTGAGATGGAATCCATGACAATGAACTTTATCAAATAGATCAAACAAAGAAAGAAGAATGAGGAGAATCTTTCCTAGTCTCTGAAAGAAAAAACTGAAGAATGTAGCTGAATTAACAGTAGAACCATTTAGTTGGAGGTAAAACTGCAACATGCTAGAAACTATGAACATGAGATTGGAAGATAAATAGTTACTCTTGGAAACAAGCTTGCTACTACAAATTCATTCAAGGATAAATTCAAGATAAGCTTTGATAAGATTGATGAGATAACCAAAAGTGAGAAGAATACAAATTATGACAAGGTAGGTCTTGGCTATGAGAAAGGTGAAAGCTCTAGATCTGAACAAAAGAACTCTAAAAAGCAAAACGAAGGAAGAAGACATCCGAAAAGGCAACCCAATGATAAAAAAATTAATGGATATTTTTTTGCTTGTAATAAATTTTGGCATATGGATTCTTAGTGTAGAAGAAGGATAAACCCTAGTACTCCATCATTTTTTGGTCAATGTTTTAAATATAAGAAGTAGGTTCATGGGGCATTAGAATGCAGAAGCATGCATGCAATACAAGTAACATTAAATTCTATACCTGTGGAAGATTTGGACATGTTGCTAATAAATGTAGGTCTAGAGGAAATAAGAGGAATGGCTGGTATAGAAATAAAGGTCTGGTATGTTTTCATTGTAAGAATCTTGGACACCTTGCAAAATTTAGTTGGAACAAAAACATGAATAAAAGAGGTTTGGTTTATCAAGGAAGAAATTCATAGAAAGACAATAAAGGAAAAGAAGAAGCATATACATGGAAGAGATAAGAGATCAGATGAAGAAAACATGGGTGAAGAAAAGTGAATCTGATGAAGGAAACAAGGTTGTATTGGAAGTTTCCTCTGGTAGCTCTTCCGACAATTAATATTAGGCTAGTGGCCTAGGGGGAGTTTTTCATGTAAATATCTTGTTCCCCTATGTTAAATTGGCACTGAATTGTTTGATGTCATTAGTCATCATGTTATTCATTAATGGAAGTTCATCAATCACATGTTGAATCAGGTGAAATGGTATTGGTCCGAAGTCAAATTTTTTGCTTGTTGTCTAAGTTTGTAGAGTGACCAGAATTTCTAGGGCAACACATTTAATGCGACAGAAAGTAAAATAAGTGAAGTTAGGAAAGGGGCATTTGGAACTCTAATTCATCTTTGTACATTGAAGGAAAATAGTTTGAGAGCATTTTCTACAAATTTCAAAGGTGCAAAAGGTGATCCTTGCAGTGAATTTCCAGGTATTTCTGTTGATCATTAATTGGGTATTTGCAAGATCATGACGGCCCAAAAAGTGGCAATATGATGAGTATGTGGCTAACAAATTTTTTCTACCCAAAATTGATGAAATGAAAAGAGTTTTCAAAGGAGATTCTCATCTTTCCACCAATATAAATTATGCTTTACTTTGAATTTAATAAGTAATTATTATTCATTTTCTATTCAAATTATGACTAATGTCCTGATTGATAGACTAGTTGAAAAACATCTATAGCTTTCAAATGGTATCACATTTTTTGAATCCAAAACATGTGTCACATTCTATGCTTCACATAGTATAGGATTAAAAAATAATAATAATAATTTCATGAATTTTTGACCATGTTAAGGTGGTCAGACATAATTTTTTTTTATATTTTTTTAAAACTTGTAATAAAAAATTCATAATTAATTATTTACTTGGAAAAAATTAGAAAAAAGTGTGCATCACATAGGGACATGAGTCCTCAACTTATATCTCAAATATTGTAAAAAAAATATTATCATTTTATTGTGGTTAGGGTGGTTAGACAGACACTTCTTATTTTTCCCCTAAAATTTAAGTACTACTACATTGAAATTTCAAATTTTCACCAAAGAGTTTTTTTCCTTTTTTAAACAAACCTAGTAGTTTAGAAACTACATTCAATTTGCTATAGATTCTATTCTTACATATTTTTAAAATTATATAGATAACTTATTCATTTTTTTATGTCAAGTTGCCTAACTCTGATTTTTCTAATTTTTTTGCCACTTAAGGACCTACTTTTTCCATAATGATCATACACATATCCAATTTCATATCTATTTTTGCAATCGGTATAACTCTGTTCGGCGCGAATCATGAACCAATTCAAACGAACCTTAACTCTAGATGAGTATAGTCAAAAGATTAAGGATGAAAGGAATTTGTTTCCACTCACTGATTTTAGGAAGCTTGAAGGATCTAAGCATAAAAGTTTGGATATATGGAACGAATATCCTCATTTCGTCAATCCTGAAATAATTTAGTTTGTTTTGAACAAATTTTATGGTGATATCCTCACTCTAGACAAACCTTATCAAATTACTAAGGATGTGATTAGAAATCTAATAGGCTTATGCAATATTGGTGATTTACTTAAGAAGAAGTCTATTCGTAATGTTGAGGTTGAAGCCCTAACTAGAATTAGAGGAGATCAGAGGGCTCTGATAATTGAATTCATTAAATATCCTTTGACAAGGTATGTGGAACATGGAATCCCATATAAAATCTTCTTCAAAAACTGAGAAGGATCAACCTTGGCAGGTGTTGTGTATATCGCTCATAAAATGATAATTGAAAATGAAGATTTTGACCTATGTAGTCTAGTAAAGGATCAACTAATGGAAAATGTTCAATGATAGGGACAGGGTTGGATTGAATCAATCACTGACTCAATGCTTCGGGTCTCAACTTTGATAACCCCTTGGTGTCACTTCCTCCACCACTCAACCTGTAGGTCCTATGCTACCTAGGCACCCCTGGTTCCTCTGCCAACCTTGCTATAAATTCAAGTCCATAAACCAAGCCAAACTTGGTGCTCTTCCTCTCATGCAATTCCTAGCCCTTAATACTCTTAAAGACTAGCTCACCTCCAAATACTCCCAAATATTGTTGTAGGGGTGTGAAAAGATTCCATGGCCTCAAAATCATTTGACAAAGGCTCCTGATCAACCTCCATTCAAATTGTTCTCCATCGCTTTCAAGAAAATGCTTTTCTTGGGTTTGAAGGTTTGTAGCCTTGAGCCCCCAATTAGGTCGCTGAACAGGGGAAAAATGCTTTTTCTTTCTAAACCCACCAAGTAACTTGGTTATTTTCTTAGGAAACATGTTTCACTTTCTCTCACCTCCAATATTCCTATGGTTTCAAGACTGCTCAGGGTCCATATTGTCCAGACACCAAAAAGGTCAAGAAACTAGGGTTTCCTTAGCTTTCTCAGGCTGATTCAAGACTGGTGAAAATTTCTTCATTCAAATGGATTGTTAAAGGCTCTTCCTTGTCACCATGTAGAGCCAAGGAACTCCCCTAAATCCTCAAAAAATAATTTCTTAAACAACTTCACTCCCCTGCAAATTATTCATGTTGTCCTTTATCCTTTTCCTAGCCGGGTTCTCACTGTCTCACCTAGGGTAAGGCCTTTCTCTTGACTCCTGCACCCACAAAAAAACTAACTCCTACCATATTTACAAGCATGGAGGTAGGGAAAATTTCCCAAAAGTTTGTACAAATTGTATGGTGGGAAGGTGCTTTAAGCCTCCATCTTTCCTACACTGCTTGATTAAGCCAAAAACACAGAAAATCAAAGTCTTTTACAAATACAAATTAAAAAAACACTACAAAATCAAAAATAAAGGCTTCCAAAGATTGTATAAGCCTCACACTACATTCTAGACATAGTAAAATATAGAATCACACCATTAAAAATCAGTTTCAACACAAGAATACAGGAAAACTGCCTTTCCAACGTTGTTTTCTGCAATTTCTCAAAACACAGTCCTTACAAAACTTTTTCTAAACTTGTGCAAAGGTCAAGGATACCTTTAAATATGCCTCCCAATCAGTTTAGCTTCTTGGGTCGAGGCTTAGATGACCTAAAATGCATTTTTGTAAAACCCAATCTGTTTTCAAGCACTTAGGCAATTTTAACAATTTAGCCAAAATGAAGAGTAAAAAAAATACTTAACTCTTGTTAACCTCCTTCCAACTAAGAAAAACCATCCCTAAGTCACCACTAATGGTCTACATGACCTTACACAACAAAATTAAACATTAACCAAAAACTTCAAAACTTAAACCTTGCTAGGTGCTCCAACTCAGGTGCTCCTGCACCATTCTCCCCCTCTCAGGCCAAACCACTAAGGAGAGGAAGGAGGGAACAATGTCAAGTCAATTCCAAGTTTCTTGAACTGGTCTTCCTATATCCAAGTGGCTTCTAATTTTCGTTTGTTCTTCCACTTGATAAGGTGCTCCATGTACACCTCATGTATGGTAGCTTTCTGCACTCTTGACTGTAAAACCTTCTCTACTTGAAGCTTGTCTTGTTGATGAAAGTTCACATTACTGATGTCTTTGAGAAATTCTTGACTGATCTAACCCTCATCATTGATTGATCCCTTGTACTTGATCAAATCAGCAATGTTGAACACTGAGAGATGCCCAAATCTGATGGTAATTCCACCTTATATGCATTCTTGCCATATTTGGCCAACACCTTGCATGGACCCACTCTCTTCATTTGCAACTTGGTGGAAATCCCCTTCTACAATTTGGATTTTTTGAGGTGAACTATAACATAGTCCCCAACTACAAATTGTACATCTCTCTTTGTCAAATCAACTTTTTCCTTCAACTTTTGGGTTGCTGTTGTAACTGTTTGCTTGACCTGCTCATGGATCTCTTTCATTGTCTGAGTGAAGTCTTCCACATGTCCACTCCTATTCTCCATTGATCCAAGGTCTCTGAGTTCACAAATACCTCTTGGGTGCATCCCATACACCACTTCAAATGGACTTTTCCCTGTAGTTCTATTAACACTGTCATTGTATGCATATTCAGCTTGAGAAATCACCATATCCCATGTTTGTCCATACTCCTTGGTTAAACATCTTAAAATATTTCCTAACACTCTGTTGACCACCTCTGTCTAACCATCGGTCTAAGGATGGTAAGTTGATCCAAATGACAGATTTGTTCCCAATCTGCTCCATAAAGTCTTCCAAAAATGGCTCATGAATTTCACATCCCTATCAGATATAATGCTCAATGGCAATCCATGGATTCTTACAACTTCCCTGAAGAAGAGATGGGCTATGTAACTTGCATCATGTGTAGTCTTGCAAGGGATAAAGTGACTCATCTTGCTAAATCTATCAACAACTACATAAACACTATCAAAACAAGTTTTGGTCTTAGGAAGACCTACCACAAAATCCATTCTCACACGCTCCCATGGTCTGTTAGGAATGGGAAGGGGCTGATACAAACCAACATTGCTAGCTTCCCCTTTGGCTTTCATGCAAACTACACACCGCTCCACATATCTTCTAACATCTCTTGCCAATTTAGGCCAATAATAGAACCTTTGCACTAGTTCTAAAGTTTTATTAATACCAAAATTCCCACTAAGACTGCCATTATGTTTTTCTTGAATCAAATTTTCCCTCATTGACCCTCTTAGGACACACAACAGATTACCCTTAAATAACAGTCCATTTTGAAGTGTATACTCAGCATATTGACTATGAAAATGATTCTCAAAATGAGAGCATACCTTGTAGGCTTCTAAGAAATCTTCATCCTAACCATAGAGGTCTTTCAAACTCTCTAATCCAATGCTTTTCAGCTGTATCTCTTGGACTGTCAACAAGCTTCTGCTTAATGCATCTGCCACCTTGTTCATTTTCCCTTTCTTGTGCTTGATGGTAAAAGTGAAAGCTTGGATGTATTCCATCCATTTAAAATGCCTATTACTTAGCTTCTCTTGGGTGTTAATGTAACTGAGTGCTTGGTTATCAGTGAAGACCACAAACTCTTTGGGCAACAAATAATGCCTCCACTTCCTAAGGGACTAAACTAAAGCATATAACTCAAGATCATAGGTGGAGTATTTTTGTTTGGCTTCATTGAGATTTTCACTAAAGAAGGCTACAGGCCTACCTTCTTGACTAAGTACTCCTCCTACTGCTACTCCACTAGCATCACACTCAACTGTGAATAACTTGTCAAAACTAGGCAACAACATAATTGGTTGGGTTGCTACTTCTTGTTTCAGTTTTTCAAACCCTTTATCAGCCTCTAAAGTCCACTTAAACTTTGTTTTCATACCACCCTTGATAGTATCTAAGACTAGTGCACATATTCCATTGAAATTCCTTATGAATTTTCTATAGAATTGAGCTAAACCATGAAAACTTCTTACCTTTGTTGCTGTGGTTGGTGTAGGCCAGTTTAGGATGGCTTCCACCTTCCTTGGATCCATCTTCAACGTTCCTTGGGATACTACAAAGCCTAGATACACAAGTTCTTGTTTGAAGAACTGACACTTCTCAAGGTTAATTGCAAATTTTTCTTCTTGCAGCCTTCTAAGTACCATCTCCACATGCTTCAAGTGTTCTACTGCTGTCTTACTGAAAATTAGTATGTTATGAAGATAGACTACTACAAAAATCCCTGTGAAATCCTTAAGCACCTCATTCATTAGTCTCATGAATGTGCTTGGGGCATTTGAGAGGCCAAATGGCATCACTTTCCACTCATATAACCTATCATTTGTCTTAAAAGTTGTCTTCCACTCATCACCTTCCTTAATTCTAATTTGATGGTAGCCACTCTTGAGGTACAACTTGGTGTAATACTGTGCTCCTCCAAGGCAATCCATTAAATCTTCAATTCTAGGTATTGGGAACCTATACCTAATGGTGATCCTATTAATTTCTCTAGAATCAGTACAAAGTTTCCACTTACCTCCTTTCTTAGTTGCCAAAACCATTGGGACTGCACATGGGCTGATGCTCTTTTGTATTAGACCTTGATTTAGCAATTCTTCCACTTGACTAGCCACCTCTTGGTTCTTCTCAGTTGTAAGCTTGTATGCTGCTTTGTTAGGAAATGAGGCTCCAGGTATGAAGTCAATTTGATGACTTATTGCTCTCGTTGGTGATGGAGTTGCAGGTGTTCCATCACTCACTATACTCTTGTACTTATCAATCAACTTTTGGACTGCTTCTAGTAAGACTGTCCTTTCAGCCTTTTCTTCCTCTTTGGATTGCATCATGATCACATACCCTTCATTCCCTTGGTGTAGATCCTTGAGAAAATCCTTGCCACTACTCAACATGATGTTAGGAACCTTTGACTGCCCCTCATCTTCCTCTGTCAATGACTGCAACTTGAAGGTTCTTCCATCCTTCTTGAATGAAATGGTGTTCTCCTTCCCATCATAAATGGCACTTCTGTCATATTGCCATGGTCTACCCAGTAGCAGATGTCATGCATCCATAGGCAATACATCACAAACTAGCTTGTCTTTATAGCCTCCAATTGAAAATTCCATTGTTACTTGCCCATTCACTAAAACACTCTGCCCTTTATTCAACCATGTGACCTTCTAGGGGTTAGCATGAGGTATCTTCTGCAATTTTAACTTAGTTATTGCCTCCTCTGAGATTATATTATCTATGGAACTAGAATCTACAATGACCTTGCATACTTTACCAAGTATTTTGCACCTTACTCTAAAAAGATCTCTTATTTTCCTAGGTTCCTCCTTGACTGGTTGTTTGATCAGCACTCTATTAAACATCAGACTCTCTCCAATTTCATATTCTATATGGTTGATATCAGTTTCCTTAGGACTCATGGCATCCTCTTGTGCATAAGCCACTCTCTTTTCATTGCTTGAAGAAGAAGCTTTCTTCGGGCACCTATAAGCAGGGTGACCCATTTGGTTGCAATGATAACACTTCATGGTGGCAAAGTAAGAGTTACTTCTGCCTTCTCCTCTTCCTCTATTTGAACCTCCTTGAGGTCCTCTTCCTCTGTTAAATCCCCCTCTTGTGGATGTTTCACCTCCATGCTTAGTGAGCTTTGATTCTCCTTGGTTTCTTTGGTCACTACCTCTTCCTTGGTAACCACCACGCTGTCCTCTTTGATCTCTGCCTCTTCCTCTTCCCTTAGAGGACTGATCATGCTTTCTTTTTTTCCTTTCCTCAACCTTCATAGCCAGCTGATAACATTGGTGGACTGTTTTAGGACTCAAAAGAGCCATCTCTTCTTGGATATTCCATTTTAAACCATTGAGATACCTAGCCACTTTTAGGCTCTCATCCTCTATCACATTTGATCTCAAGCAAAGCTTCTGAAACTCTTTAGTGTAGGTGTTAACATCTTGGTCTTTCTACCTTAGACTTTTCCTCTTCTTGTGAAGTTGGATCTTATAATCATCTGGCATGTAGGCTTCCTTTACCTTAGCAACCATTTCTTTCCAAGTTGATATGGGTTGTTTTCCTTCTTTCTCCCTTTCAGTTTGAACAAATTTCCACCATGTCAAAGATGATCCTCTCAACCTTGATTTAGCAACCTTCACTTTTTGTGCTTCAGTGACTCCATCACATTCAAAGTGGTTCTGCATGCCATCTATCCAATCCATGACCAGATCAGGATCCATCTTTCCACTGAATAGTGGTATGCCCTCAAGTCCTTTTCCACTCAGAGCTTTTAATGCCTTCAAAAAAGGTTCCTCCTCCAGAACAGGGTCAGGTTCAGGGACTTTTTCTTCCTCTGCAACCTCTTCTTCTTTTGGCACTTTACCTTCCAACCTCACCCTGTTCAATGCTTCCTCAAGTTGCTATATTCTTTCTTTTAAAGACTTGTTGTCCTCTTCTTGTTCTTCAACCATCTTGTCTAATAGTGCATTTTTCACCATGGCAAGAGTCTCACTTCACTCAACTTCTGACATATAAGCTACTTTCCCAAATTTTTTGCTTGCTCTGATACCAATCTGATAGGGACAGGGTTGGATTGAATTAATCACTGACTCAATGCTCTGGGTCTCAACTTTGATAACCCCCTGGTGTCACTTCCTCCACCACTCAACCTATAGTTCCTATGCTACCTAGGCACCCTTGGTTCCTCTACCAACCCTGCTATCAATTCAATTCCATAAACCAAGTGAAACTTGGTGCTCTTCCTCTCATGCAATTCCTAGCCCTTAATACTCTTAAAGACTAGCTCACCTCCAAATACTCCCAAATCTTGTTGCAAGGGTGTGAAAAGCTTCCATGGCCTCAAAATCATCTAACAAAGGATCCTGATCAACCTCCATTCAACTTGTTCTCCATTGCTTTCAAGAAAATGCTTTTCTTGGGTTTGAAGGCTTTAGCCTTGAGCCCCCAATCAGGTCACTGAATAGGGGAAAAATGATTTTTCTTTCTAAACCCACAAAGTAACCTGGTTCTTTGCTTAGGAAACATGTTTCACTTGCCCTCACCTCCAAGATTCCTATGGTTTCAAGATTGCTCAGGCTCCATACTATCCAAACACCAAAAAGATCAAGAAATTAGGGTTTCCTTAGCTTTCTCAGGTTGATTCAAGACTGGTGAAAAGTTCTTCATTCAAATGGATTGTTAAAGGCTCTTCCTTGTCACCATGTAGAGCCAAGACACTCCCCTAAATCCTCAAAAAAAAAATTCTTAAAAAACTTCACTAACTTGCAAATTATTCATGCTATCCTCTAGCCTTTTCCTAGTCAGGTTCTCACTGTCTCGCCTAGGGTAAGGCCTTTGTCTTGACTCCTGCACACACAAACAAACTAAATCCTACCATATTTATAAGCATGGAGGTAGGGAACATTTCCCTAAATTTCGTACAAATTGTATGGTGGGAAGGTGCTCTAAGCCTCCATCTTTCCTACACTGCTTGATTCAACCAAAAACACAGAAAATCAAAGTCTTTTACAAAAATAAATAAAAACACAATACAAAATAAAAAATAAAGGCTTCCCAAGATTGTATAAGCCTCACACTATGTGCCACACATAGTAAAATACAGAATCACACCATTAAAAATTAGTTTCAACACAAGAATATAGGAAAAATGCCTTTCCAACGTTGTTTTCTACAATTTCTCAAAACACAGTCCATACAAAACTTTTTCTAAGCTTGCACAAAGGTCAAGGATACCTTTAAATATTCCTCCCAATCAGTTTAGCTTCTTGGGTTGAGGCTTATATGACCTAAAATGCATTTTTGTAAAACTCAATGTGTCTTCAAGCACTTAGGCAATTTTTATAATTTAGCCAAAATGAAGAGTAAAAAAAATACTTAACTCTTGTTAACCTCCTTCCAACTAATCAAAACCATCCCTAAGTCACCACTAATGGTCTACATGACCTTACACAACAAAATTAAACATTAACCAAAAACTTGAAAACTTAAACCTTGCCAGGTGCTCCAACTTAGGTGCTCCTGCACCATTCAATTAACAAGGGATATTTACTATTCTTTTAGGTTTGGCACTCTGGTAACATGCATTATGATGTATTTTATAAACTATTTTCCTATGAAAGAAAATGTAGTATGGAGAGAAAATATGCCTATTTGTAAGCAAATCTTCAATCATTATAATTCTTTCTAGAATTGTGAACAAGTGTATGAAAGATTTTTCATAAAGGTGTTAGAAAGGTTTGGGGAAGGTGTTATCCTTGTCCCAGTTAAGATAATAGAAGGAGGGTCATCTTCTAGAAATGCTAAGAAAAGGAAAAAGAGAGGAAGTGATATGAGAGTGATGTCACTCCACCGGTACCCAAGTCAGCTAAGATTGAAGAAAAGAGGAAAGGTCAACTAGTTGTGGATATAGAAGGTGAAGTTTTTGAAGATCATGCTCCAAAGGATCAACCAAAACCAATTGAACTGGTTGTGGAAATTGCAGAAGAAAGTGATGATGAAGGTGCTCTGTTCAAAGGAAAGATATTGCAGATTATTTAGGATGAGGATGGAATGCAAAAGTTATTAGATATATGGTTGAATGCACCATCCTATGAGTAGGATTTCACTAGAAAAACTCTAGGGAGATATTTTTTTGACAATAAAATTGAGTTGTAGAGTCTAAAAGATGTTCTCCCAAATGAACTAAATGACTATGTCAAGGAAGCTATGGAATTTGTACATTTGGACAGAAAAGAGGAGGAGATAATTTGTCATTTTAAAATGTATTTTAGGCTATATCTTTCCAAGTTGAAGAAGAAAATGAATAAGCTAAGATAGTGTATTGATTTAGGAAATAAGGTACTCAATTATTGTCTAAAGTGGCCTCATGTGGTAGGCAAGTACAAGGACAAGTTGTAGGAAATTGAGGACGAGCTTGTCAAAATCGGTCAAGATTATAGTATGTCTTTGGATATGGATGGAGATGTTAAGAACAAGGTGCATTCACTATAGGATGAGCATACAAAGGTCCACTATGCTAGAAATATTCTTATTGATACCTTCTAGAAAGTAAAAGACCTAACTGAAGGGAGATTAGAGCAGAGGATTGAAGTGCTCAAGTCAAGAGAAAACCTGGAAGTTGCAATAACCATTCTTGAGTCACTTGTTCAAATAATCAATAGAACATTAGAAAATAAGAGCTTTATCATTTCCATTGGGATAGCGGTAGATTCCTAGAAGAAATTCCTTCCTGAAATAAAATCTAGGTATAAAATAATTTTCTGAACTCTTGTTGCAGTTGTTAAATTTTGATCAAATTTTTGCATCATCAGTTGGGGAGAGAATGGAGTAAAAGTAAGTGCAAAGTAGAGTGGATAGAATAGATTATTCTCATTGATGTCAAAAGGGGAGAGAATGAGTGAAAATTCTCCCAGATATCCATAGGGGGAGTAGTAATTTTGTTTTTGGTTTTGACATTTAGTCAATTATATACTAAGTGTTGCCATCAATGCCAAAGGGGGAGATTGTTGGCATATGTATTTGAGAGATCATTTCTGGCTACTTGTGTTGTCATTTATGGCAACTAGAGTCAATAGTATAATCCGCAGTATTAGCATTACTCATACTGACAATCAATACAAAAAATAGGACATTCAGTTGTGCAAGTGAAACTATGCATGATATCACTCACTACCGAATCATTATTTCATGGTATGGACCCCCTAGGGAATATTACTTAGCAATTACACTATCCTCTAGTAAGTTTTGTGGTATGGTATTAAGTTGGATTTTTAGTTAAGAGATTCAATAGTATGATTCATGGCTTATTTTCCATTGTGGTCGATATGCTTCATATGGTGTATCATGGATCTATGTGGAATATGTATTTTATTCTCTTATGTTTGGAACTTTACTTTTGGGTCCCTACTAAATTATAGCCACCTGTTGTGGGTTCACTTTACTTCTAATTAGAGATATGAGCCAACATAAAGAAAAATATTATATCCTACTGGGAGGCAGACATACTTTGAATTTCTAGTTAGCTGGTATATAAAGGAGATCAATAATTCATTTTAATATAGATATGAAGTTGTGTGTGTGAATGTAGGAAAAATGAGTATGTATGCATCTGGGGCAGAGTGAAAAAGAGTAGATCAGTTTTTGTATGTTAAGCAGTGTAGTGCAGAAGCAAAGCATAGAAGAAGTGTGGTCTAGTCAAGTGATCTAAAATCTGATATTGATCTTCATTGGAACTGAATCCAAGCATTTGTTGATTTTATTCTCTTCGTTCAAAGTTTTGTTGTAAACTTTATTATATCTATAGGAAGTGAGCCTCTTTCTTTTGAGCAGTGAGCTCTAGGGAATGTGCTTGAATGCAAATGCATTCCCTTTTTTTATTTACTTTTAATAGAGTAAACATTGTAGATCTATCTCCACCATGGTTTTTCCCGTAAGAGGGTTTCCACGTAAAAGTATTTGTGTTATGGTGTTCATTAATGTGCCTGAATGCTTTAATATGTTTTATGATAAATGAAGTTCTATTATTGTTGTTGATAATTTTATATCTGTTTTGAAAGTAGAAATCATTGAACATTGATTCACCCCCCCTCTCAATGTTCCCAGTGTCCAACAGAGTTTCCATTTGTTGTGTAGTTTTGCATACTTGCCACACTAAAAGTAGGGACCCTCTCTTCTTTTTTCCTTGGGTGCCTTTGACCCTCTAATTATGAAAATTTGAGTTCTTCAAAATATTCCTGAATACTTATCTTGCTCATGCAAATGATCCCTTTAAGTAACACTTTGAAAATCCTATGTCTTGGGGAAATTTTTAGGTTTTTCTCTAGTTTCTTGAATTTTCTCCCTTGGTGGAAATCCCTTATTACTTTGAAAACCCGACAGAGGCTATTTTTACACTATTTTCAAATATTTTAGTTCCTCAACAAATTTTGTCTTCCCCAAAATTTCCCAAAATTCCTCCATTGCCTCAGATCCCCGAACTTATTTTGGGTTGTCTTGTCATTGCATTTATACTTTCTTTATGAATCCTGTAGCCCATGTTTAATGGATTTTAGAGGGATTTTATGTTGAGGATTGGTGTCATTTTTCTTTCTTTGAATTTGCAGAAGCTTGATCCCTGAGTGTTGTGTGTGAATGTGGTGTTTGAGTTTTTGATCGCTTTCTTTGGTGGCATTTTTCTTGTGACTTTTGGTTTTTTCATGAAGATTTGGATATTGTTACTTGTCACTGCCATTTCGAGTTGATTTTTGATCCATGGTATGTCTACAGTGCTCTATATTTTGATTGGCAATCATGAATGGTCATTTGTTATCATATGCTTTTTTTGAGTTTGGGTCTTGGCATGTTTAAAATTCTACATTTGAAGTTAGGGTTACCCATCGTTCTCTTGGAATCCTTTCCTAAAGTCGATGCCACCATCCCTTTTTTAATTTGGTGATTTGATTGTGCCATCCAGTGCTAGATTTTACCATCCAATTCACTCTCGTGCTTAATGTCGATTCGCTCCAGTTTGGCCTAGGATTCCTTCCATTCGATAGAACTAATGTCCTGGGTGGATTTGAGTTGTTATTCTTCATTTGGAATCGATGAAAACTTTGATTTGAAGATTTCAAAGGGATTTATCCCAGTTAATTGATTAAGAGAGTAGATTGAGATTGAAACTATGTGTTCATGGTGAAACCCTAGGGTTTCAATTTTGAATTCATTGCCAAACTCAGTCAAATTGTCTTTGGGAAAATCCAAAATCTAGATCCATCGGTAAGAGATTTGAGACAAAAAAAATTTGAGCCCAATTCCCCAAATTCATTATCATTCAATCAATTTGGGTTAAATACTGATTAAGTCAAATATTTTAGGATTTTCAGTAGCTCACGAATTTTCATTACCTTAAGAATTCCCTGGATTTCCATTGCCTCACCGTTTTCCCAAAAAAGTGCATAAATGTGAAAACCATGCTGACTTTGTAGAATTCCATTTCCTTAGGAAATTCCCAAACTTTGTTGCTCCTTCATTTTCCAAAAATGTGCGAAATCTTGTTAGTTTCACGGATTTTCGTCCCTGACGGATATCCCCAAAAACCTTTTAGAAATGAGGAATTAAGGAAATTGATAGGTTAATGCTAAATTATTTTTTGTAACACATGATTGATTTGAATGATTTAAAGGTGAATCATGTAATTTCTTAAGTGATGATGATGATTGAATGAATTTTGGTTGATTATTGTGCTTTCATCTACAAATTATGTCCATCTTGACTTGAATTATGCGAAGAAGTGAAAATCCTGAACTTTGAAGAAAGTATGCTTCAATGATATTTCAAAGGGATTTTGATCATTGTTTAGATTTATTTGAATGATGGATATGTTATTTGTAATGGACTAACCCAAACTCTCATGCTGTAATGGATATTTATTATGGTCCCTTTCTTGATGCAGACTGAATCAAGCAAGGCTAGGGGCAAGAAAATGGATCCAAATGTTGAGGGATCCTCTATCTTAGAGGCCAAAAGGATCCAGTTGGACATGAAAATAAAGATCCCTAAGAGAAAGTTGACTTCCATTTGGTCGGAAATGACTGACACAAATGTAGGGAAATGGGACTATGAGGTGTTTAAAGAAATAATGGCAGTAAAGGACCCAACTATATTGGCTAGGAGATTGGTGAGCTTTGGGTTGGCTCATGTGGATAGTTTCCCTCCTACAGTGCAATGTTATGAGTTGGTGTTAGAATGTGCTAGACACTATAATTTGAGTACACAAAGGGTGATCAGCCCATAGGGTAGGACACTTGCTAATTTCTCTCTGGTCTTAGTGGCCTAGACATTTGATATGCAAGATAGATCCCATGTGGTGAGTTTTGATCTTGATATAGCCATGAATCATTATGCATAGGATACCAACAAGGCTTTGCAAGTTATCAATTCTTGGTTGGAGAAACCCAACACACATATCTCCAAGTTTCCTATGTAGTTTTTCAGAGCAAAGTTCAATTCATAATACTATAATGCAATCACTCTTATTAGTAGAGTGATGGGTTTGAAGAGTGTAGGGGTATTTGAAAATTTAATTTTTTATGTAATAGTGAGAATGGAGAAAGGCACAAAATACAATTGGGTAGGTATCATCCGTGCCATAATTCATGAATAGCTATGCAATGTTCTGCAGACCAAGAGCTTCATAATGACATCATACTTGGTCTATGCCTTAGCAAGATTCTATCCTTCCAAGGGTCTGAGTACTCGAGGGGTGTTTGGAGAAGATGTGATCTATGAAGTTTATGCCCAAATGCATCTTAGAAGTTCTAGTTATAGGAGGGTGAATGATGCATTCACCATGTACATTACAATATTACTCCAAGGGGCTAAACATGTGAGGATCTCTGATGTTGCAAAAGAGTTGATCCAAAAGTATGGGGCAAGGTTTATTCAATTCCCCACCTTCTCCTATATTAGGATAGATGGTTTTCAGAGAGCTCCTTACCAACTACCAAGGTACCTAACTAATCACATCCTACTCTTGGAGGTTACAAGGAAGATTTCTTATTTTGATGGCATTCTGAAGGACATGCATAAGATAGGTTTTGGAAATGATTTTCCATTGAGGATAGGAGGAAATGAAGCATGTTCCTCTTTGATCACAACACACTCTTGTAAGGAAGAAGTGAGCACTCTTGGCTTGGAATTCCACTCCAAAAGATCTATATTTGATAGAATAGGTGGTGCCCAAAAGAGGGATAGCAAAGAATTCAGACATAAAGATGACATTGAGGATTATTGGGCCAACTGTGAAGATGAGTTTGAGGTCCAAAGGAAGAAATTCTCTAGATTTCTAGCCAATTTAATTAGGTTTTATAGAATTAAGGCCATCCTCAGGTTGATGATGATGGCGAAGTGATAAAAATTCATGATTATGAGCCTATTAAAGACAATCCAATTGGTGAAATTGACTAGTTGGAGGAAGAAAACAAAGACTTGGGGAAAATCAATGCTCCAATTATTAAATACACTAACTTGTGGCTCAAACATAAGATATGAGAGTTAGAAAATGAAGTGAAGTAGTACACATATGATTTGATGGGAAATATAGAGTCCCAATCCACCTCGAAAGAAGATGAGCAAGATTCAAAGGGTAAAGAAAAGGTTGATTCTCCCTTCAAAATCAAAATAAAAGGTATCTAAGTAGAGGGTGACAAATAAAATAAAAGGAAACCTAGTGCTAAAACAAACAATACTGCCTTGAAGGAGAAGACATTTTCTCAAGAGGAAGAGTATGAGGAAGAAGAGGAAAATGATAGTGTCCCTATGCCTAAAAGAAGAAAAGTAGCTAGAACTTCAAGGAAACAAAGTGGGTAGCCTAAGGGACAAAGTGAGGATACATGAGCCCAATTGATAGATGTTGAGAGTTTTGGGGAGAAGACACAAGTTTACACCAAGAAGGTTAGAACTCCATCCCTTAAGGAAAGTCTGGTGAAAAAAAGTTCCCCTTCAATCCCTTCTACTGCACAACAAGAAGACACTCTCGTCCTTCCTTCAACTCAAGAGATACATGATGAAGAGAAGGAACAAACATAAGCTAATGTTGAGAAAACACACCAAGGTGAGGAAATGGAGGAATTCCATGTTGGGGATCTCCACAATGTAGAGGTAGAAATTGAAAACATTCTATAGTCATCCTTGGTATCCTATGAGGACTCACTAGCTAGAGATGAAGAAGAGAAATCCATGGAAAAGGGAGAAAAACATGAAATAACTCCCTCCCCAACTCAAGTGCTAACAAAGAAACTAAATCAAGACAAGAGTCAAAATCTAGAAGATGACAAGGAGAAAGATAAAGGGGAAGATAAAAGTGAAGAGGTCCCCTCAGTGTAGAATGTAGATGTTGAATCCTCCATGGATCACCCTAAAAAGGAAAACAAGATGAGCAAAAATTGGATGCCTCTACTCCAAGTTGGCTTAATGAGAGATAAAAGAGCAAGCAGGTGGTTGTAGATGACACTCCTCCAAATTGGGATGATTTGTTAGCTAATATAAGAAAAAGAAAGACAAAGGAAAAGGAAAAAGTGATTTCCAAAATCACTAGGAATGAATCTAACAATAGGATAATCCTCATTAATACCCCTACATAAAACAAGAACAAATGTGAGATCATTCCTCGAGACTATACTATTTAGACAATAAACTTGGAACCCACAAGTAAGGATAAGGAGAAAGAGGAGTTCCTAGAGTCCTCCCAAGCCATCCAAAGGAGGTTGGATAAAGAGACAAAGGAGAAGGAAAGGCTGCAAAAACAATTGAATGATGTGTATAGAGATATGCAACACTTGATGAAACCTTTGCAAACAATGGGAAGTGAGGGAGTGACTCCTGAGGGATTTTTTCCCAAGGAGGCATTCACCAAGCTTGAGAAGATAAAGGAATCCACATACAACACTTATGAATGGCTACAAGGAGTAGGACGTGAGGGAGATAGTATGATTAAGGACATCTTATCAACTTCTGGTTATGCACATAGATCCTTTGAGTGGCTATAGAACCTACTGGGGCATGATAAAACTGATAAAGATCTCCTCCTACAAAAGCTAAAGACCATCATGGAGTACACAAAGGAGAAATTGGTGAGTGATGGAATCCTGTCTTCTTCAAAGGTTTCTAAACCCTGGGAGTGGTATGATTCATTGCAAATTAAACAAAAGGTTTTGAAGAGAATTCATAAGCAGGGGTAGAAAATAGAAAATACATTAAATGATATTTATAATAAATGTATTGAATTCTTTGAGATCATGACTGGGAGGAAAAAGTTTTCACCTAAGCATTTGACCTTTCATCAATTAAGGAAATGGTGGCATGAGGTATATACCCCAATTGACGATGTTCTTATCATAGCTCACCACTTAGATGATGCATCCACCTACATTGCTATCATGGATGAATATCAGGATCTCAAGGTAGAATGGGATAAGTTGGTTAGGAAATCAAGGAAGGAAATCAAATCTATGGAGAGGAGATTCAAATTGTTGATTACTCCATCTTTGGCCGACCTCGATGGAATCTTTCGTAAGGTGTAGGGAAAGATGGGCCGAGATAAAAACAAAGGAGGCAGCTAATATAATTGCATCAAAATTTTTGCTTCCCATTATCTCTCCTTCATTTTCTACATGCATTGGACCGAGTTGCATTGTGGATTCCACGCCAACTTGGAAAGGAGCCTCTAATATTTAATGCTTTATGTTTTATTTTATTTACAAACTTTTTAGGGTGACCTATTTCTGGCCATCCTTCTTTGTAACCCTATTTGGGCCAACATGTTATGAAAATCTAGAAATATCATGGCATCCTACCTTATTTTGTAAGATTAGAGAGGGAATAGCTAGTCAAGTTAGAAAGAGTTAGACATTGAAGCAAGTTAAGAGAAAAGTCAAAATTAGGGGTTAGTTAATTTCTAAAGTAAGTGCTATCATATAATACTAGAATTGTTGTTGTTATTGGGAAATTCAATAAAATTGTAGACATTGTGATTTGGTGATCTCTTTTGTGTTGACTTATCTTGCATGTTTCTTATTATTATATCTTTGAAGATTTCTTGGAAGTATTTGATATATGTTTAATTTAAGGTTACATATGATTCAATGATATTCATGGTTTAATGCTTGAGGTGTTGTAGCAATCCTTGGTCCATACTTTTTGCTACTGGCTAATTGTGAGTTTCTTTGAAAATTTATCCTATATCTAATATTCATGTGCTTGGTTCAATTGTGAATCTTTGTTCAAATCTTTAATTCCTTAGAAGATTGGACTGTTCTTGTAAGATTGCAGACAAGATTTGGGTTAAGCAAGAAATAGTGTTAAGGGATTGGTCTATTTCAAGTGTTTCCATTTGCATTGTGGATCTTAGAAGTAGTTTTAATCTTAGATATATCTTGTAAAACCTTATATTTTTTTATTCCTTTTATTATCTAGGTTAGATTTAGGATTTAAAGTATCACCATCTTGCAAAATCTTATAAATCTTGAAGATCCAACATTTGTTTGTAAGGTCCCTTGTGATTACCAACGTTTTCACATCATCAATGAGTTGTTTATGCATGGTCAACACCTGACATTAGAAATCTTGGGGTTATCTCTTGAAGTCTGCTAATAGAGATTTACCTTTCATGAGAGATAGGATACTTGTATCTTGTCTAAGTGGTTGTGCATAAAATGCCATCAACAACACTCATAGACAATGTTAATGTAGAAAAGTGTAAGGATTGTTCAAAGGGATTTTTCTTAGTTCATGCAATGTCTCCTCTTAGGTAACATCATGCTTAATGTATCCAAGAGATGATAAGTGCAAATGATCTCATCATATTTCCAAGAGAGGACAAGTCCAAGGTCTCATCCCGAACAACATTGTACCTAATGTATCCAAGAGAGCATATTGTAAGAAAAGAAAAGCACACAATGAAAATGTGAGTGGTGATGTATGCCCCCACTTTAAAGTAGTTGCGATCACCCGTATTGAGAGAAATTTATTTAAAGTAGAAGAGAAAGAGGACATGACAGCTTACGTGGAAATCCCTATGCCAAGTCATATGTTTTCGATAAGCTACATCATGAAGGAGACAAGTATTTCATATGCCATTCAATCTTAAGACATGTCATCCACATCCCAAGCTTGCTCTTAGTTATTCATGAAAGGTTAGTGAGTAGTCAAAAGATTCAATGCCAAGTGACATACGAGGACAAGGCTATCGAACCCCATTCCCCCACTTAGTACAGGACAAAGGTGAGTTGAAAGGATTGATAAGATGTATGCTAGAGAAAAAATCAATAGCAATTAGAGGAATTAGATGTCCCCACATGGGGAATCATACAAAAATCCTAGAAATGTTTGACTTTAAGACTCAAATCATGACACTCATTAGTTTAATGACCATAAATTATATGATAGGCACAAAAGATAGTCTGGTCATAATATTTCTTGCAAGTTCTAGGAGGAAGGGTAATCAAATTATGCTAGAGAAGGCTAGACAAAATACTCTCTTGATCAGTGGTAGGAGGTTGGTCAATGGTGGTTGGAAAAGAGGCATCTTTCATAGTGATAGTTGACATACTTATGAAAGACTCTCTAGATTGTGAGATGGTGTACCCTTTAGTTGAGGAGGGTACAAAATCTAACAAAGGAAAATCAGGGTGCATGTTGTGAGATGATAGTTTGGATGTTTTCAGAAGAATAGAAGTAATTAGGTAGGGGATAATTGAGGAGTTTGTTTTCTAAGAGTGAATGAAGATGGGTATGTGAGATGTCTGATGGGATATCAATGAGGTACATTGATCAAAGGGGATAGAATGGATGCCTAAGCATGCATATCCACAACAGTCTTAGTTGGGTGTATCTTGAAGTAAGGGAAATCAAGAACTAGTTGATGAGTGAAGGAAGACACAAGACTATTATTGCCATCTTGTAGCACCATGATATTCTACCTAGGAGAAGAGAGTTAGGAGAACAACAAGCCACATTTTTTTGACAAGTAAGGCTTGGTTCTCTTACGATAACTTGATTTCCAATAGGGGAATAATTAAGTATGGGTTTAGAAGGGAAAAGATGATTGTGAAAGGATGGTAGGTGAATTTCCATTGTCATTAAGTTCTCATTCTCTCGTTCCATATTATCTACCCTACTAGGAGAGCTTGTAATATGTTCATCCAAGTTTGAGGTTGTTAAAGAAGCTTCATCACAAGTGGAGGAGGTATCAAAAGAAGAACTATTATGATTTTCAAAGAGAACTTCCCACAAGATAGGGAAATGAGGGAAAGGAAAATGAAAGGCGTCATGATATATAGTAGGGGTATCTTCTAATATCAACTTGTCCTCTTTACATCGAGGGAGGATATTAGGAAAAGGGAAAGATTGATTGTCATGACTATGAAGGTTTGGTAAGGTTATGTTGAGAAGTGTGTCAATGATTTCATGCTCTTTGTAGGTAAAGTCATCCAAAGGGGAACAAGGAGATGAACAATAAAGAATCTCAAGGCTTGTGACTTCTTACAGCTCAATACCTTCATCACTAGTAGGAGAGGTATTGGGAGAAGAACAAGTATGTGTGTGATGATTGTCAATATTACCATTCTCACCAATGGGTAATGCAAGATTAAGGATGGATCGGTTATGTATTGTGAAAGTAAAATTAGAAGAGTGGATAGTGTTCTTATAAAATCCATATTTAATGAAATCAAGAGAACATCTTTTGAAAGAAAACATATTGAAAGCAAAGAGAGGACTGTGCAAGGCAATTTTTAGCTTAGGAATTTTTAAGACAATGAAATAATCAGAAAATCAAATGTGGTGGGTGAAAAAAGTGAAATGAAGCAATGCATGAAATAAACCAATTAATGCTAAATTTGATGAAATGCATACAAATAAATAATGTATAAAAGTTAAGGCATCAAATAGAAGCTAAAAAAAATGTTCTGAATTCCAAAAAATGTTGTTTCAAGGGCTAGAAGGGACTGAATTGCCCAAGGTTGTGAATGAGTCCTAGTATGGACTTTTGTCAAGATTTTTAGAACTTTGTGACTCATTTTAATGTTTTCAAATTGCTATGATGTAGGTATAAATTAAAAATTCATAATGTTAGAACCATTCGATGCAAAAAGGAAACTTATTATGTAGTTTTTACACATGGAAAAATGGAACCCTAGAATGCAAGTTAACTAATGTAAGATAATCTAGGAGAAAATAATAGACTCCAAAATTAGAAAAGAAGGGATTTGAACAGTAGGTTCACTAAAATTAAATGAAGGATTTTGACATCCACTTTCTTACTTAGCTCCTCCTAGGATCTTTCACCTAGATGGAGAGAGAATGGCGAGTGAGGCTGAAATGTTCACTTTGTTTTATTCAAGATTAATGTATTAATAAAAGGGAAATGGATGTGCAGTGTGTGAATGTGTCTAAATTTTGATATCTTAATGAAAATACAGATTCGGAAATGTATTCTAACCCAATGCAAAAGTGTTGGAAAACATAATGTGTATTGAAACAACCTAGCTAGGAGTGTAAACACGGAAATAGAGAAAAATCCAATTGAAGATGTGTACCTGGAAGATACAAGAGGTTTTAAAGAGGCTCTTAATACTTGTAGAAGACACCAAAAGTTCTCACGAGGATTGATTCTCCATTCATGGTGAATTAGTCCTGGTTCTAGTGATGGAACCCTGTTTCTGACTATCGGGAGCTAAAATCTAAGAAATTAAATTTTCAAGCTTATATATGGGACTCATTCACCATTGGTGGTGAATCATTCCACCTAAAAATGTCTATAAAATCATAGGAATATTTTTTGGAGTTAGATCTACATTTCTATCTCCTACAGGTATATGCTTCTATAATTATTAGATCAAGGTTTGAAAGTGAATTTTTCTTGATATTTTTGACTTGAATGATGATAATATGACTTGAGTGACTTTAAAAATTGATCTTAAATGATTCCTATACTTCCAAGAGACCTAATTCTACAAAAAGGAAAGATAAAAGAGAGATATGTTGAATGTTAGGGCATGGGGGTTTGCCTTGGTCAAACCCCATTTACATAATTAAACCAAAATAATGAAATAAAGGAATGAAGCATGAAATAATGGAATAAATTACCTTTCCATGATGAATGACCTTGAAATTATGCAACAAAACATGAAGATTCATCCCTTCAATTCTTTAGAAAGCTAACTTGATGACTTGCAATGTAAATGCCCTAGCTTGCTTGACTTGAGATAGAAGATAGATGATGAATGAATAATGTGAATATGATAATGGATGAATGGATGCATAAATGAGTTTTTAGATATAAAATGAGGATAAAAACACTTATTTATATTCAATTGTGCCTTAGTATCTTGCCTATACCTCATCATAGGTTGACATGTATAAAAATTGAACTTAAAACTTAATGTTTCCCTCTCAAACCTCCAAAATGACTCAAAATGGGACTCATTCACCACTAATGGTGAATGGGTCACACCTAGATGGGACTAATTCGCCACTAATGGTGAATGGGTCCCACACAAGTCATTTTTGCTAGCTAGAATGTCGAGAAGTAAGAAAATTAGGCTTATATGATGACTATGTCAATTATTTGATCAAATTATTCCTTGGGATGCACAATATGGGTGAATTAAGGCCTGTTAGTGATGATGTAAATGTTGAATAGGGCTTGGGACACATAAATCAGTGTGAAAGTGTGTTTAAATACACTTTACAACACTAAAATGAGGTCCACATAGCCTAGAAAGGCACATAAACCAATGTGAATGTGCAAGAAACATTACAAAACTAGTTTATCATTAAGTTTACATTGAGAAAATTCTATATTGATGTAATAATTTTATTAAACACATTTTATAATGTTGAATTAGGGAGAATTAGTTCAATGAAGTCTATACAAGTGTGAAATTCCTTTACAAGACCTTATAACACCTTTACAAGATGTCATTAAAAGCATGTTATTTGATTTACAAGGGTCCAAGACCTAGCGTGGATGCATAAAATTCCTCAAAAAACTATATTAAGAACTCATTAAGTCCATTTTATCATGAATTAATCCCATGTCAAGCAAAGGTTCCTTTTTCTATGGCACAATTTATATCAGTGAGATTTATTCAAACTCTAGTCAATCTATGTATTTGAATGATGCCTAGTATTCATTAGATAAAATTAATCTTTTATGGTCACTGGGAAGATGAAATAGTTTTCCTACCAATGTTGAATAATGCATATCACCTTTGGGAAGAGATTTGTGAAGTCACTTAGATATCAAAGTTGTCACCAAGTATTACTTTGATGAACTTTAATCCATTCAAATCACCATCAGCATGAGAATGAGTATCGCTAAGGTATTTGAAAGTTAATCCAATGTTATTAGGCTTCCCAATGTATTTCTTTCATTGTTTTTTTCCTTTGGATGAGTTAGCAAGACTCTCGCTGAAATTAATTTCATCGATGTAACATATTAAGTCAAAAGGAGAAGAAAAGGTCACTCTGATAACACATGTCTCCCCAATGTGTTTCCATTTGTTTTATCGGTGAGGAAATGTGAATATCTTACCGATGAAGGTCCATCTACATGACATGTATGCTTAAGATGACTTGAGGATTTCACTCTGATAGTATTGTTCTTATTGATAACCTTTTCATTGGTGGGACGACAGGCCTTCTCTTCCCACATATGTACCCTCAAAATTTGTTGATCACTATGACACTATTGGTCTTTTGCCGATATGAAATAAATTCTCAAATTGAGAGGTTAGAACTTATGGATCAGAGATACATGTACCTAGTCATGCTGATATGAACTATTTGTTTAGAAGCTCTTACTCAATGATTAGCAGAGAGGTTTTGGAGTGTTAAAAGGTCAAATTTGATGGGATCATTGGTGAATATGGTATATGAAATGGGTTATAACAAATTTTTGTTGTTCTTTGTACTTAAAATGTGGCAATCTTGTAGGGTTCATGAATGTAGGGTATCAAAAGTATGCAATTTTTTTTATAGTCCCAATAGTGGCTCTGACTGGGGAAGTATACCCCCTATGGGTATATCAAGAATTCAGATCACTTGAAGAGCAGACCAAGTGGCTTATGATATGGGATGGAAATGGAAATGAGGGAATATCAAGAGTGGTGGAAATGATTATGAAATCCTATACTACTGTGCATGGAAAATATTCATTTTAGAAGGTTATCCAGGAATTGTACATGCATTAGTAGTCCCTGACCTTCACCTATTCTATTGTGCATGGAAATGATCTATTTTAAGAGGTTTTTCAAGAATTTTCCATGCACTGGAAATCCTCAATCCTCTATGCTCTTCAAGAAAAGAAAAATTTTAGGAACTTCCCATGTACTAGAAATTCTTGTTCTTCTCCTAACATGTTTTGGAGATAGTATGAATCCTCACATCCCTTGTGAACAATAACAAATGGTCCTAACTATAAGGCCTCAAATTTACCATGCTTTCCTTTGTCCTGAATCCTAGCATTCCATTTGAGAACTATGCCATCTATTTCAAACTTCCTATTTTTAGCCTTCATATCATGCAAGTATTTCATTTGTAATCATTTCTTTCTATTATATTGCTAAGCTCGATTTCTAATTTCGTCAAGCTCTATCTATTCCTCCATCCTTTCCTCCATGGTTTTAGGAACATCTAAATCTTCTTGCAAAATGAGCTTGTAGACTAGTATTATATTATGCAAAGGGATTCTTGTTTGAGTTCCATACACCAGCTCAAAAGGCGATTTACCAATATCCTTTCTCATAGTGATTCTGTCAACCCATAAGGCAAGCCTCAACATAGAATCCTAGGCCTTTTTGTTGTTATCCAACATTGTTTTAATGATCTTCAAGATACTCTTGTTGTTGGATTCTACCTACCCATTTTCCTGTGGCAAATATCGTGAAGAGCATGAAATTACTATACCATAAGATTGGAAAAATACCTTGAATTCACCTAACCTAAAACACATTCCATTATCAATTAAAATCCTTGTTGGAACTCTGAATCTTTTGATGATTTTTTCCGATAAGAAATTTATCACAATCATACTAGTTGATTGCTTAGTGGGTACAAATTCCACCCATTTTGTGAAGTAATCTATGGCTACCAATATCCATTTGCATCCTCCACTAGATTTTTCTATAATTTTCCCTATGAAATCAATCCCCCATTGATTAAATGGAGCTTTAATCTACATAGGTCTTAGAGGAAATGATCCTTGATACTTCAACTTTCCTAAATTTTTTTGACATGCCTCACATTTTTTAGTATAGTCATGTGCATCATTGAAAACCTTATGCCAATAGTAGCCTACTCTTAATATCTTGTGAGCAATGGTTTTTGAGAAAAAATTTCCCCACACACTCCTTCACACATCTCCTTTAGGACATGCCTTTCTTGATGTTCATCTAAGCACAATAGTAGAATATAATCCATATTCTTCTAGTAGAGGTCTCCCTTCATGAATACATATTTTGACGCTTGCAACTTGAGTATCCTTTTTTTGTTGTCATCAAACCCTTTTGGAAATTTCAAATGTTTGAGATAGTACATAATTTCAGTGTACCATGAAGTGTTTTCAATACTAGTGACCATATCTTCTTCATCAATCACATTGCATACTTGGGCAGCTTCCAAATTTTTTTTCATTCATCAATTTGGCCAATCCATGTCCCCTTACAATCTTGGTGATATAAAAATCAATATCAAACTCTTAGATTCTATTTATCCATCTGCACCTACACCCTATTGTTTCACTTTTTATGAATACATCCTTTACTACATCATTAGGCACATAGACTATCACTTTTGCTCCTACTAGATATGGCCTAAATTCCTTGACAACTCTTACCAACACATAGGCTTGTTTTTCCATATTATCATACTTCAATTCTTCATTTTGGAGGGATTCTCTAAAGAAGGAAACTATTTTTTCATACCCTTCATCATTCTTTTGAAGCATCACTGCAACAACTGTGTGATAAGATGCAAATGAAAAAATCTAGAAAGGTTTGCTGAAATCTAGAGATTTCAATACTGGAACTTCTTTGACTGACTTTTTTATTAAAATGAATGCATCTATGAATTCATCTATCCAATCAAAATTTTCACCATTCTTTAGCATCTTTGATATTGGCTTTACTATCTCAATGAACTTTCATATAAATCTTCTTACAAAATTGTTTTTTCCAAAGAAGGATTGAATTGCCTTAATTGTCTTGGGATAGGTATCTTATCGATGGATTCAACTCTTTCAAGATCAATCCTTACTCCCTCCTTAGAGACTATATGCTCAAGTAATTTTGCTTCTATTACTGCAAAATGACACTTTTCTAAATTGAGTGAAATACCATATTCCAATGCTTTTAGAAATATTTTTTCAAGGTGAGCCACATTATCCTCTACCTTTTTGGAGTATACAATTAAATTATCCTAGTAGACTACCATTATCACATTAATAAGGTAAGAAAAAGAAACATCAATGGCCCTTTGCAATGTTGCACCAACATTTTTAAGTGTATCCTAACATAAACATATCTTCCCCAAGGTGTAGTTAAAGTTGTCTTGTATTGTTCTGATTCTTTAACCTTTACTTGGATATAACCTAAAAAATTCATCAATCATGGATAGTAACTCACATCACGTGACCCTTTGTAGCATAACCTCCATGTTTGGAAGCAGGTAATTGTCCTTGAGAGAAGATACATTCAAGTTCTAAAAGTCTACACAAAGCCTTATATCTCCATTTTTCTTTTTGACTAGTAATAGATTGGAGACCTAAGATGAATGTCTAATTAGTTTGATAATACCTCCTTCCCTAAGCTTCATGAGTTCTTCATGCATTTTGGGTTCTAAAGTTAGCTTTATGGGTCTTTGTTTCTACCTAAATGGTTTCACACCTGACTTTAATGAGATCTCATGTTCGAAAAGATCTTCCCTATATTCCTTAAGATCCCCATAAGACCATGCAAAAATGTGCTTGTATCTCCTTAAAAATGCAATCAACATTTTCCTAATTGTTGGACTTATCTTCTTTCCAATGTAGACTCTTTATGGTGCAAATTCAATCCCCATATTGATTTCCTCAACATCTCTCATTACTAGTGTTTGCTTCATTACAACACGATCATTTCCATCAAATACCCTTTCTCATGCTACAAACCCTTTAGGAAGTTTGTTAGTTTTGAGCTACACAACTTCTTTTCCAAACACAGTTTGTTTTCCATCTACTTCTTCTAAAAATGCATTAAAATCAATCTCTTGGGCTTCATACTGATCAATACAATGTAGAAACTTCATGAAATTAGTTTCATCATTGAAGACTTGTCAGCTATAGATGTTATCAAGGATAGTGGGTCTTGTTTTGAATTCAACTTGAGACACTCCAACCATGGTGATATCATCTCTTTTTAGAGCTACATTGGCTAGGAAATTTTCCATCAAGTTCTTGAACCTATCTACCCATTCAATAGAAAAGTCATCGAATAATTTAATTGTGTCCCACACAACATTTTAATAATTATTTAGCCGTTTAATTTTTGTAACATATTCTGATCTGATCTATGAAATGATCAACTAAAAGTCTCCGACAATAATTAGCAGTTTTATTTTATGTTTGACAGCCATATTCAAACCAATTAGCAGGGCTTCATACTCTGCTATATTATTTGTACATTCAAATGTCAGCAAGAATGAATACTTTAATGTAGTACCTTCAGGTGAGATAAACACTAACCTTGCTCCATTGCCTTCATGACTACATGCTCCATCAAAATACATCTTCCATATACTATGTTGATTCTTGGAAACATGCTTATCAATTGGATTAGTATTCACTAATTTAGATTGGGAAGGCTCTATTCTAAAACTTCCTAAATCCACATCACAAAAGAAGTTTAATTGATCTTGAGCAACATAGTCTACAATCTGATTCACCCTTGGCTCTTTATATAGCTTGACCTCTTCACCATTTACTGGTATTGTGGCATAAGAAAAATAAAATTGTACATTTCCTCCAACTGCTACAGTCAATTTCCTTGACAAGATCATCCCAAAATGAGGAGGTGTATCAATTACAGTTATGTCTATGTTATAAGCTTCCTATGGATAAGCAACCAACTTCACTTCTGCATCTTTCATAATTCCTACCACTACGATATGCCTACTGTCCATAGCGTAGAATTTAGCACCAATAGTGTCTACCCACATACCAAGTTATTTCATGATCCCTACTGGCATGATGTTGATAGCAACACCTAAATCTATCATAAAATTTCTTACCAACTTGTTATTTATGAGTAGTGTGGTAAAAAATGGATCAATTTGCAAAGGATTCACTATTGCATCACCTAGACAAACTTCAGGAACTTTTACTTCTCCCTACTTGTTGTTAGTGGTCTCTTATCAGAATTTGTGCTTTTATTAGTTCCATTAGATATTAGTTGAATAGCACTATCCCTATACTCTTTTATTTTCATCATTTCCAGTAATGGTATAGACATCTTTACCTAGGACAAGGCTTGTATGAAATAGAAAGAAATATTTTCTATTTTGGCGATCTTCTTTTGTTCTAGTGAATCTCCTTTGTTCTCCTCTTTTTCTCTTTTGTTTGTTTCATCAAAAAATTTCTTGTCTTTATGCAACTCTTTGTTTTCTTCTTTATGAACATGTTTTTGTTCATTCTTATTGGGCTGCTTATTTTCTACCCTTTTTGGTGCTCCCTATGTTGTTCCTTTATCTTTCACAAATATCCCTCTTGGAACACCCTCATCTTCATTTACTGTTATGTTTCTTAATTGATTTTTTTTTTTCCTATTCTACTATAACAATGGTCAATTTCTTAATCTCTTCCTCAGTTGGTCTTATTACATTGTATTTACTTGACTAAGATGGTGCACAAGGAGAATACAGTATGTCACTCCTTTCATCATAATCAGAAAAGACTTGTTGCTCTACCATATGAACATTGTATCTTTGGTTATCAACATCATACTTGTATCCTTCTTCTTCTAAAGATGAATATCCCTACTCAATGGGATGGAGGGTGTGGGAAGTTAAATATATTGTATGATCCTCTTCATCATTTTCCATTGGTATTTATTCCTTTTGTATTTATTGAGTTACAACATAGTGATTAGGGAAATGTGGCTATTTGTAAACTTGACACCAAGGATTATTGTTAACCTTGTATGCTCTCTTATTTCTTCAAGGGATCATGAGTCTCCTCATTCTTAGGCCAATAAATTATGGGCTTTCCATCCTTCCATTTTGTGTTATTTGGCATATCATGCAACCTTGGTCTTTCATTTCTATATGTATTCTCTTGCCTATTCTAAGGGTTGTTAAAATTTTGTGGAACCTTCAGATTATCTCTCTTACCAATAATCTGAGTAGCCTTCCTATTGTTTCCAATAGTCAATACCATTTGTTGTGCTTTAGTTAAATTCCTAGGGCACCTATTTCTAAGCTCATATCTTGACTTTGGATCAAAGGATTCTACGTAAATGCTTAATGCTACAAGGTCAGTCAGTTTGGACCCTTGTGGTATCTTTTTATGCAATTTGGGGAACCTCTGGCTAAAATTGACTCATTCTGAAGTTTCTAGATACTTATCAATTCATGCAAGGAAAGCTCAGGGGCACACTAATTCCCATATTGCTCCAAATACTAATTTTGGAATTCTGATATAGAATTAATTGAACCATTAGGTAGTCCATTGAACAAATCCCTTGCTTCTTATATTAGAGACATCATAAACAATCTCATATTAACATCCTCGTACTCCATACCAATATCTTGAACAAAGGCATTAAAATTTATGATATGTTCTTCAATTGATATCACATTATTCCTAGTGAACTTGGGAACCATATTTCTCCAATTACTATCCATTGGGTATGGGTACAATTGATACCTTGTTAGATCAAACTATCTACATGGGTCTATAGGATTTTGTGGATGCAAATTCATTGGTGGTCGATTGGGATGGTATTTATATCCATAGTGAGGCTATTGGTATACATTTTGTGGGATATGTCATTGAGGATGTACATTCTAATGTTGGGGAATATAGTGTTGTCCTGAAGGTGGATAAAGGTGTGGGATATTAATAGTACTTTTTGATAGTGCATTTTGTAGGGGTACATTAAATTACACATTCTACTTTTGTTTCCCCATTATGTTGTGAGGTACTTTTGAAGTACCTAGAGTGCCTGTATTCTGAGGTGGCCCCTGCATATTGATGTTTACCCCTTGTTTTTTGAGGAGGAATGTATTTTGGTGGATTTTTTATTTGGACATTTCATCGAGATATTTATTGAGCTAGGTATTGACTTTGTTTTACCAACTTCTATTTCTTCTTTAGGTCCTCCTCCTACCATCTCAAGTATTCTTTTGTCTCTTGGGTAGTCATCTCTACAAAATTTGGAACATGGGTAGAATAATTTGTGAATCCCTATTGGAATTCATCTCCTTATTGTAATGACATCTTATAATCATACTCCTTCAATAGTTTCTCTTGTTCTGCATTCGTTCGGGGTTTGAATTCCTTTACTTTCTTAGGGTCCCCAT
Organism: Sequoia sempervirens; assembly: GCA_007258455.2. Classification (NCBI taxonomy): domain Eukaryota; kingdom Viridiplantae; phylum Streptophyta; class Pinopsida; order Cupressales; family Cupressaceae; genus Sequoia; species Sequoia sempervirens. The sequence goes on from VDFB02000017.1 coordinate 224,458,094, forward strand.
TCCATCTAGAAATAGGATGGCTAGTATTTTCTTGTTCAAAAGGAGTATGAGGGTCTCTATTTAATTCATCATCATGGGGTTCTGATTTGTGCAATGGAGACAAACTATTGTTCATTGTAAGGAATGGATCAGTCGAGTTCTCCCCATCTTGTTTAGCTACATCTGTCATCTTTCCCCTATTTTTATTTACATCAGTCTTTCAAGGGGAAGACCCATGTTTATCTATCCATCTACCATTTTTCTTCTTTAGTTTGTCTTGATGTAGATATCTCCTACCATTCATCTCATAGGATTCCTTTATAGTTTGACTTCTAGGATTTCTCTTTGTTGATGAATATTTTAACTTCCCGGTCATGCACTTAGTCTTTCAAAGTCCCCATGCACTTGCATGGAAGTGTGAAAATTTATGATTTCTTGTTCCTAGTGGAGTCTTGTTTTTACTATATGATGAAGGCTTATATTTTAGGGTTAAATTTCACTAGCAAAGTCACCAATCCGTTGGTTCTTAAAAATGTTGGTTGGAAAACCTCAAGAGGTTGCCGGGCTCTTGCTACATTTTAGGCTAATGAATAGGGATAATTGATGTATTTGAACCTTCTTCTCTTTAGGCTCTACCAGACCTAGGTGGGTGTGCCTATGCAAATGAAGTAGACTTATACTATATGTTTCTTACTTGTACAATCTATCCACAATGGAAATTGGGAATGAAAAGATGTAAGCCTAATTTGGTATAAATTGTATAAGCAATATCAAGGTGTAGTTTATCAATATATTTAATTGACATATTTTATTAAATTAAATGATGAAATGGGTAAGACCAGTGCCTTGTTGGGTGGATGGAGTCAAATGAATATTGAGGATGACTAACTTGTATTGGTTGTAACTCAAACTTCTTGGCACACTTATGTTGGTTTATATCTTGTATAAATGTGTAGGAAAGTGATTGAAAAAACTCTACTTATTGATCCAACTAATACAACTAGGTTACTTATGATTTATCAAAAGGATTTTAATCCTTTCTTGAAGGAACCAATTGAATAAATCACATAGGAACAATAGATGATACCAAATTGGAGACAAAATTGCAATCCTAATTATATGGTTCTTCTTACTGATCCAAATAACATTTCTAGAAATATTACTATGATTGACTAAAAGGGTTTTAATTCTTTTGAAGGAAACAAATAATCACACCACACAAGAACAAAAAATGTGCCTTGATAAATTGAATATATCCTTGATACACCAATTTAAATAATCAAGAAATATTGAAATGGAGACAACCCAATAATTGTATGATCTCAATAAAAAATTGATACCAATATGAAGCCATAAAATAAGAGATCTTCCATCGATTTCCTCAAATTTATGCTTGCAAGATAGTCTTCTAAAAAATAAACATTATGAAAATTTACTGCTATCTATCTATTTTTTCTATTCTACTACTATATCCTCCTATCACTATGTATCTGACTTATATATCAAAAATTTCAATAAGACACACCCCTTTGTGAGTGTCTTTTTTAAATTAACAACATACAATAATTAAACATAAATAATTATGCTCTAACAAGCCACAAGTGAACTTTAGTAATATGATCTAAATAATCCTTCCTTGAGTGAGTATCGACATAATCCATGGCATTTATCATAGTGATCTCCATGGTTACCATATTCTTCGAGTGCTTGAATGATTCATCTAGTGCCTTGGCTACTTCTAAGGCTTTGGGTATGTGCAAGATCATCATGGAAAAAATAAGCCCTTAAGTGGCAAAAAAATTAGAAAAATCAGAGTTAGGCAACTTGACGTAAAAATTTGAATAAGTTATCTATATTATTTCAAAAATATGTAAGAATAGAATTTTTAGCAAATTGAAAGTAGTTTCTAGACTACTAGGTTTGTTTTAAAAAAAAAATCTATTTGGTGAAAATTTGAAATTTCAATGCAGTAGTACTTAAATTCAAGGAAAAAATAAGAAGTAGGTGTCTATATAACCACCCTAACCACAATAAAATGATAATATTTTTTTATAAGATTTTAGATATAATTAGAGGAATCATTTCCAGATGTGATGCATATTTTTTTGTTATTTTTTTCCATGTAAATAATTAATTATGAATTTTTTATTACAACTTTTAAAATATATAAAAACCCCTTATGTCTGACCACCTTAACTTGGTCAAAACTTTATGAAATTCAATTTTTCTTTTTTTAATGCTATAGTATGTGAAGCATAGAATGTGACACATGTTTTTGATTCAAAAAATGTGATATAGTTTGAAAGTTATAAATTTTTTTCAATTAGTCTATCAATTAGTATTTTAGTCATAATTTGAATAGAAAATGAATAATAATTACTTATTAAATTCAAAGTAAAGCATAATTTAAATTGGTGGAAAGCTAAGAATCTCCTTTAAAAACCATTTTCGTTTCATCAATTTTGGGTTTAAAAAAAGTTGTCAGCCACATACCCACCATATTGCCACTGTTTGGCCCATCATGATCCTGCACATACCTCTTTATGCAATATCATAGACCTGTATTCTCTTATCCACTCATCTTGACCCTTCAGCTCTCCATTATCTCCAAATAATTTTGGCACTCATTTCTTTGTAACATCAATTAATCCTTTCACATCTGCTTACAGTTCCTCATAATAGTCCTTGTGGTTCTTCACTATCTCTTTAGTATTTATGGTAGCCCTGTTGTCAGAAACACCTTTTACATTTCCTGAAGCTTCTCCTATATTCGATCATTTGTTCTTTTATGTTCCTAAATTATGGTTTGATTCTTGGAATGGATTGAACATAGCTTATTCAACCAAATCATTAATTTATCATGTGTTTTCTGAAGTGCTACAGAGATTGTATCAAACCTAACTTTATTTAATTGATCATGTATTCTTGATCCTTCACCTTATCCTTTGATTGTGAACTCTCCCCTTAGGTTAGCAACTTAGTAGATTCCTTTAATGTATTTTTAACCATATCCTTTAGGAAATCACTCTCTTTGAGTATCCTCTCATTATTCATTTTATAAATTTCATTTTCCTTAATCAACATTTCAGTTTGAGCTTTATTTAATTTAGCAACATTAATGCCATTCTTGGTTGTAGTTATAGGATTAACCTCTCCTACTTTTAGTGTCATGACATTTCTAAAGGATTTTTTAGTTTCAATAATTACAGACTTGTTGTGGGGAGCGTATAGGGCCCAGATCGTGGGAGAACCTTCATTAGGATTATACTTTGATCCTATGTACACCTTTGTGACCCATTCAATACTAAGCTTATGTGTAGCACTGTTATTTTGCAACAAGCTATCAGAGACAATAGAATAATTTAGATCCAAACCTAGGAAAATCATCACACATGACTCCTCCAATAATTTCCTTCCTCGCTCTAGAGTCATATCCTTCATCTCATTTTCTACACTTAACTTCAAATTATGCAACAACTAATCCTCATTCTTTGTTGTTATGTATGCAACAGATTCTCTTATTGATTTTCCTTCTTTTTTGTACAAGAAAGCATTAAATTATAGGGACTTTAAAATCTCATCATCAGCAACAAAGGATCAATAAGCCATCTTCCTTGTGTCTATGTCATAACCCTCTTCAGTTTCTTTCTCCCTAATATAATAATTATAATTCTCAACTCTCAAATTGGAAATTTCATCAGTTGGGCCCTAAGATTCTTTATCATTAGATGACTCCTCACTAGAGGATAATAGCTCTACTTCTTGTATTTATTTTATCCTTTGATCTACCCCCTGTTATATTCACCAATAATTGTCTTAGCTTCCTTCTCTTCCATGTTATTGATCAATTCATCATATGGATAAGGTATGTGATCATACCCACCCAAGTTTATCTTTTTTCTAGCAAAATTAATGTATCCTTCTGGATCAAATCTTTTCCTTGGTGGATCCCTTTTCAAATTGAAATGTAATAGCTTATCCAAAATCAATTCATATCCCTCTTTGGACAATACAATGAAATCTCCAAAGCATAAAGTACTCAGCATGAATGCTTGCTTTCAAAAGGAACCTAGATTCATAACACTTGAGTATTCCATTTATCTAATAATCTCTAAGTATGCAATTCTATCTGGAACCATCTTTGGAAAAATAAATGGTGTATCCTCAAAACCATAAACCCTGATCATGGTGGCATCCTCAAAATAGTACCAATCACCCCAATTGTGACCAATAGGTCCATTGCAATCCTTGGGCCTAAGGAACCTCTTAATTTCATCTTATAATGAGTGATCAGGGGCATGCGCAAGATCATCATGGAAAAAACAGGCCCTTAAGTGGCAAAAAATTCAGAAAAATTAGAGTTAGGAAACTTGAGGTAAAAATTTGAATAAGTTATCTATATTATTTTTAAAAAATGTAAGAATAGAATCTATAGAAAATTGAATTTAGTTTCTAAACTACTAGGTTTGTTTAAAAAAAAAAGAAATCTATGTGGTTAAAATTTGAAATTTCATTGCAGTGGTACTTAAATTTCAGGGAAAATAAGAAGCAGGTGTTTTTCTGACCACCCTAACCACAATAAAATGATAATATTTTTTATAAGATTTTAGATATAAGTAGAGGACTCCTACCCCAATGTGATGCATATTTTTTTGTAATTTTTTTCCAAGTAAATAATTAATTATGAATTTTTTATTACAACTTTTTAAAACATATAAAAAGTCGTATGTCTAACCACCTTAACTTGGTCAAAACTTCATGAAATTCAATTTTTCTTTTTTTAATCCTATAGTATGCAAAGCATAGAATGTGACACATGTTTTGGATTCAAAAAATATGATACCGTTTGCAAGCTATAGATGTTTTTCAATCAACCTATCAATGAGGACTTTAGTCGTAATTTGAATAGAAAATGAATAATAATTACTTATTAAATTCAAATTAAATCATAATTTATATCATTGGAAAGTTGAGAATCTCCTTTAAAAACCCTTTTCGTTTCATCAATTTTGGGTAAAAAAAAAGTTGTCAGCCACATACCCATCATATTGCCACTTTTTGGCCCATCACGATCTTGCACATACCCTCAAAAGGATAGTTGAAAAATATGTACAATGGTTTAAAAAAATACCCTTCAAAATGAACATAACTTGAGTTGAAAAATTTTCTATCTCAAATAGCAATCCATAATTGTATTGGTAGTCTTTTACCCTCTTTGTAAAATTGTGCAATCCTTAATTCCTCTAGCCACATCCCTATTTCCCACCCATAATACATTATTACATGCATGAAAAGGGAATAATGCTTCAAATGCAATATAGGGGATCCATTTTTAATTTCCATTAGTCCTGAATCAGTTTCTTTGAAGATGTGTGAAGCATATTAAAATTTCCTAGAATTATGGTACTGAAAATCAGCAACAATCACCAGATCAGTACAATTGACATAAACTCAAGAGCCTTTGTCCCTAACACTATACACACTGAGAAGTATGTTTATTTTAAATAGGGTTCAAATAATTTGACATGAAAGGGAGGCCCATCATTGTAATCAAGGGCGACCAAACTTCCATCCTTCTTGGTCCTATGTAATGGTAATCTCCACCCCCTATAGGTTGTATCCATCCTCCAGTATTCTTTCTCTAAAGCCTCATGTACAATAATTTCATCACATATGTCATTTAGGTCAAAAAATTCACAAATTATAACTTCTGGTACATGTATAAAAGGTTTATGTAGTGAATTGTAGATAGTCTTGAGGTCTGGATTGTAGTAGGTCAGCAAGAGTTTTACTAATTCCACATTTACAAATACATTATGGACAACTAATTTTCCTAGGTTAAGGCTCCAGGCATTACATACTAGCTCAAACCTGTCTCTTCGATGATAGTGAAACATAAATAGCTCATAACCTTGAATAGGGGTCCATATATCCCCTTTATGCTTGCACTTTTCTTCAAATATTTCTACTTCATCCCTAAGTTTTACAAAATGCCTAGATTTTGGTCCTGAACCAGGTAATTGGTCAATAAGATCCTAGTTCAATATTCTCTCATTTGTTTGTGATTGATCCCTTGTTTCAATTTTCTATTTCTTACCCCTAGGTTGGCTACCCTCACTCTGTGGTTTTGTACTCTTCGACTTCCCAAAGCTTGAATCCTCCATTTTTATCTTCTCAAATCAGCACAATTGAAAATATAATTGCAAGGAATTCACAAGCTTAGTTGAAAGTTTTTTGCTATGCTAAATTCTCTAACCTCTACTCACTCTCTTGTTCCTTTCGCTACCAATCCTGAAAATTCTTCTTGCATTATTCTTCTTTCAATAAGAAAATTATCTATACAATGTACATCTGTGTGGCCATTAATGTCTAGCTCTGAACATAGGCATAATAGTTTTTTTGAATATCTCATTGTCAAACTGAATAATTATATCAGTGAGATTTATTCAAACTCTCACTGATCTATGTAGCTAAATCATGTTGAATAATCATTAGACAAAAATCATCTTTTATGGTTGGGAAGATCAAATAGTTTTCCTACCGATGCTAAATAATCCATGTCATCTTCAGGAAGAGATTTGTGAAGTCACTTAGATATCAAAGTTGTCACCAAGTGTTACTCTAATGAACTTTGATCTATTCATATCACCATCAGCATGAGAATGAGTATCGCTAAGGGATTTGAAAGTTACTCTAATTTTATTAGTCTCCTTGATGAATTTCTTCCATTGTCTTCTTCCTTCGGATGATTTAGCAAGAATCTCACTGAAATTAATTTTGTCAGCATAACATATGAAGTTGGAAGGAGAAGAAAAACTCACTCTGATAGCACATGTCTCCCTAATGTGTTTCCAATTGTTTTATTCATTAGACAATGTGAATTTATTATCGATGAAGGTCCATTGGCATGCCATGTATGCTTAGGATGACTTGAGGATTTCACTCTGATAGTATTGTTCTTGCCGATAACCTTTTCATTGATGGGACAATAGGCCTTGTCTTCCCGAATATGCATGATCCTCCAAATTTGTTGATCATTGTGACACTGTTTTCCTTTTTCCAATATGTAAGAAATGCTCAAATTGAGAGGCTATAACTTATGGATCAGAGAGACATGTACCTAGTCATGCTGATATGAACTATTAGTTTAGAAGCTCTTACTCAATGATTAGCAGAGGGATTTTGGTGTATCAAAATGTTAAATGTAATGGTTTCATTGGTGAATATGGTATATAAAATGGGTTATAACAAATTTGTGTTGTTCTTTGCACTTAAAATGTGGCAATCTTGTAGGGTTCATGAATGTAGGCTATCAAAAGTGTGAATTTTTTTATAGTCCCAACACTCTTAAGTGATCATTGGTGAAGAAAATATCTTACAAGAATCACCTCAAAGTTGGCACCCATGAATGGTACCACTTAACTCAGCCTTGTAAATATATTCTCATGCAAAAGATGTTAACTCAAAGATGCCAACTTGGGCACCCATGGTAGGTCCAAGTCAATCTTAGTTAACTGAAACATATCTCTCCACCAATTCATGCAAACATTATGCATGATTGATCATCCCCACTTAATTGAATGTATCCACCTATTATCTTTCATGCAACTAAATTCATTAGTCATGCAACTCAAGTCAATTGAAGTAAACTAGCATTTAACTCAAACTGAATACATGCAACTGAAGGTAACTTAACCATAACTAAACTAAACTAAACTAAACTAAATTAAATTGAACTGGACTGAACTGAATTAAACTAAACTCCACTCATGTAAATATTAATCCCTAACTCGTAGGATCTTTACATGCATTACTAAAGTGTTATCTATACTCCAAACATTTAACTTAAGCAAGCTGGGTTCCACCTTCCATGTGGACACCCCATGTACTCCTATTTTGTACGAGATCTTCTTGAGCATCCCCACATGTTCCTATCATTTAGGAATAATTACAAATGTCAATTTACATATTTGTTTCATTCAAATTTAATCTCTTTCGAATCCTAGTGTTGGGGAACACTTTCCAAGGACTTAGGAAATACAAGAAATATGTTTAGGTTTGCAGTTAAATGGAATCATATTCCCAACATTCTCTCACTTGACATTATACATTGTAATTATTCTTAACAAGGAATCATTATTATAAATCAAGTACAAGACTCAAGACCAATGGCCTTCCTGCACCAAGAGAACTTATCTACAACATTGATCAAAGTGCCAACTTTCTCAATAAATACCTTTCCCAAGTTTTTGTAACCAAACTATCATAGGTAGAACTTCAGGCTATCAACATAACAAATTTAATATGCAAAAAAGTCCTTGTATATACACCATCCTACAAAAGAATACTTCAAGGTAATAACACACATATACATGTGATAAAAAACCTCTGAAGTAACTCACTATAGTAAAGTGTACCCAGTCCAAGAGAGGTTCCACCTCATATAGAACACATATACCTTTTGTAATTCCCATTCCACAGGTAATGTCAAATCTGAAAACAAGATCACAACTTTAACAAGTCCTCCTATATCACTTCACATAGAGGATGTGGCTGACTTCTCTATCATAGTGTCAAAGAAGCATACAATGATATTCAAAATACATCTCTTATAAAATAAGAACCTTCAAGAAGAAGATAATATTTCCACAAAGAGAGAACCTACAAATCAAACCATGTTATTATACCACACTAACATGTGGAAAAATATGTAAATTAATATATCCTTCAAGGGTAAGCGCACCAAGATGGTTCCAAAAAAGGGGGCTTAAGTGGCCACTTTTTTCTAAAATCAGGAAATTCTGACCTTGGACATGAAATTGAGGATAGTTACACTCAAAATTTTGAGATGGAAAAAAAACAAGGATAGAAGTGCTCCGAGTCTACTTTCTAAACTACTAATTTATTTTGAAAATGGTTGAGATTAAGAGGTACAAAAGAGGGATGTACACAAATTGGTGTTTTTTTTGTCAGAAAAACATAACATGGCAACTTTTGTACGACCTGAGCACGGTGAACTTTTTTTATTATTTTTAAATTTGCTATGGTTAGAAGTTAGCTAATGACATCTAGTTGATGCACAATTTTTGTGATATTTTTTTAACGAATATTGTATTTTTTACTAATTTTCTAAGTGGGCACTTCCTGAAACGTAGAATTTTGGCCGTGCTCCCCCTACAAATTTTTGAAAATAATTCTTTTTTTTTCTTTTTAAATTTGTTTTTTTGTAGAATGGAGTCTAGTTTCTAAAAATGTAATTTATTTGAAATTTTCATGAATGGTTAATTTATAACAAAAAAAAACACCAAACACTGCTTTTTAGCAAAAAATAGACATACAAACAAAAGAAACTATGAATGAAAGGCTTAACATTGTCAAAAAGTGAAAAAAATTACATCGTTGGATACCTAAGAGAGAACCTAACATTACCCATGTGTTTGATTTTGTCGATATTGAACTAGATGCAATCTTAATGGTGAGCACAGACTCGAGATTATGTGAAAAACTGTAGAATTTGCAAAAACATGTCTTTGGCCTTGTTGGGAATGCCCTCCAAGCCTTTGGGTTGGTATCCCAAGGAAAATAATTTTAGTTTTTTCTTTGTTTTTAACCCAAGCACGTTATAACGCACTCAAGTTATAATGTGAGTGCATTTTCTAATTTTTTTTTTCAAAAAATGGCCACAAAATTGGTACCCAACTTCATGCACCCACCCTCAACACTCCCAAACTGAAAGGATATTAACATCTAACCATTCAACTTATAATGAAACATGGCAGAACTGAGATGTAAACCTCTCATAGAAAGTAGATCAAACTTTAGCCAAACATTCCCACAAGAAAAGGGAATATGCCCAAAGCCACTAACTATTTCTCATACCTCTCCTACCCAAATATTTAGAACTAACTCAAGTTCAAGATTGCAAGGAGAATAATGGAAATACATAAAATCATGCATCTAGTTTTCAATATTTCCTCAAAACTCAAATTTAAATACTAATGCATAAGAGAACACAAGTTACATATAAATAATGCATCTAATAATCAGGTGGGAAAGTCATCTTAGATCATTTACTTGTTGAGTAGACCAAGAGTGGGGTACAAGATTTATCATGTGCATACAACACCAAGCAATATAGGCTTTCAATAAAGGCAACCTTCTCATCAGGTCTATGATGGATTCACATCCATTTCCAAGTGTAGCCTCCTCAGTCTTTACTATTGAAAAACTTTTATAACAAGTAACCATTCAAACACATATCGCTTAACATAAAAAATATCCATCCTAACCCAAGTCTCTCTAGTATTCATGAGCACCAAAAAATCAATCCATGCCAACTTCAAATGCAACCTGCATAATCATGAAGCTCCAAGCAAATGATTCATACTCTGAACCAAAGAGAGCTACATCCTCTCCAAAGGAAGAACAATAACACCTTTACCAAAGAATCTAAGGGTCCTACATGAAACAAGATGTTAAAACCTCTTCAAATCACATGAAGGTAACCATATCCTACCAAAGCTCCCACTAAACTATAATATCGAGCTATACATGGCAATAAGATAAACATCAAATCATCACTATCAAAATCTCCCACTAAAACATGTAACCAAGCTATCCATGACATCGTGATAACCATATCCTAACTAGATCCATTGAATATTTCAATATAAAGACAAGAAGTAGAACTCATTGTAACATGCATCTTTTACAAATCTACACTAACACAATAGTAAAAGCTCCAACTACAACCAAAAAACCTTCAAAATTTTAAGAGAAAAGCATCCAAAACTCTACCCAACCATTAGCTTTGATACCAAATGTTGAAAATGAAGGTGAAATTATAGCTTAAAACTTGTAAACCTATGTGACTGTATATTTAATTAATTGTTCTTTATCACAATTCTTTGTGTATAATTAATCTATTTAGATCAATTTTACCAATTGTGGAAAGAGATAGAAGATTGTAGAAGAATGAGACAAGAAGATAGAAGTGACACAACATATACACGAAGAAACCCTTCTGGGAATAAAATTCGCTAGAATCAATAGTGCTTGTACTATTTAACCTTAGAACAAGATTAGAATAATATATGATCAATACTTGATTGATATGCTTCCTTTTCCTTCAGCAATCCTTCTTCACAACCTATAATAAAATCTCATACACTTTCTACAACACAAGCTATCCATGCATTCCATGTGACCAAGCATGAATCCACACACCCCATTCCATGCTTCAAACCCTCACACACGCACAAGCTCAACCTGCTAACCTGCAATCAACTATGATGCAATTACTGCAATAAATCAAAAATCAATGAACATGTAAACTCATATAAGTTATCAAATACAAGAGCATAAACCTCCTCTAAAAAATATATGCTTAGATTGTGCAAGTATATTTCCAAGGTGTAATATGAGTTCAAACAAAAGTATCCTCAATTTAGGCACCCTAAACTGAACACTTAACCTGATTGTTGATCAAGAAAATATCTTGCAAGCATCACGTCAAAGTTGGCACCCAAGAATGGGCCTAATTAATTGAGCCTTGTAAATATATTCTCATGAAAAAGGTGTTAAGTCAAAGATGCCAACTTGGGTGCCCAAGGTGGGTCCATGTCAATCTTAATTAATTGAAACATATCTCTCCACCAATTCTGATGTAGGAGGATCCTTGGTTCATGGCAATCTTGCATCAACCAAAAATATTTTCATTTCAGTTTTGTTCTTATTCAGTTCAAGTTGGTGGATTCATCATATTTGCTCACCAAGCCTGGAAGATCTATGTTTTCATCGTGGAAATGTTCATTTTCCTTATTCCAATATTTTAGCATGATTGGATCTTTTTCCGGCAAGTTATCGCTCTCGAAATAAGTGGTATTTTCTTGAACTGGAACTGAAATAGTTTTCAAGCCTAACAAATAGTTTGATCACTCTTGGATCGTTCATGTAACTTGCAAATCCTTATGGTGTATTTTAAATTGTTTCATGGAGTGCCCCTAACCTTATTTTAGGTCCACACTTCATCTTATACATTCACTGAGGAGTAATTCAACTTTGAGGCTGACCTATTTCATGCACACATTACATATTCTTCATCAAAGATTGTAATGATCTTTGGCTAATGCAGATGTTTCTAGATCTCAAGATATGATATAAAAAATTGTAATAGACTGTTAGTGAGGTAGTGAATATAGAAAAGATGAATGATATGTAGGATTTCACTCGCATATATAGAGCATATAGGAATATTATACTTTAAGCATGTTGTATCAGGCCTATGAGCCAAATCAGTAAGCCCAGATGTTTTCAATTGATTGTAATTGAATTTTCTAATAATAAGAATGTTTGAACCTGCATTTTCCTCCATATTCTATGTTGATTTCATTGTGCGACTCTTGCTGCATGGTCTGGATTTTTCTCATTCAAGACTCTCCTATTATGACCCTGCTAGACTAGTATTAGAGCAAGATTCATTCTGTGAGAGATCATTAGAGTTTGTAGAGTTTTGTTGAAGATTTGTTGTGAGGTGGCATACTAAGGATCTGAACTGCAACTGCAGAGGACTTGTGTAAAGATGGCAGGAAGAAGAAATGGTAGAGGAAATGGAGGGTGTGGAAATGCAAACCCAGCTATAATGGAGATGTTGAGAGGAATTGTTGTTAGATTAGATGCAATCGAAATAGACCAGAGGAGAGGTTGACCAGTTGATGATGTGAGTTATGAAGAGGTAGAAGAATATGGAGGAAGAGAAATAAAGCCTGGATTAGGGAGAAGAAAGTTTCATAAGAGCCCTAACTAGAGTGAACATTAAACCACATTTTAATCCACCAGATTATAGTGGTAAATTGGATTCAGATGAATTACTTGATTGGATAACAGAGATGGAAAATTATTTTTATTTTGAAGGTACCATAGAAGACAAGAAGGTGAAATTTGATTGTACAAAGTTGGAAGGACGTGCATCCCTTTGGTGGGAAAATTTGCAGATAGATAGGCAAAGAAGAGGAAAGGAGAAGATACGATTAAGGGATCAAATAGTGAATACGTAGAAGACAAAGTTTATGCCTGTAGATTATCAGATTAGTTTGTTTTGAGAGTTGTAAAATTTGAAGTAAAAGGAATCAAGTGTGATAGAGTATATTGAAGAGTTATACAAGTTGAATATTAGAGCCAGACATTCAGAGGATGAATTTGAACAAGTAGCTAGATATGTGAATGGGTTGAGACCATCTATATAGGATGAAATCAGTTTACTCAAGTTTCCAAGTGTGGAAAAGGCATATCAATGTGCCCTAAAAGTAGAATAGAAGCTGAATAAAAGACATGACAAGAAATAGAGAGGAAGAGGTGGAAGATTTCAAATAGGAAGAACTTTTGTTGGAGGAGGAAGAGGATCTTTTGTAAATCTGAATAAAGATAAGGAAGGTAGTAAGAATGATAATTCATACCATAGAGGTGATGAAAACTCTTACAGGAGAGGAGGATATGGTGGTTACCAAAATGAGGGTTATAGAAAAGATGATAGAAGACAAGAGAAAGGATTATTCAAGGTAACTTGTTTTAAGTGTGGTGGAGGACATAGAGCATTTGAATGTAATCAGGGGGAGACAAGCATAAGGACTAAGAATAGTAGATGAATAGCCTTTGTTGAGGAGGGTCATGTTAGATCACCTAATAAACTAGAAGAGGGAGAAGTGTTGGTGAATAGAAGAGTATTGTGTCAAAGTGAGTTGGAGCAAGAACCATTGCAAAGAAATAATTTTTTCCAGACAAGATGCAAGGTAGCTGGTAAATATTGCAGAGTGATTGTTGATAGTGGAAGCTCTAAGAACTGGATTATGAAGAATGGTGACCAAATTGAAGCTAGCAAGATTAAAAAACTCAAAGCCCTATAACATAGCATGGATGCAAGATGAGCATAAGGTACTCTTAAGTGAACAATGTTTGGTAAAATTGAAGATAGGAAATTATCATGATGAAGTTTTGTGTGATATCATGCCTATGGATGTATGCCATATTTTGTTGGGAAGAACTTAGTAGTATGATAGACAGATTATTAATGATGGAAAGATAAAAACATATACCATTGTTGCTAATGGGATGAAGTAGATTTTGTTTCCATTGGAAGATATTCCTAAAGTTGAAGTTTTTATGAATGTTAGACTTTTTTTGGTTGATGGAAGAGATTTATAGATGGACTAAGACATTAGAACGTGTGCCATGCCTTGGTTCCTAAGAAGGTTGAAGACTTAAAGCATGTGGAAGAACAAATAGAAGAGATAAAGGAGTTCCTGGTAGAATATGAAGCTATCATTTCAAATAATGTACCTGATGGATTATGACCTATGAGGAGTATTAGTCATTGCATGGACCTAATTCCTAGAGCTATTTTTTCTAATAAAGAAGCACACTAGATGAAACTGATAGAGAATGAGAAGTTGAATAGACAAGTGGAAGATTTGTTGAGGAAGGGTTTGATTAGAGAAAGCTTAAGTCCCTGTGCAGTACCTTTTGTGCTAGCACCTAAGAAGGATGGAGAATGGAGGATGTGTACATACTCTAGAGCCATAAAAAAAATCATAGTGAAGTATATATTTACTTTTACCTGAATGGATGACATTATGGATTGTTCAAGTGAAGCTAAGTACTTTATAAAGATAGATTTTAAGAGTAGATATCACCAGATCAAAATCAGAGAAGGGGATGAGTGGAAGACAATATTCAAGACAAATGAAGGATTGTATGAGTGCTTGGTGTTTCCTATTAGACTAACAAATACACCAATTACTTTCATGAGGCTAATGAATGATGTATTGAAGAAATTCTTAGGTAATTTTGTGATTGTTTATTTGGATGACATCTTGATTTTGAGTAAGAGTAGTGAAGAACATTTGTTGCATAGAAGAAATTTTTTGTAGAGGTTGAGAGAAGAGTAGTTGTTGATAAACATTAAGATGTATAGTTTCATGAAGGAAGAGTTGGTATATCTAGGATTTGTAATATCTATGGATGGATTGAATATGGATCCTAAGAAGGTAAAATCCATTGTTGAGTAGCCTACACTAGAAAGCCTTGGAAAGGTAAGATCATTTAATGGATTGGCTAGTTTCTACCAAAAGTTCATTAGGAATTTTAGTTCTATTTATAGTCTTATGACATAAACAATGAGAGGGGATAAGAAGTATTTTAGGTGGACACATGGAATATATCATGGTTTTGAGTAGTTGAAATAGAAGGTGACTGAGCAACCTGTGTTGGCTTTACTGGACTTTAGTAAGGTATTTCAAGTAGAGTGTGATGCAAGTGGAAATGCAATTGGAGAAGTATTAAGTCAAGAGGGAAGACCTGTAGCTTATTTCAGTGAGAAATTGAATGATGCTAGGAGAAGATATTTAGTGTATGACTAGGAGTTTTAAGCCATAGTTCAAGCCTTGTTGAAGTGGATACATTACTTGTTACTTAAGGAGTTTGTGTTGTATATAAATCATCAGGCATTGTAGTATTTGAATAGTCAAGGTACGTTGAATTAGAGACACATGAGATGGGTAGAATTCTTCCAAAGTTATACTTTTGTTTTTAGACATAGGATTGGAAAGCCAAAGAGAGTTGTTGATGCTTTGAGTAGGAGATGGAATTTACTGACAGAGATAAGAGTGGAAGTATTAGGTTTTGATTAATTGAAGAACTTGTATGAGGAAAACCTGAATATTTTCAAACCTTGGAGAGCTTCTAAAGAACCAGTTTTGGAGGATAGGAGTCAGTTGTTGGATTATTTCATTTAGGAGGATATGTTGTTGAGAGGAAATTAATTGTATATACCTCAGAGTTCAATGAGAGATAACTTGGTGAAAGAAAAACATAGTGGAGGATTAGCAAGGCACTTTGGAATTGATAAGATAGTAGAATTAGTAAGTGAGAATTACTTTTGGCCACAGATTCATAAGGATGTTAGGAAATTTGTGCAGTGTTTTTCAAGTTGCAAAAGGGAGTAGTTAGAATATGGGATTGTATAAACCTTTGATAGTTTCAAAGAGACCCTGGGAGGATGTCAGCATGGATTACATACTTGGTTTCTAAAGACTCAAAGAGGTAATGACTCTATATTTGTGCTAGTGGGTAGATTTTCTATAATGGCACATTTCATACCTTGTAAGAAGACAACAAATGCAATACATGTAGTAGACTTTTTTTTCAAGGAAGTGGTCAGATTGAATGGATTACCTAGGATTATTGTTTCAGATAGAGCTACAAAGTTTGTTGGTTACTTTTTGAAGAAACTTTGGAAGAAGTTGAAGACAGATCTAAAGTTTAGTTCTACTTTTCACCCATAGATTGATGGATAGATAGAGGTAGTAAACATGAGTTTGGGGAATTTACTGATATGTTTGGTTGGAGAGAAGACCAAAGTTTGGGATTTAGTCTTTGCATAAGTAGAGTTTTCTTACAAAAATTTAGTGAACAAGAGTACCAAAAAGACACCTTTTAAGATTGTTACTGGAGTTCATCCTAGAGGTATATCAGAGTTGCAAGACATCAGTAAAGAAGGTCAAAGGACTGCATAAGTAGACAAATTTGTAGAACACATGAAGAAGGTGCATACTCAAGTGAAGCAGCAATTAGAAGACATGAACTAGAAGTATAAGGAGCGAGCGAATGAAAAAGGATATATAAGTAGTTCAACTTTGGAGGTGAAGTGATGGTGTATTTGAGGAAGGAAAGGCTTCTAGTTGGCACATACAATAAGCTCAAAATGAGAAAGTTTGGACCCTGTAGGATCTTGAAGAAATTTGATTCAGGAAATGCCTATGAAGTGGAGTTACCAGATGGCATGGGTATATCACCTATATTCAACATTGCAAACATATATCAATACCATGAAGCAAAATTTAGTGAAGAAAATGAAGCGTAATTGGGGAACCAATTTCCTAAACAACAATCAAATGAGATAGAAGATATTTTGGATACCAGAGTACATAGAATATCTTGTGAAATGGAAAGGCGGACCAGTGGAGGATTCTTCTTGGATTCCTTAGGATGAGGTAGACCATCTTAGTTTTCCTTTAGCCCAACAAAGTGAGGTACTCACTTTTTATTAACCCTAAAAGTCTAATGTAGGAGGATCCTTGGTTCATGGAAATCTTGCATCAACCAAAAATATTTTCCTTTCAGTTTTTTTCTTGTTGAGTTCAAGTTGGTGGATTGATCATATTTACTAACCAAGCCTTGAAAATCTATGTTTTCATAGTGGACATGTTCATTTTCCTTATTCCAAGATTTCAACATGATTGGATCTCTTTTTGGAAAGTTATCACTCTCGAAATAAGTGGTATTTTCATGAACTGACACCATAATAGTTTCTAAGCCTAACAGTTAGTTTGATCTCTCATGGATCATTCTCATAACTTGTGGATCCTTTCGACATGTTTCAAATTGTTCCATGGAGTTCCCTGACCTTCATGTATGTCCACACCTCATCTTATGCATTCACCAAGGAGTAATTCAAATTTTAGGCCAACCTATTTCATGCACACGTTACATTTTCTTCATCAGAGATTGTAATGATTGTTGGCTGATGTGGATGTTTCTAGATCTCTAGATATGATATAAAACATTGTAATAGATCATTAGTGAGGTAGATAATTCACAAAAGATGAATGATATGTAATATTTCACTCACATATATGGAGCATATAGGAATAATGTACTTTGAGCATGTTGTATCAAGCCTATGGGCTGAATCTATAAGCCCAGATGTTTTTCGGTCAATTGTAATTGAATTTATAATAACAAGAATTTTTGAACCTACATTTTCTTCCATATTATGTTTTGATTTCATTCTGTGACTCTTGCTGCATGGTCTAGATTGTTCTTGTTGAGGACCCTCCTACCGTGACTACACCAAATTCATGCAAATATTATGCATGATTGATCATCCCCACTTAAGTAAATGTATCCACCTATTATCTATCATGCAACTAAATTCATTAGTCATGCAAATCAAGTCAAGTAAATTCAACTAGCATTCAACTCAAGCTAACTACATGCAACTGAAGGTAACTAAACCATAACTCAACTAAACTAAACTAAACCGAACTAAATTGAACTAAACTCCAGTCATTTGTAAATATCAATCCCCAACTTTTAGGATCTTTACATGCATTATTGAAGTGTTATCTATCCTCCAAATGTTTAACTTGAGTAAGGTGGGTTTCACCTTCCATGTGGGTGCCCCATGTGCTCCTATTTTTTTATGAGCTCTTCTTGGGAATCCCCACATGTTCCTATCATTTTGAAATAATTACAAATGTCAATTTACATGTTCATTTAATTTAATCTTTCTAATCCTAGTGTTGGGTAACACTATCCAAGGACTTAAGTGATACATGAAATATTTTTAGGATTGTAATAAAATGACATCCTATTTGCAATAGAGGAGAGTACCTTACTAAAGTGCAGTTGGAATTTTGATGTATGCTATAGTTTGTACTAGACTAGAAATTTTCCAAGTAGTGAAAGTTATTTCTAGATATATGTATAATCTTGGTAGAGTTCATTGGGATGTAGTTAAAAGAGTCTCTAGATATCCCACTTTGTATCACAGTTGCATTTTAGATTAGCATTTTTATAGTTAGTATCATTTGAGTATATTTAGAATCATCACAGTTCCATATAGTATATGTTTACATTGTAAAATCTAATATCAGTTATCCATTCTGTCAATCATCCATTCATCATATTATCCATTATCCTTTCCATCGTATAGTTTCATGTAGGAATTTAATTTGCTTATATGTTGAATACTAATCTTGTTTCTTAAGTGTCATTGTAATAGCCTTTGTGCACATAGAAATCTGAGGGCCAAATGGTTAAAGGAATGTTTAATAATAACAGAAAATGAGACATTCATAAAATATATGTTAAATTGCAATTTAGACAAACTTCTTTTCTTTAAATCTTTGATATAATTTGTTTCATTAAGGTTTGTGTTGATTTACTAACTTTCCACATTTCATACACATACAGTATTTATGTACAATTTGGTTTAAAAAGAGTTAAAAATAGCATATATAAGTATTATTTGGCTTGTGAGAAAATTTATACAATACAACCATCACATTGAATGATATAGCATTGAGATTGAATGTTAATAACAAAGCATTTAAAGGTGCAGTATGTGTAACATGTTCATAAAAAAGCTGTAAAATTGTTTGCACTTTGCTAGTTGAATATTGCCTTTTTGCTTTTTTAATTTTATGATTCTCAAATATAGAAACACACACCACATACCCTTTCCTATTTATGTTTCCAGTTTTCTTGGCCTTTAGGTGTATACACACATGGCTGACCCCGATAAAGCATATAGATGTGGAAGTAGATACAAATTGATCTTTTCCAACACATAAAAAACATCTCTTTGCAACGTTTATTTTCCTTACTCCTTTTATCCATTTGGTGTGATCAAGTACATTTTCCTTGATTGAACTTGTCTTGGTAGGCTACAAAGAAACAACCAAATTTGACTTCATTTGCAATTAATTTCATCAATGCTAGAGATATCGTCCCCTCTCCCATCCTTCAACTCTTACCTTTTAAAAAATTTGGCAGTGATGAAGGGCAGGTTGAATGATACAAGGTTTTCTTATCTAATGGACACCATATGAAAATAGGAACTTTTCCTTCCAAATGCAATTAACTATTTTCAGGTGCCATATGAAAATATGAATCAATACTTTGTCTTATCTAATGGACACCATATGAAAATAGGAACTTTTCCTTCCAAATGCAATTACTTTTTGTTAGGTGCCTTGAAAATAGGGTCCCTCATATGTTTGGGAGACTACATATGTAGAAATTTCTAGGAATCAAGGTGGGTTGCATTGTTCCTTTTGTATTTTTTAAAATTCTCTTTCTCCTTCGTATGTACCTAATATAATGTGTTCAATATATTGTTTTTTTTTGTTTTTCAAGGCCTGAATCATATTCAACTTAGTTGTCATTATGTTGGATTTTCAAATCATTGGGACCCCTAAGTATCTCTTCAAGCACCAAGAAGAGAAAATGTTGGGACTAGAGTCACCTTTTCCTTCTAAATAGACCCCTAAATTTGGTGTGCAATTGTCCCCTAAAAAAAAAATAGTTCTACGAATGTCATCCCTATTAAAGCTTTGAAAATTTATCAAAATGTTTGGATAGTCAAAGAGCGTGTAACACATATTAGAGAGATGTACCATTTCCATAAACTAATTGATGAAGGCCAACTTTTCAAGTCTTGACATTATAGATATGGAGGGGACAAAAATCCACATTACTTGTTTTGATGATTTTGTTGAACTGCATTATGGTAGAGTTGAGATAGGTGCAACTTATTTAATATCAAGAGGTTTGGTGAAGGAAGCAAATAAAAAATTCAGTAAATTAAATAGTAATCTGGAAATTGTCTTGGATGAAAATTCAACACTAAAACAATGTGAAGATGAAATCTTTGTGCCAAAAAAACCTCAAACTTTCTGCAAGTTAGTGAGATAACCAATTATAGTTATAATAGTTTGGTTGATATTATTGGCATTGTAGTCCATGTTGGCTTTATATCAACTGTTTGTAGGAAAAATGGATCAGAAACAACTTGATGAACTATTAAACTATATGACGATATGTGTAGAATCATGATGGGCCAAAAAGTGGCAATATGATGGGTATGTGGCTAATGAATTTTGTTTTTACCCAAAATTGATGAAACAAAAAGGTTTTTTAAAGGAGATTCTCAAATTTCCACCAATATAAATTATTCTTTACTTTGAATTTAATAACTAATTATTATTCATTTTCTATTCAAATTACGACTAAAGTATTGATTGATTGACTGATTGAAAATAATCCATAGCTTTCAAACAATATCACATTTTTGAATCGAAAACATGCATCACATTCTATGCTTCACATACTATAGGATTAAAAAAGAAAATTTGAATTTCATGAAGTTTTGACTAAGTTAAGGTAAGACACATGAGTTTTTAATATTTTTGAAAAATTGTAATAAAAATTCATAATTAATTATTTACTTGGAAAAAATTAGAAAAAATATGATTCACATTGGGACATGAGTCCTCTACTTATATCTAAAATCTTATAAAAAAATATTATCATTTTATTGTGGTTAGGGTGGTCAAATAGACACCTACTTATTTTTTCCCTGAAATTTAAGTGCTACTGCATTGAAATTTTAAATTTTCACCAAATATAGATTTTTTATTTTTTAAACGAACCTAGTAGTTTAGAAACTACATTGAATTTGATACAAATTCTATTCTTACATATTTTTGAAATAATATAGATAACTTATTGAAATTTTTAGGTCAATTTGCCTAACTCTGATTTTTCTAATTTTTTGTCCACTTAAGGGCCTATTTTTTCCATGATGATCATGTACATACCCATGATATCTCTGGTTGATTCATTGATGTTAATTTGTGGGACCCAAGTTGGCAACAAAAAGGTGATGCCTTGGAGTGGATGTATACTTCAGGTGATATAGTCATAGTTATTGTGCGGGGTAGTCATATAGGCTATTTTAATGGAAAAATTATCACCACATCAACATCAACAACCCTCGACATTAACCCTTCTATTATTGAGGAAAACACTCTTAGCTCCACAGGTTTGATCAAAGTAGAAAATATGGTTTCATCTTCTTCTGGAACTCATTGGCCTCATCCTTCAAATGATAGAGTTACTATTGCACTCATCTTCAACAACTGTCTTGGATTTTTAGAAATTGTTGAAGCCATTTTTAAAGCAACCATTGAGATTGCAAAAAATGAGTCTTTTTGTTATCTTGATTACCCCTTATTGGTTAATAGGAAAGGATTCAAAAGAAAACACACACGCCCACATGCAGATGTCTAGTTCTATGATCACAACCAAATGGAAATGGAGGAATGCAACTATTGCTACCCCCTACAATTAAATTTGCAAGACCATTCATCCAGCCTTTGGTTTGTTGCTTTTGATGAAGCTGCAAATTTGGACCAAATTTCAAAATAACCCCCCAAGAAAAGAATAATTGAAAATTGACAAACTCAAGATGTAAAGATGTAAAAGGAAAAGGAGGTTTCCCACCTTAGGTGGGGCGTGTGTCCAAAAATTGTACAACAAATAGCGAATCTACTGGGGAAATGCTCCAGAGCATTTCGATGAAAAACTAGAATCAAGAACCTAGAATCTCTGATTTGGATCCTCATCTTGGGTCAACCAATAAAATAAAGGCTCAAAACCATGTTGTTGTTATTAAAGGCCTTGTTTTTAAACCTTACATCTTTATTGACATGATCAGAACAAACAATTACAATTTTGAGGAGCAGCTTAAAATAACTATTGTGAAAGCAACAAAACTAGATTTCCAATCAGAGTATAAACGGTTGATTTTAGATATATTGAAGATATCCTCCCTTGATAAGAAAAAGGCTGCACCAACGAGCCCACTCTTTGACTACATTTTTCCAATTTTGAACATTTATCTTTGTGTTTCCTTTTTTATGCTCACTATGGGATGCTAAGACTTGTTCTTTGTAAATATAAACATACTTTATTCCTATGTTTGCATATATATATTCACGCATTCATTGAGCTCCCATGATTTTGATCTTAATATGGTGCCCACA
Organism: Sequoia sempervirens; assembly: GCA_007258455.2. Taxonomy (NCBI): domain Eukaryota; kingdom Viridiplantae; phylum Streptophyta; class Pinopsida; order Cupressales; family Cupressaceae; genus Sequoia; species Sequoia sempervirens. The sequence continues at coordinate 224,480,737 of VDFB02000017.1, forward strand.
TTGTCACTATGATTCTTGATTCTTGATGTATGTTAGTATTTTTAGTTCTTTCATTCATATTCTAAATTTACTTGTTCCCTTCATAATCATTGAATAGCAATATTATCATTAATAGTGAAAAAAGACCCATACTAGGGATCTAACCATTACAAACATAAATTAATAGATTCACTATTTCATTGTAATTACCAACATAATAGGAGGGATACTATTCAATGGTTTCCTTAAATGATGATCATGTGCTTTCAAGTTCTTACCATAGTTTTGTGCATTGTTTTGGGTATTTTTCAATGTATTGATTTTTGATAGACACATTGTACTTGCACAATCCAAACAATTTTCTAAATTGTCTATGAACATATTGTGCATACTCCATTATAAAATGCTTTGTTATTAACATCTAAATGCAACACCATTGAAAACTATATCTGAATTCTATTGGGTTGTTTTTGAGTATTTTTGGGTTCAATCAACATAATGCCAAAGATGTGGAGATATGACAATTGATCATTTGAAATAGTTCTATACACTATTTTTTATATATGTATGCATATATGTATATGTATATGTATATGTATATGTATATATATGTATATGTATGCATATACCTATATAATTATATATATACATATACATATATATATATATATATATATATATATATATATATATATATATATATATATATATATATATATGTATGTATGTATGTATGTATGTATGTATGTATGCAACTATATATTTAGAGTAATGCATGTTTTTGGATGTCATATACACAAACATCAAACTAGTCAAATTTTCAAAAGGAAGTGTTATGTGGATTAACATTGTTGTGTGTATATTTCCATGTTTAATTATAGTTTTCAAATGGTATCACATTTTTTGATCTGAAACATGTGTCACATTCTATGCTTCTCATTCTATAAGATTAAAAAAAGAAAAATTGAATTTCATGAAGTTTTGACCAAGTTGAGGTGGCCAAACATATGAGTTTTTATATTTTTTAAAAGTTGTAATAAAAAAAATCATAATTAATTATTTACTTTGAAAAAGATTACAAAAAATATGCATCACATCAAGATATGAGTCCTCTACTTATATCTAAAATATTATAAAAAATAATTATCATTTTATTGTAGTTAGGGTGATCAGATAGACACGTACTTATTATTTTTTTCCTAAAATTTAAGTACTACTACATTGAAATTTCAAATTTTCAACAAATAGATTTAAAAAAAAAAAAAAAGCCTAGTAGTTTAGAAATTACATTCAATTTTATATAGATTCTATTCTTACATATTTTTGAAATAATATAGATAAATTATTCAAATTTTTATGTCAAGTTACCTAACACTAATTTTTCTAAATTTTTCTCCACTTAAGGGCCTACATTTTCCATGACGATCTTGCACATACCCCATGATGCCAATATCATAGGGAGGAGAATGACTGAGGGTTTTTGACTTTTTCCTTTTATGTCAAACATTTCTTGCTAGATAGATAGATATATACACAAATCCTTCCATACGCTTGGCTTCTAGAAACATACTCTACTCTACACATTGGATTTCTCCATGTGTGTACAACTATCCTTTCACCTTATCCAATTGATTATTTATACAGATTTGTTTACCAGGATACCAACTTCCCCTAAAATTATTACAACATTTTGATTATGTTATTCTAAATGTATTTGTGTAAAATATACCATTACAATCTAAGGAATGATATATTAAAATCATCATTTTTCTATAATTTTAACACTATGATATATACAATACTTCATCAAATTCCCCATTAGTCTTTTCTACTTTTCTTGCTTGGGGATTCTTCTTAAGCCAATGAATCTTCATGATTTTCACATAGGGTTCACATTGCATACAATTCTCCTTCAAGTGATTTTGCAATTTAGTATTCTAAACATACAGTTGCAACTATTATAAATTGATACATATGCACATACAAACAACATTAAGTGTCAAAGATGCACATAGATACCAACCAACAATAAGCAGATGCCAAAATTTCTATAAGTTAGTAACATGTTTTGAACATTCCAATATATTAAACTATATATGCACATAGTCTAGAAACATTTTCAAAAAAGTTCTGTTGCATTTGACTAATAAGTTTAGAATTTTGCAAGTATGTTCTATTTTCCATTTTATGTGCCTATATACCATAAGTTTTTTCACTTTTCCTTCATGCTTTTCTTGCACATATTCTCATTTCTTCTTTCCATCTTTTAAATTGGTTTTATTTGATTCAAATAGCTAGAAAATATTGATCTATAAAATTCTCTTTTGAGCATTTCATTGTTTCCCTCTTCTTGTATATTACGTTTCTAAATATATAGTCTTGTCTACATTTTATTTTTTTCCTAATATATAATAAGACTCCATACAATTTTGTGGTGGGTTGCACATGAATCTTGGCATTATTGTACGATGGGATGAGAGGAAGTAAATGCAACATTCAATGTTGCAGTGTGAGGATGTATATTGTTTTGGTTGCATTGTGAAGCGAGCCACTGTGGTGTTGCTTTGATAGAAGACTATTGAAAAATTGTGACATGCACCTCTGTTAGATAGAAAATTGGAGGGTTTTACAAGTCTTGTGCTCCACAACCTACAAAATTTGGCCTCTTCTTGTTGTTGTAAGCTATTTTGCAATGTCTTTTTTCTGTCCCATATACATCTAACCAACGACATATATTTTGATAGATTCAAATAAAAATTTTCTTTGTAGTAATATCATGTTGGGATCAATGCAAGCATATATGTACAAGAAGATATGAAGCCCATTTATGGGATAATTGGTACCTAAAATATTTCCATACTGTAAGCATAAAGAAGGTTTTTTTTGTAAAATTACATATTACTAAGTTATACATTCAACCCTTTTCTTCTTGCATGGCTAGATAGGATCCACTACATATCAAAATCAGGTATGTTTATAAAGTTATTTGTGTGCAATTTATGCTTTGAAGAAAAACCTTTGATATTTCTTTGATGTCTTCCTTTTAATTAAATCTAAGTATTTCATCCATAGAACTAGTTCTACTTCGAAACAAGATCTCCCATATATTCTTCTTTGCCTATATTTATCAACATTACAAACAAGTCTGATCTTTCACAATTCTTTATCAACATTCTCTTTGTTAAAAGTTATGGTAGCAAAAAAAGTACTACAAAAAGGAAATCATGTAAGTGTGGGTTTTATGCTTTTTCCTTTCACTGTCATATGTAATTTGTTGCTATATATATATATATATATTTGCATGCATGAATTCTTACATGCACTAGACTACAATAAACATGGTCTATTGAACACATTACATTTTTCCATGTATCTACAATTATCTTTTCAGCTTATGGAAAAAATTATCTCTAGGAAGCTCTTTATCAACATACCCATCTTTTAAAAGTTGTTACACCAAAAAAAATACTACAATATAAGAAATCATATATGAAAATACTAAAATTTCCCCTCCTTCGCTATTGTGTGATATATGATATGACTCCATTAAATTTCTGATGGGTCTTCCATACTTTTCTTTCTCAGGGGTTTGGCTAGAGCCCATGAGGCTTCATGATGCCAATATGGTAGGGAGGAGAATGAGCATGGGTTTTGTGGTTTTCCCTTGCACCATCATATATTTAATGCTACAAATACACAACATATTGCATTCTACCGACTACATTTCTCCATGCTTATACAACTATCTTTTTAGCTTGCCAAATCAACTATTTAAAACCGCTTCTTTATGATGATACCTATTTTCTTTAGGTTATGACAACAATTATATGATGCAATCTTAATGTTTATATGTAAAGAAAACCGCTCCCAGTTCTTTAAACATGTACACAGATAGAAAAATTTGAAACATATTAGTACAAGATTCAAGCTACAACCTTTGGTAGTAAATATTGAAGGAAAATAGAGAAATTGTATAAGAGGTATTAGAATAGAACTTATTTTCTACCAAATATTATAGACAAAAAGAACATTAAATAGATCTTTAAAATATGGAGTATAGAAGAGGCAAACTACGATAATCAATAGTTTGTTATGGGGAATTGAAAAATCAATATCATGAAGAACAATTTGCTATCGTGAACTTCAAATAGATGGGAAAAAAAGAATATTATGAAACATATTGATACAAGATATATAACATGTTCCATCCAAACAAAATAACCATGAAAAATAACAATTTGTTATAAGGAGCTTCAAACAGATGAGGAAAAAAGAATATCATTCAAAACATATTGGTACAAGGTAAGCAGTGTATGTAATAGTTGTAAGAGGTATTAGAATATAATTTAAGAATCACACGTAAATGACAGATGGATGGAAACCTTTGGCTTGCTTTCAATTTTTTTGGTCTGTGTATGTTTTTCTATCATCTGTCATTTACCTGTGATTCTTAAGTATTTTTCTAGCAGCTCTTTTGCAATTATCACATTTAAATGGCAGATGAACAAAAACCTTTGGCCCAATTTCAATATTTTTGGTCTTTGTATCTTTTCTACCTCTCTTAAAGTTCTATTTAATGTGGGTTTTTGATCATATGTCATTTACCTATGATTCTTAAGTATTTTTCTAACGATTCTTAAGTATTTTTCATGAGAGATGGGTTCTTGTGAACCACTACTCATGAAACATAGGTCAATGAGTTTGACTCAAAACTACACGGTTGAATCCTGATAGCAATATCATAATTTGACACGCTGTGGAAAAATACCTCCTACTTATCAATTGATGAGCTAAAGGGGCTCTATTATGAATGGTTCATAAGGCACGACACTTGCTGAAGGTTTTGCAAATGGGGTAACAACTCAAGCGGGCTTAACCTTGGAGAAACTCCCTGGTTAAGCGCGCTTGAGCTGGAGCAGTACCGGGATGGGTGACCTCCCGGGACGGACCAATGCTTCACCTCTGTGAGCATCACCTAGATGCAATGAGTGCTAAGTGGACCATTCATTATCATGAGAGATGGGTTCTTATGAACCACTACTCATGAAACATGGGTTAATGAGTTTGACTCGAAACTACACGGTTGAATCCTGATAGCAATATCATAACTCTTTTACAATTTCTCAACTAATAAATGATCAAAACCCCATTTTAAATAAAATTTTAACATATGGAGAATAGAAGGTGTAAACTATGAATATGAACAATTTCCTTGTACAGAGCTTCTACTCTACAAAATGCGTATAGCACCAAGCATGCACAAAGATAACACAGAACAATAACCAGAGGCTGATAAATATACACAAACCAAAAAATATTGAAAGCAGTCCAAAGGTACATGTCAATGTTATGTTTGTGGATTATAATAATCTACAACATTTTAGAATTTTGAAAGTTAAAAAAAAAATTTCTCACGGGGACAATAGAATAAGAAACTCCTAAAGTGTCATTCCAACCAAAAAAATACATGAGGGCACAATCCTTAATTAAATGCACAATTTTTTTTACCTAGGTTAACTTATGAAGAATACAAGAGATAAACTACAACAATGAACAACTTGTTATAGGAAACTTCAAATAGATTAGAAAAAGAGAATATCATGAAACATATTGATACAAGAAAAGAAATCTATATAACAGTTGGCATTTACCTGTATAGGCTATTTGTTTGAAATTTTTGTCAGGATTTTGTTAGCCCAGCCATGAATAGAATTTCTTGGCACCAAAAATTAATAATCATCGATAGTCGGCGGCAAGCTCCCTGAGGTTGTTTAAGGAAATGTGGATTTTACTAATTATGTGGGATGACAGTGGTGGAGTTGATTTGCTCACATGAGGGTTAATGCACCCTAGCATTTTTGTATGATGGTACAAGAGGAAGTAAATACAATATTCAATGTTGTAGTGTCAGAAAGTTTACTTTGAAATGTCCAAGAAAATATATTGATGGAGACATTGCAATTAAATATTATTTCCTTCATAAAAAAATATGGTTAGGGTTAGTAATTTCCCTGCCCTACATTTATTGTTTTTGGTTGTCTTTGTGCATCTTTGGCATTATACACATTAACATAACAACAATTGTATATATTAACATAGGAGTAATTGCATATATATATATGTAGATGGTTAGTATGAAAGTGTAAAGATATTCAAGATAAAATTAGTTTAGTGGTTGTTAAGTGTTATTGTAATAACTCTTTTACAATTTCTCTATTTGTCTATAATATTTATTGCCAACTAATGTAGCTCAAATTTTCAATTAAGTTTGTGGTGTTATACCCATTTTGCAAAGATTATTGCTACCCATTAGATTTATGAGTTCTATTTAATGTGGTTTTATTGTCAAAGAGTGTAGCTTGAATTTTGAATTGGTAAGCCAACTCTTACATAGATTGCTTGTCTTGTATCAATATATTTAATGTGGGTTTTCGATCACATGGAATTTACCTATGATTCTTAGGTGTTTTTCTAATAGTTTCTTTAAAATTTATCTATTTTGTTTATAATATTTAGTGCCAAATAATGTAGATTGAGTTTTTAATTGATAATTCAATCGCTACATAGAATGCTTGTGTTGTATCAATATGTTTTATGATATTCTTTTTCCTAGTTCCACAGAGAAAACTATTGATTATGTAATAGTTGGCAGCCTGTGTAATAGTTGGCTTGTCAATTCAATGAGAATTTTTACTATATGCTTCCTTAGATTGCAATTATATTTTTAATAGAAATACGTTTTAAACCACATAATATAAATCTTGTTATAACTTTACAAAAAATTTCCATCTTGATAAGCAACTGTATGTAAATAATCTTGTAGACAAGATGAAAAGATAACTGTGCAAATATCTAGAAATGTAATGGGTAGAGTAGAATATCTTTTTTGAAGTCAAATGTATGATTGCTTTACCACAAAAAAAAACCATTTAATACTTCTCCTTTTTCAATCATTGTAGATTGTGGTTTATGTGATTGTGGAAGGCAACCACACACTGTTGCCATGTGCTTAGACTGAGAGGACAAACAATTTTTTGATTGCATCATATTGTTTATCCCCAGAAGCACATGACAATGGTGTATGTTTCTCCATTCAACTAGAACATTTACAATGTCATGATTGGCATGTATTGAATTTTGTATATGACTACATTTTTATCCTTTCTGGTTATTGGTTGTTATATGTGCCCATGTTTTGCAAACAAATTTCTATATATACATAGTAGCCATATAATGAAAATATAAGCACTTGCAAAGAAAAATATATACCGATATATATGTTCGTGAAGTTAGATGCACCTTCCTAGTTATTATACACTCTTCTATATATTCCATTTATCAATGTTCTTCCATCCATCTTAAAATTCCATGATGCCAATACTTTATTAGGAAACCTATTTTCATCAAGTTGTCATAGCAAAAAAAAGACTACAATATTAGAGATCTTGTTTGAAAAAACCTATTCTTCCCCAACTTTGTTATTGTGTGATATATGATAAGAATTCATGATATTTTCCCTAGACCTTTCCTACCTTTCTTGCTTGGGGGTTTGGCTAGAGTGCACAAGGCTTCATGATGCCACTATGGTAGGGAGGAGAATGAGCATGGGTTTAGTGTTAATTCCTTCCATCATCATATATTTGTTTCTGCACTTATAGACATGGACACAAATTCTCACATGTACTTCTCTACCAAAAACATACTCTATTCAATCCATTGCATCTGTCATTGTCTCCACATCTCTCTTTTCAACATAAAAGATGGATTACTTATACACAATTATTTACCAAGATGCCATGTATTCAAAATTTTCCATTTTATCTCTTTCAATTTACAATAGATAATGCTAACCTCTTTTATTGTATATCTATATTATTTTCTTTATAATGCTACACATATACAGTAGACATTCAAGAAATTAGTGTATTGTAAATTTTCTATTTGAAATTATTTCATGGTCCAACAACTTGATCCAATGATGCTTTCCCTTGTTAAACACCATCAACAGTACATGTAAGTGCACAACTTTTACATTATCAATAAATAGATACAGTGATCCAATTGTAAATATTATAAAAAAAATTAGTTTCACATTGTCTATATTGATTTTTCTCATATACTTACTTTTTATGCTTCCTTTTTTATTTCAACTGATAGAGTATAATATCTTTGTCGAAGTCAAATGTATGATTATTTTCCCACAAAAAAAGTCATTTAAGATTTCCCCTTTTACAGTCATTGTAGATTGTGGTTTATGTGATTGTGGAAGGAAACCATGCACTGTTGTCATGTGCTTATGAGAAGACAAATAATTTGTTGATTGCATCACATTGTTCATCCCTAAAAGCACATGAAAATGGTGTATGTTGCTTCATTCAACTAAACCAGTTACAGTGTCATGGTTGGCCTATTATAGTATTCAATATATTCCATCTATCCATGTTTCTCTAGCCATCTTCAAATCCCATGATTCCAATTCTTTATTGGGATACCTATTTTTTCAAGTTGTCACAGCAAAAAAAAAAACTACAATATTAGATACCTTGTTTAAGAAAAGTAATTTTTCCCCAACTTTGTTATTGTGTGATATATGATAAGATTCCATAATATTTTCCATGGACCTTGCCTATTTTTCTTGCTCAGGAGTTTGGCTAGAGCCCACGAGGCTTAATGATGCCAATATAGTAGGGAGGAGAATGAGCTTGGGTTTAGTGATTTTTCCTCCCATCATCATATATTTGTTCTTGCTTATATGCATGGACACCCAAATTCTCACATCCACTTGTCTACCAAAAAAATACTCTATTCTATCCATTGTATTTGTCATTGATTCCATAGTTTCCTTTTCAACTTCTCCAATAGATTACTTATACATAATTATTTTCTAGGATTCCATGTATTCAAAATGTTAGATTTTATCTCTTTCTATTTACAACATATAATGGTAACCTATTTTATTGTATATCGATATTATTTCCTTTATAATGCTACACAAATGCAATAGACATTCAAGATTGTGAGGATGAAGAAATAGATGAGCTATTTTGGACTACAAAGAATGCAAGGAAGTGCTATTAAATTTATGGCATTTGTGATGACTTTAAAATTCATCGAATTTTCTAAGAAATTACAAGTCATGCTATTTTCCATGGATTTTGTAGCACTTTAGACTGCATGCACTGTAGGGAAAGAATGTTTTGATGTGTGTGCCTTGGATTTTTTCACATGATGATTGTGTGCATTACATATTGCATATGCATCTACTTCAACACAGGAACTCTAAAAAATATGTTCACCACTCCCAACTATATAATGTTCACATATCAATAAATAGATTTGGTGAATCAGTTGTAAATATTATTAATTATTTTTAGTTTCACATTGTCTATATTGATTTTGCACATATACTTACTCACTTTTTATGCTTCCTTTTTTATTTCAATGGGTAGAGTGGAATATATATTTTTGAAGTCAAATGTATGATTGTTTTCCCACAAAACAAGGCATACCTTTTAATTCAAGTATTGGGTATGTGCAAGATCATCATGGAAAAATAGGCCCTTAAGTGGTGAAAAATTCAACAAAATCAAAGTTAGGCAACTTGACATAAAAATTTGAATAAGTTATCTATATTATTTCAAAAATATGTAAGAATATAATATGTAGAAAATTGAATGTAGTTTCTAAACTACTAAGGTTTTTTATTTTTAAATCTATTTGGTAAAATTTTGAAATTTCAATGCAATAGTACTTAAATTTTAGGGAAAAAATAAAAAGTAGGTGTCTGTCTGACCACACTAACGATAATAAAATGATAATAATTTTTTATAAGATTTTAGATATAAGTAGAGGACTCATGTCTTGATGTGATGCATATTTTTTTCTAATCTTTTTCCAAGTAAATAATTAATTATGAATTTTTTATTACAACTTTTAAAAAATATAAAAACTTGTATGTCTGACTACCTTAACTTGGTCAAAACTTCATGAAATTCATTTTTTTTTTAATCTTATAATATATACGAAGCATAGAATGTGACACATGTTTTAGATTCAAAAAATGTGATACCATTTGAAAGTTATATATATTTTTCAATCAACCTATCAATCAGGACTTTAGTTGTAATTCAAATAAAAAATGAATAATAATAATTTATTAAATTCAAAGTAAATTATAATTTATATTGGTGGAAAGGTGAGAATATCCTTTAAAAAGCCTTTTCGTTTCATCAATTTTGGGTAAAAAAAAATTGTCAGTCACATACCTATCATATCGCCACTTTTTGGCCCATCATAATCCTGCACATACCCTATTCTAACAATACAAAATATATGTATCGTCTCATTGCATTCTTCTTTTGGTGAGGTATATTTATTTGTTTTGGATCAATGATGGTGTGAGTGAGTCTTCTATTAGACTATGAACATCTTTACTCTTTAAGTGATATTTGCACCTATATAATCCTATTTGTGCTCATCAAATGGTATAAAATTTATCAATATAATATTTTTACTTTCTTCCTCAATAAACGCGTTTACATATTTATTTCTATTTGAACAACAGTTCAAATTTTTATTCTATTTGGTCATCCATTTATTATTTTGTTTTATCTAATTCATTTTTCTTTTGTTCATACACTAATTAAGGAACATGTTTTTACTAGAAGCAATTCATTAAAAACTGATATTTTTATTTTTAATTTCCTTGTAATTAACTACTTTTGAATCCTTTCTACTTGTCACCATTTTATTTTACTACTACTAACCCATAAATCACCTACATAATAATGCTTTTATTTCCAAAATTATGGACTAAATACTACTTATTAAAAATATTGAATATTAAGGATCTTTCTTTTTTCAAAAAGTCATTACTGATGACTATCATAACTAATATTCAAACAAAATATAATCACAATAAATTACATCAATCTAATAAACTATCTAGTACCACATAAGCATTACAATAATTATGCCATACCTAAAGTTATGGACTAACTTTAAAAAAAAAAAAAAATTACTCATTATTCGTAATTGAAGGCATGACTAATAACTCTTTAGGAAAGGAGAATCCTTTAATGTTCCATACTTTTCATAAATATTATTTAATCCACAACTTCAAGTTTGCCATGTATTTGTATTTAAGATAATTAAATAACAATCAATCAATTGATTGATTAACCTAGACAAAAAGGTCAAATATAGATTGCATCTAGGTCTAATAAATATAAAACTAAAATAGACATAAAATTATATCATATCTTCAATTTTGGAGAGAAATTTATATTATTAAAAAAATAATTATATAAAATTTAAAATTTATTAAAAAATAATTCTACTTGAGAATTGATTTACTATGGATTCCTAAGACTATTAATTAAAATCAATTTTAAATAACTATTGTAATTAAAATTATTAAATATTGCATTTTAATAAGAAAATAGCTATTAATGATTAATTACTTAAAATTAAAATTAATGGATACATTGAAAATAATAAGATTCATTCAACATGACCTATAGTTTTATTTTACATTTTCATAATCAATTTCCAACTAATAAATTTTGATGTGGAAACACAAAGATCAATTTTTCATTTTATGCAAATGATTCTAAATCTCGCATGCATTGCATGTGAGATAAGAATGGAGAAGTGGACTATAACATGAGGTTTAAAATGCTTTACAATGCTCCAATTAAATGAAGACATAAAATAATCTCTTCGCCAAAATTAAGTGATTTATAATATGTTCAAGTTAGATGATTCAAATTGATATTTTTCAATGCACACATAGGTTCGCTTTAACTTCAATATATGTATCAATATTATCTTTCAATGCACACATAGGTTCACTTTAACTTTAATACATATGTATCAATATGCTTGATCTATCTATTGAATTATCCATAATAATATATAAATTGATTTTCCAACATCTCTCTTCATAATGATCTACTCCAACTATTTTATCCTAGGTAAAATCCCAAATCATAAGATTCACCTCCTACTATAAACTAACCTCACTTTATTTTATATTAGCTTATTAACATGCTTTCCCTCTACTCAATCAAACAATTGCAAATATTGTTGATTCTTTATATTTCACATTGCATTAGGAAAATAAGTTTGTTTCTTACTTCCCATTGAATAGCCATTTGGGTGGACCCCTATTGACTGATTGTTGCATGCAGACTGCTGTGTTTTACAATTTTTCCATCCTTAAAAAGATAATAAATAATCTTCTTAAAAATATACCTTAACTGTCAAACCATTTGATAGTGAAATAAACATTAAAAAAAATTAAAAATATTTGATACATAAGGAGGCTTTACATCGCACAACGAGCTCACTTCTTCGATTGGTGTTCTTACTGTAATGTCGATGTATCATGGACAGGTCTGAAATTTGTTAAAAATAACTAGGTAGGCGAAAGCCTCCTTTTCGCTTCGAAACGCCAAATTTAGTAGAAGCCAAAAATAATGCTTTTATGGATCTATATTTAGATGCTCTGCAATTAACTCGGAAAGAAAAAAAAAAGATGCGCACAGCGGAGGAGGAGGAGACACAGAGAACGTTACAGAAAACAGTCTATTCAAAGTAACTCAGCAGAGGGTGTAGTAATTAATATGCAGATTTTATCGCCTTCGTGGAGGCTCGGGTCGGGCATAGAAGAAGGCCGCAGCTACTGGCAATCCCATTCCATTACTCTCTGCAAACTCCCTTGTAATAAACCGGATACGCGAACGAGGAGCTTCTATCATTCCCCTCTCCCTTTGCTCAGAAAGCACGAATAAAAATCTCTGAGTTCCAAATACTTGCCAAGGGCCCTCATAGCTAGCCAGTTCTCGACCTGTATGAAAAAAAAAAAAATCAATTTCAATTGCATTGAAATTAATTGTTTCCAATTAAATTTTTTTCATCAACATTTCAGAATATTCTTTATGATCCATTCTCAAAATGAAATGATCTAAAAAAAATGGATCTGGATTATGTGAGCTAGAGAAGAGAAATTCCGACTCTAGATATTTAACCATAAATTCTGACAGTAGACATTTACCTATATAGACTCCCTGAAAAAATATGACAGTTAAATCCCAAAACTTTATGGAAATTCAATATTACAAACTAAAAAATTTAATCATATAAACTTGATGTACGAAACTGTCTCCTTGCGTAGCAAAAGAGCTGGATTTCGTTCCAGGTATGTCCGTCACCATCCTTCACAAGTCAAATGCAGAGATATAAATTGATATTGAGCATGTTTATATTAAATTAATGACAACTTTTAACTAAATGCATGGAAACAATTTTTACGGATTAATAAAGTCCCAGAACTATAACTATAACCAGGACCCACATTAAAATGGCTTAAAATCAATGAACAAAATATCGCAATCTCTCCCAGATTGATGACAATACCAGTGAAGATACTCGCCGAGACAAGGATCTTTAGGGTAAGGGTCATCTGTCATTGTCTGAAAAAAAATGAAAAACACCCACAGACACAATTAAAACCATGGTTATGGCTTCTATGAGAATAATCATTGAATGAAATGAATATATACAATGGCAGCTGTGGGGTCTGTAAATCAAAAGCATATTATTTTTACCAACGTGTAGAATTTGGCAGGATTGCCCTTAACAGCAACTTGAGGCGGTGATGAGACAACAGACTGCCTCAGTTCGCATCCATTATTGACGGCCGTATTTGAGTCGTACACAATGCTCATTTTCACTGTTGGAGTAAAGTTGCCAACAACACCGCAAATCTCTAATAGTCTCATTGATCTCGACGTCATTCTCTCAGACCTTTCTCTACAACACAAGATTTCCAGATTCTAATAAAAGTCGGCTTATTGTGATGTGGTGGATGAACATGAATCAACCACATAAACACAACACCTCATTTCATTACTTTGATTCAAATTACATAGTCCCTCATTATATAGAGGACCTACGAAGTTTCATAGAAAACTCTAGAATATAGGTCGACTTGTCTCTACATCATTTTAGAACTTTATATTTAATTATTTTTCCCTCTTATTTTTATCACTTGGTCATTCTAGAACATTTTAGACCCTATGTCCATAACATTTAATATTTGTGGAAGAAATTATTATTACTCCAACACCCCCCCTTAATTTCAACCAAACATACTTTAACATTTATCATTCCCAATTTTATCTTTTAAGTGTTAGGATTTTCATCCAAGATCATGAGAGAAAAAACCTTTTGCTTCCACAACTTGCACACAATGACCAGTCTAATTCACATTAGAATTGGAGGTTGTTACAGTATGAGTTTGCCTAAATAGGCAAGAAGAGAAGGTAATCATGTCAATAACAATGAGTGACTAATCCTTCAAATATGGAACACTTCTTAACTCACACAACATGTGTTGTGGTGAGTGGCAAGTGATCATGCAAGAGGTGTAGAGGTGTATCTCGAAGTGAGAACAGTTGTCTCAACCACATGAGTTGAGTCAAACCTCTAAAATTCTTCTGTGTGAGCTTAAGTATAGCATATATAAGAATCAACTAAATAGGCTAATAGCTAGCTAGTTTTATAGTACCTCTTTACACACTAACAACCCCCCTTATGTGATACTGAGGGAGTAAGGTAAACACTAAAAAGATGAATCTCGATAATAAAGCCTGATAAGGTACTCATTTACTAGAAATCTCTAAAAAATGTAGAAAAGGAGAAAACCCAATGGGAATAAAACTCGTCTCCGAAAAGGAGATTTAGAAGAATTTGAGACCTTCTAAAATATGCTCCTTGATGATAGGAGCATGATGATGAAGAACTTCTAAAGCATGCCAAAGTTGTAAATTTTGTCGATGATGAACTAGTGTTTGCTAGAATCAATGAATCTTTATGATAAATGGATCAAGATGTGAGATACAAAACATTGCATGAGTGAACTGGTGAACACTACTCAACCAATGTCCATAAATTTCATCAAACTCTCTCAAGTTGATAATACAAATAGTACTATGATGAAGGGTACTAGAATCTCAAACTGTGATCCATTAAAATAATCCTCCATTCAAGAGATCAAGGTAGAAGGTTCATGAAGCCTTCCAAAAAGAAGATTCTTCCACTACTTCATTGAAAGAAACATTAGCATAGATTCTTCCACTACTTCATTCAATAAAACGTTAGAATAAGACATCATATTCCCCCCTTAATACTCAGAGAATATAAGAAGAAAAACTAAGATCGAGAGTGTGTAAGGAGTGTAAAGATGTACAAGGTGTGCTCCAAGACACACTCACATGAGGCGAGAATCACAAGAATCCATTTTGTGATGGAATAGGCCCCCATTACACTTTATAATTTAGTGTATATATATAAAATTTCCTAAATTCCCTTCACACATTAAATTTTGTGGCACTTTAAATATGAGTGCATTTACAAAAAAAAATAAAAAAAATTCATTTCTATAAGTTTATTGTCATGAGGTTGATTAAGAAGACAAGATTAAGTTATGTCTTGCAAAAATCAATGAAAGACAAAAAATAGAAAATGAAACCTTCATTATGATGATCCCCCCTTTTGTCAAATTCATTGTAAAAGAGAAAATTGATTCCTCTTTTGAAAAAAATTAACTAAAGAAAAAAAGTATCAACCTCCCCATATAAACACTTTGCCTTTTTTAAATTCATTGCATAAGAGAAAAAATGTACTCTTTTACAATTTTTTGACTATGGCCAAAAATGTCTCCCCTCTTTGACTATCATTTACAATGGTAACTTAGAAAAGAAAGTGTTTCCCCATAAAAGCATTAAATTTTGAATGGATACCAAAGAGTTAAATGTAACCACAAATGGTTGCATGCATTGGAATTAACTCATGTCAAAATATTCTCTTAACCTAACAACCAAGTCTGTATTATTCTCTTACAACCAATAGATCCAAAATCTTGCCAAAATAAGACTTCCACCAAATATTGAACCCAACTTGGACCCTCAATGATAATTTTAAATATTAATTTATTAATATCTTGGAAGATTCTTATTTATTAAATTTTCATAAATTAATTTTCTAATTGTATTCCCAAATCTCAATTTTCTATTCTAGAGAATTTGGAAGGACTAATTTTAGAAAAGGGACATTACATATACTACCAAATAATTTCCTTTTCATATCCTTATAGTACCTTGTAGGTCAATTTTACCTTTGGAATTTATAACTTATCTCACATTGGTTACGCATGTACTTATCTTATATTTACCCACCTCATTCATATTCATATGAACATAATCTCTTATATGCATATCACATCCTTTTTATAGATTATTTTTATTTTACCATTTTAATATTGTATTTTTTTTAGCTCTTTCATGCATCTTGATCTTGGGATAGCTATATAAATAGATAATCCTAACAAAAATAATACTAGGCTTAAATTTACTAATAAATGGTTGATAGTTCTACTTGAAGACAATAACCATGGTATAAATTTAGCTTCACCAAATTAAAGATTCCAATTTGACAAGACTATGAGCCTTTGAGACTAGACGTCTTATAAGATCAAGGGACCCACGACAACCATTATCATCAAGTGAGTTGATTTTTCTGCCTTAGCTTTGTCCTTATGCATTTATTTTATGATTTATACATATTTATAGGTTAATTTAGGGCCTTGGAGAAAAAGTTTGCAAAGCATCCCTTTTTTTCACAAAGTGTCCCCTTTATTTGCAAAGTGTCCCTTTTGTTTGTGAAGTGTCCCACTTTTTCGAAAAGTGTCCTATTTCTTCGCAAAGTGTCGCAAAAGGGATGTAAAGTGTTTAGGACCTCTAGAAAAGTACACTAGAACAATTTTAGTACACTTTTTTTATTGTTGATGTATAGATTTAAGATTGTAGAATGCTTATAGGACATTTTTTTCTTTTTTGTGAGATTCCCATCCATTCGCGGCAGCGTTTGGGTGGTAGATAGATTAGCCGCTTTCGAGACCTAGCCCCCACTCTTTCAGTAGAGGAGGAAGAGATCCAACAGACTATGAGATTATACTGGGTGTACCTCATGCCCCCATTAGGTACCATGATCCTATGTTGATGGCATTAGCAGAGTGATGGAATGCAAACACATGCATGTTACATCTTCCTACCAACAAGATGACCATTACACTAGAGGATGTACATCACATACTCCAAGTTCTGATTTGGGGTGAGATAGTACATTTCCTAGTGGAGCAGTCATTCTGGGAGATGAAATATGACATACAGTATTGCCTTAGAGGTCTAGTGAATGATGGTATGGTGAGGCCATGGATCGATATAGTGATGCTACTATACTCATAGGCCCCACTGGTTGCATGGATTATGATGTTCATTGTAGCACTAGTACTCGTCCCTAATGGTCAGGGAGCACACTTAGAGGGAGGAATAATACACATGATTTGGGGGATGATAGAGCATAGGACCAAGTATTCCTAGGGGCGTAGCATCCTAGTGCATCTATATTATGATCTTGAATGTTTTTCATTTCGGGAGGTTGAGAGTATGGTACACTATATGCTACTGTAGGTGTGGTTCCTAGAGAAAATCACATGTACCAAAAAAATAGGGTTTCCATGTGTGACAACCCTAGGGTATCCTTGAGCCTTCAACTATCCATTGTGGCAACTATGGTAGTATGGTCTTTCATTTTTGGAGAGTCTGGTTTGACCGACTGGATGAAGATGAGATCCTATGGAGACCTTAATAGCTTATGCTATAGTGGCCAGATGAGACTCAACATATAAGGAGAATGCGGATGGATAGGTTCTTGATAGGAAGACACAATTACATAGTATGACCTTTCTAATATGATCGTGTCATGCGATAGTTTGGAAAGGTTCATATATCACCTAGGGCACGACCTTTCTTTAGGAGATCATTATAGAGTGCCCAGAGAGCTGGTGATTCTAGACGATTCACTACTGAGGATGTTGTCTACAGTGACTCTAAGTACTCAGATCATGATATGCCTCCAATCTCCAATGTTGATGATGTCGATACCATAGATGCCAATGAGGAGTGGTGGGCAGTATGTAACATCCCGTCTCTTAATACACAAGTAAACTCAAGAATTTACTAGAAGGTAAATAAATTTAGTAAACATGAGAGAGAATTTTTTTTTTTCTAAAATCATTTGCGTAAGCATAAGAATAAAGTATAACTTTTCCAGATAAAATTCAAACTTGAATTCACATGTATTCATAGCTAGAATCAATTTAATTCCTTACAATATTCATTTATATCACAAAGATACACTTAACATAAAGAATAGTTTTACCTCATAAGTTTTGACTATCATAAGCCAGAACATGGAATTCACTGCATTAGGAATGTTGATCTCTATCTTCACAAGCCTCAGAGAGTCTACTGCTACAGAGGGAGAGCATCATCCGAGTTCTTTTCCTCCAACCACGGACTCAAGTGGTCCCCTGTGCGCTTCCTAGCTGGAAGTGACCCAGCCCTTCTCGAAGAGTATAGATATAAGGAACTGTCAAGTTTCTCCATCTCAGTCCTAGGGATGTGTCCTACAAAACTCAATCGACCATACAACTCTAGATCCCTTCTAGCTAAGTATGATTATTCTGATTGGTCATGCCATCTAGACACTCACCTCTGACTCATCTTGGATCTATCTCATCCTATAGTTTACTTACTTTATTTGGTACTCTAGACACAAACTAGTCTATATAGAAAATTCATTTTAGCCAATCTGACCTAGAACTAATCCTTAATCTAGGATATTCATTCAATGTAAAAATTTAGGTATTTCAAACCTTTTAAAAGTCGCTTATTGCATCCTTGCATTATCTAGGGTTTATGACTTCCTGTCATTTTACTCTCAAGATTCAATACCCAACATCTTTGATGCGTTAAATCAAGTTTCGACATTATCGTAGAATCTCTTAAGGTATTATAAAGACTTCCTATCTTGTTCTATGGTTTTCCTCGACCTTTCTCTATCAATAGTATATATATATGTACAATGTCATATCCGACATAAGCATTATAGATTTCCTATGTCCTTCTTATTTCAATTCTAGGGTTTAGCTTCTCTAACCCAATACATGGAAATATCAAACATCCTTGATTTTCCAAAGGTAATAACATAAGTGTAATTAATCATATGAACAAATGGCTTCTAGTCTTTCCTAGACCACTTGACATCGCGTGGTTTCACATTTTACATACATGAATAAACATAGTATTCAATCTATTTCTTTACCAATATAATAACTAAAAGAATACTGTCATTTCATATCAATAGTCTTGATCTAAGTCAATCTTCCAACATAAGTTAGGTTTCACCTTCTCACCCACTCTTAGGTGTCTTTAGCCATATGGACGACACCATGTCGTCATCAAGACGTACATAAGGTTATAAAAGTATATAGACATCCTTTTCAAATACCCTACCAGGGTGTTTCCTAAAAGGAATATATCGAGGAAGGAAAGAGGTTTTTCTTTTCCAAGGACTCGATTATTAATACAAAGTCACTCAACAAGTAGTTAATAAAAGAACTCGAGAATAGTTATACATTACTCGAGTAAGAATTCTTGATAGAAAATCTAGGACTTAGTTGTGCTTCAGTCCTTTCTTCCACTTATTTACTTCTTAATTAGTTAAGCATGGTTCACTACCAACCACAGACTCATGGTTTGATATTACCTTTAAAATAATGAAAAAGAAACTCATAATAAGCAATGATGGTTTCATGTTGCATTCCCAACCATATCTATGCCAAGAAGGGTTTGAGGGTATCATACCCTGACTACCTTTTAAGCATCTAAAACACTCTAGAACAATCAAGAATTAAGCTTTCTCGTTGTCAACATTCTAAATAAATCTCACAAAGATTCATGCATGAAGTGGTTTATAGGCAAGACTGCCCCACTACTGGTTTCATAATCATTGTTGTTACAATGTATACGTATATACAAGGATAAGGCTATATCCATTCTAAAAGAAGAAAGATTGCTTTACTTACTGTGTACGCAATAACCTCTGTCATCTCTTAACTATTCTAAATTTGAGCTCGTAGTTAATATGGATGCAGCAAGAATTTGGTTTAAGCCTCCATGCTAAGGAAATATTTGCTTCAGCTTCCTTCTTACTCTTTTAATACCTCCAACATAGACAGTGCCATTAATCTTTGGTCATCGTTCAATAGTTCATAGTGCACTTAAGAAGTGGTTTCTACCTGGAATCTGGCTCATATGTACCATGACATTTCATTATCTAGCAGTCAGAATTGACCCTGCCAATCAACACTCCTTATCATTATCCAGAGACTTGATGGGTGTTTGTACAATCTTCTTTGGGATACCAAGTAGCAGTTTTAGAGAGAGATTCGTTTGGCCTCACTTCCACTCAGGCTCAATATTCTGCACAATATACATGTATCACGCGAGTGTATGGGAAGATGGTGTTAGTTCCCACAACCTTTTTTTTCCAGTATCCATTCTACCAGTGCCCAAAATGGGAGCTTTCCAACAAGGTATCCGCATCCATTTAAGCATAAAGGATATATATATATTTTGTCTGACTTTATATCTATAACTGTTTTGATTCAGATAAAACATTGCCTTTTAGATTTGATATTTTCTTACACTTCCAACTACCCAATGGTCAACAATATGGAAGCTCTTCAATTTTAGAATAGAGGCTAATGACAATGAAAGTCATAACTAAGTTCGTCGCAATAGACTTGGCAAGTATCGGCCTACATAGAGATCAGCAGTGGCTTTCAATGGCTTCCAATGTCTGCAGTGAACTATTAAGAGAGAGAATTTAACTAACACCTCCTCTCACGACCCCCTCTATACTCTGTGCTTTCACTCGTTCTTCCTCCATTTGAGGTAAATGAGCACCTTCCTCTTTTTCATTCTCACGTTGCCTATCAAACAAAGCATATACAACCATCTAAAATATAGAAGAAAGGTGCATAAAGTTACCTTCCCTCCTATCATTTCGGGTTACTTCTGGCAATAGAAGATAATACCCTTTCCTCATAACGGTTTTTCCTTTTATCCCATAAGATTCCACTTCCTCTTCTCCCTCCTACATTGGCCAAGAGTTCGTTACTTCCACCAAGTCGTTATCACGTCCCAACCGTTTTCCTCGCACCACCAACAACTGAAAAAGAAGAAGACAAGAATTAGTTATAAAACCAGATTCCAAACAGATCTTCATGCCACATCAATGGTTCCTCCAATGTCGTTGTTTTCTCAAGCTACACATCACGACTTTTCCATCAAAAGAAAATTTAAACAAGAATTAATATTCTAATATTTGCCACCTTAAGTTAAGTTCCACAACTTATTATAGCTCAAAAACATTTGAATTATATTGGAGCACTTTCAATTTCTTATATTCAAGCTCGTGGCCTTTATGGCTTTACAAATATTTGAAAAGCTATTAAGCTTTCACCACCTTCACCTTGTCGGTTGTGGCAAAATAAAATCCATTTTCTTATATAAAAGAACACTTAAAGGAATAGACATATCTATGTTGTCTCAATAATCAATAAGCTCCTCAATTGAGTTGAGAAAACTTATCGATATATCATACCCCTACATAAAAGGAGTCTTGTCGAAATTATGGACTCAACGACTAGCTTATTCATTTAAAAGTATCACCAAAAACAAACAAATATAAATGACAGGTCATTCTGAAATTAGAGTTGGTAACACAATCTTAAACAGTCAACAACGTTGATCCATTTTCATCTCTCGGCGTATTCACTCATTAAAATGAACTCGAGGATGATTGTCATAATGACTTTCTTTTTTTTTGTAAGGAAACAAGCTATAATATTAGTTCCTCAACTTATTAAGTTGATTTATCTATTAAAAGAATATAGAAAATAATGAACAACCAATTATGTAGTTGAGGTCACAACATAAATTCATTTATGTCATAAGAAGCGATATGCCGACAAAAGATTCTCTTAGTTACAACAACTAATGTTCAACCTTGGCGATGTCACTTTCCCAAAACGACTAGGTTGACATTTAACAACTTAAAATGGACTTTAAACGACATTGACAACATGTCTAATCGAGAATTTACTCTTATACCAAAAGGGTTGAGCATCACTTACCCGACTCAATTAGGTTCACCAATTAGTACCAACACTAGACCTAAGGTGGAGACAACCTGCTCTTTTCCTTGTATCTATGCCCTTCTCTCTGATGATGCTTTCCCTCCCTTTCTCGGAGGGCGGAAAGCTATTTCTTGAATGCAACTTGCAATCAACAACACAAGATTAGTGTTTCAGTAATCATTTTCATAAACCTTATGAATTCATCACATCTTGACAAGTTTTAAACACATGTCAATTTTGAGTCAGAAAAACATAACTCATAGAAACATTAATTTTTCTAGGCATTTTTTCATAAGCATCAAATTATTGAATCATGCATACTCATTTACTAATTACCTCAAAAGTACAAAGTAAATCATAGTTAAAGTTAGGGATGTAACACAGTATCACGGTCGGATCCTGTATTCCCAATGGATGAGCTGATAGGCGATGTAGAGCGACTCCCAGACTAGGGAGACGAGGGGTAGGACAAGGTTGAGGAGACATGCTACAAGGATACAAATATATTCATAGATGTGATAAATGAGGAGTAGGATGAGACTACAAATCCTGACTATGATGGTCATGTGGAGGAGGATGAGGATGAGGAAGAGGAGAAGGATGAGGAGGAGGATGAGGAGGAGGAGCAACCAATGAGTGAGGGCGGCGAGGCATCATATGAGGATCCAGTGGGCCATGAGTGGGGAGAGCCATCTCCCATTCATGTTACTATATCATGATTAGTAGTTGCAGAAAGAACTAGCACTCATAGCTATGGAGAGGCTAGCACATCCTTCATGCCCCCTGCACATGATGAGGTTGTTTAAACATAGCCTGTTAGAGAGCTAGGTGATGATATTTTATTTAATGCCATGCTTTATACCTATGCTTATGTTTTATGCTTTAATTTTATGTATACATATATATCATGATGTGTAATGATAATATTATGGTTTCTATTTTGCAGCATCTATGAGAGATCTTCATGATCTCTATCGTCAAGTGGCTGCGGAGATAGTGCCCCCATCAGTCGATGGGGAGGCCACTAATATAGACTATGTTCCCCCACCCATTATGGAGTAGGATCTAGAGTTTTTCATGTCGTACATCAGATTGCAAGTAGTCTATGAGTCTTAGGAGGCATGTCCACCAAGATGAGGCTACCCAGGACACACAATCATCTCAAACCCCAATAGACTTTGAGAGACTATAGTCAGAGGTAGCTAGACTTCAGGCGGAGAGAGATTAGCTAGCAGGGGAGCGTTGGGAGGCCCTCCAACAGGTGCATGGTTTACAGTTTTCTCTTATTGCACTTGATGGCTCGTGATCATTATCACATACCATTATCTCTTGATGGACCACCTCTAGATAGATTTGAGCACCAGATCCTAAGGGATCTAGTAGTCACAGACCTCATTAGCATTGTATATATTGATGACATATACATAAAACTTTGATATATATATATGAGCCTTTTATATTTTATTACTTGTGTTTATGCATTTAATGTTAAATGTTAATGTGATTGATTAAATAGTCTTTGTAAGACTTTTTGGGACTGTAAAATTTTGCTAAATTTTAAGTGCCCATGATGAAAAATTTTCTTTGCACACTCAAAAATGCACCTAAACAATCTACCCCAGTGACCTACTTTGGAGGGTCATAATTTGGAGCCCATTTTATTTCATGACAAATCCCTTGGTGAGTGTATTCATTTATCATATGTGAACATGTATGTTGGATTTCAGCTTCCTATGATGAGTTTTGACAGGGTTTTGAAATGACAAGTTGAAGGGTTCTCATAATATTTTTTTGTTTGTGTACTTTTAGGCCTACAAGTTGCCTCCTATTCAAACTGATATTTCACAACTGGATAATCGTCATGACAAATTGATTGGTACTCTACATTACATTCATATTCATATGCTCCTTAGTCTAGTTTCAGAGTCTCAGGATAAAGTTTGATATTTTTACTAGGTCAAAAGCAAATGCAGTTTGTCATATTTTGACATCTGAATGCTTCTGTAAGATGGGGTTAGAGAATCAAATAGAATAGACAAAGTGATAGCCAACACCTCTAAACTATTAACCCACATCCAAACAAGAGAAAATAAAGTAAGCATAAGGAAAATAAAACATTAAATTAAAATACTCCCCATGCTTGAACTTGAATCACATCAGGTTCACCAAATGTAAGATGGGGTTAGAGAATCAAATATAATAGAAAAAGTGACAGCCAACACCTCTAAACTATTAACCCACATCCAAACAAGAGAAAACAAAGTAAGCATAAGGAAAATAAAACATTAAATTAAAATAATCCCCATGCTTGAACTTGAATCACTTCTCTTGCTCTCCTATTTCTCCTTTTGCAAATATGCCCTCAGATTTGTAGTGTAATTTGTGCAAATACCTGCAAATTGTAAGTAGAAAGTTGGAGAAGAATAGCTATTAAGCTGAAAATGGAGAAGGAAGGTTGCTTTTATAGACAACGATTCGAATGGACGGTTGAGATTAATCTTCTAGAAAGATTCCAAGATCAATGGTCCAGAATTGATGCACCAAGAATATGCTATTCTTCAAGGAATCATGACAGGAAGATGTGCAAAGACATGTAGGCTAGGACAGGCATGCAAGGAAATGTAGGGACATGCAGGCTATGATAGGAAATGAATGTTATGACAGGGGATTATGACAAGGCATCTTTGACCAAGTGGTGCATAAATAATTTATTTTAAATTATTTATTCAAAAATGGAGGAAATGGACAAGTGGAAAATAAATAATTTATTCAAATTATTTATTTGAAAATAGAGGAAATGGACAAGTGGAAAATAAATAATTTATTCAAATTATTTATTTGAAAATAGAGGAAATAGACAAGTGGAAAATAAATAATTTATTCAAATTATTTATTTGGAAAAAAATGAAAAGAGGAACATTTAATTAAATTTATTAATTTAATTAAATGGAGAGATGGAAATTAGACCTTAAATAATTAATTTAGATTAACTATTTAATTAGGAGAGGTGGCATGGGATAGTTAAATGATTTTAATAATTATTTAACTATGGAAGAATAAAGGACCATGAATAGATAAATAATTAATGGTAATTATTTAACTATAGATGAAAGATGACAAAATAATTAAATAAATAATAATTTATTTAACTATTGAAGAAGAGGAAGAAATTAGTGACACAATTAGTTTATTTAATCTTGGATAGAATAAATATTAGAAAGTGAATTAATTAAATAATTATTAAAAATTATTTAATTAATAGAGGAATATAATCAAACATAATTGAATAACTAAAATTATTCAATTATCGAAGGACGAGGATGAAGAAAAATGATGCTCGAAGGCTTAGGACATTTTTATGTGTCTACAGCTTCAAGGAGGTCAACTTGGACCCTTAATATCTTGTAAAGAATGTGGATTGAAGGAAATCCCTTTTGCACAAATACTCAATGGACCTAAATGATTTAGTGTTTCTAGTGGTAGCTTCCCAAGAGGTGAT
The DNA here is from genome assembly GCA_007258455.2 of Sequoia sempervirens. Lineage (NCBI taxonomy): Eukaryota > Viridiplantae > Streptophyta > Pinopsida > Cupressales > Cupressaceae > Sequoia > Sequoia sempervirens. The sequence goes on from VDFB02000017.1 coordinate 224,506,326, forward strand.
TTGTTATTTTTCGAGAGGTGACTTGTTGAGCCCTAATTGGTTTTTGATAGGTGCAATTGCAGAAAAGTCTGACTGAGCCACTTTGAATGTTAATATCTTGCACCTGAGGATGAATTTTTCTAAGCCGTTTATTGCATTGAATTATTGGGTCAAATGTCTACATGACTATACATTTTCATGACTCTAGGAGGTGGTTTGATTAGTTTTCTAGGGTGATTCCAGAGGCCACTTAACCTATTTTGACTACTGTGCAAAAGGCTAGAAAGTGGATTCTAATGGTTTCCCACTTTAAAGTTTTCATGCTAGATGCATCTAGAAGCAGTTTCAGGATCAATTGAGGATGATTTTTTTTTCAAAACAATTTTTTTTTTAAGTGGGCCAACATTGAGACCTGACATGCTTTACACATTTATGAAGTTTTGCAGGATATTGAAAGAGCAAGTCTTTTTATAGGTTAACCTTGTTTAAGTTTCTTGATAATGTGGAAGAATGTATGAAGATAATTTAGCCAAGAGTATCACACATTGAAGAGTAGTCGGGGAAGTTTGGAATAAGTGGGACGTGAAAGTGGTGGATCTGCAACATTGGGTAACATGGAACTAAAAAAAATGGATAAATCAAGAAAAAGAAACAATTTAAAGCTATACAAAGGGGAATTAGATGCAAATAATTCAATTGTTGACATTTCACTTGGGGATTGGAATTATTTTGCAATTTTTTGCAAAGATGCAAGAGGGTTCTCTATAAAAATGTAAGTGAGAGTTACAACAAATCTACAAAAAATAGTGATGCTGAGATGGTTATTGTTGAAAGGATGGGTGTGGAAGGTATCAAAATAATATAATATAGAACACCACATGTTTAAGTTGTCCCCTTCAATTCTACAAGAAACCCCTATTTTTCGTTGAGTCAAAAATCAAACATTGAATCCACTTAAGGCTTGCATTTAGCACACACAGGAAAAGCTTTGAAGAGTCTGTTAAACAACGGTCAAACCAATGGTGAGGAATAAATTTAAGGTTGAAAGTGAGAGTGAACGGGGGCACCAAAGTAGGATATGGATTTATCTCTTCCTTCTCACTCTGCAATATGGCACCCGCTTTGCTTCTTAGCATTGCATAATACTCTGCTCATAGTTCAAAAATAGATCATGAACATGCTTTTTCAATGAGTATTATACTCGTGATGGTTGCATATGTGCTCTCAAATGCAACATCATCACTATGCTAGTGGGCATCACAGGTGAAGAAAAGAAGTTCATTTTTTAATGACCATAGAAATGTCAGCAATTGAAAGTATCGGTTTGCTGACCAAGTACTTTGAAATCACTGGATGGGGAAGCCATCAGGAAGCCGGGATTTTTCTTTGGGTGGACCATATCAACTCTGATCCTAATTTTCACAAACGCAGCTAGTGGAATCTTAGTTGGACTAGTTACTACAGAGACTGGTGGTGTCCTAGAGGGATTTGTTGTTGTATCTGCTAACCCCGGTGACATTGAGAGTCATATAATTGCTAAGGAAAGAAACAAAGAACTTGAAACTGCTACATGAAATGTCTTTATTCGATGTTTGATCAAACATTTGCACTGAGGCAGTTCGGGTTTGTAGTGAAATGCATCAATTGTTTGGGCAAACCGTCGGTTGTGGCGAGTTCTCAGTACTCATGGCTTCGTTGGGAAGAATATAGAACTGTAATGTTGACTACTGTAAACACTGGTTTGATGCCACCATTGTTCAAGGAGTGCAGCAAAATAAGGAACGAAGGATTTAGGTGAAGAGGTAGACTTTCACCCATCCCTGTTGCTTGTTGTCATCCTCTCATCATATTAGTGAACATGATACTCTCTATCGCATATCATTAATTGATAACTCCATTTTTTAAAATTGCATCAGAGATATGCGGTGGAAGCTAGAGAGTGCTGGTGTAAAATGATGGTGGGACCATGAGAAGAACACGTGGTTATTTTTAAAGATTGATTAAACGGCGAAGGGGTATATGAAAGTAAATAAAAATGCACAGGTAATTGCTTTAATTTTATTTAGCCCGATAACAAAATCAAAGGCCCGACTATTAAAAAATAAAATCTCTTTGCTGCTGGGCATTAAAATAAAAATTAAAATCCCATTGGTAAAATATCATATTTTCCCGAGAATTTTTTTTGAAAATTTTACATTTAAAATGGAAAAAGGGGCTTTGATTACATAATATAAAAGTCAAGTGCATGGGTAAATGTTTTATTGCCTGAAGGAAATAATAGTTAAAAGCCCTCACATTAAAAGTAAAGTTATAAGTGTTGGGAAAATTAAAATGTGAAGGTGAGTGCATAGATAAAACAACTTTCATGTTGTAGGGTAAAGATGGAAGAGGAGGTGAAGTCTCTCTGAGCAAAGTATTTTTCAACTATAGAATGAACATGAATGATGACTCATCATGGTGAGGAATATTTTTTTGTTGCAGGGCAAGTGAATGAAGATGCATAATTCAAGTGCAAATGGGGATTCTTCAAGTGTTGGAGGTAGTTATTGATCAAAGGGCCCTAAATGTGCCATATGTCTTTTGAAGATCTCCACTTAGGGTTTCTCTGTTTTCCTTAAGTATATTTTTTTTGCTTCTTTTTGAGAGAGCTCACATTCTGGTCTCAGGAGAATACTTTTATAACATAGTTTGTAATAGAATAGGGGTGTATTTTAGGTTCTGGGAGTTTTCTAAATTTTATAAATGGAGGATGTAATCACAACACTATCATCTTTGATAAATAAATGGGAAGGTATTCTGGGTTAGTTTTCTCCATTGTAGACATTGCATAAGTTTTGAATATATGAAATCAAGGGATTATGTTTTTCATCTTCTTATCTTTCCCTAAATGTTTATTCATTTCTATTACTCTTATTCAAAGAGTAAGTTAAATTTTATTAATAGGAATGAAGATTTGTGCAATTGTATACTTGGATTAATAAAGTATGATTGATTTAGTTTCTAGTATCAATGGTGTAAAGCATCATCTGGTAGGCATATTTATGACATAGATAATGTTGTGATGTATTTTCAATTTCATGGTTTAAATGACTCCACCCTACGATTAGGCACTAGTTTACTTATGTTGCAATTTCCTTGGACTATGTGTAGCAATCACATTTTTAAATCAATTTTAGTTATCAATCTTTGCCATGAAGGTCAGCCACACCTTTAGGGTATTGTGTCTATTAAGCATATGAAGGAGAATTATCTGTTTACTTTGTGTTTGATACTTTGGCAACAAGTATTTGAAAGCACATTGTTGGAATCACCCTCCTGGGTTTCACAAAGCCCAAAGTCTAGGGTAGAAAGTGTTTTAATTCAATCTCTCGTTCATTGGCCAAATCTCTACTTGAATATGATCATAAGGCTTGGAATCCCTTTAGGATTCAAATTGATTGCAGATTTGGGGAACCAACAGATTGGTGACTCTACTGGGGAACAAATCCAGTGTTATCCATTTGAAAAGAGTCAATCAATTTGTTGATCTGTAGTTTTAGGTTAGAATGGTCCAAGGACCTGCATACTTGAAGGATATTGTTGCAATATTTCTGGTGTGTTCTAGAAGTTTGGTGCTCTACTGATGGAGAGAACTTAGAAATACTTAGATCTTGGAATAAGCTTTTTGCTGCTTGAACATCTTTTCCTCTTTCAAAGAGGTGGAAAATCTACATAATATTCTACATCATCAGAAGAGTTGGTTGCAACAATTCTCAGGTATTTTTCTATTTTAATATTTTTGTATGAAGGTTTTCAACAAATGTTCTAGTTAACCATCCCCTATCCAATACTCTAAGATACTAGTAAAAAGGGAAATGAGAAAGTAGGATATTCTGAAAAGGATATTGAGAAGAAAATAGGTGTAGAGGGAATAAATTCTTAATTGCAAATATGTATTGATGTCCTAGTTCTTCCTCTACAAGCTGTAATATCATGCCTAGAACACATTCATGTCCTCAAAGGAAGGTGTTCACTAGTGAAAGATATGACCCTTTAGATTTTAGTAAAATCCATGGTTACCAACATTCTGTCCCAACAAAAATTAATGAGTGTTTTCCTAAGTTTAAAGGAGGTTTTGAAGAGTTAGCATGAAGACACGTACAGGGTTTTCTTTATTTGATGGAAGACTGTTAAATAATAGAAGAGGATGCTATCATGAATTTTTTTATAAGAAAATTTAGAAGGTATTGTTGAATGTTGGTTTTCTAGTTTTCCAATGCATTCGATATATTCATGGAAAGAGCTCAGAACACTTTTCATTGATCAATTTGATGGAATACCAAAATTGATAATAAGTGCTTGTTTGGAAGTAGAAATCTATATGTCTAGGAAGAATTTAAAGAGAAAACTAAAAATAAGGTTTAACTTGTGTCACATATTGATGCATTGTGTGATATAGAAATATTTGAGGATGAATCCCCCTATGAATTTCATGATAGATTCATGAAATTTCTGTTTTCTATACCAGAATTAGAAAGACCTAATGAATCATTTTGCATGGATTAGTTCTATGAGAATTGTGAGCTACATCTGAGTACTATGCCAACTCACTTGAGGCCCCCTAACCTTAAGTGTATACATCAATGGCTTTCAATGATTGAAGAAATGATAGAGAAATATGGGAGTAATCCCATGACTAGCCTATGTGATGGTACTTTTTCCAGACTTCATTATAAAGATCTAGGTGGTAAAGTACAAGACAGTGATAATGCATCATTAGGGGGTGAGGATTTGGTCTTTAATTAGCCCTTGGAGAAAATATATCTAGATGAAGATTGTAGCCATAACATTCATGATGAAATGAATGAAATGTGTGAGGTTTCTACTATTTTCTCTAAGAGTACACAAGTGGAAAGTCAATTTTTTGTATCTAAAGAAGACTACAATGATGCAAATGATATTGAAAGTATTTTCTCGTCTATGGATTGTGAAAGTACAATTGAAGGGTATGGTAACTCTAAAGTTTCATCTCTTTATAATGATGATAGTAGTATTGCTGATGTGAGTATGCAATCAGCTGAGGAGTATTCTTATCTGGGTGATCAAGATGATTGCAATTCTATTTGCAACCTATATGACTTTGATTCCTATCATAATGAGGAGACAACACTAATTTCCCTGAGTGAAAAGTATGCCACTGAAGATGATGACAATACTTTTGAAGGCTCACAAGAGCATGATGAGGTATATGAATTGAATATCATATTTGAAGAAGAAATGTGTAATCAACAATCTTATGATGCACTTAGTCATACCAATTCTACAAGTGAGTGTAGCATTGATGAAATTTTTTGTAGTGATGAGACATAGTAGCCTGATAAGTTGAGGAATGATTTTGAGAATGTCAGTGTATCAGATGAAAATGATAGAGTATGCAATGATTTTCAGTCAGCGCAATCATGTGTGAGAAGTTGGAATGAAGAAACAAATGCTGGTTTTCAGTTTGACAATGAGAAAGGTAGCCCTGCTGATTGTTGTAGTAGTGTGAAAGGAGAAGGAGATATGTATGCAAGAGGTTCATTGGATGAATCATCTCAAGTAGTTGATTATGAGGAGCATGCATATGTTGATAATGATAAACAAGGAAATCCTATTTTGTTTGATGCTTTACCTTCTTCTACTCCTTTTGTTGGCTTTAGAGTTATCACTGAATGTTTGAATGAGGATAGCATAAATGTAGTTGTACATGAAATTAAAAACGAGAGAAAAATGTCAGTACAACTAATGAATCTCTTTATGATGAGTTTTCACTTGAAGAATGTGAATGTGTCAATCACATGGATGCATATGAGGATCTATTTTCTTGATCTACAACTCATAGTTTCCCTCATGAGCAGTATGCTTCAGATTTTCATGTTGATGCATCAGGAGGTAATGTTGAGTATGATACTCCTTGCAATAGTAAGTATGTTTTGAACTCTATCTATGAGGGCTTTATTGCAAACAAAGATTCTGAGTCATATGAACCTGCACTTGAACCAATTTTTTGTGTGGTAATAAGATGATTGCTTAAAATATTGTTTATGAACCTGAAGTGAAAGATTGTTTGGGATGTTGATGCCTTTCTTGAATGCTATAATTTGAATGTGGATGATGGACTTGTGGATGCTGATAAGTCTTGTTTTGAGAACCTTGAGACATATGATAATGTGTTTGAGTTGTGTTGTGGGGATGATGATAAGCTCACCTATGGCACAATTCAATTGAAGGAGTTACAAATCTGTGAACATTCTTTGCTTGACATACAGAAGGATTGCACACTATTTCTGAAGGATGATATATTTTTCGACCTTAACCATTATGAGGAAGTGATTAAATGTCATAAGACTATGTCTTCATATGATCCTGATCATTATCCTCATATTTTGTCACTTGCCACAAAATTATAAAGTGAAATGAATGGAAATGATATGGCCTATGTCATTTGGTTGTCATGTGACAGTAGAGCTAAACATGGGGCAAATTCTCACTTATTCAGAAGGGGCCTGACACTTGCTTTGGCAGGAATGAAGTCACTCATATTGTTGTGTTGTGACAGAGGAAAGTATGGATTAAAGGGGTTCAACTCCATTAGCAGATTGCTATTGGACAGGGGTAAGAATTGACTCCTCTTTTTTGTTTGGTGGCCTAGGGTCACCAAATGAGGTTCGAAAAATTGAATAAAGACTTTGTCACCCAATGATTTTGGCACTCGGTCTACTCTTCTAGAAGATTTTGAATTCTCACTCTGTTCACTAAGGAACAGGTGTCCTAAGAAAGAGCCATTGTTGGGACTATAAAATTTTGCAAAATTTTAAGTGCCCATGATGAAAAATTTTCTTTGCACACTTAGAAATGCAGCTGAAAAATCTTCCCTAGTGACCTACTTTGGAGGGTCATAATTTAGAGCCCATTTGTTTTCCTGTGAAATCCCTTGGTGAGTGTATTCATTTATCATATGTGAACATTTATGATTTATTTGAGCTTCTTGTGATGAGTTTTGACAAGGTTTTGAAATGACAAGTTGGAGGGTTTTGGGACTGTTTTGTTGTTTGCATACTCTCAGGCCTGCGAAGTGGCCTCCTATTTAGACTGATATTTCATAGTTGGATGATTGCCATGAAAAATTTATTGGTGCTCTGCATTCCCCTCATATTCATATGCTCCCTAGTCTAGTTTTAGAGTCTTAGGATCAAGTTTGATATTTTTACTAGGTCAAAAGCAAAGGCAGTTTGTCATATTTTGACATTTGAATGTTTCAAGGAGGTCAACTTGGACCCTTAATATCTTGTGAAGAATGTGGATTGAAGGAAAGCCCTTTTTCACACATACTCAATGGACCTTAATGATTTAGTGTTTCCAATGGTAGCTTCCCAAGAGGTGATTTGGTATTTTTTGGGAGGTGACTTGTTGAGCCCTAATTGGCTTTTGGCAAGTACAATTGAACAAAAGTCTAACTGAGCCACTTTAAATGTTAATATCTGTCACCTTAGGATGAATTATTCCAAGCCATTTGTAGCATTGAATTCTTGGGGTCTGAATTATTGTGCATTTTCATGACTCTAGGAGGTGGTTTTATTAGTTTTCCAGGGTGATTCCATAGGCTACTTGACCTATTATGACTACTGTGCAAAAGGACAAAATGTGGATTTTGATGGTTTCCCACTTTAATTTTTCATGCCATATGCATATAGAAGCAGTTTCAGGTCAATTGAGGATGAGTTTTTTTTAAGTTGCTTGATAATGTGGAAGAATGTATAAATATAATTGAGCTAGGAGTATCACGCATTGAAGAGGAGCTGGGGAAGCTTGGAATAAGTGGGATGTGAAAGTGGTGGATCTGCAACATTGGGTAACATGGAACTAAACAAAATAGATAAATGGCTTCAAGCAAAAGAAATAATTTAAAGCTACACAAAGGGGAATCAGATGCAAATAATTCAATTGTTGACATTTCACTTGGGGATTCAAATTATTTTGAAGTTTTCTACAAAGATGCAATAGGGATCTCTATAAAAATGTAAGTGAGAGTTACAAAAAATCTACAAAAAATAGTGATGTTGAGATGGTTCTTGTTGAAAGGATGGGTGGGGAAGGTATCAAAATAATTTAATATAGAAAAACACATGTTTACGTTGACCCCTTCCATTCTACAAGAAACCCCTATTTTCCATTGCTCCTGGCCATAAATCAAATGTTGAAACCACTCAAGGTTTGCATTAAGCACACATAGGAAAATATTTGAAGATTCTATTAGACAGTGGTCAAACCAATGGCGAGGAAAAAATTTAAGGCTGAAAGTGAGAGTGAATGGGGGCACCAAAGTAGGATATGGATTTATCTCTTCCTTCTCAATATGCAATATGGTGCTTGCCATGATTCTGAACATTGCAGAATACTTTGGTCATAGCTCAAAAATAGATCGTGAACAAGATTTTTCAATGGGTATTATACCCATGATGGTTGCATCTATGCTCTCAAGTGCAACATCATCACGATGCCAATTTGCATCACAGGTGAAGAAAAGAAGTTCATTTTTTAATGACCATAGAGATGCTAGAAATTGAAAGTATCAGTTTGCTAGTAACTACTTTGAAATAACTAGATGAGGAAGCCATCAAGTAGTGGGGATTTTTATCCAGGTGGACCATATCAACTCTGATCCCAATTTTTGCCAATGTAGCTTGTGGAATCTTAGTTGGACTAGTTACTACACAGATTGGTGGTGTCTGAGAGGGATTTGTTGTATCTGGTAACTTCAGTGACATTGACAGTCATATACATGTTGAGGAAAGAAACAAAGAACTTGAAACTGATGTAAGAAATGTATTTGTTTGATGCTTGATCACACATACACTTCTTTGCACTGAGGTAGTTCAAGTTTGCAGTTAATTGCATGAAATTGTTTGGGAAAGCTGTTAGTTGTGGTGAGTTCTCAATACTCATGGCTTCATTGAGAAGAAGATAGAACTGCATGTTGACTACTGTAAACATTGGTTTGATGTTCCAATTGTTCGAGGAGTTCAACAAAATAAGGAATGAAGGATTTAGGTGGAGGGGGAGACTTTCAACCATCATTGTTGCTTGTTGTCATCCTCTCATGGTATTAGTGATACATGATGCTCTCTATCGTATATCGCTAATTGATGTCTCTATTTCATTATTGCATCAAAGATATGTGATGGAAGCCTAATGGTGTTGGAGTAAAATAATGGTGGGACCATGAAAAGCACCCATGACAGTTTTTAAAGATTGATTAAATGGTGAAGGGGTATGTGAAAGTAAATAAAAATGCACGAGTAAGTGCTTTAATTTTATTTATCCTGGTAACAAAATCAAAGGCCTCACTATTAAACAGTAAAATCTCTTTGCTGTCAGGCATTCAAATACAAATTAAAATCCCACGGGTAAAATATCATATTCTCCCGAGAAAAGTTTTAAAATGTTTTACATTTAAAATTGAAAAAGGGGCTCTAATTATAGAATATAAAATTAAAGTGCATGGGTAAATGTTTTATCTCCTGATGGAAATAATAGTAAAAATCCTTCACACTAAAAGTAAAGTTATAAGTGCTAGGAAAATTAAAATGTGAAGGTGAGTGCACAGATAAAACAGCTTTCACATTGCAGGGTAAAAATGGAAGAGGAGGTGATGTCTCTCATGAGAAAAGTATTTTTCAATTGCAGAATGAAGATGAATGATGGCTCATCATGGTAAATAATATTTTTCTGTTGTAGGGAAAGTGAATGAAGAGGTAGAATTCAAGTGTAGATGGGGATTCTTCAAGTGTTGGAGGTAGTTATTGATCAAAGGGCCATGAATGTTCCAGATGTCTTTTGAAGGTTTCCACTTAGGGTTTCTTTTTTTTCCTTAAGTATACCTTTTCTACTTCTTTCTGAGAGATCTCACATTGCAGTCTTAGGAGTGGTAGAGCTCCTAAAATTTTGAAAATTTGAGCTTGTTTTGTGTCTTATAATGGTTTGATGCATCCATGCCTAAGGGTAGGGTTTAGGGTTTTAGCTTTGTAACCTTTCTCTCAAATATAATTTCTAGTCTTAAACCTTGGGAATTTTATTCCTCGATTGAATTGTTTACCTGGTCGCCAGTTGCTTAAGTTGCAACTTAAGCCATCAGAAACACACCTTTACTAGCCCATTTGCCTAGGTTGGTCGGTTGCCCAACGCGATATCATTGTTTTAAATTTTTCCTATGTCGAGCAAAATTATTTTATGTCAAAGGGTTTTAAATCTAAATATTTTCCTTAAGGGTCATAATCATGTTGGCCTAGTCATGGCCCCCTTTTTATGACTAACTTTATTTGCATGTACATAAATTCCACCTATTCGATCTCAAGATCAAATCTGAGTCATTGCTTACATTCCTCGTAGGATTAAAATAATGGTTTTCAAAAGACTTGCGAGGTTTGTGATTTCTTGACATGTGCATTCTTTGAGTTGGGGCCTAGTCTGCATTCAAATGCACGATGCCCAATGGTCAAGAGAAGGTTGGTTGATATGTGAGGTTGATACAAAATCTTCACCATTTATCGCTCACCTCGCAAGATTAAAAATAGTGTTCGTTGGAGACTTGAGAGGTCCACGATTGAACGAAATGTATATTGTTTCATCCGCTCGAAGGAGGGAGTGGAGCCCACGAGAATGAATAATGTGGCTTCCAACCAATGTATTGTCATTGCCTAAGGCATTGGTGAATGATGGCAATAAAAGTTCAAATCATGTTGACTCAATCTGAGTCGTTCAACATGCCATATCATAGGAAGATCAATGGCTCCCATTTAAAATCAAAGACACAATTGAAGATTGTAAGTGAACACAAAGCATCCGAGAGATTAATCAAAATCTTTCAAATTGCAACATGAACAAATTATGGTTTCCGACAAATGCAAAAATCCGTAAGTCCAATTAAAGCTATATATCCTGTATTTTATTTGAACAATCCTTAATTAGGGAAAGTTCTGAATTATTTTTCTTCTAATTGGATTTTTCTACATGCTTTAACTGCTTTATTGTGTTTTAAGATTGCACATAAATTGTAGCTTTCTACTAAACTTGTGCAAATTTGCATCTTCCAATTGTGCCTTAGAATTTTAATTGAAAGAACCATGTTTTGAGCCCCTCTCTGTCAAAACCCTAGATTATTTTGAACTCACCTAGTTATCCATGGCTCCCAAGACACAAAAGTCTAGTTTTGAAGCCCCAACTAGGCCACTCTCTCAGGACATTGTCAATCAACTCAAACCAACTCAAACCCATGACTAATAAAAGGTTTGAAGGAGTAGTAATATACTATGGCCTTAGGATTCATGAAGGGTTATTGGAAAAACAACATTGTATCATGGATGCTGAATTGTTTTTCATTGGATGGAAAATGTTTAAGAATTGTTTAGAAAAAAGAACTGTGTAGTCCCCACCTGCAACACCGGGAGATTAGACATGGGGAAATTAGTGGTCCCAAACGTATATATGGATGTAGACCTACTAAGGGATGTTGCAACAATACATGACCCTGTTTCCAGAGTAGTTAGGGCATATGATGGCACTGAGATGGTCAAGATCACTAGGGAGGAGATTGCAAAAATATTTAAATTGCATGACCAAAATCAAGATATGATCCCGATTGACCTTGATTCATTTAGGAAGGAATAGGAGAATACCAAGGTCTTGTTCAAAACCACAATATTGCTAATGCAAAATGCCACAACAAGATATGGAAAGAATAGAAAATAAATAAAGATTGGCAAAGATGAGAAGGAACCTTTTCCTATGAGGTACTTTTCCCCCTATTTTAGGAAGATTGTCTGTTCCTTGTGTCAGATTATTGGCTATGATGTACCAGATACTATGCCAAGGTAATACATGTACATGGCAGCAAACATTCAGTATGCATCTTTCAATGTAGTTTATGATTATGCTACCTATTTGGCACAACATATGCATAAGGGCATAATTTCTCTTAAGGTGGGGAAGAATTGGGTAAAATTTTGGTTGTACTCCCTTTTGACGCACATGTTTTAATATAAGGGAGAGAGGCACTTTCAAAAATACATGTCATTGAGAAAGATGGAAGGTGATCTTGAGCTGCTCGTCCAGTGTTAGACCCAAATTATGGACAAGGATGGCCAAAAGTTTGATTATGTGATCTTCCATAATTTTTTTGCCTCCAAATTGAGGAGACTCTTGATTATTTATCCACAAAGGATCCCAAAATAAATTCGTGATTTCTTAAGAACCATGGAGAGGAGGCCAGAATTGAAGATAACTCATAATTGGGGAGATATCATCCCATATTCAGACACAACTGTATTCAGGGTATACGGGACAAACGTCTATCCTTTGTAGTACCATGAGATGTGTCACTGAGGATAGGATTTATAGAGATAATGAGACAACTAGGAGATGCACAAAGGGCACATCTACTAGAACATAAAAAGAAGGGTTCATTCTTCCCTGAGTGGACAACATTTATGGATTTTGTGATGGTTAAGGGAGGATGGAAATCCTTTGATAAGATCTTGTGACCCCACAACTTGAGAATAGTATGCCTTAGAAACCATGATCCTAAGGGTTTCATTGTTGTAGTAAAGGAAAGAACTAATATGGGTGTATTTATTCATAACTTCTATTACCCTAAGGATGTCATTAGAAACATTTTTTATTTACAAGTGCAAGAAGAAAGGAAATCCATGTATCTTGCTTTTAATAAGATGGTGGAAAATGTCAAAAAATGAGAACTTGACTATGATCCTTTGCCCAATATTCAAGGGGAATGGAACAGGGTAATGTATGTTTTGGAAAACTTTGAAAATGTTGTTGGTGTGCTAAGAGAGGAAAGAAATATTACAGACAAAGGGAAATCAAAGGCGGTTGAAGAGGATCCCATAGTAGTGTTTGAGGAAAGACAAGTTCTTACCAGCCACCCAAAAATATCTGAGTATATTCTAGGAGCAAAGAGAAAGTAAAGAAACAACAAACTTTTCCAACCCCTAGCACATCATAGGGGTTAGGGGAAATTTATCCTAAGATATCAATTCCTAGAAATCCTTCACCTATTATAGTCGATGTGGATTCTCCTCCAAGAGGTTCTCCTCCATTAGAGCAACCACCAATTAAAAGACAAAGGGTTGAGGTGAGTGGGGTAGTTGACTACCTTGATACTAATGAAGATGCCATTTTGATAACACCTAAAGATATGTAGTAGGGGATGCCCTCTCCCCCAAGGGAAGTTGCATCAAGATCTGGAGGAAGCATCTTAAGGTTAATAAAGGCATAACTAAGTGGCTTGAGTAATATTGATGACATGAGATAGGAAGCTTGCAGGGAATTCATGGAGGATGACTCATTTATTGAAACAACAACATTCAAAGATTTTATATGTAGAGAAAAAGCTTCAAAAGTATGCAGAGATGGTTGCAAATGAGAGAAGCTTACATCTTGAATTACCTAAAAGTATTATCTAAGATAATGTGGGGAAGGAAATGAGGAAAAAAATTCAAATTATCATAGCTGAGAAAGGAAGGGAACTTGTTCAAAAATGTGGTGTTTTACTATTGCTTGAATGGGATATAGATGATGTAGTGGTACTTGACACTATAAGGAGAGCTGAAAAGCCTCTATTCCAAACTAAGGAAGAAGCCAAATTGGCACTTCAAGGGCCAGATTTTAGTCAGAGAGTGGGATGCTCTAGAAATATGGTCATTGTCTCTTGGTTGTAGGAAGCCCAAAGTTGCAAAACTGGTTGATTTCAGTGGACAACTGATTATAAAAAGAGTTGTTGATACTACAGAGTTGGATGTACCTAGTATGACCATAAATGTTTCTAAGTTCACAAAAGAAACAATTGAGAGCCATACTAAAGAAAGGGACATGCAGAGAAGCAAGAATAATGAGATTATTAATGAATATAATAAGAGTCAGTAAAGGTTTGTTGAACTTGAAACAAAGCTAGCATTATGGAAACAACAAAGGGAAACATTAAGGTCTCAAGGACCAGCTAGCTCGAGCCATGCTACTCCCACTTCTCCTAATGAATCATCCTTAATCACCTCCTCCTCCACCTAAGCAATCATTGTTAATTGTGCCTTACAATATGGGTCAAGAGCCACTTGTAGTAGAGGAGCCAAGCACATCAGCTGCAACTCCATCCAATGATCCTATAAGGGAGCAATTACTTCAGTAAATTGAGGTATAAAATAAATTGCTTGAACAAGTGCAAGTTACAATGTATACGAAAAATTCCAAGATTATTCATATTGTTTTGAAACATCTGAATAAAAATATTCAAGGTAAATTGAATAGTGTTTATGAAAACTATTCTTTGATGTTGTGAGCAATAAGGTTATCTTAGAGGGATAAGGAATTGGCTACCCCAATCCTAGATAAATGGATTCCTAGGGCTGAAAATTTGAGATTCATGGCAATTGGTACTAGGAAGCAGGAAGATAGATATCCAAAGGTGGTCCCAACTTATAAATTTGTCAGTGAGGTTAAGGAACAAAAGTTTCAATGGTGTGATTCTGCATTGGAATGGAGAATAAGAGAATTGAAGGCCAAGTTTGATGAAGCGGATTTGATGTTGCTACCTGATATTCAACATTACTATGATGAGGTAAAAACCTTGCAAATGTGGAAGGACTAAGTGGACACTACAATTGTCTCTCAAGCAGCTCTTATTTGAGAGAAGGTTGACATTGATATACTAAAAGATGGTTTCAAGAAATTTTCTTTCATAATTAGCTTTATAGAGGATTTTGATATGGAATCCAATTTAGTAATGAAGAAATATTCTCCATATAGGAAGAAGATGGATGAAATCATTGATTTCAATTGGGCATTTGATGTTGGATATGAGCAATGGAAGAGAATATTTATTCATGAATTGGATTTGTGAATACAAGGATAGAGAATACATAAGCTTGGTTAAGTATAGTACAAGTCCAGCCTCAAAAATCGCAATGCATAAATATATTTTTCTCCTGATTCAAGATATAACAAATGGGTGTTGATTAGTGATGACTTGGATTGATCTTGATGCTGATTTGGATGTTGGTTCACCTTTGCTAACTTTAAAGACATTTTTTTTCATTTTGCTTGATGGGATGAATATGCTACAACGGTTAGAAGATTATTCCTTTCCAACAAATTTCTTTTGGAAGGTAGTTCTATTTTCTTCAGTGAATGAATAATCTTTGTCTCATGTGTGTTCCCTCTAATTGAAAATGTAAATATAACTTCATAGGGAATATGTGTTGTAGTGGTCTAATTAGAATGTGACATGTGTACTCTTTCCTGAGGCTTGTTTTTCTCCCTTGTTCTCATAAAAGGGAATTCACGACCATTAGTACAGATCTCTTGTTGAATTCTGGATCTAAATTATGCAAATGGTTAACATAGAGAGAACATACTTGAAGTTTGTATCTTAAGTCTTGAGTCTAGTGAGTGAATTTTGTTAATTGTATAGTTTCTAAACATATCTAAGCAATAATGCAAATCTCTAGAGTTTACCATCTCTCCAAATATACATTGTATCTGAATTATTAATGAAAATGTGATCAAGGATCATTTCATTAATATTCATTGTTGTTGTGCTTTGATGTATGTTTTATTTTAGGCTCTGATTCAATGGATCAGTTAAAACACTTTGAGTAAATCAATGAATGCGTATAATTGTGTAGTGGATCTAATAAGTAGTGGAAAAGTCTGAATATTAATTTGTGAATTGCAAATAAATCTAACGTAGATCATGGATGTTTAGGATTTAAATTACCTTACTATTCAATCTGCTTTGTCTTGACTCCTAGCCCAGAGATATGGCACTGATCTTAAGTATTGTATACATTTCCCATGGTCCCGGTTATCCAATTTGAGAACAAAATTCATAAATAATATTTAAATTGATTTACCTTTTTTGTGGTTGGTGTTGTATGAATTCTCAGCTTTAGAAGTGTGATCTTTCAAAGAAATTTCCAGTCTCTTTAAAGATTTCATTAATTTAGCATTGGAATTAGAATGCATCTACTAATATTACAATGTGTAGTGTAATTTTGTAGCAAGGTTATAGGAAACACATTGTGGGAACACCCTCTTGGGTCATAGAGAACCCAAAGTGTAGGAGAAGAAGCATTTTGGCTTCTACTCGTTCATTGGCCAATTATCTCTTAGGTATTCAAGAATTGAGTTTGGCAAGCTCATAGGTACTTGGTGGGATTTGATTGGTTCTTTAAAAATCCACCAACAGATCGGTGACTCTATTGGGGATGTAAGTTTGATAAATATTTGTTCTCCAGAGTGCCTTATCAAAGATCGCTATAATATATGGTGATGTTTACCTATAGAGTCGGTCTATTTGAAGTTTATGCTAAAAATTTCTCGAGTCTTTGCTAAGTGGACATCACACCAAAGTTTGTGCTAAGTTTCCCATCATTTTATGTATTTGAAGGCTTTTCCTCAAAGTTCATTTAAAACTATGTTGCATTTCTCAAAGCTTGTTTTAGTTTCCAAGGATCTTGTGAATTTTGTATAAATTGTAACACGATTGCTACAAATTTGTCCCAAGCAATTTGGGTGGGGACTCTAAAATATCTGCACCACTGTGTGTCGGTATTTGAAGATATCAAACAAAAAAAGAAGAGTAGAAAGAAATTGAGAAGGTTGACGAAGGAAAAGAAGATTCAAGCATAAATAAGAGGGACTCATGACCACATGAAGAAGCATCTAGAGTAGAAACTGGAAGGAGAAATTCCCAAGAACAATCATGGAAAATGGGTAAAAGCAAAGGATGCCAGAGCAAGTAAGTCTACTCCTCACCCAACTCCTGAATGTGAGATTTGTTCTAGTTCTAGTTCAAAATGTGAAAGAAACTTGTTAGATTTCATTGAAAAAACTTCTTCTGAGAGACAAGAATTTTTAATGAAGTCTGTTGTTAATGAGAAATCCTCAGATCATGGCTTAACATCCATGGAGATGAGGGAGAGAGATAGAATATAACAAGATAATGCAAATGCTAGACATGCTAGAGCTAAAGGATATTTGACCCCAGGCTCTCATACATATACTCCCCTTCCTCCAGATTTGTTAACTTGGATTTGATGAATATGCCAATAACAATATCCCTAATCATGCTAAAGTTGTAGTAGCATCTGATGCTGATACTACTTTACCAGAGGAGGAAGAAGTTTTTAATGAAATGCAACGACTTAGAGAAAGATACTTAAGTTGTGATGAAAAGAGAAAGAAAAGGGATGAAGAGAAAGAGAAAAGGATAAGGGAAGCTATGATATAGAGAGATATTTTATGAATAAAAGTTGAGCAAATGGAGGAAATGGACATGTTAGCAACTAAACTTTCCTAGACAACTGGTCCTATTGTTGAAGAGATTGTAACGAGGGACCCTGTAGTTCCCTTTGTTGATAATGTTGGTGTAAATTCATGGATCAACACTGCTAGAAAGGTTTCCATCCTAGTTAACCCTCCTCCTAGTAATAAAAATCATCCTCCCTACTATGTTGATAAATGAAAGAAGCCCATGGGTGGAGTAAAGATAAATGAGGGAGGTTATTCTAAGAAGGACACGCCATAGAATGAGTCTATCTCATTAGCTGATAAGTTGATAAAAGAAAATGAGGAGTTACATAAGAGAGTTTAAGATATGGAGCTCTAGCTGTGAACACTGAAATGAAGCAGAAACTAGGCTTCCTAGAGTCTACCGTAAAGGTTGTTCCTGAAAATCAAACCTCTCAAGTCCATACACCATCTTCAGGGCCCCATCTGAATGAAACTTCGTTGAGTGATAATCCTTCCAATTCATCCTTATAGCCAGATAATAAGTCTAGGAGAACCCAACAACATGATCAGTATGATTCCCAACCAAGGAGGCCTGAAAACAATTATGAAAGGAGAACGAATCATGACAATCAAGATGAGGAAGAGGGACCCTTTGGAGAACATAAAACTATGTTTTGAGAACATCTCAGGGTATCCAAATCCTTTCCCAAACAATGCAAGAAATCATGTACCCAAATTCACTTGTAATAATGTTCTTAGTGGTGAAGATCATTTGAAAGTTATTGCATACTGATAGATACATGCAACTATGTTTTAAGAACATCTCGGGGTATCCAAATCCTTTCCCAGACAATGAAAGAAAGCATGTACCCAAATTCACTGGTAATAATGTTCTTAGTGGTGAAGATCATTTGAAAGAATTTCAATGTTTTGTGGAGGATTTTGAGCTATGGGATGACAATTTTGCTATGAAATATTTTATGCAATCCTTAACTGAAGATGTTAGGGATTGGTACAGGAGCTTTCCTAATGAAAGCATTGATTCCAAGGATTATTTCTATCAATTTTTTAGAGAATCATATAGAGAGAAAACTGATCCTAGGTTTAGGTTAAAATATTTCAACAATATCACAAATGGACATAATGAAATGGCAACTAAATTCAATGCAAGGTTCCAAAAGGCTATGTACAAAGTACCTAGTTATTTGAGGCCCAATGAAAATGCATGTCTAGTGGTATATTGCAATGCATCTGATTCAAAAATGTGTTACTTGCTTAGAGATAAAAATCCACAAAACCTGAGAGAAGCCTACAAAAGGGCAGTCTACAAAAAATGATAGGAGAGCATTAGGTAAAGTGGGAAGGAGAGATGATCCTGAACCCTTGAAGAATCCAAAAGCTCAAAATGAAAAGGTTGGTAAAGTTGCATCCCCTAGTGAGAATTTGGATTAATTTCTTAGCCTATTGTAGAAGGCATAAAAGAATGAAAAACCACAATTCCAATGAAATGAAAGGCTACCAAGATTGTAGGACTACCCTTACCATAATAATTGGCACAATGGGAAGCCATTTGACAATAATAATAAAAAATGTTCAAAGCACACTTGAACCTTTAAAAAAACATTCCAAAAATGTAACTGAAGATTTGTCATGGTGTGGAGTATGTCAAATTCCCCACTCTTCACAACAGTGTGTTGTTGCAAAGTCATTAGAAGAATCATCAGATGATCAAGGAGGTTATGATTCTGCCCATGATCATGATGAAATTGTCAACGTACTTATGACCAAATCAGATTTTTCTTGTAATGAATACTCCTCTGATGATGATCCTAATAGAAGTGATGTGGATTTTCAAAGGAAGGAGGTGAGTTCTTACCATCAAATATTATTTTCAGATGAAGAGAGGGAGAGAGAATGACTTCACTATTTACACTCTTGAGTTAGACAATATTTCTTTGAGAAGACCATCAAACAAAGAAATTGAAATTTTTACAATTGCATTGGTTGCTCAAGAAAGAAGTAATCTTCATTTGAGAAATAATATTGTAAGTGGTAATCAGGGAAACCCTGGTAGCATGTTTATCAAGGAAAACAATGCAAAAAGTAAAGGGACTAAGACAAAAGATAAGAAAGAAGAGACAAAACCTAAAGAAGGTAAAAAGATGAGAATTTGGTCTAAGAAGGGTAGTAAGGCTAAGATTAGTGGTGAAGTTGTTCCTCAGGCTGTGAAGGCCAAGGATTTGAAGCCAAATGCTGAAAAGGTTGAAAGACAAGATGATAAGGAAACTTCTAAGGAATTGATACTCCCTAAGTTACCAAACTATTCTCATATATATATGTTCCAAGTATTGTATCAAGTTAAAGTCATAGTCCCACTGCTAGAAATGATGTGAATTGATGAGCATAAGAATAAGATAATTTCTCTCATCAACAATGTTGCTATGGGAAGTAAGGATAAAGGAGTGACTAGTCAACTTGAATCAAGAAAAATCCAAGAGAAGAATGTTGCGGTGGAAGCAGTGATTTGTGAAAATCCAGAAATATACTTGGGAACTACAGTTATTGCAAACCCAAGTCAAGTCAACCCATTTTTTCTAAGCTTGATTATTGATGGGAAGTTGCTTAGTAATTGCATGATAGATTTAGGGGCTTCAAACAATGTTATTCCCATAAAAATCATGGAAGAAATGGGTTTGAAGGTTGATATCACTTATGGGAAGTGTTATGCTATGGACTCAAGAGAGGTTCCTGTTATAGGAGTAATTAATAAAGTTCCATACAAATTGGTAGCCTTCCCTGAGAAGGAGTTGTTTATGAGTATCACAAGGGTAGACATTCCACCAACTTATGGGATGTTATTAGCAAGACAGTGGAGTGCATCCATGTGTGGAAGTATACAGTGTGATTTTTCAATTTCCACATTCTCAATTGACCAAAAGGATGTTAAGATTGCTAGAGAACTAAGAGTTTTCCATATGATTTAATATGCCAAGGAGCCAGAAGAACTAGTGATAATCAATTTTCTAGAAACTGGTTTAGACACTTTTTGGGTTGAAGAATTGAAACAAGAAGAAGTCTAGCCTACACTGATTGATAGGGAGGTTCTATATGCACCCCAAGAAGATGCTCTTTAGACCATGTATTTTGATGGAGCTTGTTACAAGGAGGGTTCGGGTGCAGGAGTTATTCTCATTCCCCCACAAGGTAAAACATTCAAGCACTCCTTGTTAAAATTTTCTTGTACAAATAATGTGGCCAAATATGAGGCTCTCCTACTTGGTCTGAAATTAGCTTCAAATCATGGCATTAAGTTGTTAAAAGTGTTGGGATATTATGAATTAGTAGTTTCCCAAGTTAGATCTAAATTTGTTGCTAAAGATAAAAGGCCTAAGAAATATAGGAATGCATCATGGCATACTGTTGAGGCCTATGATTCTTTTAACATGGATTGGATATAAAGGGGAATTAATGTTAGGGTAGATCTATTAGCTGATATTGTTGTCAGATTAGATGATGTCACTTTTGATGGCATTTCAAAAATAGAAGTACAAACTTAGCCTACAGTTCCTGACAACATTTGCAATTGTAAAGTTTTTGATCATGACAATGATATCTAGAAATTCCTGCATTGTATTGATCAATATGAAATCCAATAAATTGATTTTTGCTCATTAGTGGTGGAGGTTGATGGAAAAAAAACATTATTTGGGAATGAGGTGATTCAATTGAAAACCAACAAGATTCCAAAACGACTGGTTGTGTTGGTTATTTTTTAAGAACCAAACTTAATCTCAGTCCTTACCTATGAATTTTCCAAAACTCAATTATCAGCAAGGTTGAAGATTGGCCAACACTTAAGCGAGTCATTTAGAGCCTCACTTCTCTTCGGGCTCTGTGAAACACTAGAGGGTAATCCAACTTATGCTCAGAATATCTCAACTTGATCAATATAATTTCCTCACACATATGTATTCCTCAAGAAACCAACATCATCCAAGGCTTGGCAAACCTCTTATGAAATTGTTATTTGTTTTAGGGAATATGTTGATACCTAAAAGTTTGTGCAATGTAATTTTAAGTTATTAAGAATCCACTTCTATTTCAAATCCCCAACCAAATTCATTACTAGCTCAGTCAACCATGAGATAAACTAATAGAAAAACTAATGCCCTATATGCGGGAATAATGGAGTCATAACTTGCAATCAATCAGTAATACAATTATGATTGAACATAAAAAATTAATGGACTATCAACATGCCACTTTTTAGCATCTAACTCACCGTGTTTTCAAATATTGCTTCCTGACGAAATCCTATATCCTTTTCCCACAAACTAATGGTCTCCTTTTAGCATTTAACCAACTCATTGAAATGAAGCAAAAATAAACCCATTCATTTGGTCCAAATGACAAAAGACAAATGAAATTATAATTAACAACTTCATTCATAATTTGGAAGAAAAAATATACAAGAGCTCGTAATAATTTAGAACTAATATTCTCCTTCATTACTAATATTGCTTTGTAAAAATATAGTTAAGATCTTCATATAGTATAACATTTTCCCTAGAATGGCTTCTAATATATTTATTAATTTATCTATTTACATTCTATTTTCTCCAAGAGCATAACATTCACCTTCACCTATTTTGGACTCAAAATTTCTGAACTCTCTCTTTACCTCAACCATGAAATCCCCTTTATAAAAAGAGGAGCAATAAGCATCTGACAGGGTTACAATTTCATTTCATTTCATTTCGCTAACCTAATTTCAAGTGCATCCTTGAAGAACTCCCCAGGTGGTTTTATTGAATAATTTAAGAATAGGGGAGGACAATAAAAAAAAACACGTGCAAGATATTAGTCGTTGTCACCACGTCCATGTTGAAAAAAAAAATTATGTATCATATAAGCTAGAGGACCTCCATGTCAGCATGGAAGAGTAAAAGATAAACCATAGAAATATTGAAACAAATACCTCCTATGCAAAGACCATGGTGTCATAAAAAAAAAAACAAGGAGAAGACCCTATTTAGAGTTGTCAACATTAGAGTATGCTTGACCAGTCCTTATTCTTGATGAAATTGGAGGAACCATCACCACATCATCGTCAAGGTTCCCATATGGCACCGGATAAAGGAGATATTGGCCATATCCTGAGTCAGTGTCACCTTCAGCATCTAAAAGACTATCACAGAGCACAATGGGAGAATTATGTTTTCCCATTCAGGTTCTATGACCCTTGTCCTTTCTCCTAGCCTTTTTCGCTAGCTGAGCTAGCTCCTTGCCTTTAAACTTGACCAATTCTTCTGGAATGGTCCTCTTTCTCAAGTTGTATGTACTCTGCACATTTTCTTTCTTCTTATGCCCTCGAGCGGGCTTCTCTTACCCTTTAAAACCTCGGGGGAAGGCTAGTTTTATTTCTCAATTACATACATATCCTCATAGCATTCAAACACATTCAACTGACTAGACCTCCTAACAGGCTAAATTGGCACACCCATCTTTCCCATCTCTAAAATGAATTGAAGATGATAATTCACAAGACTCTAAATCAAAGCTGCTGGTAAATACACCTACAAACCTAGACAAATGCACCCAATACCAAAGAAGGAATTCCTAAATAGACCAGAGCATGAACAACAAAGAGCCCAAATGAAAACTAACTCACCTAGGACACAAAAATTCACTATTCGACATAGGGAGAATCAACACCTTCACACTCTTCACTAACCGACACCTTACATCCACTACAAACTTAGAAAGATGGTGAAAATGAACATCAAACAATCTGCATTAAATAGACATTTTGGAGCATGCAAGAATTAATGATTCAAGAACTTGCACGAGTGAGTTGATAACTTAGTAGTTTGGCTTTGAATCTAGGCCATCGATCTTAAAGCTTTTAAAACTTCATCTATGATGATCATGAGCATTGTTTTTCAATCATTAGTAACTTGTTCCTAGAAAACAACGATGCCACCTCAAATGCTATCATGTCCTCCCTTAATCCTGATTAATGATACGTGATCTGACAATTAACATGCATCACTAAGCTAATCTGTGCTCCTTCAATAATATCAGTGAAGTACATATGACCAACATTTTGAAGAGAACATTTCATTTCCCATTGTTGTTCACAGCCAAAATTTTAGGTTATAATTAGCGATAAGACTATTACAGTGATGAAATCTCAGTCTATTGGATCACCCTATCTTAAAGCCATATCAATGGTTCTCGATCCATCCCCCTTCTTTCCTTTTTTCTTTATACGATGTCTAGAAGATTCTACCACATTTCCTCTTCATGTAATGGTTGTTTCCTATCCCTGATATACCTCATTCTTGACCAGCTCCATTAGTGATGCAAATATTCCATGTGATGAAATCTCCACCCTTGGATCTGTGGCCCATCCTGTGATCACATTCATTCCCATCGCACATCACTAATTCATACCTTGCACCTCAAATCCTATTAGCAAAGGGAGATATAGTGAAGAGATCATATTAGGACATGTGCACCTGCATGAAATTCAATAGTACAAAAGACATCTCACATAAGATCTTTTCAAATTAGCAAAACAAACCTTTTAGAGAACTTCATTGCTCATTATATTTTTGGAACTTAAACTTTGGAATGGATCCACTATGAGCGATAAAGTACAAAAAATATTAGGCCATTGCTCATTGCTAATTCTCCTCATATAGTTTACAAGCAATTAGTGATGAGAGATCTTCATAGTGACATTATGTATCATGTATCGCCAATATAGAAGTTAGCACTTAAAACATATTTGCGATACACGATGCAAGGGAAACCCATCCTATTTCTCATCGCTAATTGAAAAATTTCATTTCACAACATATCCGCGATGAGTGATGAAAATAAGAACATAAGGTCGAAGGCCATTGCTTATCACTATTACAATATTCAAGGCTCAAAAGCCATTAGTGATAAGTGACCCCTCAATGATAGAATGAACATCATTCATCACGCATTAAATTAAGATCTCCAATTTAGCTATTCGTGATGAGTGATATAAAAGAAATACCGCTTCATCGCTCATCGCCAATTTGAAACATGCACTTATGAGGTAATCAGTGATGAGAAATAAGGAGAAAAGGCCAATGTGACTTAATTGAAAACCTTTAGACATGTGCTCAAGAGTTGTTCTAATGAAGGGGACCCTTTAGGATGATACGATATAAAAAAGGTTGAAAGACACCTAAGTCATAATAATGCAAAGGATGTAAAGGCCAAAAAGGCCCTTCATTTAACCTTATGAAATTAAGAAATTTAGACCTAGGCATGAGGGAACCGGTTACCCAATGACAATGAACAACATAAGATATTTTTAAGTGACTGGCAATGGGAAATAGGAAGTCAACAGTGAAATAGACTATTTGTCAAGTATTCAGAGCCAAGGGTTTCATCAGGAAGGACTCCAAGCCAATACAATAACCATTCAAAAATGATACAAGAAGAACCCTAAGCCCTTAGATGTCAGTTTAACATTCAAATGAACCAAGTACTTGAGATGGAACATAAAAATTTGGCAGGTCTCATTAGTGGCTCTAGTTGGGGATGTCTGTTCCTCAGTGAACAAAGCAAGAATCCAAAATTTCAGGTGAAGCAGACCAATAACAGAAAACAAAAACCAAGGAAAAAGAAAGAGAACCAAAACCAAACAACATATGTACAATATTTATATAAGATACCGGGCTAGATCAATCTTAAAATTGGTGTTTACCTCTGTTGCATGATACCCAAGCTGAACAAATTACCATGAAGAGTCTAGCAGTTGATCATGTTGCAACTACTATGTTTAACCATTAGAGACTTGTATATGATCTTGCACTTATCTCTCTCATTTATGTCCCTATGTGTGTTGTAACCAGGGGTTAACTGGAATATATGATTAGTGTAGCACTCCACTTGATTCAACTTATCATTATTTTTCATCGAATGCTCACTTAATTGGTTTGGAAAAGTGAAACATTCATAGTCCACCTGATTGATATCAGATTCATTTGGATCAACATCATACCCATCTTGTGCAGTAAACAAAAAACACTAATACATAGGCTCCTTTTTAAATTGGTGTTTATATGCCTCAAAAAAATATAAATCAATTATGCTGCCCCATACTTCATTTCCTTGGAGGATCAATTTCTCGTATTCTAGGGAACTTTCACTCTTTCTTAAAGAAAAGACCTTCTTATAAAAGGAATCATTCATATCATTCCATATATCAAAAATGATTTTTGTTTTAGGACCCATGGCATAATTTGATTCTTCTTCCAAATCATCATCTTTTAATAGGAAACAATTTTTTTCAAAAGATGGATAAACTAACTCAGGATTAGTATGATCAAAAGTGGGGTTTTGAATTGTGTTTTCAAATGATATGTCTACTGATTCATGATGACATAACTTCTGTTCTTCTAAGTAAATTTTTTCATTTCCTTCTCCAGTAGAATTTTGGTTAGAAACAACCATTTCTATCTTTGTATCAGGATCTACACATCCTATTTCTGCTCCATGTAAACCATCAGAAACCCAACCCTATTGACTGCTTGTATCCATCTTGTCATTAGAATAAGGTTCTAGAGTTTGAATATAAGCACTCTTGTCTTCAGATTTAATACCAATCAGATCATCAGGATTTTCTGACTCTATGATAGTTGGAGTACTCTATAAGAGTTGATCATTTGAAATATGTGTATTTACTAGTAAAGGAAAAATTTCATGAGTATTGAAAAAATCAAATTCCTGGAGCAATAAAGGTGCTTTCAAGTTTTCCTCACACAAAAAAATGTATTCCTTGTGAGAATAATTAAAATTTTCACCTTCATTACCTTGATTATTAGCCTCAAATAATACACTAATAGTATTTGCAAATATGACAATATCATCATTTGTACTATTATGCATATATTTATCCTCAGATACATCCCCATTCATCCCTTGAGTGAACTTTTGATCTTTATTATTAGGACTAGCACTCTCACCATTTTGAAACATCACTGTTTGTTCATAGTCATATTTTGCTTCCTCAGCAATTCTGATCCAATCAATTATTTGATCAAAATCTCGAGGCTTTAATTCCTTAGGCAAGGTACTAAGCCCTCGCTGATAAATGCCACAAAATAATTCAATGCAAACTAAACCCTTAGGTCTCAACCTATTAGGGATTTCTAACAAAGACTATAGAAACCTTGCTAGCAATCCATATGGTGATTCCTCTTTACTCCTCTTCATACTAGACAATCTTTGAATTATCCATTCCTAATCATTATTATTTGAACACTTCTGAAAACTATCTTGACTTTGCTCAAGATGAGTATGTTGTGAGAATGAACAAAATGAAACATCAAGATTACCATTACATTGATCATCCTTTTCTTTCCTATTTATTTCATCTTTATAATGTGTACCAGGAGAACAAACACTTGCAACCATATACCCTTTCATCATTGAGTATTTAATAGTATTTTCTATGTCCATAGCAATACAATATTCCTGCTGCAATGTTGTAGGCTCTTTATCCCTCATCAAATAAATCATTTTATTTTTAAAAGCACCTAGATATGTAATTAAACACTCTATCACTAGGTCTCAAATACTCAGGAATATCATCAACCGCTTTCATGAATCTGAGATTAAAAGAAGGAACTAACTCTTCTTTATCTTGTTTGATTTCCCTAAACCTTCTTCTTACTTCACTGGGACTAATCCTTTCACCAAATTGTTCTATAAATGCTATCACAAAAGAATTCCATGAAACTATAGAACACTCTGGTAGATATGAGCACCAATCCTGGACATCCTCTTTTAATAAATGAGAAAAAAAATTCATGACAACATCCTCATGATTTATTTCAAAATCACCCATCACATTAATGAATGCATTTAAATGTTTGGAAGCTGACTCAAATTTTTTCCCTATAAAATTTGGTACTTGTTTCCTAATATCATCAGGAATTTTGTTGGGGAAACCTCTAATACCTTCAAAGCTTAAAGACTTATACCTCTCAATGGAGAAATTCCTTTGAGGGTATTCTAGGGATTGAATGACTGGCATTTCTATATTTGGAATTTTACTTGAGAATATAGGGAAACAATATATCTCTATTATACCTTACTCTTCAACCGTTAACCCTATAATAAATGCCCAACTCAAATGTATTAAATATGCCTTAACACCTTTAAAAGACATACTATAGAAATAAGCATACTTCTTCAAAAAAAAAAAGATATTACAGATTTTCAACTCAGATGTATGCAATATAACCATCACTATTCCATTTCCTTAGTGCTTTAACTCACTGAATTAGGAATAAAATATTTCTTCCTTATTTCTTAAATGGCTTTGATATACAATTTTTTTTTCTTTTAAGTCAAAACAAGGAAAAATACCTGGATATATTGGAAAATATCACACTTTATCAAGTTCTTTGCATAGATTCTCCACCTTCCATATAGAGGATCAAACTTCAACTATATGAAGTTGCTTCTGCCAGTTGTTTTTACTTTACGATTCCTCATCCTTCAATATTTTCACTAGTTCAGAGTTCTTCATAGTCACCACTCACTATTAGTGATAATTTTGTATTAAAAACCTCTATGACTCTATCAAGGCAAACTGATATACTGCAAATATTTTCCCAAGTTCCCCAACGGAGTTGCCATTTCTGTTGGTTATTTTTTAAGAACCAAATTTAATCTCAGTCCTTACCTATGAATCTGTCAGAACTTAATTATCAGCAAAGTTGAGGATTGGCCAACACTTAAGTGAGTCATTTAGAGCCTCACTTCTTCTCTTCAGGCTCTATGAAACCCCGAAGGGTGATCCTACTTATGCTCAGAATATCTCAATTTGATCAAGAAAATTTCCTCACATAGATGTATTCCTCAAGAAACCAACATTATCCAAGGCTTGGTAGACCTCTTATGAATTTTTTATTTGTTTCAGGGAATACGTTGATACCTGAAGGTTGGTGCAATGTAATTTTAAGTATATTAAGAATCCACTTCTATTTCAAATTCCTGACCAAATTCATTACTAGCTTAGTCAACCATGAGATAAACTAATAGAATAACCAGTGCTCTATTTGAGGGAATAATGGAGTCATAACTTGCAATCAATCAATAATACAATTATGATTGAACATAAAAAATTGATAGACTATAATCATGCCATTTTGTAGCATCTAAATCACTGTGTTTTAAAATATTGCTTCCTTACCAAATCCTATATCCTTTTCCCACAAACTAATGGTCTCATTTTAGAATTTAATCAACTCATTGAACTAAAGAAAAAAAAAACCCATTCATTCAGTGCAAATGACAAAAGACAAATGAAATTATAATTAACAACTTCATTAATAATTTAGAAGAAAAAATATATAGGAGAGAAATATTTTAGAACTAATATTCTCCTTCATTACTGATATTGCTTTGTAAAACTATATTTAAGATCTTCATATAGTATAACTTTTTCCCTAGACTGACTTCTAATATATTTTCTAGTTTATCTATTTACATTCTATTCTCTCTAAGAGCATAGCATTCACCTTGACTTATTTTGGACTCGAAATTTATGAACTCTCTCTTTACCTCAGCCATGAAATCCCCTTTATAAACAGAGGAGCAACAAGCATCTGTCTGGGTTACAATTTCATTTCATTTCATTTCATTTTGTTAACCTAATTTCAACTGCATCCTCGAAGAACTCTCCAGGTGGTTTCATGCAATCATTTGAGAATAGGGGAGGACAAAAAAAAACAAAACACATGTGCAGGATATTAGTCATTGTCTCCACATCCATGTTGAACAAAAAATATCATGTATCCTATAAGCCGAAGGACCTCCACATCATCATGGAAGAGTAAAAGACAAACCAAAAACATATTGAAACAAATACCTCCTATGCAAAAACCGTGGTGTCATCAAAAACAAAAACAAGGAGAACACCCTATTCAAAGTCATCAACATTAGATTATGCTCAACCACTCCTTTTTTTTGATGAAATTGGAGGAACCATCACCATGTCATCATCAGAGTTCCCATATGGCATCAAAGAAAGGAGATACTGGGCATATCTCGATTCAATGTCACCTTCAGCATCCAAAGGACTATTATAGAGAACAATGGGAGAATTATGTTTTCCTAGGCAGGGTCTATGACCCTTGTCCTTTTCTTGGCCTTTTTCACTAGTTGAGCCAGCTCCTTTCCTTCAAACTTGACCAATTTTTCTAGAATGGTCTTGTTTGTCAAGTTTTATATACTCTACATAATTTTTTTCTTCTTATGCCCTCAAACCCTCCTCTTACCTTTTGATGCCTTAGGGGAAGGCTAGCTTGATTGCTAAGTTACAAACATATCCATAGGGTATGTGTAGGATCATCAAGGAAAAAATAGGCCGTTAAGTGGCAAAAAATTTAGAAAAATTAGAGTTAGGCAACTTGACGTAAAAATTTGAATAAATTATCTATATTATTTTAGAAATATGTAAAAATAGAGTCTGTAGAAAATTTAATGTAGTTTCTAAACTACTAGGTTTATTTTAAAGGAAAAAATATTATTTGGTAAAAATTTGAGATTTCAATGCAGTAGTACTCAAATTTCAAGGAAAAAATAAGAAGTGGATGTTTTTAACCACCCAACCACAATAAAATGATAATATTCTTTTATAAGATTTTAGAAATAAGTAGAAGACTCATGTTTGGATGTGATGCATATTTTGGATTCAAAAAATGTGACATCGTTTGAAAGGTACAATTTTTTTTTAAATCAGCCTATCAATCAGGACTTTAGTCATAATTCAAATAGAAAATGAATAATAATTATTTATTAAATTTAAAGTAAAGCATAATTTATAATGGTGGAAAGTTGAGATTCTCCTTTAAAAACCCTTTTCATTTCATCAATTTTGGGTTAAAAAAATTCGTCACCCACATACCCTACAAATACCCATCATATCGCCACTTTTTGGCTCATCATGATCCTGTACATACCTCGTATAGCATTCAAACACATTCAACTGACTAGACCTCCTAACAGGCTAAATTGGCATACCCATCTTTCCCATCTCTAAAACAAACAAAAGATGATAATTCATACGACTCTAAATCAAAGCTTCAGTGAAATACACCTACAAAGCTAGACAATTGCACCTAGTACCAGAGAAGGAATTCCTAAACAGACTAGAGCATGAACAATAGAGAGCCAAAATGAAAAATAACTCTCCCAAGAAGTGAACATTCACTATTCGACACAGGGAGAATCAACACCTTCACACTCTTCACTATCCCACACCTTACATCCACTGCAGACTTAGAAAGATGGTGAAAATGAATAGCGAACAATTTGCATTAAATATAAATTTTGGAGCATGTAGGAATTAATGATTCAAGAACTCCTTGTGCAAGCGAGTTGATAGCTTAGTAGCTTGGTTTTGAATTTGGGCCGTCGATCTTAAAGCTTTTAAAACTTCATCTATGACGATCATGAGCATCATTTTTCAACTATTAGCAACTTGTCCCTAGAAAACAACAATGCCACCTCAAATGTTTCCACATCCTCCCTTAATCCTGATACGTGATCTAACAATTAACATGCATCACCAACCTAATCCATGATCCTTCATTAATATCAAAGAAGTACATATGACCAATGTTTTGAAGAGAACATTTCATCACCCATCGTTGTTCATGCCCAAAATTTTAGGGTATAATCAACGATAAGGCTGTTATCGCGATGAAATCTTAGTCCGTTGGATCACCCTATCTTAAAGCTAGATCAATGGTTCTCCATCCATCCCACTACTTTCCTTTTTTCTTTATACAATGTCTGCAAGATTCTGCCACATTGCCTCTTCATGCAATGGTTGTCACCTATCATTGATATACCTCGTTCTTGAATAGCTCCATTAGTGATGCAAATATTCCATGTGATGAAATCTCATCCCTTGCATCTATGGCCCATCCTATGATCACGTTCATTCCCATCGCACATCTCTAATTCATACCTTGCACCTCGAATGCTATTAGTGAAGGGAGATATAGTCAAGATATTAGATTAGGATAGGTTAACCTGCATGAAAATCAATAGTACAAAAGACATCACACATAAGATATTTTCAAATTAGTGAAAGAAACCTTTTAGAGAACTTCATGGCTCATCATTTTTTTGTAACTTAAGCTTTGGAATGGATTCGTGATGAGCGATAAAGTACAAAAAATATCAGGCCATCGCTCATTGCTAATTCTCCTCATATAGTTTGCAAGCAATTAGTGATGAGAGATATTCATAGTGACATTATGTATTGTGTATCGTTAATAGAGAACTTAACACTTAAAACATATTCGTGATATGCGATGCAAGGGAAACCCATCCTATCACATCGCTAATTGAAAATTTTCTTTTCACAACATATCCACAATGAGCGATGAAAAGAAGAACATAACTCTGGAGGCCATTGCTTATCACTATTACAATATTCAGGGCTCAAAAGCCATTAGCGATAAGTAGTCCCTCAATGATACAAAGAGCATCACTCATCGTGCATTGAAATTAAGAGCTCCAGCAGCTATTCGTGATGAGCGATATCAAAGAAATACTGCTTTATCACTTGTTGCCAATTCAAAACATGCACTTCTGAAGTAATCAACAATTAGCGATAAGGATAAAAGACCGACAAGACTTAAGTGAAAATATTTAGACACGTGCTCAAAATTTGTTCTAATTAAGGGGACCCTTTAGGATGATACGATATAAAAAAGGCTCAAAGACACCAAGTCATAATAATGCAAAGGATGTAAAGGCCAAAAAGGCCCTTCATTTAACCTTACGAAAATTAAGACATTCAGACCTAGGCATGAGGGAACCGGTTACCTGATGACAATGAATGACAAGATTTTTTTAAGTGACCGACAACAAGCAATATGAAGTCAACAGTGAAATAGATTGTTTTTCAAGTATTTAGAGCCAAGGGTTTAATAAGAAAGGGCTCTAAGCCAATACAATAAACCTTAAATAATGATACAAGAAGAACCCTAAGCCCTTAGATGTTAGTTCAACATTCAAATGAAACAAGGACTTGAGATGGAACATAAAAATTTTATAGGTCCCATCAAGTTGCATTAGAGAGGATCTTTGATGGCCCTAATAAATCAAATGTTAAGCAAGCATCTTCCCACAGGGAAGATTTAGAGGAAATAAATCTTGGAACCGAGAATTCTTCCAAACAAGTATACATAGGGAAGAAGATGAAACCTCATGTCAAAACCATGTTGATTTCCCTATTAAGGAAGTACATAAATGTGTTTGCATGGTCATATGATGACCTAAAGGCCTATAGGGAGGATCTATTTCAGCATGAGATACCTCTGGAGCCTGATTTAAAACCTTTTAGGAAAAAGTAGAGGCTAATAAATCCCACATTGCATCCAAAAATGCAAGAAGAACTCATGAATTTAAGAGATGCTAGGATTAGTAAGCCTATAAGGCATTATTCATGGGTTTCAAACTTGGTTCTAGTCAGGAAAAAGAATGGGGACCTAAGGATTTGTGTAGATTTTAGGAATCTAAATGTAGCATACTTGAAATACATTTACCCTTTGCATAACATGGAGGCTATGTTGTAGAAAGTCATAGGGTGCGAACTACTTTTAATGATGGATGGGTTCTCAAGATATAATCAGGTCATGGTGAGAGAATCCAAGCAGTACAAAACTGAATTCACTACATCATGGGGAACCTATGTGTACGTGAGAATGCCTTTTTTCTTGATCAATGTTGGTGCAAAATTTCAAAGAGCCATGGATCTAGCCTTTGTAGATTTTATTGACCTCTTCCTACCCATTTCTCAGGATGACCTGACTGCTCACATCAAGAAAGAAGAAGATCATTGTTCTCACTTGGAGAAAATATTTTCTAGAGCCTTGGAGTATTGGATTTCTCTAAATCCCAAGAAATGTGCTTTTGGGGTCAACGAAGGTAAGTCTTTAGGACAATTTGTATCTAAAGAAGGGGTCAACATTGATCCTAAATGGGTTGCAGCTATAGATAAAATCTCACAACCAAGAAATTTGAAGGGAATCCAATATTTCTTTGGGAAAATTAATTTTATGAGATGATTTGTTACTAATTTTGCTGAAATTGTTAGGCCTATTTCTAAAATGTTGAAGGAGAAAAGGTAGCATGTGTTGGAATATTGTTGTCATTGATGTCAAAAGGGTGAACAAGCTACAAATTCATGATGGGTTTTTCGAGAGGATTTCATAAAGGTTTTGTCCAGGCCCAAAAGATGTAAAACACGTCTAGAAATGAATTTTGTTCTCTCTTGGGTGATATTAGGGTAACTAACAATTAAACCCTAATGTGATTGAAGTCATGGCATCCTCAAGATGTTCTAATTCGTCGTTGACTACCTATCCCAAATTACTGATTGCTTAAATCACAACTTAAGCCCTTTATTTCATTCGGTGACTGGCCCCTCTGCCTAGAACTCAAGGTTGTATACCCTCTTTAGGTCAACGAGACACTAGTGGATTGGGTGAATTCAAGTTGGTGTCTCTCTGATAGCCTGATATCTATATGTCGGCATGCGACATATTTTCATAACTTAGTAACCTCTAAAAAGAGGTTGAAAAGTTCTAACTTGTAGTGACTTGGTGATCATGCGATAAGAAGGAAGGAAGCACTCCATGTGGGACCCAACCATAATGAGGAAGTAGATGCATGGTGTGACAAGATTGGGTGAATGATAATCCATGTCCTTGTTGTGGGTTACGAAGCATTCACATGAATGATGAAGGTGGAGACATGAGGATGAAAAGTGGAGTGTGGACCCCAGGTGGAGTATGAAAGCCTTGTCAATGTGTGTGAACATCATCAGTAGGATACTTAAGGCTATCCCCTCAATACAACGATGACCTTCCTATCAAACGAACAAAGTGACATCACTAGGACCCTGAAGAAGGTCTCTTTGGAAGAATGATGAAGTGCTAAGTGGGACCCGAGTGTGATGATGGTTAATAGATGGCAATGAACAAGTGCTCAATATGTCATTTCACATTAGTGTTGTGAATGTCGTGGTGATGAAATGGATGACATGTAGGTTGTGGGACTAATTAGATAACATGGAATGCATATCAGTGTGACTTGCTTGTATCAACGAGAGTCTGGATGATGTCCCAATGACAAAGAAATATGATAAGATTAATGACAAAGATTTAAACGACTGCCTATCAAATGGTCATGACTTAAAGTTGTATTAGTGAATGATGATCATAGGATCATGGTGCAAAGGTGTATATTGATGACCATAATTCAAATGTAGAGATTTGAATAGTTATAAAAAGTGTGAATGAGGGTTTCAACTATTAATCGGCATGACACTAAGAATTAAATGTTCTATCTATTTCAAAAATAATTGTAATGTTATTTGATGCATAGGGAGGCAATTCAGATGATCACAGAGACAAGAATCAAGTTAGATCATATTGACAAGAGAATATATTAAATGTACAATCATATTTTAGGATTTGATGGAGAGAACAAAGGACAATTCTCTAAAAAATAATTTAATGCTATATGGCTCGATGGAGGGAATGGTGATGTCTGATGGGCTGGAAAGTATGTGTGTGGCTCGATGTTTTGAAATTTACTGAAGTAGGTTGCAAGTGGAAAAATCCCTAACGATTATTCCAATATGAATGAATTGAATGAAGGGATTCAAACAAAAGGAATGTGAGTGTCTGAACATAGAGGAAGGTGAATTGTAACAAAAAGAAAAATCTAAAAGTACATGAAGTTTGTTACAGTGGAGTAAGGAAGAACAAAAAGAGAGAGAGAGAGAGAGCTTAGGAATTGAATTGATGCATTCTAGGTTATGTAGAACCATTTGGTGCATAGTCTATTGCAAAACTTTGTAAGAGGTTGTAGCCTCCATTTTCACTGAGTTGTAGCTTAGATTAGGGTATAGTAGCATCCTTGAAGTTGGAGCTTCATAACAAGGAGTTGTTTCTTCCTTGGGTTGTAGCCCTAAACATTGTAACTGAACTTTGATGCTTGTGAGGCTAGATTATGACAGTAGATCCTAGCAACATTTCTCACTATGGTTTTCCCCATCTTGGGTTTTCCACATATATTTGGTGTTATGTGTTGGTCTCACTTGTGCTTGTTGTTATCATATCTTTAGTATTTCAATCTGCACATTTGAGTTTAAGGTTGAATCTATAAAAAAAAATTAGGAACTAAAATTTTTTAATATCTGTTCATTCACCCCCCCCCCCTCAGTAGATCATTGTGTTCTAACCATTGGTATTAGAGCCCTAGGTTTCCTAGGAGAAGCTTAACCAACTTGGATAGATCCTAGTTAGTTGAACACAAAGGCATTTTAGAAAGGCTCAAACAAGCCACCTACGTTTGATGGAACAAGCTATTCTAAATAGAGATCATTAATGGAAGGATACTTAGTTTCTCTTGGAACTAAAATCTGGGCATGTGTTGAGAACCAATATACTATTCTTGCTGCTATTCCTACTGATCCTGCAACAAAGAAGATTCATGAGGACAATAAGAAAGCTTGGTTTATTATTATGAACAATTTTCCTGGCTGTGTGCATAGAAAAGTTATGCATTGTAAAATTTCTTATGATGTTTGGGAAAATATTAAAGAAAAGCTATGAAGGTGACACCAAAGTGAAGTTTGAAAAGTTACAAGTGTTGAGAGACAAATTTGAAGGCTTGACAATGATCTAAGAAGAGAAGATTGTAGACTATCTTCAGAGAGTTGATGATGTGGTAAATGCCATTAAAGGATATGGTGTAGATCTGAAAGAAGAAGATGTTGTGTTGAAAGTTCTCAGGTCCATGACAAATAAATATGATGCCAAGATTTCTGCGATCACAAAAGGAAGAGAATTTGATAAACTTACTCTTGATGAGGTGCATGGCATACTTACTGCATATGAGATGATAATACCAAGTGTTGAATCCTCTAGGAGACAAGTTGCATTGAAGGTTGTCAAGATAGAAAAAGATGAAGTTGATAGGAAAGAAAAAGCTGATGTCATTGCATCTGATTATGAAGAAACTGATGAGGAAGAAGCAAACTTGATAAGAAGAGGATCCAACAAGTATAAAGGTAAGCTCCCTTTTAAGTGTTTTAACTGTGGTAGAATAGGTCATTTTGCCTCAAAGTGTCCATATTGTAAAGAAGAAAATTCCAAGCAAGAATTTGATAGTAGAAAGAAGAAATAGTTCTACCCTAAAAGAAATAACATTGGAAAGAAGAAGAAAAGTTTGTACATCAATGAAGAAAGTGAAGTGTTTGATGCTAGTGATTTCTCAGAAGAGGATCAAGGTGTGGACAATGATTTTGGTATCCAAAGTTCTCTAAGTCTTCTAGGGTTTTTCGCCTAAAAGGAGAGAAATGGACCCAAAATGATAATGTATACATTCAAGATTAATATATGGATGGATGCAATATGCTTAAATATGATGTCTAGATGCAAAGAATGAATAAAAGAGATGGATTATTAATGCAAAACTATTAAAATGTAGGATGTTTCAAAACACATTCTGATATGCAAGCATGTGATAAATGACCTAGAAATGCAAAAAAAACTAGATAGAAGGTTATGAAATAGAATGTGCACACACCTGGAGGCTGAAAAAGGATGCAATGAAGGTCTAGAACTCTAATGAAACTAATGCAGAAGTTGACAGGGACACTTGTGCCAATCTGGGCGACTTAGTCCCAGATCTGGAAAAACTGGTTTGGAGCCCATTTCGTCCAAATGGGTATCCAAATCTATAGAAACCTTTGAAAAATAGGTTTGGTGGGAATAAGTTACCACTTTTTGAGACTTAGTCTACTTTTGAATTTATGAAAAATCCGAAAGTGGAAACGAAAGCCCTCTATTGAGATCATGAGCCTCAAACTCACTGGTAGAGACCCTGGTTCTATCACCAAGCAGCAAAGATTTCACAAGTGCTCTGATTATTCCTTTATTGCCATACTGTGGGCACCTCTTGGTCATGTAGTGGTAGAGTGGTTACCACCATAGGGTGAGAGGTTATCGGGTGTGCAGCGCTAGTGAGGTGTTTCACCGCTATACTACGGGGGTTCATTGGTTGTGTAGCGGTAGTGCGGTGTGTTACCACTTTACCGTGGAGGTATGAAAGCTAACTAGTGGTAGTATGGTTACCACTATACCTTAGGTGTTGTCTTGTCCGATGGTAGAAAGGTAAACCACCACCCTACAGGTGGCGGTTGACTATGCAGTGGTAGCGCGGTATAAAGGAGAAAAGCACAGGATGAAGGTTTACTGAGTTGTGAGTTGTTACATGGAGTTATTGCTGACTTGGAGGAAGTCATTTGAATTCATGGGAAGTTCAATGGGTGCTCTGTGGAGGAAGTTGAATGGAAATTTGATTATGGTTGTTGCTATACAAGGCAACATATAGGAACTGAAAAATGTTCGGTTGGTTTTTGATGGTTCAGTACTTCTATAGTTCAATGGTTGGATCAATTTGATCAGTTTTTGAATTTCATTGTATGATGGAAGAAAGCATTGTAATAGAGATATTCTATTTGAAATTGGTCAAGTAAATTTCTGCTGCAATATTGACATCTATATGACCAGTCTGAATCTTGTATGTAATTTTTTTACTATAATACAAGTGATCTTCTTTCGTGTGGTGGGTTTTTCTCCTGTAAGGGTTTTCCCACGTAAAATTTGGTGTCAAATTGTGTTTGCATTTATCTCTCTATTTTGTTGTTTCCTTCGTGTGCATCTTAATGGTATGTAATTATAAAATTGAAAGTCATATCTACATTCTTCTCTAAGTTTTGACATTAGGAAAGTGTTTCGAATCTGCATTATTTCCTTACAAGTGGTATCAGAGCCTGGCTAGTTGTATTATGCTTGTGGGTAGGTTGGGTTTTTTGTGTCAATTCTGTTTTAGTGGGAGTCTTGTAGAAGTATGGAAATTTAAATTACAGATTAAGATGGCAAGCACATTAGGAGGGATTGAAATTGACAAATTCAATGGTAGCAATTTTGAGTTGTTGAAACTCAAAATGGAAGACCTGTTCATGGATTGTGATCTTTGTCTTGCTGTGTTTGGAATGAAACCTTCTGGTATGAAGCAAGAAGATTGGGATCTCATAGATAGAAAAGAAAAAGGGTTGATAAGACTCTATTTAGTATACTTTGTTCTTCTAAACGTTCATGAAGAGAAGACTGCATCTTCTTTGTGGAAGATTGGAGATATTTATCAGGATAAATCCTTGGTGAATAAATTATTCTTAAGGAAGAAGTTATACTCTTTGAAGATGGAGGAAGGGGCGTTTGTGGCTGATCATCTAAATACATTTAACACAATAATTGCTCAGTTAACATCTGTGAGCATAAATATTGATGATGAAGATCATTGTATGCTATTGTTATGTTCTTTGCAAGATTCTTGGGATCACTTGGTGATGGCGATTGGGAGCACGAAAACCACTTTCAAGATGGAATATGTGGTTTCTTCTTTGTTGTTTGAAGAAATGAGAAGGAAATCATCTTAGATGGAAAAGGAGGCTCTTGTTGTTCGAGGTAGATCAAAAGAAAAAGGAAAGAAGAAGGACAAGAAGTCCAAATCAAAATCAAAAGGGAGATCAAAGTCTCCTAGTAAGAAATCCAAGGTGAAATCCTAGAATTTTGGGCAACCTAGTCATGTCTGAAGGGATTGCAAAGAGGATAAAAAGAAGAAGAAGAAGAACTCTTTTGATAATGATTCTTCTTAGAGCAATGAAGATGCCTTCATAGAAGCCTTGGCAACTCAGGCATCTGATGATGTCTGGCTGATTGATTCTAGAGCATCTTTCCACATGACATCTCATAGAGACTGGTTTACTAAGTATGAAAAATACGATGGTGGAAAGGTGTACTTGGCAAGTGATTCATCTCTCAAAATTGTTGGTCGCGGGAGAGTCAGAATTCAATTTCCTAATGGAAAAATTAAGGGAATTTATGGCACAATGCATATAGCAGGTCTGGCTTAGAATTTACTTTCTATAAGTAAGTTGAATGATGTTGGAGTGCAAGTCTCATTCTCTAGCAATGGCTATAAAATTACTAGAGGCTCGATGGTAATAGCTAGGGGTGCCCGTATTGGTACTTTGTACAAGTTGGATGCACTTGTTGTTCAATGTAACAGTGTCTTTGCAAAGTCACAGGAGGTTGTTCATGCAGAAGAGGAGACTAAAGTCCCTGTTTAGGCTAATTCTTTGGAAGTTAAACTTCCTGTAGAGGAGACTATGCTCTAGCATCAGAGGATAGGTCATATTGGCGAGAAATGCTTAAAAGCCTTGAAAAATAAAAACCTAGTTGAGGGGCTTGATGATTGTAACCTGGAATTTGAATTTTGTGAACATTATATATATATGGAAAAAATCATCATGTTTCTTTTTACTCTAGTCCTCATAAATCTTCTTGTGTTCTAGATTATATTCACTATAATGTTTTTGGTCCAGTAAATGTTCGTTCGTTATCGAATTCAAAATATTATGTTTCATTCACTGATTATTATTCAAGAAGAGTATTTGTATATTTTCTAAAAATTAAATCAAAATTGTTTAGTTGGTTTAAAGAGTTCAAGAACTTGGTTGGGAATCAAACTGGTAAGAAAATTAAATGCTTGAGGATAGATAATGGTGGTGAATTTTGTTCTGCAGAATTTGAAAGGTATTGCAAAGACCATGGAATTAAGAGGCATAAAACAACACCTTACACTCTGCAGAAAAATGGAGTTGCTGAAAGGTTGAACAAGATGTTGATGGAGAAGGAAAGAAGTATGTTGAGCAATGCTCGTCTCGAGCAGAAGTTCTTGGCTAAGGCTGTGGCTGCAACATGTTACTTGGTAAATCAATCTCCTTCTTTGACACTTGTTGATAAAATTCCGATGGAAGCTTGGTCTAGTAAGAAGCCCTCTCTGAGACATGTTCGTGTCTTTGGCTATCAAGCATATGTTTATGTGCCAGATATAAAGAGATCTAAATATGAAAAAAAAGTTATTAAGTGTATCTTCATTGGTTACGACATTGGTGTGAAATGATACAAGCTTTGGAATCCAATGACTGAAAAGGATGTATACAATAGAAGTGTAATCTTTTGAGAGCTAAAACCTTCTTCAGTGGAATTGTGATCAGAGATGAAAGGAAATAAAGAGGAGAATGATGTTGAAATACCTCTAACTCCTGAAAAAGAGGAACAACACATTGTTAGTGTACCTAAAGCTGAGGAGAGTTCAAGTAGCTCTGAGAGTTTTGAAGAAGAATCATAACCTCAGCCTCAACCTATGAGGAGGTCTGCATGTGAGAAAAAGTAACCTAATAGGTATGGATTCTAGTTGTGCCTATGCTTTGATTACTAATAATGATGAGCCTAGGACTGTAAAAGAGGCAGTTGAAATGACTGATTCAGATTCCTAGTTGGAAGCTATGAATGATGAAATGACATCATTAAAGAAGAATGAAAATTGGGATTTGGTTCCATTGCCTGAAGGTAGAAAGCCTGTGGGCTGTAAATGGGTTTTTAAAAAGAAAATTGGTCTAGATGTCAGTATTGAAAAGTACAAAGAGAGGTTGGTTGCAAAGGGTTATTCCCAGGTAGAGGGAATTGATTATAGGGAAATCTTTTCTCCAGTAGCAAAGCTAACATCTATCAGATTTATTTTGTCACTTGCAACAGCTTATGACTTGGAGATTGAGTAGATGGATGTGAAGACAAAATTTCTTCATGGTGATCTTGAAGAAGAAATTTATATGTCCCAGCCTGAGCACTTTGTAGTAAAAGGTAAAGAAAATCTGGTTTGTAAGTTAAAGAAATCTCTGTATGGTTTAAAACAGTCATCTAGAATGTGGTACCATAAATTTGACATGTTTGTTTTTTCATTGGGTTTTTAAGATCAAAATCAGATCATTGTGTATACTTCAAGACTGAAAATTATTGAGTTCTTGTTATTTCTCTTTATGTTGATGATATGTTGTTCATAGGCAACAATAAGTTTATGATTTCTAATCTAAAATCTCAGTTGTCTGCAAAGTTTGAAATGAAAGAACTTGGTGTAGCTAGGTATATTCTAGGAATGGAAATAACTAGGGAAAGGAAAAGTAGAAAACTTTGGCTTAGCCAGAGTAAGTATGTTAACACTGTTTTGGAGAGATTTTGTATGACTGATTGCAAGCAGCTAGTTATTACAGTTTTGTAGGGAATGAAGCTATCTGTTGAAGATTGTCCAAAATATCCTACTGAGATGGAGGACATGACTAGAATGCCGTATGCTAGTGCAGTTGGAAGCTTAATGTACGTAATGGTCTGTACAAGGCCAGACATTTCCCAAGTAGTGGGAGTTCTTAGTCGATTTATGGCTAATCCAAGAAGGATGCTTTGGGATGTTTTGAAAAGAGTGTTTAGATATTTGAAGGGCACTTCAGAATATGCTTTGTGTTACCAGGGTAATTCGGTTGAATCACAGAGGACTATTAGCATTCGTGGATATGTGGATTCTGATTGGGCAGGGGACATTGATAGTAGAAGATCCATCAATGGATATTGTTTCATGATGAATGGTGGTGCAATTAGCTAGATGAGAAAGTGGTAGGCTATAGTCACTTTATCTACTATAGAGGCTGAGTACATGGCAGAAACTCACACCTGTAAGGAAATCATTTGTCTTAGAAGATTGTGTTTTGACATTGGGTTTGATGCAGGGAAAATTACTATTTGTTGTGACAGTCAAAGTGCCATTTGTCTGGCAAAAAATCCTACTTTCCATGCCAGGATGAAAAATATTGATGTGCAATACCATTTTGTACGAGATATGGTGGAGGATGGAAAGGTCTGTTTGGAAAAGGTGGATATTTTGAAGAATGTTGTTGATGCTTTGACAAAGCCTGTGAGCATGGAAAATTTCAAATGGTGTACAAATTCAATGGGCCTCAGGGTCCAAAATGTTCAATGACTTCAAGTATTGAAAGAGGGTTTAGTGAGTTCTTCATCAAGTGGGAGATTCTTGAGATCATGTGCCTCAAACTCACTGGTAGAGACCCTGGTTCTATCACCAAGAAATGAAGAGTTCACAAGTGATTTTATTATGCCTTTACCACCATACCATGAGCACCTCTTGGTCGTGTAGCGGTAGAGTGATTACCACCATACTGTGAGAGGTCTTTGGGTGTGCAGCGGTAGTGAGGTGTGTCACCGCTATACTACAAGGGTTCATCGGTTGTGCAACAATAGTGTGGTGTGTTACCACTTTACTGCCGAGGTATGAAAGTTGATTAGCAGTAGTACGGTTACCGCTATACCTCGGGTGTTGTTGTCTTGTCTGGTGGTAGCGAGGTAAACCGCCACCCCGCGGGTGCTGGTTGACTATGCAGCAGTAGCACGGTCTAAAGGAGAAAAGCACGGGCTGAAGGTTTGCTGAGTTGTGAGTTGTTACGTGGAGATGTTGCTGACTTGGAGGAAGTTGTTTGAATTCATGGGAAGTTCAACGGGTGCTCTATGAACCTGAAGTTGAAAGATAATTTGATTATGGATGATGCTATATAAGGCAATGTACAAGAACTGACAAAGGTTCGGTTGGTTTTCGATGGTTGGATCGATTTGATCAATTTGTGAGTTCATTGTATGATGGAAGAAAGCATTGTAACAGTGATATTCTATTTGAAATTGGTCAAGTAAATTGTTGTTGTAATATTGACATCTATAAGAGGAGTCTGAATCTTGTATGTAATTTATTTACTGCAATACAAGTGATCTTCTTTGGTGTGGTGGGTTTTTCTCTCGTAAGGGTTTTCCCTCGTAAAATTTGGTGTCAAATTGTGTTTGGGTTTATCTCTCGATTTTGTTGTTTCCTTTGTGTGCATTTTAATGGTATGTAATTATAAAATTTAAAGTCATATCTGCATTCTTCTCTGATTTTTGACATTAGGAAAGTGTTTCGCATTCACATTCTTTCCTTATACCCTTGGTTTGCACTTCGGTTCTTGACAGGTGTCCACTTTTGAAAATATGATTTTCAGGCCTGAAAGTGACTTTTATTGGAAATTTTAGCTTTGCAAGCAAGGAGATGTCTTCAACAAATTTGCAACTTAATTTTTAATAATCTTCAAACCATCAATGTTCCTATATCTACAAACACACAAGGAAAAAGAAAGAAATGGTGAACGTTACGACATGGAGGTTTTCCTTGGTCAAACCCCTTTTTAGGTAATTAAACAAAAATGAAGAAATAATGTGATGAAACATGAAACATTGGAGTTAAAGACTTTCCATGATAATTGATCTTTATTTTTTGCAGCAAAAGATGAAGAATCTGCCCTTGAATCTCTGAAAAATGCTATCTAAATGAATTAGAATGCTAAAATCCTAACTTGCTTGACTTGAAATCATGATGAATG
Source organism: Sequoia sempervirens (assembly GCA_007258455.2). Taxonomy (NCBI): domain Eukaryota; kingdom Viridiplantae; phylum Streptophyta; class Pinopsida; order Cupressales; family Cupressaceae; genus Sequoia; species Sequoia sempervirens. The sequence goes on from VDFB02000017.1 coordinate 224,550,091, forward strand.
ATAAATGAATGATCATGTGTTATGAATTAGGGTTTAAAGACTTGTATTTATTGGAAATTCACCTTATTTTCTTGTTAATTTGATCCCCAAGGCCGACATAAAGGAAAAATAAACTTAAAATCCAAAATTTCCCACTTAGACCTCAAAAATAGGCCAAATTGGACTAAGTCACCATGCTAGGTGACTTAGTCCCACTTGACAGGGAATCATTCACCCAAATGGGTGACTTAGTCCCAGAGGGGCCCTTTTGCCAGTTGGAATGTTGGGGAATGAGGAATTTCAATTCTTATGTTGATTTCATTAAGTATTTGGTCAAATTATGCCTTAGGATGCACAATATGGGGTCATTGGAGCCTATTAATGATGATGTAAAGGTCAATTAGGGCTTGGGACACAAAATTCAATGTGAAAGTGTGATTAAATACACTTTACATCACTAAAATAAGTTCCACATAGCCTAGAAAGTCACACTATCCAATGTGAATGTATAAGACACATTACAAAACTAGATTAGAATCAAGTTTAATTTAAAAGCCTTCTATATTAATGTGAGGATGTATTTAAATATATTTTACAACATTGAATTATGGGAAAAATAGGTCCATTAAGTCTAGAGAGGTGTGAAATTCTTTTACAACACTTTACAACACCTTCACAAGACATCGTTAAATGCATTTTATTCAGTTTGCAAGGGTCCAAGACCTAGTGTGGATGTGTAAAACACCTCACAATAACAAATCAAGGCCTCAATAAGCTCAATTTATTGTTAATTATTCCCATATCAAGAAAAGTATACACTTTTTGGCGATACACAAGGCCATGCCCTTGTAATGAGAGATGATAGAAGAGAATTTATATTCATGGCTAAAGAAACTAAGGATCAGGAAGATGAAAAAATTGAGGAGTCATATGAAGGAGAAGAGGAGGCAATTTTTGATCTTGAAGATCTGATGAACTAAGAGACAAATATGATGATATTAAGAGAGTAAAAAGAAGCTAAAAATGAATTCTCAAAAGGAGACTAACATATTAGTTCACAAGAACTTGAAGAGTCCAATAAGGTGTTAGTAGGATTGAAAGTTCATGTAGAAGAGCTTAAAATAATTAAGGATTCCATGAAATATAAATTGCAATTTGAGATTGATATATGCTCAAAATTTGAGGCATAAATAAGGAAAGAATTGGAGAAGGCCAATGAGTAGATAAAAAATGGACTAAAGCTAAAAGGTGGTACATATATTATCAATGAATTGATAAGTACACAAAATCCTACAAATAAAGATAAATTTGGTTTAGGTTTAGAAAAAGGGAAGAATTCATTTATGGATGTCTTTGCAAAACTTTATGAAAGATTTAGAGTAGGAGAAAAATTAGTCCCAAGTGAAGAAAGATCTGATAAAGAGGAAGCTACTAAAGATGAAAAAAAATATGATAAAGAAAAGAAATTGGTTGAAGTCAAGGAGGACAACCAAACAGTTCCTGATCAACAAAAGAATATGCAAAACATAAAAAGAGAAGACAATGATGGATTCACAAGAGTACACTATCCAAGGAGGCCTAAAAAAAGAAGATCACCTCATCCAACTAAAGGAAACAACATGACCAGGTATTCATCATATTTCAATGGTTATTGCTATACTTGTAACAATTTTGGTCATAGGGCTAGAGAATGTAGAATCATTCCAAGGAAGAATACAAATTTTGCAAGAAAGAATCCATTTGATTCCTTGGTTGATATGAATATAATTTATTATAGTTGCAACAAATTTGGTTATATAGCTAGAAACTGTAGAGAAATATTTACAAGACCAAGTGTGAAATTTTAGAAGAAGAAATCCTCCCCTGCTAATAAAGAGAGGAAATAAGACCTCCGAGATAGAAGAAAATAAAACTAAGAAGAATCCCAAGATATGGAAGGAGAAAGAGTAGGGATCTTGTGTCACTCATTCTATGATTTCCTAAACGACTTTACATGCAAAGGAACAAGATCTGTGGATTATTGATAGTGGCTACTCCAAGCACATGACTAGAGATAAAAATAAATTCATTAAGCTTGAAATGAAAAAAGGAGGTTCAATAGGTCTAGGTGATAATACTACTGTCAAGATTTGTGGTAAAGGAAATTTGAGCATAGATATAAATAACAAAACTAAATATGTGCTCTATGTGGAAGGTCTAAAACACAATATTTTTAGCGTCAGCTAGATGTGTGATAATGGATACAAAGTTGTATTTGATTTTGAAGGTTGCAAGATAAGATTGAATGGTAAAACAATTTCTCATGGGATAATGATTGATAGTAAGCTCTACAATCTATGTGAAGTGGAAGGCCAAACATGTCTAATTAGTCAAGAAGATGAATGTTGCTTGTTGCATAGAAGACTAGGACATGTAAATTTTGACAACATGGTGAAAATAAGCTCAAAAGGCCTAGTTAGAAATGTTCCTAAGATTGCAAAGCTTGATAACATCATTTGTCAAGGCTATCAGCAAGGAAAGAAAAAAAGTTTAAATTTCCCACAAAGGATTACTCTACTATGAAATCCTTGGAAACAATCCATACTAATCTATGTGGTCCAATGAGGGAAAGAGCATTTCAAGGAGAAAGATATTTCATGTTGTTGATTGATGACTATACCAGAATGACATATGTCACATTTTTGAGGGAGAAGGATGAGGCGTTTAAAGCATTTAAAAGTTATAAGAAGCTAGTAGAAAATGAGACTAGGAGAAGAATCAAATGTCCCAAGTTAGACAAAGGTGGAGAATTATGAATGTCAAGAGAATTCATGGAATATTGTGAAGATCATGGAATCAAGTGCCAGTATTCAACTTGAAGAACACCATAGCAAAATGGTGTGGTAGAGAGAAGAAACAAAATTTTGAAGGAGATGGCCAGAGCTATGTTGAATGAGGCAAACTTGGCAGATACATTTTGGAAAGACGTAGTACAAATTGTTATATACATTTAGAACAGAGAACTTATAAGATCTAGCAGTGGTAGAACACCATGTGAATTATAGTTTGGTAGGACTACATTAGTCAAGCATTTCAAGGTATTTGGCAGTAAGTGCTATATTAAAAGAGAAGATGAAGAATTAGGAAGTTTTGAGTCAAGATGTGATGAGGGGATATTCTTGGGGTATTCCAGCCAAAGAAAAGCTTATAAGTGTTACAATAAGAGATTGCATAGAATTGTAGAGAGTGTACATGTTAGGGTTGATGAAAGTGCAAATTAGGGTTAGCCTAGTAGAAAAAATCTTGAAAGTGAATTAGATTATGATGACATAGGTACACGAGTTGAAGAAGAAGAAGAACAAGAAGAGAATGAGAAATAGGTTGAATGTGCTCTTGCAAAATATGTGCAAAAAGATAATCCTGCAGATCAGATTAATGGTGACAAGAATGCAGGAGTGCAGACTAGAAGGAGACTTGCAAAGGACAAGCAACAAGTAAACTTTGTTCTCTTGTCTTAGATTGAATCAAAAATTTTTGGTGATTCCAGTCAGGATGATAGTTGGTTAAGAGCAATGGAAGAGGAACTCAATCAGATTGAAAAGAACAAAACTTGGGAATTGGTTCCTAGACCATCAAGCAAGAATGTAATAGGCACAAAATGGTTATTCAGAAACAAGCTGGATGAAGATGGAGCTGTGATCAGAAACAAAGCAAGATTAGTGTGCAAAGGATATACATAAGTATAAGGGATTGATTTTGAAGAAATTTTTTCTCTAATTGCATGATTAGAAGCTATTAGAATGTTTCTTGCATTTTCTATGTATAAAGGTTTTAAAGTATATCAAATGGATGTCAAATCTGCATTTTTAAATGGAAACCTTGAAGAGGAACTATATATTGAGCAGCCATAAGGTTTTTAGCTATTAGAGAATGATGATTATGCCTACAAATTGAGGAAAGCATTGTATGGTTTGAAGCAAGCACCAAGGGCTTGGTATTCAAGATTAGATCAATATCTAGAATAAAAAGGATTCAAGAAAGGTTATGTTGATAGCAATCTGTATCTCAAATATGAGGGTAAGCAAATGATCATTGTTGTAGTTTATGTAGATGATATTATATTTGGTGGTAGCAGTGATGTGATATACAAAATATTTTCTACAAACATGCAAGATGAGTTTGAAATGTCCATGTTAGGAAAACTCCAATTTTTTCTTGGTTTGAAAATTATACAAACTAAAAGAGGTATTTTTATATCAAAAACTAAGTATGCAAAATAAATGCTTAAAAATTTTGGCATGGAGGATTGTAAGCCAATCAGTACTCCCATGGTTACTGGCTATAAGTTGAGTAAATCAGATGAGTCACCTAATGCAAATCAGACTTTGTATAGATCATTGATTGGAAGTCTACTATATTTAACTACATCTAGGCCTGATATAATGCAAGTGGTTTGTATGGAAGCTAGGTTTCAGGTAGAACCTAAAGAATCACACGTCAATGCAATCAAGAGAATATTTAGATACATCAAAAGCACTGTTGACTATGGTTTATGGTATCCCAAATACTAATATTTCACATTAACAAAATATACAGATGCAGATTGGACAGGTAGTGTGGATGACAAAAATAGTACCAGTGGAGGAGTGGTCTTCCTAGGGAATAAATTGGTTTCTTGTATGAGAAAAAAGAAAGAGTCTACTACTCTTTCTATTGCAGAAGTAGAATATGTTGCAGCAGCTATATATTGCACTAAAGTCTTATGGATGAAGCAGACATTCAAGGACATCAAGGTAGAGTACAATGAGCCCATTTCAATTCTTTGTGACAATTCAAGTGCCATTATTATCTCAAAGAATCCAGTGATGCACTCTAGAACAAAGCATATATCAACCATCACATCATCAAAGAAAAGGTTGCAGATAAGGAAGTCAGCATGGAGTATGTTCCCACTAAGGAAAAAGTGGTTGATATATTTACAAAAACTCTTCCTACAGTGTAGTTTGGATACTTGAGGAAGAAGGTGGGAGTAGTTACTCCCACTTGATATCACTAAACCTTAGTGATAGGGCATGCATCTAGGGGGAGCTTCATTGATCAGTTATTCAACCCCGGTTAAGATTAATGTGATGAAGTCATGTAAATTGTAGAGTTCAAACTTTGATCCTTTCCTCAAGGGGAGTGTACCCTTTCCAATTGATGTCAAAGGGGAAGAAATTTGATGCTAAACATAAGATATGAGATGTATGTCATAGGGGGAGTTGCAGTCTTATAGTGTGTTAATGAAATTGGTGTAGAGTTTAAGTGGTGCCTAATCGAACAGTCAGATTTTATCCATCAATGCAAAAGGGGGAGATTGTTGGACTATTGTTGCCATTGATGTCAAAAGGGTGAACAAGCTACAAATTCATGATGGGTTTTTTGAGAGGATTTTAGAAGGTTTTTTGCAGACCCAGACAATGTATAACACATCTAGAAATGAATTTTGTTCTCTCTCTGACCGTGATAGTAAGGTTTACAGTTAAACCCTAATGTGTTTACAGTCATGGCATCCTCAAGATGTTCTAATTCATCGTTGACCACCTATCACAAATTACCGGTTTCTTAAGTCATAACTTAATCCCTTTATGTCATCTGATGACCGGCCCCTATGCCTAGTGCTCAAGGTTGTATACCCTGTTCAGGTTGGCGAGACACTAGTGGATCGGGGGGAGTCAAGTTGGTGTCTCTTTGATAGCTTGATATTTATATGTCAGAATGTCATATATTTTCATAACTTAGTAACCTCTAACAAGGGGTTCAAAAGTTTTAACTTGTAGTGACTTGGTGATCGTGCGATAAGAAGGAAGGAAGCACCCCATATGGGACCCAACCATAATGACAAAGCAAATGCATGGCATGATAAGATTGAGTGAATGGTAGTCTACATCCTTGTTATGGGTTACAAAGCATTGACATGAATGTTGACAGTGTAGACACAAGGATGATAAGTAGAGTGTGGACCCTAGGTGGAGTATCAAAGCTTTGTGAGTGTGTGTGAACATCATCGGTAGGACACTTAAGGTTGTCCCCCCAATACATCAATGACCTTCCTATCGAACGAACAAAGTGACATTTCCAAGACCCTAAAGAAGGTCTCTTCGACAGAATAATGAAGTGCTAAATGGGAACTGAGTGTGACGATGGTTAATAGATGGAAATGAATGAGTGCTCAATATGTCATTTCGTATCAGTGTTGCAAATGATGTGGCGATGACATGGATGGCATGTAGGTTGTGGGCTCGATTAGATAACATGGCAAGCATATCAGTGTGACCTGCCTGTATCGGCAGGAGTCTAGATGATGTTCCAACAACAAAGCAATATGATAAGATCAATGATGAAGATTTAAATGATCACCTATCAGATGGTCATGACTTAAAGTTGTAACAAAAAATGATGATCATAGGATGATGGTACGAAGGTGTAGATCGACGACTAGAATTCAAATGCAAAGATATGAATGGCTATGACAAGTGTGAATGAAGGTTTCAACTAGTAACTAACATGGAAATGAGAATTAAATGTTCTATTTGTTTCAACAACAATTGTAATGTGATTTGATACATAGGGTGGTGGTTTAGATGATCATAGATATGAGAATCAAGATAAGATCATATTGACAAGATAATACATTAAATGCACAATCATATTTTAGGATTTGATGGAGAGAACAAAGGAAAATTATCTGAAAAGGAATTTAATGTTGTATGGCTCGATGCAGTGAATGGTGATGTCTGATGAGATGGACAATATGTCTGTGGTTCAATATTTTGACATTTACTAAAGTAGGTTGCAAGTGGAAAAAACCCTAATGGTGATTCCAATATGAATGAACTAAATGAAGGGATTTAGACAAAAGGAATGAGAGTGTCTGAATGTAGAGGAAGGTGAACTGTATAAAAAAGAAAATTTTGAAAATTCATGAAGCTGGTTATAGTCAAGTAAGGAAGAACAAAGAGAGAGAGAGAGAGAGAGAGAGAGCTTAGGAACTGAATTAGGAATTGAATTGATGCATTGTAGGTTGTGTAGAACCATTTCATGCATAGTCTATTGTAGAACTTTGTAAGAGGTTGTAGCCTCCATTTTCACTGAGTTGTAGCTTAGATTAGGGTATAGTAGCATCCTTGAAGTTGTAGCTTCATAAAAAGGAGTTATTTCTTCCTTGGGTTGTAGCCCTAAACATTGTAATTGAACTTTGATGCTTGTGAGGATGGATTAGGACAGTAGATCCTAGCAGCATTTCTCACCATGGTTTTTCCTATCTTGGGTTTTCCAAGAATATCTAGTGTTATGTGTTGATCTATCTTGTGCTCGTGGTTATCATATATCATAGTATTTCAATCTGCACATTTGAGTTTAAGGTTGAATCTACAAAAAAATAAAATTAAGAACTAAAAAGTTTTAATATCTGCTGATTCACCCCCCTCTCATTAGATCATTGTGTTATAACAACATGGACATAAGAGCCTACCAAATCTTTTCAAGTCATAAAGGATTCCATCAAAGAAGTGCCTATTCTCAAATCCTTTGATTATTCAAAGTCATTTCAGCTATTTAACTTTATTTCATTTCATACTGTGGCAGGGGTATTGTTGCAGAAGAACGATGAAGGTTTTGAGTAGCCTATTGCCTTCTTTAGCAAATCTTTGCAGGTTGTTGAACTCAAGTATGATGCCACATAAAATAAAGCATACAACTTGGTAAAGGCTATGTATCTGACTGGAGCGATGGTTGCAGCATATTTCCCAAGTGTAGTAGTCAAGGATATTTTTACTCAACAGGAAACCATAGGTCAGAGATGTAGATGGATCAATAGGATCCAAGAGTTCAATATTGACATCCAAATTACAGAGCTGGTGAGAGGTCAAGGTCTGGCTAAGTTGATTACCGAGACCAATTTAGAAGCTAATTAGATTAATCAAGTTGAACATGAGGATGTTGCACCCATATGCGGCATGCAGACTTGTGGATGGTACAAAAGAATTGTGGAGTAACTGCAGACTATGCAATGCCTTGAAGGCATGGCAAATAATGAAATGAGAACTCTCTAGTTGTAGGCTATAAATATATTATCATTGATGGTGAACTTTGGTGGAGAATACCTTTTGGTTGAAATGCATAAGGGATCATGTGGAGGTCACTACATGGCTAAAACAACTACTCACAAAATACTAAGAGTAGGCTTCTGGTGGCCAACTATGTTCAAAGATGCTCACAAGCTTGTTAAAAAATGTGATGCTTGCCAAAGATTCATTAGTAAGTTAAAGTTTTTTGGTAACCTTCCTCTAAGACCAATTTTAGTCCAAGCCCCTTTTGAACAATAGGGAATTGATTTTATTGGAGAGATCATGTTAGAAAAGTTAAGTGGGGGTCACTCTTGGATCCTTGTTGCAACATATTACTTTACAAAGTGGGTAGAGACTATTCCTACTAGAAAGGAAACAAGCAAAGTGGTAATTGATTTATTAATGAATAATATATTGAGTAGATTTAGAGTCCCTAAAAGAATTATTTTTTACAATTCCATGTGCTTCAAATCTGAAGAGTTTACTAACTTTTGCAATAAACACTGGAATATTCATTTCTTAGTTATCTCCTTATCACCTACAAGGGAATGGAAATATAGAATCCAGTAACAATATTTTTATGAAGATCATCAAATGGATGATTGGGAAGAACAAGAAGGCATGGAATTCAAAACTACAACTTTCATTATGGGAAAATAGGACTACAATTAAAAAGGTCATTGGGAAGTCACCATTTAACCTAGTATATGGGGTGGAAGAAAAGAAACCTCATAACAATTTGATAAAGATGTACAATTTTTTTCAAGAATATGATGATGACATCTATGATGAGATGCAACACATGATGGAAGAGTTAATTGAGCTTGAAGGAACTAGAAGAGAAGCTCATAAAAGAAATGAGAGGTCACAATTGCAAGTCAAACACCTGTATGATAAAAATGCCATTGAAAGGAAATTCAAAGTTGGGTGCATGGTTTTAATGTGGAATGCAAGGATGGAAGACAAAGGAAAACATGGGAATTTTGATCCTTTGTGGCTTGGGCCATATTTGATTGCAGATATGCATCGAGAGGAATTATACTTCTTGTAGTCCTTGATAGGTGAAGTTCTATAACTGCCAGTACATGGACAGTTCTTGAAGTCCTCTTTCTTATGAAATAGGTTATTTTCCATGTACATTGTATATCCCTATAATTAGTGTATATAGGTTTGGTGTGTTTTCTTTTTGTTGCATCTGCTTGCCTTATCCAGGCAAGCTCCTGGGTTTTTCTTTTTGTTGTCTCTCTATCTTGGTCTACTTCACCAAGATATTTTGATTTTTTCCATACCCACTAGGGGTATGTGTCCCTGAACATGAGCCACTGGTAGATCTCTTAAATTTAAAAAAATTGAGCTTGTTTTGTGTCTTATAATGGTCTGATGCATCCGTGCCCAAGGGTATGGTTTAGGGTTTTATCTTTGTAACCTTTCTCTCAAATATTTCTAGTATTAAACCTTGGGAATTTTAATCCTCGGTTAACCTATTTACTCAGTCACCAGTTGCTTAAGTTGTAACTTAAGACATTAGAAACAAACCTTTACCAGCCCCTTATCCTAGGTTGGTCGATTTTCCAAGGTGATATCATTGTTTTAAATTTTTCCTATGTTGGGCAGAATTATTTTATCTTATAAAGGGTTTTAAATTTGATTATTCACCTTAAGGGTCATAATCCCGTCGGCCTAGTCATGGCCCCCTTTTTATGACTAACTGTATTTGCATGTGCAGAAATTACGCCTGTCAGATCTAAAGATCAAATCCAAGCCATTGCTTGCATACCTTGTAGGATTAAAATAATGGTTTTCAAAAGACCTACAAGATCTAAAATTGCTTGACATGTACATTCTCTTAGGTGGGGCCCAATCTAAATTCAAATGCTTGATGCCCAATGGTCAAGATATCGACGGTTGATATGCGAGGATGAGAAAAAATGTTAACCATTCATTACTCACCTTACAAGATTAAAAATAGTGTTTTTCGGAGACTTGTGAGGTCTATGATTGAACGACACATGTATTGTTTCATCCACTCAAAGGAGGGAGTGGATCCCATGAGAAGGAATAATGTGGCTTCTAGCCAACATATTGTCATTGGCTGAGGAATTGGTGAATGATGGAAATAGAAATTCAAATCATGTTGACTTAATCTGAGTTGTTCAATGCACCATCTCATAGGAAGATCAATAGCTGCCATTTAAAATCAAATACATGAAACATTAGATCTATTTTTCTTTGCGCGAGTGAGTAGTAATGGCAAATAGGACATTCATAGTTATCAAAATTTGGTCATAAAGGAACACGAAAATTGATTTTGTCACACACTTGAAGATTGTAAGTGAACGCAGAGCATCCAGGATATTGATCAAAATCTTTCAAATTGTAATGCGAACAAATTAGGGTTTCCTACAAACACAAAAACCTGTAAGTCCAATTAAAGCTATATGGGTATGTGCAGGATCATGATGGGCCAAAAAGTGGCAATATGATGGTTATGTGGCTAACGACTATTTTTTAACCCAAAATTGATGAAACGAAAAGGGTTTTTAAAGGAGATTCTCAGATTTCCACCGATATAAATTATGCTTTATTTTGAATTTAATAAGTAATTATTATTCATTTTCTATTCAAATTACACCTAAAGTACTGATCGATAGGTTGATTGAAAAACATCTATAGCTTTCAAATGGTATCACATTTTTTGAATCCAAAACATGTGTCACATTCTATGCTTCGCATACTATAGGATTAAAAAAAATAAAATTGAATTTCATGAAGTTTTGACCAAGTTAAGGTGGTTAGACATATAAGTTTTTATATCTTTTAAAAAGGTGTAATAAAAAATTCATAATTCATTATTTACTTGGGAAAAAATTACAAAAAAATATCCATCACATCGGGGCATAAGTCCTCTACTTATATCTAAAATCTTATAAAAAAATATTATCATTTTATTATGATTAGGGTGGTCAGACAAACACCTAGTTCTTTTTTTTTTCCTTGAAATTTAAGTACTACTACATTGAAATTTCAAATTTTCACCAAAAAGTTGGTTGACTTTAAATTTATTTCTAGTCTTAAACCTTCTTCGGGCAATTTGGTGTGTTCCCATCAAAAATTTGTTGATGACACTATGCTTATGGGTAAAGCCATGGTGGTTGAAGGTAGAACTATAAAATAGTTGCTTGACAAGTATGGGAGAGTGTCTGGACAACTGATCAATAATAAAAAAAGTTCATTGTTCTTCTTCAACACTCTGGATCATAGACATGCTAAAATTGCTAGAATCTTGGGTTGCAGAGTGGAATCCATTCCTGCCACCTACCTTGGTCTACACTTAAGTTTAAAACCTTCAGAGTCATTTTGGCTCTCGTTGGTTGAAAGATTTAGCAAAAATCTCGCGGGCTGGAATGGAGGCTTGCTAAGTCAAGCTAGAAAACTTTAGCTTCTCAAAGCTTCTCTCTAGAATTTTCCAATCTATTCCCTTAGTCTTTTTAAGATTCCAGCTAAATTTGCTAATGCCATTGAAAAAATCCAAAAAAGATTATGTGGGCAGATACCTGCAAGGAACGGTTTGGAAATTATGTGAAAGATTACAAAGTGAATGGCAAGTGGGTGGAATTTTGCAGTGTTAGTTAGGCTTTGGCTCCTATCTAGTCATCTATGTTGGCTATTAGACTTAATTCAGAGCAGTTGGATGACCGCGTGGTTTGGTCTGATGATCCCTCTGGCAATTTTTTTGTGTCCTTTGCTTTTGCCAGGATTACTTCTCTAGATTGTACTCCCTTCTGGTCTAAAGCTTGGTTTAAACTTTTGATACCTAAAATCAATATATTCTTCTGGATCCTTCTCCAAAATAAAGTACTTACGATTGATAACCTATGTAAACGCGGATTTCAAATTCCTAATAGATGTTCTCTTTGTAAGATGGAAGCTGAATCTATGTGTCACTTATTCCTCCATTGTTCTTTTGCTGCTTCTATCTGGGGAAAAATCATCAGGTTATGGAACATCCCATGGGTCTTCCCTTCATCCATAAAATATTTCTTCTCTCAATGGAAAGCTCTGACAAAAAATCCCATGCTTATATCTTTTTGGGATCTAATATTCCCTCATGTTTCTTGGGGTCTCTGGAAAGAACATAACAACATAATTTATAGAGGCAAAGAAGCTGCTGAAGACATTGTCTTTGATAAAATTCTCAGATTTCTGAAGGAAAATTTCAATACTTTGGTTCAGAAGAATAGCTTGTCCTTGAAAGCTGAGTAGTTGCTATATGACCTAACTGTTGCAAAGGAGTGGAACATAAATCTTGTCCCATCTAGAACTAGTATGACAGCCAAGAAGGACAGAGAGGGTGTTTGTAGGTCTTTCCCACCTAATGGTTGGATCAAACCTAATTTTTATGGTGCGACTAAAGATAATCCGGGGGCGGCGGGCTGTGGTGGATTCATAAGGGACTCCTTTGGAAATTTCATAGGAGCGACGACTTCTCCTCTTGGATCCCAAACCAACCATCTGGCAGAGGCTGCTGGAGCTTTTCATGTCATAAATTTAGCTCAAAGTCTTAACATTAAACATCTGTGGCTTGAAGGAGACTCCAAAAACACAATTGACTGCCTTAAAGAAAAGTCTCCCCCCTCATGGACTGTCAAGTCTTGGATTGAGTAAGAAAAGCTGACTTTGGCTAAATTTGAAAAAGTTAAAATATCACATGCTTACAGAGAAGCCAATGCCGTTGCGGATTTTTTCGCCAATGAAGGAGTTAAGAGTAAAGAGGTGCGTACTTAGCTAAATACAAATGATCTAAACTCTAATGTTTGCACCCTAATAAATTATGATAAATCACATGGAAAAGCTATGTGTTATCCCTTTAAGGAAGACATTTAAGACATTTCACATCACAATCATTTGATTGTATGGGACCGATCCCAGTGACTTAATTTGCAAGAAAGGCCCATACGCTTTGTGGGTGCTAAGTTGTAGCGGGGCCAGTTTTAGTAAAGCTTTCGTCTGGGTCTACCCCACTGTGTCAGCTGAGATGGGAGGAGACAGAAAGCATATTGAGCTGAACAGCTATGAAACTCATATGAAAAATGCCAAGGCCTAGGAAAAAGTTAAAAGTGGAGGGCTGCTTCCTTTTCTAGAGAAGCTCCATGGCTCTAGCCAGGAGGTTATGGACCTCTTTGTTAAAAATTGGAATAAAGACAATTTGTCCCTATTTGGTAGGAATGTTGAGCTTAGTGAAAATTTAATCGCTGATGTTATGGGTTTATCTACTGAAGGGAAGAAGTTTTTCTGGGACAGGGCTTTTTTCTGATGAAGCCATGATTAGATTTCCAAAAAAAGACAAAGAAAGGTTAAGCCTGGTCAAAATTGCTAGCAGTTACTTTGATGCGAATTCTATAAAGGCCATATGGAGGAAGGTGTTGCGGGTCATCATGGAGTACATTACGGTGGATGGGCGTTTTACCAGAGTTTATGGATACCACTTTGCTCTTCTCAACCACTTCCACCACAAGGTTAGGATCTCTCTTCCCTATTATCTTTTCTGTTCCCTGAAGAAAACCTTGAAGGATAATAAGAAAAACCCCAATAGATTTCCTATTTTGCATACAGGGCTTATAAGATTGATTGTCAAGCATTTCCAAAACATGCTTGCCCCCACTACTCTGGATACCACTCCTGACTTTGAGAGTGACGACACGAAGCCGAGTGGGTTAGAGTACATTCCTAACCCTAGTTCGGCTAGAAAAGTCCTCAGCTCGCATGCTAGCCCTTCTAGGAAAATAAACCCTACTCTCCTCTCTGGTAAAGCCTTTGTTGAGCTTGAGCTTGATAGTCCCTCCCTTCACAAGAAACCCTAGGCTAAAATTCTTGTTTCCTATTATGAAGAATCCTCTGACTTGGAGGAGTCTGATGCCAACAAAATGGTGGTTAATGCTAAACCTATGCCCGATAAACATGTTGAAGATGACTCCCCTGTTAACCTTAATTCTAACAAAATTGTTCCTAATATCGGTGATGAGCCCTCTCTAGATTTTCTGAACCTTGCTAAAGCCAACTCTGAGTCCCACTCCAAACTCTTGGACTAGACTTTCACTGAAATCAATGAGCTGAAAATAAAAAACTGGGCCCTACAAAGCAAAATTGATGTTCTGGTTGCTAAAGTTGTTGAGATTGAAAATAAAGTTGGGGATAAAGGGGTCCATGGTCATAGTAATAGAGACACTGATTCCAAAATTGATTATATTATGAACACTATCAAGACCGTAGCTGAGAAAAATAATAGAATGGCCAGACACAATGCCATTATCATTAATTCTATGGGAGAGAAGCTCGACAAAACCCAACAGGGTTATCTAGTGGTGGATCTGGAGGAAATAGAGGATGAAAGCTATGACATGGACGCGAGTATTTCCAAAAGAACCAAAGCCAACTTGAAGCACAAGGTCCCCCCTACTTCTAGTATGATTCAAACTTTTAAAAAGGGCGTCACTAATATGCAGAAGCTGGAGGAGGAGACTGAGTCTGTCCTCAAGAATCTGAAGTAATGTCTAGGGTTTCTGCTTTTCCTCTGTTTCGATCTTTTTGGTTTTGTGCGAATGGTTGCTGCTGATCTTTTCTTGGGTAGCTAGTTTTTGTGGTTGGACTTTTTTGTCCTCTCTTCTGTTTTGTAAACTTCGTGGTTTTGGGTCCCTGTAAAACCCGTTTTACCCTTTTATCAAAAACTACATTTTATTTGCTACAAATTCTATTCTTACATATTTTTGAAATAATATAGATAACTTATTCAAATTTTTACGTCAAGTTTCCTAACTTTGATTTTTCTAAATTTTTTGCCACTTAAGGGCCTATTTTTTCCATGATGATCCTGCACATACCCATATCCTATGTTTTATTTGAACAATTCTAAATTATGGCAAGTTACGACTACTTTTTCTTCCAATTGGATTCGTCTGCATGCTTTAATTTCTTTATTGTGTTTAAAATTGCACATAAATTGTAGTTTTTTGCCGAACTTGTGCAAATTTGCATCTTCTAATTGTGCCCTAGGATTTTAATTAAAAGAACTAGGTTTTGAGCCCCACTGTATTGAAACCCTAATTTATTCTAAACTCACCTAGTTATCCATGGCTCCCAAGACACAAAAGTCTTGTTTTGAGGCCCCAACTAGGCCACTCTCTCAGTACATTGTTGATCAACTCAAACCCTCAACCAACAAGTGGGTTGAAGGTGTAGTAATATACTATGTCTCTAAGATTGATTAAGGGTTATTGGATAGAAAACATTGTATCAGGGATGTTAAATTTTCATTTACTAGATGGAAAATGTTCAAGAACTAGTTTGGAAATAGTCCAAATTTGTAGTCCCCACCTGCAACACTTGGAGATTAGACATGGGGAAATTAGTGGTCCCAAACGTATATATGTATGTAGACCTACTAAGGGATATTGCAGCAAGATATGATCCCATTTATAGAGTAGTTAGTCTTGAGAATGTGTGTCTTAAACTCACTGGTGAAACCTTGGGTTTGTTGCTTAGACCTCTAAAAGTGATGGATTCTGCTTGTACCATTGTACCACTGGATGTTTGTAAGAGAGGAGTAGTAGCATAGTTACTGCCATACCGTGGGAGGATTTTAGTTGAGGTGTGGTAGTGCGGTGTATACCACCATACCATAGGGCCCCTTTGGCTATTTAGCGGTATTGCGGTTACCGCCATACCACGAGGGTCTCTTAGTTGTTTAGCGATAGCGCTGGGTACCACCATACCTCGGGGGTCCTTTAGTTGTCTAGCGGTAGTGTAGTTTTACCACCACCTCGCGACTGTGTTGGCAACCTCTTGTAGTGGTGCAGTGT
This sequence comes from Sequoia sempervirens, assembly GCA_007258455.2. Lineage (NCBI taxonomy): Eukaryota > Viridiplantae > Streptophyta > Pinopsida > Cupressales > Cupressaceae > Sequoia > Sequoia sempervirens. Next base: position 224,566,013 of record VDFB02000017.1, read on the forward strand.
TGTTACCGCCATACCACAATAGGACTTGGAAGTGGCTGTGATAGTGTGGTGCTATTACTGCCGACCTGCGAGGGTCTTTTGATGGTCATGTGGTAGACCAGTGGTCTAGTAAAATGGTAAACCACAGTCCCACGGAGGCTTGTAATATGGCTTGTGGTATGACGGTTAAGCTTGGAAGCAATGGGAAGAGATGAAGTAATGTGATGGTCAAATGGAAATGAATGAGTGTCGTGCTGACACGTGGCATGGATTCATTCATTGATTTCACATCGTTGTTGTGAATCAATGATTCATTGGACCAACATTTGGAAACTAATGTCAATAGCTGTATTTTGTTGATAACGATGTAACTTCCTGTTAGCCCATTGGTTGGAATATTGATACTCTGACATAGAGTTTTTCAGCCGACCTAAAGGAATGTAGAACAGTTGTATTTAATATAATGACAATTTTGGAAACATTGAGAACATGAGCAGAGCAAAGAATGTGAAGGTTGGGTTGGCCTTGGGCAAGCTGTGAGGCTGGCTAGTGAGGCCAAGAGGCTAAAGAGAGGAGATGGATCTGCACTACATCATGTGTGAGAGTATTGTAGTAGTGTGAGGATCCTGAACTATTATGCTATTAGATATTTTTCCAAGATGAACAAGATGTAACTCTTTAAAGGCTTAGAGACTGATATTGTATTTGTAACTGGTTTTTTGTTGCTAAATAATACAATGGCGATCTGGGCTTTTGGAGTGTGGGAGTTTTTACCCGAAAGGGTTTTCCACATGTAAATCTATGTATTCTTATCTTTTGTCTCATCTTTCATGTTTATTGGTTTTGTTTGTTGAATTGGTTTATGCAAGTTGTTAAAACTAAATTTACATGTGCTTCTCTCAGAAGGATTAATGTGGGAAATGAATTGTCTATTTCTGCTTTGTGGCACAGTTGTTTGTGTCTTTGAGGCAATTTAATGAATTTAAATCACTGAAGGCACTACTGTTCTTAGATGTTTCATTTTAAGATGACCTTCTTTTTCAACAATTAGGGCATATGATGGCACTAAGATGGTCAAGATCACTAGGGAAGAGATTATAGAAATATTTAAATTGCATTACTGGAATCAAGATATGATCCCTATTCACTTTGATTCCTTTAGGAAGGAATATGAGAATACTAAGGTCTTGTTCAGAACCACAATGTTGCCAATGCACACTACCAAAACAAGATATGGAAAGAATAGAAAAAATATAAAGATTGGAAAAGATGAGAAGGAACCTTGTCCTATGAGGTACTTTTCCCCCTATTTCAAGAAGACTATATGTTCCGTGTGTCAAATTATTGGCTTCAATGTACCAGAAACTATGCCAAGGGAATACATGTACATAGTAACAAACATTCAACATCTAAATTTTAATGTAGTTTATGATTATGCTACCTATTTGGCAAAGCGTATGTATAATGATCTGATTGTTCTTAAGTTGGGGAAGAATTGGGTAAAATTCTATTGGTTTTCCCTTTTGATGCACATGTTTTTATATAAGGGAGAGAGGTACTTTGGTAAAGACATGTCATTAAGAAAGACATAGGGTTATCTTGAGCTGCCCGTCCGGTGTTGGACCCAAATTCTAAATAAGGATGACCAAAAGTTTGATTATGTGATCTTCCACAATGTTTTTTCCTCCAAATTGAGGAGTCTCTTGATTCTTGATCCACCAAGGATCCCAAAAAATATTCATGATTTAATAAGGCCCATGGAGAGGAGGCCAGAATTAAAGATAACTCATAATTGGAGAGATATCAACCCATATTTAGATACAACTGTATTCGCGGTATATGAGACAAACATCTATCTTTTTGTGCTACCAAGAGATGTGTCACTAAGGATAGGATTTATAGAGATAATGAGACAACTAGGAGGTGCACAAATGGCACATCTTCCAGAACATAAAGAGACGGCTTCATTCTTCCCTAAGTGGACATCATTTGTAGATTTTGTGATGTTTAAGGGAGGATTAAAGGCCTTTGATAAGATCTTGGGACCCTACAAATTGAGAACAATACACCCTAGAAACCATGATCCTAAGGGTTTCATTTCTACAGTAAAGGTGAGAACTAATCTGGGTGTATTTATTCATGACTTATATTACCCTGAGGATGTCATTAGAAACATTTTTTATTTACAAATGCAAGAAGAAAGGAAATCCATGTATCTTGCTTTCAACAAGATGGTGGAAAATGTTAGAAAACCAAATCTTGACTCTGATCATTTCTACAAAATTCAAGGGGAATGGAATAGGGTAATGTATGTTTTGGAAAACATTGAAAATGTTGTTGGTGTGCTAAGAGAGGAAAGGGGTATGTTCAAGATAATCATGGAAAAAATAGGCCCTTAAGTGGTGAAAAATTCAGAAAAATCAGAGTTAGGCAACTTGACGTAAAAATTTGAATAAGTTATCTATATTATTTCAAAAATATGTAAGAATAGAATATGTATAAAATTGAATGTAGTTTCTAAAATACTAGGTTTATTTAAAAAAATATATATCTATTTGGTGAAAATTTGAAATTTCAATGTGGTAGTACTTAAATTTTAAGGAAAATAAGTAGGTGTCTGTCTAACCACCCTAACCACAAAAAAATGATAATATTTTTTTATAAGATTTTAGATATAAGTAGATGACTCATGTCCTGATGTGATGCATATTTTTTTGTATTTTTTTTCCAATTAAATAATTAATTATGAATTTTTAATTACAACTTAAAAAAAATATAAAAACTCGTATCTCTGACCACCTTAACTTGGTCAAAACCTCATGAAATTCAATTTTTCTTTTTTTAATCCTATAGTATGTGAAGCATAGAATGTGACACATGTTTTAGATTCAAAAAATGTGATACTGTTTGAAAGCTATAGATGTTTTTCAATCATCCTATCAATTAGGACTTTAGTCATAATTCAAATAGAAAATGAATAATAATTATTTATTAAATTCAACGTAAAACATCATTTATATTGGTGGAAAGCTGAGAATCTCCTTTAAAAACCCTTTTCGTGTCATCAATTTTGGGTAAACAAAAGTCATCAGCCACATACCCTACACATACCCATCATATCGCCAGTTTTTGGCCCATCATGATCATGTACATACCCAAAGAACTATTACATATAAAGGGAAATCAATTGCAGTTGAAGAGGATCCCACAATAGTGTTTGAGGAAAGGGCTTCTTACCAGCCACCCAAAAATATCCGAGTATATTCTAGGAGCAAAGAGAAAGTAAAGAAACAACAAACTTTTCCAACCCCTACAACATCAGAGGGGTCAGATGCAATTTCTCCTAAGAGATCATTTCCTAGATAGCCTTTACCTATTATAGTCGATGTTGATTCTCCTCAAGAGGTTCTCCTCCATTAGAGTAGCCACCAATTAAAAGAAAAAGAGTTGAGGTGAGTGGGGTATTTGACTACCCTGATACTGATGAAGATTCCATTTTGATAACACCTAAAGATATGCAGCAGGGGATGCCCTCTCCCCCAAGGGAAGCTGCATCAAGCTCTAGAGGAAGTATCCTAAGGTTAGGAAAGGCAGAACTAAGTGGCTTGAGTAATATTGATGACATGAGATAGGAAGCTTGCAAGGAATTCATGGAGGATGACTCGTTTATTGAAACAATAGAATTCAAAGATTTTAAATGGAGAGAAAAAGCTTCAAAGTATGCAGAGATGGTTGCAAATGAGAGAAGCTTACATCCCAAATTACTTGAAAGTATTATCCACGCTAATGTGAGGAAGGAAATGAGGAAACAATTTAAAAGTATCACAGCTAAGGAAGGAAGGGCACTTGTGCAAAAAGTGGTGTTTTACTATTGCCTGAATGGGATATAGCTGATGCAGTAGTACTTGACACTATAAGGAGAGCTAAAAACCCTTTATTCCAAACTGAGGAAGAAGCTAGATTGGCACTTCAACGATCAAATTTTAGTCAAGAGTGGGATGCTCAGGCAATATGGTCATTATCTCTTGGTTCTAGGAAGCCCAAAGTTGTAGAACCAGTTGATTTTAGTGGACAACTGATTATAAAAAAGAGTGGTTGATACTCTAGAATTGGAAGCATCTGATATAACCATAAATGTTGCTAAGTTCACAAGAGAAAAAATTGAGATCCTTTCTAAAGAAAGGGACATGCATAGAAGCAAGTATAATGAGCCTATTGATGAATATAATAAGAGTCAACAAAGGGTTGTTGAACTTGAAATAGAACTAGCATTATGGAAACAACAAAGGGAAACATTAAGGTCTCAAGGACCAAATAGATTGAGCCATCCTACTCCCACTTCTCCTATGACTCATCCTTAGTCACCTCCTCCTCCACCTGAGAAAACATTGTCAATTATGCCTTACAATATGGGTCAAGATCTGCTTGCAGTAGTGGAGCCAAACACATCAAGTGCAGCTCCATCCAATGAGCCTACGAGAGAGCAACTACTTCAACAAATTGAGGTATACAAGAAATTGCTTGAACAAGTGCAGGATACAATGTATAAGAACAATTCCAATATTGTTCATACTATTTTGAAACATCTGAATAAAAAGATTCAAGGTAAATTGAATAGTGTTCATGAAAACTATTCTTTGATGCTGCGAGTGATAAGGTTATCTCAGTGGGATAAGGAATTGGATACCCCAATCCTAGATAAATAGATTCCTAGGGCTGAAAATTTTGAGATTCATGGAAATTGGTGCTAGGCAGCAGGAAGATAGATATCCAAAGGTGGTCCTAACTTATAAATTTGTCAGTGAGGTTAAGGAACAAAAGTTTCAAGGGTATGCTACCCCATTGGGACAAAGAATACGACAATTGAAGGCCAAGTTTGATGAAGCAGATCTGACATTGCTACCTGATATTCAACATACCTATAGGAGGTAAAACCTCTGCAAATGTGGAAGGACTAGGTGGACACTACAATTGTCTCACAAGCATCTCTTATTTGTGAGAAGGTTGACATTGATATACTGAAAGATGCTTTGGAGAAATTGTCTTTCATCATCATCTTTCTAGAGGATTTTGATAAGGAATCCAATTCTGTAATGAAAAAATATTCTCCATATAGGATGAAGATGGATGAAACCATTGATTTCAATTGGCCATCTGATGTTGAATATGAGCATTGGAAGATAATATTTATTGATGAATTGGATTTTTGAATATAGGGATATAGAATACATATACTTGGTCAAGTATAGTACAGGTCTGGCCTCAGAAATCACAATGCATAAATATATGTTTCTCCTGATTCAAGATATAACAAATGGGTGTTGATTAGTGATGACTTGGATTGATGTTGATGCTAATTTGGAAATTGTTTCACCTTTTCCACCTTTACACAATTTTGTCATTTTTCTTGATGGGATGAATATGCTACAATGGTTAGAAGATTATTCCTTTCCAAAAAATTCCTTTTGGAAGGTGGTTCTATTTTCTTCAGCCAATGAATAATCTTTGTCTCATGTGTGTTCGCTCCAATTGAAAATGTAAAAATAACTGAATAGGGAATATGTGTTGTCGCGGTCTCATTAGAATGGGACATGTGTACTTTTGGCTCGAGGATTATTTTTCTCCCTTGTTATCATAAAAGGGAATTCAAGGCCATTAGTACGAGTATCTTGTTGAATTATGGATCCAAATTATGCAAATGGTTAACACAAAGAGAACATACTTGAAGTCGATATCTTAAGTTTTGAGTCTAGCAAGTGAATTTTGTTAATTGTATGGTTTCTGAACATATATGAGCAATAATACAAATCTCTAGATTTTACCATCTCTCTAGCTATACATTGTATCTAAATTATTAATGAAAATGTGATCAAGGATCATTTCATTAATCTTCACTATTGTTGTGCTTTGATGCACGTGTTTTATTTTAGGCTCTGATTCAATGGATTAGTTAAAATGCTTTGAGTAAATCATGAATTTGTATACTTTTGTAGTGGATTCGATAAGCAGTGGTAAACTCTAAGTATTAATTTGTGAATTGCAAGGAAATATCACATAGATCATGGATGTTTAGGATTTAATTTACCTTACTGTTCAATCTACTTTGTCTTGACTCCTAGCCCAAAGATATGGCACTGATCTTAAGTATTGTATACATTTCCCATAGTTCCAATCATCCAATTTGAGAAAATTCATAAATAATATTTAAATCGATCTACCTTTTGTTGTGGTTTGTGTTGTATGAATTGTCTACTTTAGAAGTGCACGATATTTCAAAGAAATCGATAGTCTCTTTAAAGATTTCTTTAATTTAGCACTAGAATGAGAATGCATCTATTAATTATACAATGTGTAGTGTAAGTGTGTAGCAAGGTTATAGGAAACACATTGTGGGAACACCCTCCCGGGTCTTACAAAGCTCGAAGTGTAAGAGAAGAAGCATTCTAGCTTCTACTCATTTGTTGGCCAATTTTCTCTTAGATATTTGAGAATTGAGTTTGGCAAGCTCATAGGTACTTGGTGGGATTTGATTGGATCTTTAAAAAACCACCAAGAAGGAAAATACTTTTATAAAAAAGTCTAGAATAGAATAGGGGTCTATTTTAGGTTCTAGGAGTTTTCTAAATTTTGTAAATGGGGAATTTAATTGCAACACTATCATCTTTGATAAATAAATGGGAAGGTATTCTAGGTTAGTTTTCTCCATTGTAGGTTGCATAATTTTTTAATGTATGAAATCAAGGGTTAGTGTTGTTCATCTTCTTTTCTTTCACTAAATGTTTGTTCACTATTATCTCTTATTCAAAGAGTAAGTTAAATTGTATTAATAGGAATGAAGATTTGTGTAACTGTATACTTGGATTAATAAAGTATGACTGATTTAGTTTCTAGTATCAATGGTATAAAGCATCATTTGATAGACACAATTATGACAAAGATAATGCTGTGATGTATTTTCAATTTCATGGTTTAAATGACTCCACCCTAGGATTAGGAACTAGTTTATTTATGTTGCAATTTCTTGGGCCTATGTGTAGCAATCACATTTTAAAATCAATTTTACTTGTAAATCTCTATATGTTTTTGTGTGTTGAACTCAATATATTACACCTCTCATGTTTAATGTGTACACTACCATGAAGGCCAGCCACACCTTTAGGGTATTCTATCTGTTAAGCATATAAAGGAGAATTATCTGTTTACTTTGTGTTTGATACTTTGTCACACAAGTATCTAAAATAAGACCATTGGGATCACCATCTTGGGTTTCACAGAGCTTGAAGTGTAGGGGAGAAAGTGTTTTAATTCAATCTCTTGTTTGTTGGCCAAATATCTCCTTGAATATGACCATAAGGCCTGAAAGCCCTTTAGGATTCAAGTTGATTGTAGATTTGGGGAACCAAGATGACTATTTAATGAATGTGTCCATGATTTAACATGCTTTATGTGATCTAATGAACACTTACTCCAGTTTCTCTTAGATGCAACATTATGATTATGTTATGATAAATTAAATACACTTATGATTTAATAAAGAACAATAAATGCATATAAGGAGCTAATCTAACATAACACACATGATTATCTTGAATAGCATGAAACCTAAAGTAACCATCTAAAAATTAATTTAAATAATTACTGGTTATCAACATGATCTGTACCTGCATGCGAAGCTGAGAAGTTCTACAAACCTGTGTAACATGGGATCAAACTCAGGTTGTGGGTGACTTGTAATGAGATTGAACCCCCAGATTCTAGGCCAGCTTCCTATATGATCTTCTTATTATGGACTAAAAACTTGCTTGGAAAAGGGAAATGATTAAATCTGATGCAAAAGTGGAAAACTAAATTGTGGTGATTCACCGAAAAGGAAACTAATGTGCAAACCTAATCACAACTAAAATTCTCAAAATATGTTAACATAACCTAATCTGAGAACTTAAATCACATAAATAATTTGTTAAGAGGCTTTATTTAATCTTCCCCTCACAAAGGAAAATAAGGTTTTCACAATTTAAGAGGAAACGTGAATTTCACAAGCACAATTAACAACCTGTAACAAACTACTTTTATGCACATGTATTAATAAGTGAGGAAAAAATTTAAAGGTGTTTAAACTTGAATCAAATCATTTTAAAGCACAAGGCATCAAAAACTAAGAAGGGAAACACTTGCTTTGATGAAACATTCAAAGGAAACTCTGCAATAAAACAATGTCTAATAACCTATAGAACCTACTTAATATATTAATCTATAAAAACTGGGTTACATGATTTCTGAGTCAAAAGAGCACAACATGGACTCCATTCCCAATGGATAAGTTACATAACTGGTCTATGGTGTTTAGTAGGAAAACACTCTGCAGAGGTCACCAAATTGTTACCTATTTTTGGCTACAACTCAAAATAGGTAGAGTTGAATTGCATTCCTCATTGAAAGGTACAAAATTTCTACTAAAGTATTCATTATATTCTAGAATCTAATTACTTGTGAATTTCCAATGTGATCATGCAAATGTTTGTAATAGAAGAACTCATAAATTTGCATAAGAAATGTTTCTTTATTCATATTGTAAAAACCAAAGTCCCACACAAGCCGTGGGGGTAGCTTAATTTGATTTCCATAATCAAATAATTGATAGAGGAAGGAACTATAAAATACACAACTAAATATAATATAAACATGAAAAAGAAGTGATTCATCATTGCTTGTAATGATGAATCATTGTATACTTAATGTCTTCAAGTTGTAGTGTCTCTGGTGTCTCCAGGTTGTTTAGCTCCAAGCTCCATGGGTTTCCTGCAAAAGTGTTGAAAGGTGGTGTTAGAGCAATGATAAATCACATCCTACCTCATGCCTACATTACCAACATAAATGTAATGCACATCCAATCAGGCATTCACCAGATGATTAAGTAATAAAAAAGGTAGATATTTAGAGAGCACGAAGTTCAATGCAAGTTTTCAACTTCCATTATTTTGCTAATTTGTTTGTTTAGTGTGTAGGTGCATGTATAATCAGATCATTTCAACCAACATGTATTGTTATGAGGGGTGACAAATGTGTCTCCCACAATGGTTGAGCCCAGCTCATAACAATAACATAAGCAACATTTTAATGTATCATCAATACATGAGAGTCATCAAGTAGGACTATTGTAATAGATAAATTTATAAAGCGGTCTTTAGTTCATTATGATGGAAACAAAATTGAGAAAATCATCCTTTTTATCATCATTCAAAAGGAACAATCAAAAGACATGTTTGAAGGAGCATAATCAATTGCACACAATGGCTTAGTTTCAGCTCCATTTTTATCAAACATTTGCATTTACATGAAAGCATGGAGCACCCTTTACATTAAAGGGAAAATAAAGCATTCAATTTTAAAATTGTTTTAGAAATTCAAAGCATATATATAGTCTACAAGAGACTCATGGGGAACAGTGACATCAAGAACTTAGTCTAGATGACTGTAAGTAAGACATTATGACATTATGGCATCAAGAAAGCATCATCAAGAGATATTCAGGGATATGCATGATCAAATGGAATTTTGAAAGGCATAAACAGTGTTCACAAAACAAAATATCAAACATCAAGCTATTTCATGGAGCTTTGGAACTAACTATAGGAAGGACAATGAGTATTCACCATAGTAGTTGAAGGTAAACATGTCTACATTCAATATGGTTTTCACCATGTTAAAACATAACATTGGCAAGAAAATGAAATTGGTTTTTCAAACCCAAGTATTCATAGGAAAATAAACCCTCGAAAGAATAAATACCCAGATTGACCATTGAAAGGCCGTGGCTGTAAGATATGGAGGGAATGAGAAAGTTTGAATAGACCAAGGTTTCTTTCTTTCTACAACAGATTAAGTGGTAATGAAATTATTACACCCTATCAATTCCATGATAAATGGAAGTATTCAAACTCTCAACAACAAAAGAACACATTAGGATATGTTGAAGCCATGACCATATGTAGACAGAGAAAATATACCATGAATGAAGGCATAGAAAATCTACATAAAACAAATTTCATCATGTTTAATTAAACATTACAGAGCATAAAATATTTATTTCTTGTGCCAACAAAGAGGAACATAGAAGGATTCATCAGAAAATAATGGAGGGCACAGCTATAAAGCCTAAAAATGGCTTTAAAAAATAGAGGAAATCCCAGATGCATGAGAAAGAAGCACTTACCTTGCATTTTTCCACATAAATCTTCAGATAATCAACGGGAAATATAGAGAAATGTGAGGTTCCAACATCAAACCCTACCAAGGCATGGCGGCGCAGTAGTTTTCTCATTTTCTCCAAAAATCAAATGCTAAAATGAAGTAATTTTAGGGTGGTTTGATGCTTTTTACCAAAAATCCCTAAGCTAATGAGTTTAATTTTTTACTTTGTTTTCCAAATAAATCATTTCACTTTAATCATTTCCATGGTCTTAGACTTAAATCGACCAAATAACGAATGAGGGGCCCATGAGATTTTAAGTCTAACTTTCAAAGTTTTCTTTTGATTTTGAAAGGGTGAGTTCATCTTCACTTATGCTTATTGCATGGAGTTGAAGAAGAGCAATATCAATTAAATATTAAAAGTAATGTTATTATTGCTTTAATATTCAAACATGTAAAAAGAGGTGAAGTTAACAGATATTAAATATTAAAATAATCATTTAATGATTATCTTTAATATTTAATTAAGAGATTTCCTTGTCAAATCCATGCAAGAAATATAAGTGAAAGAGAACTGAAGGTTCAATCATGCAAATTATGGAGATTCTTGATAGATTACCTCAGTTTCACACTAGTTCACGAGATATTTTGATTATGCATGACATAAGGGGGAGTTTGAGATACAAAGAGTTCAGTTCACTTCACTTGCAGGCCCATTTTTCGAGGCTTATTGCTTTTGCTCGTGAGAGGCATTTGTGGAAGATATTTTCACTTTCAGTTCACATGGGGTTTCGCCTCTTGGATGTTTTATGCATGCCTTTTTTGTATATATTGAGAATTTTTTTTATCTTTTTCCTTGGTTCTTGTTTTCTGACTTTTCCTTCAGCAAAGAGACTTCATGTAACTCAATTTTTATAGATTTATATATTCAATAGGTTCTATAGGTTATCAAACATTGTTTTATTGTAGAGTTTCCTTCAAATTTTTCATCAAATAAAGTGTTTCCCTTCTTAGTTTCTGATGCCTTGTATTTTACAACGATTTGATGCAAGTTTAATGTATTTTTTTATAAACCTTTAAATTTCTATCTCACTTATTAATCCATGTGCATAAAAGGAATTTTGTTATAGGTTGTTAATTGTGCTTGTGAAATTCACTTTTCCTCTTTAATTGTGAAAACCCTATTTTCCTTTATGAGGGAATGATTATAAAAAGCCTCTTAACGAATTATTTATGTAATTTAAGTGCTCATATTAGGTTGTGTTAATAGATCTTGAGAATGTTAGTTGTGATTAGGTCTGCACATTAGTTTCCTTTTCGGTGAATCACCACAGTTTAGTTTTCCAGTTTTGCATCAGATTTAATCCTTTCCCTTTTCCAAGCAAGTTTTTAGTCCATAATAAGATCATATAGGAAGACGGCCTAGAATTTGGAGGTTCAATCTCATTACAGGTCACCCACAACCTGAGTTTGATCCCATGTTACATAGGATTGCAGAGCTTCTCAGCCTTGCATGTGGGTGTAGATCCCGTTGATAACAATTTTTGGCACGCTGAGCGAGACTCTAAAGCATGTTCAGAGAAAGAATTCAAGAGTTCAAGTTGTTGTTCTGGTATTTACAACAATGTTTTTTACCTTTCAGAGGTTACAATTTATACCTAGTGACTCCGAGCACAATGCACTACTTTCAACAGATGAAGTGTTGGTATATTCATATTTGCAAAAGAAGTCTAATTCACTTTGATTTAAAGAAGATTTTCAAGTTTCAAATGCTTTAACATGAATTTTTTTTATGAAGATAGCATGTTTTCACCTCTGTTTCATGAAAATCCTGCCTATCCACATCCTTATCATCCATATCAGGCCATTCATGCTACTGGTTTTATCCCAAACAACCATGCAACAACAACATATCATCATGCTCAACATGCTTACCTTCCACCTACCCCTGGTCAACCTTCATATCAACATTTATATCCAAAATCAGCTCCAAGAGGTTGATGATATGAATAATAGTATGAATGACACCAAGGACATATTGTTAGACATCACAAAGAAAATGGAAGAGTTCAAGAAGCAACAAGAGCTTGATTCGCAACAACAAGAGTTAGACTATCAGGCCTACCTTCATGAGCAGGAGTTGGACACTCAAAGGATATAGTTTGAAGAAAAGCTTAAGAGGGAGTTAGCTATAAACAAGGAGTAGATGAGGCTTTTGCTCGCTCAAGCACATATGCATCAAGTTCAAGTAGCTCCTGTCATTCTAGATCAGCCTATTCAAGAGGAGGTTCGTAATTACAAATTCCCAAGTTTTAAGCAAAATGAATCTCTTAACTCTGCTAATCAACCTTCTCAGCTTAAGATTCCAATTTTCACAAGCTTCATTTTAAATCCTTTGCAAGTTGAGGGAAGTAATCAGATACATCCCCAACCCCTTGAGCAACTTTTTCGCTTGCAAGAAATCCAAGAAGCTCCCCATGTTTCCCCGCCTAATGAATCCAAATAGCAGCCCATTGATCATGATATCCCATTGATCATGGAGAAGCTTAGAAATGTAAATCCATTGTGTTTAGCTTTGGAATGTTACCAATTAGAGCAACACAAGAACATAAAAGAGGAGCAAGAACTTGTTGCTACTTGTACTATTCCCTCACCTCAAAATAACAATAGTACCTGTGAAGAGGATGTTGGATAAAAATTGCTACTAAACCCTTTACATTTTGATTCATTTGAAAAAAATTATGACATTTTTTTTATAAAATGAATGAAAGCATAGTACAAGAATTACCAGTTAAATATCTTCACTTATAGATAGAGGATTCCCAAGTCTCACTGGAGAATGAGGATGAATAACTGGTTTATTTGTTTTACCAACTACTTGGTTTTGTTGAGCAAGATGAAGAGAGCACGTAGGTACCTTACCAGATTTGGAAGAGCTAGAAGATGTTGTAGAACATGATGTGCTACTAGTTCAAGATGAATTTGAATCCCCAATCCATATGATACAACAAGAGGTTAGTCCTATTTTGGAGGATAATGAAAATAATTTTCATGAAGTTTCCCAAATTGAACAAGCAAACAGATTAGAGCTTGTGTTTCAAAAGGATGATCTTAAATCTAAGGTAAGCCCTCTCATGCCACAAAATAATGAAGATTATGAAGAAGCCCTATTTTGGAATGACCTTGAATCATTTTTTTCAATCTTAGATGGAAAATGAGAGAAAATTGAACATGTTTATGTAGAGAAAATTGAAAGTGAATCTTAGAATTTTTCTAATTTGTTTGACAAAATTCCTCAATTTGGTGATGAAAATGAGGATGTCACATGCATGCTATCATCTATGCTTGGTATGGAACAACTAAATGATAAAACTAATATGGATTTAATGCATAGTTTTGAGCTAGATGAGAATATGTTTTCAGGCATCATAGATATTTATTGCTCTAACATAGATAATAAGCTAGTACTATATGAGCTAGCAACATGTTAACCAACTCTTTCAGATCAGATTGAAATTGAGACAACAAGAAAGAGAGAAGAAAATATTACACTACAAATGGAGCAGTCTAATTAGCAAGATAAAGATACAACAATATATAAACATGAAGACAATAGTAAAAGGCCAAGTTTTATCCTCTCAAAAGGGTGTCCAATCAGGTATTTATCTAAAGAAGAGTCTACACAATTGCAAGTCATGATTCTACCAAAGCATGTGATTGCAACTAAGGAGCTGCAGGTTAATCTAATCTGTGTGCCTCAAAATAACATCTTTGGTGGTTAATCAAATGAGGGAGGTGTGAATTTTATGATGTTCCAAGTCTTACTACAACAATTGATCAAATGTTTGTCATTTCCATACCTCTTTTGGATTGATCTTAAGGATTTGAAGCATCCTCTATTTTTAAAAAAGGCCAGCTATTTCCCACAACTAGTAAATGGTCATGTCTGAGCACTAACATGGTGGGTTAGGTAAGGTAGGGTAGTTTTCAAGCTAATAAGTGCTCATTGCACAGTAGTTTCAATTTAGTTGTGTTTTGAATAAGTGCAAATGTTGCACCTGCTTTCTAACTTCATCTTAAACGGAGTCATGATTAGTTTAATTTCAGTTTTGTTTGTTGTATAGTTTAACCAGCCGAGTTACAAGATTTATGAGTCAAAAAAGGATTCCCAACGGATAAGTTACATAACTAGTCTATGGTGTTTAGTAGGAAAACACTCCGCAGAGGTCGCCAAATTGTTACCTATTTTTAGCTACAACTCAAAATAGGTAGAGCTAAATTGCATTCCTCATTGAAAGGTACAAAATTTCTGCTAAAGTATTCATTATATTCCATAATCTAATTACTTGTGAATTTGTAGTGTGATTATGCAAATGTTTGTAATAGAAGAGCTCATAAATTTGCATAAGAAATGTTGCTTTATTCATATTGTAAAAACCAAAGTCCCACACAAGCCGTGGGAGTAGCTTAATTTAATTTCCATAATCAAATAATGGATACAGGAAGGAACTATAAACTACACAACTGAAGATAATATAAACATGAAAAAAGAAGTGATTCGCCATTCCTTGTAACGAATCATTGTATACTTGATTTCTTCAAGTTGCAGTGTCTTCGATGTCTCTAGGTTGTTAAGCTCCAAGCTCCATGGGTTTCCTACAAGAGTGTTGAAGGGCAGTGTTAGAGAAATGATAAATCACATTCTACCTCATGCCTACATTACCAACAAAAATGTAATGCACATCCAATCAGGCATTCACTAGATGATTAAGTCATCAAAAAGGAAGATATTCAGGGAGCATGAAGTTCAATGCAAGTTTTCAGCTTCGATTATTTTGCTAATTTTTTTGCTTAGTGTACAGGTATAGTATAATCAAATCATTTCAACCAACAGGTATTGTTATGGGTGGTGAGAAAGGTGGCTCCCACAAGGGTTGAGCCTAGCTCATAACAATAACATAAGCAAATTTTCAATGTATCATCAATACATGGGAGTCATCAAATATTTATAACAGTCATCAAGTAGGACTGCTGTAATAGAGAAATTCATAAAGTGGTCTTTAGTTCATTATGATGGAAACATAATTGAGAAAATCATCCTTTTTCTCATCATTCAAAAGGAACAATTAAAAGACATGTTTGAAGGAACATAATCAATTGCACACAATGGCTCAGTTTCAGCTCCATTTTTATCAAACATTTGTATTTACATGAAAGCATGGAGCACCCTTTACATTAAAGGAAAAACATAGCATTCAATTTTAATTTTTTTTGGAACTTCAAAGCATATATATAGTCTACAAGAGACTCAGGAGGAACAGTGACATCAAGACATCAGTCTACATGATTGTAAGTAAGATATTATCACATTATGGCATCAAGAAAGCATCATCAAGAGATATTTAGGTATATGCATGATCAAATGGAATTTTGAAAGGCATAAATAGTGTTCACAAAACAAAATATCAAGCATCAAGCTATTTCAGGGAGCTTTAGAACTGATTATACAAAGGACAATGAGTATTCACCATAGTAGCTGAAGGTAAACATGTCTACGCTCAATACAGTTTTCACCATGTTTAAACATAACATTGGAGAGAAAATGACATTGGTTTTTGAAACCCAAGTATTCATAGGAAAAGAAACCCTTGAAAGAATAAATACCCAAATTGACCATTGAAAGGCCATGGTTGTAAGATATGGAGGGAATGAGAAAGCATGATTAGATCAAGGTTTCTTTCTTTCTACAATAGATTAAGTTGTAATGAAATTATTACACCATGTCAATGCCATGATAAATGGAAGGATTCAAACTCTCAAAAACAAAATAACACATTAGGATATGCTGAAGCCATGACCATATGTAGACAGAGAAAATATATCATGAATGAAGGCATAGAAAATCTACATAAAAATAATTTCATCATGTTTATTTAAACATTACAGAGCATAAAATATTTATTTCTTGTGCCAACAGAGAGGAAAACATAAGGATTCATCAAAAAATAATGGAGGGTGTAGCTATAAAGCATGCAAATGGCTTCAAAAATAGAGGAAATGCCAAATGCATGATAAAGAAGCGCTTACCTTGAATTTTTCAACAGAAATATTCAAATAATCAATAGGAAATACAAAGAAATGTAAGGCTCCAACATCAAACTCTACCAAGGCATGGTGGCACAGCAATTTTCTCTTTTTCTACAAAACTCAAATGCAAAAATGAAGTGATTTTAGGGTGGTTCGATGCTTTTTACCAAAAATCCCTAAGCTAATGAGTTTAATTTTTGACTTTGTTTTCTAAATAAATCATTTCACTTTAATCATTGCCATGGTCTCTAACATAAATTGACCAAATAATGAATGAGGGGCCTATGAGATTTTAAGTCTGACTTTCAAAGTTGTCTTTTGATTTTGAAAGGGTGAGTTCATCTTCAATTATGCTTATTGCATGGAGTTGAAGAAGAGAAATATCAATTAAATATTAAAAGTAATGTTATTATTACTTTAATATTTAAACATTTAAAAAAGGGTGAAGTTAATAGATATTAAATATTAAAATAGTCATTTAATGATTATCTTTAATATTTAATCAAGATATTTCCTTTTTAAATCCATGCAAGAAATATAAGTGAAAGGAAATTAAAGGTTCAATCATGAAGATTATGGAGATTCTTAACAGATTACCTCGGTTTCATGCCAATTCATGAGATATTTTGATTATGCATGACATAAGGGGGAGTTTGAGATACTGAGAGTTCACTTCACTTCACTTGCAGGCCCCTTTTTTTAGGCTTTTTGCTTTTTGCTTGTGAGAGGCATTTGAGGAAGATATTTTCACTTTCAATTCACATGGGGTTTCACCTCGTGGATGCTTTATGCATGCCTTTTTTGTATATATTGAGAAAAAGTTTATCTTTTTCCTTGGTTCTTGTTTTCTGACTTTTCCTTCAGCAAAGAGACTTCATGTAACTCAATTTTTATAGATTAATATATTTAGCAGGTTCTAGAGGCTATCAAACATTGTTTTATTGTAGAGTTTCCTTCAATTGTTTCATCAAAGCAAGTGTTTCCCTTCTTAGTTTCTGATGCCTGTGTTTTACTATGATTTGGTGCAAGTTCAATGTGTTTTGTTTATAAACCTTTAAATTTCTGTCTCACTTATTAATACATGTGCATAAAAGGCAGTTTGTTACAGGTTGTTAATTGTGCTTGTGAAATTCACTTTTCCTCTTAAATTGTGAAAACCCTATCTTCCTTTATGAGGGTAAGATTAAACAAACCCTCTTAACAAATTATTTATGTGATTTAAGTGCTCAGATTAGGTTGTGTTAACGGATTTTGAGAATGTTAGTTGTGATTAGGTATGCAAATTAGTTTCCTTTTCAGTGAATCACCACAGTTTAGTTTTCCAGTTTTGAATCAGATTTAATCCTTTCCCTTTTCCAAGAAAGTTTTTAGTCCATAATAAGAAGATCATATGGGAAGCCGACCTAGAATCTAGAGGTTCAATCTCCTTACAGGTCACCCACAACCTGAGTTTGATCCCATGTTACACAGGATTGCAGAGCTTCTCAGCCTTGCATGCGAGTGCAAATCCTATTGATAACAATTACCTTAGTATTCAAGATACACAAATAATTGTTTTTCAAGAACAAAGCAATGCGAGAGCATTTAGATTGTCATCTACTAACTCTAACATGAATTCTTTATCATTCACACTATTCAAGTTTGTTATACATAGTATCGGTACAAATGCATGACATTAATAGGTTATTTGAGAGGTGTGCCATCCATTTTTGTTAATGTGTATGCATGAGACCCATAGCTTGCATTAATTATATAAGGTCCTTACCAATTAGGGATGAATTTTCCTTTATTAGCTGCATCAGAATTGACATTATGTGGATTCTCACATAACACAAAATCACCTTTATTGAGTACACAAGGGATGACATTTTCGCTATAGCTACACTGCCTTCTTTTATAGTAAGCCTAGAGGTGCTCAAAAACATTGATGCATTGTTCATTGAGCATTTCAAGTTGATGCAACCATTGTTCTTTGTAATTGTTGTCATCAATAAGTCCTTGAAGATTGATTCTTAATGTAGGAATCTCCAACTCCAAGGGCATTATTTCCTTGGTACCATAGACGAGATTATAAGGTGTAGTCCTTGTGGATAATCTAATACTCGTGCAATAGGCCCATAGTGCATATGTTAGTTACGTGTGCAAATCCTTATTATGTTTGCTAACAATTTTCTTTAAGATTTGTTCAAGGGTTTTATTAGTTGATTCAACTTGACCATTAGATTACATATAGTAGGTTGTTGAAAAGTGATGTATGTTAAACATTTCTAAGAAATTCTTCACATTATTATTCTTAAATGGTGTACCAATATCAAAAACTAACTTTGAAGGAATTTCAAAGCAAGAAATAATGTGTTCTAATATGAAATGACATATTGCATCAATAGTTGTTGAATGAAGGGGAATCACTTTTACCCACTTCCTGAAGTTATTTGTTGCGGTGATTATGAATGTATCTCCAATAGAGGAAGGTGGTGATATTTTCCTGATGATTTCCAAACCCGAAACTGCAAAGGACCAGATAGGAACTTGAGCTCAAAATTCATAAGTAGGAGCATGAATCAAATTGCTATGTTGTTGACATTTGTGACATTTTTTTACGTATGTAAAGCAATCTTGTTCCACATGTCTCCAATAATATCCAATGCGGATAAGTTTTGGACTATTTTTTTTCCTCCAAAGTGACCACCACAAGAACCTACATGATCTTGTTCAAGTGTCATGTATATTTCAGATTTTTTAAGGAATCTAAGTAAGAGACCATTAAATGACCTTCAATACAACACATCGGTAAGAATTATATACTTAGATGGAAGTTTTCACAAGTGGGCTTGGGAAAGGTACTATCTTTTAAATATTTAAATATTGTATTGTACCATTCACTTGAGTCTTCCCTGGTTGTTTCTAATACTTCATCTAATT
>VDFB02000017.1:224585291-224726446 GCA_007258455.2 Sequoia sempervirens
GCCATGTATGCTTTTGATAATGATTTTTTACAAAGAAACTTGCATTATAATCATTGTTTGCTTCAAATATTTTTAGATCTGATGGAAACTCAAATGGGTTTTTACCCTTCGATGATTTGATAAACATTTTATGAGCCAAGAGCTCTCTCCAGGCCATGGCTATTACATGCTTGATTTGAGCATTCTGAAACATTTTTGGGCTCGACCCATGATTGCATTTCATGCCTTTTGTATTTTCTAGAAAACTCTCATATGGGTAAATGGTATTTTGAAGAAATAATGTCTATCTTTGATCTCTCCAAAACTTGAGCTCGACCCATGATTGCATTGTATGTATTTTGAATTTTTAACAAAAACCCCCACATGGGTAAGCTGAAAATAATGAAGAATCTGCATTTTGAATCAAAACCCCATGTGGGTATTCTTTATTCTGAAAGAAATTCACTTATTTCTATATTTCCTGTCAAAACCCTCCATGGGTTCACTGAAACAAAGAGAAATCTTTGCACTTTAATCAATTCCAACATGGCACTTTGTACTTTTAAAAGCAATCTATGTTTGAAATCAAAATCCCATATGGGGGTTATGTTCTTTTAAAAGGAAAAACTCTTCATTTCTGTACTTTGTTATGTTGTGACATTCCTTTACTTGTTCTCATAAAGCAGATTTTCTTTACTCAGAAAATAACACTTAAATTCCTTTCACTATTTTTTTGATGGCACAACTCAATAAAGCTTAAAATGATTTAGACCCTTTAGTAGTTGCTTATCAAAAACTTTCTCCGCTTTACGTACTTGGACACTGTACTTTGCACTTAAATATGTTGCTTCTTTCACCACTTAATAGATGATTGTACTATCCATGCATTGATTAGATGATATCAATGTTCTTTATCTTGGCACTCTTCATGCATTTTTATGTTCCCATTAAGAAGTGACTACTCCATGCACTTGTTCTCCTTCAAAACATTTAAAATTGATGCATCTACTCCATTTAATGCAACATTTGCATTCAGTCATTATAGTTCAATGCTTTACATTCTCTTGATCACATTTACCAATCACACCTTTTGTTCTTCAAACAATAGCATGATGATGTGAAACTATCACAATTGAATGTTGTTCTGCATGTTTCTTCAAAGTTCATTGTTGTTTTAAACTAAATGAAACTACACCATTTTTCCTTTATGATGCTTCCCCTATACACTTATTCAAAAGGTATGATTCTTTGATAGATAACTTGTAGGCCTCCCTTTTTATCAAACACATTTGTACATTCATTGACCACTAGTGACATATGATGGCTCTTTGCCTTACTCACAACTATGAGGAACTCTTCTCAAACAACCTTGCCTAGTCAGTTCAGAATGCAACATCATTTGTGTAGGTTACTTTGATGCTTTCTACCACTTATTCATCACACATGAATGCTTCATAAAGCATGCACTCTCAGCTCAACACTCTTATAGAATAAGGAAAATGAGAACTTGAAGCTCCTCCAGATGCTTCCATTATTTCTTAATGCTCTATAGATGAGGAATAATGTATGCATGGTCACTATCACATTATGAACATGAAACAAATGCTTGAATAGCATGAATAAAAGTGCCCAAAATACTATATGGCAACAAAAAATCAATTAATATGGTAATACTTAAAACTTTCCAGTATGAAATTGATGCATTTCAGTTGAATTGAATCCATTAAGTTCATTGTCCACCTATAGCTTTCATTTCGTTGTTCAGACTTGATTGCTTTGATGACTGAAATTCTATTTTACTCCTTCATGAATGGCTCAGATGAGCATGATAATTGTATTTTCTTACTCAGCCTACTTGAAATTTTAGGGGGTAGCATGCCGAGCTCTACCCTTGTGGGAGCCTGTTCTACTCCACATGCTTTTATGTCTTCATAAGATTATCAGCTACATGACTTTTCCTATACCTGCACAAGAAACAATGTTAGCAAAAACAAAATATTATTATGATGTTTCCTTCTTTGCTTCTATCCATCTCCCATTTTCTCAACTATTTCAATGTATTATCAGTAGCATTTTACATTATTGTTGGTGTTTCATATAGGGATGTTCATAGTCAGAGCTCTAACAACCTCGTTTCTTCTCTGACAGGTCGATCAGAGCTCGAGGATGAAAGATGGTGCACCATTCCTGCATTGGCCAATAGTAATGTAGGCAATGATGATTATGTCCATGCTTATGTGTTTTCTTTCCTGCACCTTCAATAGTGTAGCATGCTCCTTATGATGCATTATGACAATTATCTCCATGGCTTGTGTGGATTCTTTAATTTCTCTTCCTACTTTTCATTCTGAAAAGAAATGCATCAAAATGCAAAAAATGTACCATCATTTGTATTCTTGCAATCAAATGAAAAATTGTAATGTGAATAGCATCATGAAATAAATGAAAGCACTTGTTATGCTTAATCATTTGTACATTTATTTTTGTACTCCATTTGACTTGTAAAGCACTGAACAACTCCTGAAACTCAGTTTTCTCAAACAATGCATAACTGACACTTGATGAATGAAGTGCAAACAACACTTACTGCACATGTAGAATAACTAAACTTCCACTTTAAGATATAACAAATTAATTAGCTCTACCAATTGAGTTGTAGTGAAAATTGGTAACATTTTTGCGATTTTCGCTAAATGCTTGCCAACTAAGCATTAGATCAGTTGCCTTTTAAAAATCCATTAGGTGCGGAGTCAAATCTTCTCCTCCATGAAACTCAAAAAATTGAACAGCAACTCCAAACATCAATAAAACAAAAATAGACAATGCAAAAAGCAAAATAATAGGCCTTGATGGTCAACCAAAACATGCGCAGCAATGCTTAGGGAAAACAAATCTACTGAAATGAAATGTGTGTGAAGCACTTATTTGTAGCAACTACTCTACTATTTACAAAACATTACTTATCTCAAAGGCAATGCTTGAGGTGGATCCCATTAACTGGGATAGACAGCACCTCTCCAATCAACTTAGAAAGTTGGAAAGCGTTGTGCTCCCTACACTCCGTGATCACATAAGGCTCGTCCCAAATTGCATCAAATTTGGAATGTCTTCCAGGTCTGCTCTTATATTCATTCCACTTAAAAACCAAATCACCAATGATGAATTCTCGTGGTCTTTCCCTTTTTTCAAAAGGGCTCTTCATCTGAGCTTGATGTATTTCAAGTTGCCTTAATGCTTCTTTTCTAATTTATTCAAGCTCTATCAACTGTACAAATCTCACTTCAAGAGGCTACTCATTTAGCAATTACAGCTCTTTAACAAAGCTCAAAGTAGGTAATTCAATAGAAATAGGTAACTTAGCTTCTTTTCCATAAGCAAGTACATAAGGAGAAAAACCAGTGGCCCTTTTAGGAGTTACCCTGTCAATCCAAAGGGCTAACTTAAGCTTTTCATGCCATGTTTGTTGATTGTCCTCGACTATCTTCTTGATTATCCACATCAAATTCTTATTTGTAGATTCTAATTTCCCATTACCCTATAGATAATAGTTAGAAGACATGTTCAGATAAACGTTATTCCTAACTGACCAATCAAAAACCCTTAAACTGATAAAAGCTAAGCCATTGTCAGAGATTATTGAATTTGGGGTACCAAATCTCGACACTAAGTCTTGATAGAAATTAAGTCCAGAAGTCTTGTTTTCTTCCTTCAAAGCAATAGCTTCGGTACAATTAGTGAAGTAGTCTATTGTAGTAAGAATCTACTTATGACCTATGCTTGAAGGTGGGTTGATTGGCCCAATAAAGTCTAAACCCTATTTGGAAAAGGGATGCTCCACTTGAATTGGATGCAGAGGCAGAGTTGTAAGCCTCTGCTTTCCAGAAAATAGAGCACACTTTTCACATCTTTGGACCCAAGCAATAGCATCCTTAAACATATCCGTCCAATAATAACCAGCCCACATAATTTTCAAGGTTGTTGCTCTTGTAGCAAAGTGGCCTCCTGAAGGCCCATCATGAAATTTTGCTAACAGCTTGTCAACTAAAGCCGGCTCAATACATCTTAATAAAACTCCTTGAAAATCTTTCCTATAAAGAATGCCATCAATAATTGCAAAAGCAATGGCTTGTAATCTGTAATACCTTCTCTTTGCTTTGTCCAAACCTTCAAGGCACTCACCATTCTACAAATAGTGTATCATTTGCTGCACCCAGGTAGCAATGGGGACTAAAACAACAAGTGCATCATCATTGTTTAGTACTCTATCAACACTTTCAGCTTCTTTTAATTTGTTGCCCATTGTATTTTTTGTAATCTATTCACACAAACCCTTGTCTCTGACAAGCTTGGTTATTTTAATATTAATATCAAACTCCATCACCTTGGTTATCCGACCAGCATGCTTATCATTAATTTCATAATTAAGTAAGAAGTCCTTAATAGTTGAATGAGCAACCAATAAATGAATTACGCTATTTGATAACATACGCCTTATTTTTTTGAGGCTTCTCACAACAGCAAAAACATGCTTCTCAACAAAAGAATACTTCACCTCATAATCATGTAATACCTAGCTGAAAAAATGCTATGGGTTGCTCCAAGCCTTCATCGTTTTGTTGGCACAACATAGCTGAAATAGTATCTACCCCTCCAAAGGCATAAAGAATGAAATCTCTATCATAATTTGGATTAATGAGAGTAGGAGCAGCTGCAAGGGCTTCTTTTATCTGCTCAAAACTTCTCTTACCCTCTAGAGTCCAACTAAAAGGCATATTCTTTTTTAATATAACAATGAGAGGTTGCAGCAAAGTTGCAATATTAGGTATGAATCTTCTCACAAAATTTATTCTTCCAAGAAAGCTTTGCAAGGCTTTCTTGTGAGTTGGTAATGGTAATTCAAGAATAGTTGAGACTCTCTTAGAGTCTATAGAAATACCTTGCTTTGAAACGATGTGTCCAAGGAGTTTACCTTCATTTACAGAAAAAATTCACTTTTTTCAGATTGAGATATACTCCAAACTCTCTGCATCTTTGAAAAATCTATTTTAAATGCTCAAAATGTTCATTAGCATTTCTAGAAAAAATAGTAATATCATCTAAATATACTAGAACAAACTTGTTCATGAGGTCGTGACAGGCCATGTCCATCACTCGCTGAAATGTTGCTCTAGCGTTGGATAAACCAAAAGGAATCATTTTATAGGCCATGGTGCCCCATTTAGTTGTAAATGTTGTTTTGAACTAATCCTCCTGCTTTACCAAAATCTGGTTATAACTTGAATACCAATCCAGTAAAGAAATTTTTTTAGAACCAGAAACTACTTGAAAAATTTGCTCCATGGAAGGGAGTGGATAGTGATATTTCAGAGACACTTTGTTTAAATCTTGTAAATCAACACACCACCTAATTTCCCCACTTTTCTTCCTAACTGGAACTAAGTTAGACACCCAAGAAGTATGCTTGATAGGAAAAATAATACCACTCTTGACTAACTTATTCAACTCAACCTTCATAAGGTGTTCTAATTTGGGGTTAAGAGGTCTTTGTTTTTGCCTTACAGGTTTTGCTCCAGGTTCTAATTTGATAGTATGTTGGGCTAGTTTTGGATCAAATCATTTTAAATCCTTGTACTCCCAAGCAAAAATATCACTAAATTCCTGACATAATAGAATAAAAGCTTGATGTTCCTCTTCATTGCATACCTTTCCCAACTTGAGAAGTTTACCTTTGAAAATATCAATTGCCTCATAGTGTTCTTCTTTGACAGTCATGTTGCTTTTATCTTTCCTTGCTTGGTCATCAAAATTAAAGAAGGATTCTAATGTGACTATCCCTCTTGGTAGCTTGTTTTTCTTCAACTGCACAATCTAATTATCATACTGCTACTGCCACTTTTGCTGATTTCCATCAGCGAACTCAACTTCAGCAATTAGGAAGCTTACAACCTGCTCATCAGTGTCAAAAACTTTCCAACTCACATTATTGTCAGGTACAAAAAGTCTAACTATAATCTTTACATATTGTTGTGCCTCTACTTTTTGAATCTCATTCAAAATATCAAATTGAGCTCCTATGGCAGCAAGCCTATCTGCATACTTATTTTCATTTCTAAGCACTGAAAGAATATTAAAAGCATCAAAATTTTGTATCAAATTGCATACACAATGCTTATATTTCTTAAGTGAATCATTTTTTGTAGCATTCAGATTTCTAACTTGATTCACTATCAATTTTGAATCACCATAAACACGTAAGCATTTAATACCTCTCTTTCGGGCCCATTCTAGGCCATGCACCAGTGCTTCATATTCAGCTATATTATTTGTACAACTGAAAGAAAGCCTAAAAGTTGAATAATACTTGTCATCTGGTGAAACCAGCATGGCTCCACCACCAACACCCACACTGCTTCTTAAACCATAGAATTAAAGCTTCCAAAGCTTATCTTCTATTTATGCAGGTTGCTCCTCCTCTTTAAACAGATTAGGCATATCAAAATCAGGATCACGAATCATATAAACTCCTAATCCTATCTCATCTGTGTGCTAGAAAGGATCAAGCTCATGATCTTCAGCTACCCACTTATCTAGATTCACATTTTCTATAAGGGTGTTGTGGTCTAAGGTCATTGTTTGTTCCTCTAGTATAGGGTGACGTAGAGGTTAGCATTTATAGGATTTCAAACATATGGCTCGATATGGTCTTTGGCTAGAGGTTTAGACTTTATGGTTACTTTTGTACCATACCTTGTTCTAAAAAATATATGAGACTAATTAGAGGATAAAAACCCACCCAGCTTGGCTATAAAATCTCTTGAGAGGCAAATGGAAAAGTGGAGTGGTAGATCAATAACATGTATATCCTGATGGATTGCAAAATTCGGGGATGCATGCAGAGTAAGGGCTAAATTCTTGATTATACCAGCAGTTTTAATAGTAAATCCATCCAACTAAACTACACCTATTTGGGAATTAGGCTCATAAACAAGACCTAGCTTATTGGCTAAGCTCTTAGGCATAACTAAGCTACTTGCACCAGAATCTACCATAAAATTATGTACTATCTTATCACCAATAATTAGACTTAAGTAAAATGGAGGAGGCTTTACCTCTTTAGTTTTCTAATCATTCTTAACCTCCAAATCATTTTCAAGCACAACCTTAGCAATTCCTTGATTAGCACCATCAGAAATGGAAAGCTCAGCTAAAGCATCCTATAGCAAGCCTTTTTGACACAGGATGTGCAAAGCATCTAATACTGACATGCTGACAATAGCCTTTCTGAGATGTTCAACATTATTGAAAGAAATAGGAGTTACCTTCTGCTAGTTTTTTATAACAGCAACATCTCCTCCTTTTTGCAAAGGTTGTGATTGTGTCTTTGATTGTTCCTTGCCAGGTATTTCTTGGCCTCTCTGCAAAATCTACACCTTAGGTTGCGCTGCAGCATTAATATTTGATGAAGAAATAGGCTACTTGTCCTTTGTAGGTTGCTGCTGTGAATTTCTAGCTTGCTGCCCCAAATCCATGGCTCTCTTTTTTGATCTAGTGTTGGCTAAAATAGGATAATTTTGTTGATCTTGGTTGTTCGTGCCACAAAATTCAGAACTCTGCTAGTTTGGCAAAGCAACTTCAAAGCTTTCCTATTGTTCTTGATTTTGGCTTGGAATATTCTCCAAACCAGCATAGTTGTTTTTGACCATTAAGGCCTGATTTCTCATGCCATTCACACATGTTGACTGGTTATGGGGTTGGTTGCATGGATAACACCAATCACAATCCTGGGCAATGTTATTTTGTGGTACAAGTTCCTTTGAAAAGATGGCAACATTCGGGTTGTATGGCTGGAACGGTCTTGGGTTGAAATTTTTCCTTTGGCCTTGATAGTCATTTTGAAAGGCTAGCCTATTAGGTTGATTCTGCTGGTACGGGGCTTGATAGGGCTTATGCTCTTGGCCAACTTTCTTTTTAATGCTCACTAGATCATTTCCAAAGGTCTTCAGTATACTTTTTATCTCTTGAAACTCTTGGTTTTGGGATGGAGTAGTAATTTCTTGGGCTGCGGTCTGATAACCTATTGCTAGAATAGGCAGAATAGCAATTAAAGGGGGTAAAGCGATAGGAATAGGTGACTGTATTTCAGGAAATTAGGGCATAGGAGGCCTAGGGGCTAGATCTCCAGCTTGGATGAGATAATTTTCTGCTCTAATAGTGACGTCAAAAGCATTGGGGAGAGTGAAACCACCTATAGACTAGATCATTATTGAAATCTTGCTATTCAAAGCCTTTAAAAAAATAGAAAAGCATGTTGAGTTTTTGGTTTTACCGTTAAAGGAATTTTGTCTCAGATTCTTTGGAATCAGTAATTGAAATCCACCATTTGCTCATGCGGTGCTCTCTGAATCATGCTCAATTTTTCTAACAGGGACAAGTGATCTGACCTATCTTTGAACTACCAGTGTAATCCATCATCCAACTCATCCCACGTCATGATTGAGTTTGGCTGAAGTCCTCTAAACCATTACAAAGCTTTAAAAGCCTCAGTGCCACATTTTCTTGAGTGACATTATGAATTGAGCATAAGGTGGTGATGTCTCGAATGTGCTCAATCGGTGTTATGTGATCCTCTCCAATAAAATATGGCAGACCTCTGAGGGCCACAACTGGGATATCATCGTGCTGAGTGATATTCAACGGGATGCCCCCGTTAAAAGTTGCAATCGGGTGGTGTCTTGGTGTTGCCATTAGCAGTGCTTGTGCTATAGGAATGGGATTTCCTGGTGATAAAACTAGAAATTTGAAAATAGGAGGTGTTGATTTTGACCTCGCAGGTGTTTCAAATAGTCTCTTTGTTGTTTTTCCTCTCCTTTGTGGTGGGGATAACTATCAAAACTCAAAAGGTGCAGAACTTGATCTAGTTTGTACTTTTCTCATGCACAAGCTACACTAAGTTTGCATGCAAAATTAGAAATGGAGTCTCTAGGTATATTGAAAAGGCCTCCAAAAGGATGAATAAAATTACTGCGTACACCAAACAACAACTTTTAAAATATTGAAAACTTCTCTAAAATTGATTTTCAGAGTCCCACCGAGCATGCCAAAAACTGTTATCAATTAGATATGTACCCTATGTTAAATTTCCAAAAATTTAACTATCAGTTGACACGTGGAAACCTTCTTAAGATGTGGGTGATCTAAATGAAGAAGGAATCTCCAGAGTCGGTTGGTTCTCTGAATGATATACTCTATTCTAAATGATCTTCTGTATTCTAAATGATCTTCTGATGGAAAGAGCTAGAAAGACAACTGAAATGAAAACTATGACTTAAAGTGATTTTCAGAACTTAATGATGACTTTGGTTTTTACCCACAAACAGCTCTCAGAAAATAATAGTACTTCACAATCCCTCATGAACACTCAACACAATTGATTTTCATGAAGATTCAGGCTTAACCACAACATGCAACCTGTATTTTATGAACTTTCTACAACAAAACTACAATATTAGGACATAACAAGGATTTTATAAATAGAAATCGCAATATAACATCAAACTATAAATGCAATTGACACAAAAATTGAGAAATAGGAATGTTGCTTTATTCAACTAAAGGAGATATCAAAAGTCTGAGTACAAATTTCTACTTACAAAACTCTTTGTCTCAGCATGAGAGGAAGAAACAATGAATCTGAACTAAGAAAAACTCTAAGTTTCTATTCAAGATATATCACAAAACCCTAATCCGAGCTCAAGAAGAAAGCTCAAGGAAAAGCATCAAAAACTACCCCAAAATGAGTAACTGAAATGGAAAACTCTCACTCTTTGCATGTCCATGTTGAAAAGCACCTAAAAATAGGTTTGCTTTGCTTTAAAAGCAAGAAAAAACACCTAATCTCCTCTCCATGCAGCTCAAATCTGACCAAGGAAAAGTCTATTCTCCTTTTCCTTCACAAAATGCTAAAAATAGCAAGAAAGAATAAAACAATTTATAAAATATTGTTTTATCTTCTGCTTTACAAGACATGCAGTTTTATTCTTTTTTCAATTTGACCTATTTTTGCAATAAAGTTTAAAAAGAATCTTTTCAAAAACAATACCTTATCTCTCCAATTGCACTATGATTTTTTCTTAAAAATCATAAAATATGAATAATCTCCATCAATTTTTTAATTGATTTCTTTAAAATCAATTTCAAAACAAAGTCTAAGGTATGAAATTTAATCCAAGGCAATATTTCACAAGGCATAAAAAACACCAAGCTCGACCTAAGGCAATTCAGCCTCATAAGGAACTAAGGTAATTTAAGTTTAATATTTCACAAGGAATGCAATATTCTCCCTAAGTCGAATTAGGGTAACATGGTAGAACAAAACTCAAAATGAAAACCCTAAAATCATTTCATTTGCACTTGTGACTTTGGGGAAGAAGGCTCTGCTAAGAAAGAGTGCCACCATAGACTAGGGTTTTCAGCTTGGAGCTTCCATCGAGCCCTTTCCTCTTTGATTCCTCACCATATTCGGCCTCTCCTTCTCATGGTAAGTTTTGACTACACTTTTGTTCATTCCTTGGCTCCTTTTGATGAGAATTAAGGCCTCACAGGCTACGGCCATAAACATATTTCCTAATGCTTCTTGTATTTATGTATTTTCCTACCTTATTCTTCCACCTCGTCCGCCATGGGAGCCATTGCTTGAGATGTTTGAGGAAGCCCTAACAGAGTTCAGCCAAGGGCTTTCTTACTCTTCCACAGACACATAATGGTAAACTTTTATTTTTGTCTTTACTTTTCACTCAATCAAAGCTTATAAAAGCTTGTCTATGTAGAAAGATTATTTTTATTTGAAAATTTGCAGGCCATTGTATAGGTTGTGCCATGTATGCTCTTGATAATGAATTTTTACAAAGAAACTTGCATTGTAATCATTGTTTGCTTCAAATATTTTTAGATTTGATGGAAACTCAAATGGGCTTTTACCCTTATGTGAGTTGATAAACATTTTATGAGCCAAGATCTCTCTCCAGGCCATGGCCATTACATGCTTGATCTGAGCATTCTAAAACATTTAAGGGCTCGACCCATGATAGCATTTCATGCCTTTTGTATTTTCTAGAAAACTCTCATATGGGTAAATGGTATTTTGAAGAAATAATGTCTATCTTTGATCTCTCCAAAACTTGAGCTCGACCCATGATGGCATTGTATGTATTTTGCATTTTTAACAAAAAAACCCCACATGGGTAAGCTGAAAATAATGAATAATCTACATTTTGAATCAAAATCCCATGTGGGTATTCTTTATTCTGAAAGAAATTCACTTATTTATGTATTTCCTGTCAAAACCCTCCATGGGTTCACTGAAACAAAGAGAAATCTCTGCATTTTAATCAATTCCAGCATGGCACTTTGTACTTTTAAAAGCAATTTGTGTTTGAAATCAAAATCCCATATGAGGGTTTTATTCTTTTAAAAGGAAAAAATCTTCACTTATGTACTCCGTTATGTTGTGACATTCCTTTACTTGTTCTCAAAAAGCAGATTTTCTTTACTCAGAAAATAACACTTAAATTCCTTTCATTGTGTGTCTGATGGCACAACTCAATAAAGCTTAAAATGATTCAGACCCTTCAGTAGTTGCTTATCAAAAACTATGTCTATTTTACATACTTGGACATTGTACTTTGCACTTAAATATGTTGCTTCTTTCACCACTTAATAGATGACTATATTATCCATGCATTGATTAGATGATATCAATGTTCTTTATCTTGGCACTCTTCATGCATCTTTATGTTCCCATTAAGAAGTGACTGCTCCATGCACTTCTTCTCCAAAACATTTAAAATTGATGCATCACTCCATTTAATGCAACATTTGCATTCAGTCATTATAGTTCAATGCTTTACATTCTCTTGATCACATTTACCAGTCACACCTTTTGTACTTCAAACAACAGCATGATGATGTGAAACTATCACAATTGAATGTTGTTCTGCATGTTTCTTCAAACTTCATTGTTGTTTTAAACTAAATGAAACTACGCCATTTTTCCTTTATGATGCTTCCCTTGTACACTTATTCAAAAGGTATGATTCTTCGATAGATAACTTGTAGGCCTCCCTTTTTATCAAACACATATGTACATTCATTGACCATTGGTGACATATGATGGCTCTTTGTCTTACTCACAACTATGAGGAACTCTTCTCAAACAACCTTGCCTAGTCAATTCATAATGCAACATCATTTATGTAGGTTAATTTGATGCTTGCTACCACTTATTCATCACACATGAATGCTTCAGAAAATATGCACTCTTAGCTCAGCACTCTTATATAATAAGGAAAATGAGAACTTGAAGCTCCTCTAGATGCTTCCATTATTTCTTAATGCTCTGTTGATGAGGCATTATGTATGCTTGTTCACTATCACATTATGAGCATGAAACAAATGCTTGAATAGCATGAATAAAATTGACCAAAACACTATATGGCAGAAAAAAAGAAATTAATATGGTAATATTTAAAACTTTCCAGTATGAAATTGATGCATTTTAGTTGAATTGAATCCATTAAGTTCAGTGTCCACCTGTAGCTTTCATTTCATTGTTCAGACTTGATTGTTATGAGTGAACAATGAAACTTGATTGCTTTGATGACTGAAATTATATTTTACTCCTTCATGAATGGCTCAAATGAGCATGATAATTGTATTTTCTTACTCATCCTACTTGAAAGTTTAGGGGGTAGCATGTCGAGCTCTACCCTTGTGGGAGCCTGTTTTACTCCACATGCTTTTATGTCTTCATAAGATTATCAGCTACATGACTTTTCCTATACCTGCACAAGAAACAAACAATGTTAGCAAAAATAAAATATTATTATGATGTTTCCTTTTTTGCTTCTATCCATCTCTCATTTTCTCAACTGTTTCAATGTATTATCAGCATCATTTTACATTATTGTTGGTGGTTCATATAGGGATGTTCATAGTCAGAGCTCTAATAACCCCTTTTCTTCTCTTACAAGTTGATCAGAGCTCAAGGATGAAGGATGGTGCACCATTCCTACATCGGCCAATAGCAATAGGAAATGATGATTATGTCCATGCTTATGTGTTTTCTTTCCTACATCTTCAATAGTGTAGCATGCTCCTTATGATGCATTATGATAGTTATCTCGATAGCTTGTGTGGATTCTTTAATTTCTTGATGCAAAGGCACCTAAAACTAGTCAGTTAGGAAGACTAGAATGAAGTTTTGTTTTTGCAATGTTTTCCATGAAGGTCATCTTGACCAGTGGATTGAGGTAGATAACTTAGAGGTGTGTTGATCCCAAGGATAGAAGTTGTGAAGGGATGAATAAGTTTTGAAGCTCATCTTGCTTAGTTTTCTAAAAGTTGGCAAAGGTTGAAAAACATAGTGGATTTTATAACTTTTGCCATTAGGTCATCAATAGGTTCGACTAAAGGAGCTTAACTATTTTTGGTGCCTATTTAAGGTGTGCTTCGACCATGGAGCAGGGTTGGAAGCACGGATGTTGTAGTGATTTTTTGTGAAATTGAAGGAAGACAGCGTTCTGTGAGACAATTTCAAATTTTTGCATCTAAATAGAGCTTTAATGGATTAAATCTGCTATTGTTTTGACTATAGGATGTAGTGTTGTTAACATACAAGTATTGTGTAACATTAAATAGCTTCCTTGTTCAATTTTCAAGCACCATTTGTAAATAGTTTACTTTTTCCCTGTTGTTGGTCTGAACCAAACAGTTTTGAGGAAATGGAGTGCTAGACCACTTTCCCATCGTACAAACTATACGACCCTTTGGGAATAGTGCCTAGACTCCATGTTTGTACAAATGGTAGGTTTTAGGGTTTGTGTGTGTGTAGGAGCTGCTAGCAAAGTCTTGCCCTAAGCGAGCCAAGAAGAGTCCGGCTAAGGAAGACATGGGGTGCAGAGCACATAACTTGCAGGGGTGACAAGGTATTGATAAATTTCCTTTTGGAGAATTCAGCTGTGAGTCTTGGTAAGGCTTGGTGGTCAGGAGGAGGCTCCATCAACCCATTTGGTGTGTGAAATCTTTGACAGTTTGGAAGCAGCCTGAAAAAGGCTTATAAACCCTAGTTTTTGGCCATTTTTGAGTAGGGCAGTGTACGGACAGTATAGGCTTCAAACCTCAAAAATCTTCAAGGTGTGGGCATAGGAAACACAAACCCCAAGAAAATATCCTAGGTCATTTAGAGGTTTTTGGAGTGGTTTCTATTTTTCTCAGGTTAGGAGACCTAATTGGGGCTCAAGGGCTAGTAACCTTTTTAACCCTAGAAGAGGGTTTGGTGAGAGTGATGGAGAATTGGAGATTGGTGGATGACCAAGAACCCTAGGGGGATGTTCTTGAAGCTATGGGAGACATCACACACCCCTGCATCGAATTAGTGGAGGTTGGAGATTTAGCTAGCCTTTAGGAAGATTAAGGGCTAAGGAGAGGATGGCAGAGAGAGCACCAAGATTGGCTTGGTTAGGGAAATGGAGATGATAGTAGGGTTGGCCAGGAGAACCAGGGGTGCCTAACAAGCATTAGGGCCTATAGGTTAAGGTGGTGGAGAGTGACAACAAAGGGGTTCACCAAGGTGAGACCCAGAGCATGGAATAGTGAGTGTTCATCCAACCCTACCCTATCATTTCTCTTTACTTCATTCTGAAAAGAAATGCATCAAAATGCAAAAAATGTACCATCATTTGTATTCTTGCAATCAAATGAAAAATTGTAATGTGAATAGCATCATGAAATAAATGAAAGCACTTGTTATGCTTAATCATTTGTACATTCAATTTTGTACTCTATTTGACTTGTAAAGCATAAAAAATAACTCCTAAAACTTAGTTTTCTCAAACAATGCATAACTGGCACCTGATGAATGTAGTGCAAACAACACTTATTGCACATGCAGAATAACTGAACTTCCACTTTAAGATATAACAAATTAATCAGCTCTACCAATTGAGTTGTAGTGAAAATTTGTAATAGTAGCCTTCCCTGAGAAGGAGTTGTTTATGAGTATCACAATGGTAGACATTCCACCAACTTATGGGATGTTGTTGTCAAGACAGTGGAGTGCATCCATGGGTGGAAGTATACAGTGTGATTTGTCATTTTCCACATTCTCAATTGACCAAAAGGATGTTAAGATTTCTAGAGAACTAAGAGTTCGCCACATGATTGAATATGCAGAGGAGCCAGAAGAACCAATGATAATCAATTTTGTAGAAACTAGTTTAGACACTTTTCAAGTTGAAGAATTGAAACAAGAAGAAGAAGTCTAGGATGCACCACAAGAAGATGCTCTTTAGACCAGGTATTTTGATGGAGCTTATTCCAAGGAAGGCTCCGATGTAGGAGTTATTCTCATTTCCCCACAAGGTAAAACATTCAAGTACTCCTTTCTGTTAAAATTTGCTTGTACAAATAATGTGACCGAATATGAGCTTTGTTGTTTGGTCTGAAATTAACTTTAAAGCATGGTATCAAGATGTTAAAAGTGGTGGGAGGTTCTAAATTAGTTGTCTCCTAGGTGAGATCCAAATTTGTTTCCAAAAATAAAAGGCTTAAGCAATATAGGAATGCAGTTTGGGATACTATTGAGGCCTTTGATGCTTTTAACATAGACTAGATAGAAAGGGGGATGAATGTCAGGGTGGATCTATTAGCTAATATTGTTGTCAGATTAGATGATGACACCTTTTATGGCATTTCAAAAATAGAAGTACAAACTTGGCCTGCAGTGCCTCACAACATTTGCAACTGGCAAGTGTTTGATGATGACAATGATCTTTTAAAAATTTTGCACTATATTGATCAATATGAAAGCCAAGAAATTGATTTTATCTCATTAGTGGTGAAGGTTGATGGAAAAGAGATATTATTTGGTAATGAGATGATCCAGTTGAAAACTAACAAGATTCCCAAAGGACCAATTAAATTAGAGAGGGTCTTTGATGGCCCTGATAAATCAAATGTTAAGCAAGCATCTTCCCATAGGGAAGATTTGGAAGAAATAAATCTTGGAACTAGGAATTCTCCCAAAAAGGTGTACATAGGGAAGAAGATGTAACCTCATGTTAGATCTATGTTGATTTCCCTATTAAGGAAGTATAGACATGTGTTTGCATGGTCATATGATGACCTAAAGGCCTATAGGTAGGATCTATCTCAGCATGAGATACCTTTGAAGCCTAATGTGAAACCTTTTAGGCAAAAGCATAAGCCAATAAATCCCACATTGCAACCAAAAATGCAAGAAGAATTGACAAGGTTAAGAGATATCGGGATTATTAAGCCTACAAGGAATTCTTCATGGGTTTCAAACTTGGTTCGAGTCAGGAAAAAGAATGGGGACTTGAGGCTTTGTGTAGATTTTAGGAATCTAAATGTCGCATCCTTGAAAGAAAACTACCCTCTGCCTAATATGGAGGCTACGCTGCAAAAGGTCATAGGGTGTGAACTACTCTCAATGATGGATGGGTTCTCAAGTTACAATTAGGTTATGGTGAGAGAACCTAAACAGTACAAGACTACATTCACTACACCATGGGGAACCTGTGTATGTGAGAATGCCATTTGGCTTGATCAATGTTGGTGCAACATTTCAAAGAGCCATGGATGTGGCTTTTGAAAAAATTATTAACCTCTTCCTAGCTATATTTCAGGATGACCTGACTTCTCACAGCAAGAAGGAATAAGATCATTGTTCTCACTTGGAAAAAATATTTTTTAGAGCCTTGGAGTATGGAATTTCTTTGAACCCTAAGAAATGCACCTTTGGGGTTAAGGAAAGTTATTAGGGAATATTGTCTCAAAGGATGGGGTTAGGATTGACTCTAAATGTGTGATAGCAATAGAAAGGATCCCACCACCTAGAAATGTGAAGGGAATCCAATCCTTCTTTGGGAAAATTAACTTTGTGAGAAGATTTGTTACTAATTTTGCTGAAATTGTTAGGCCTATTTCTAAAATGCTCAAGAAAGGAGAAAAGGTAGAATGGAAAAAATATCCTACCAAATCTTTTCAAGCCATAAAGGATGCCATCAAAGAAGCACTTGTCCTCAAATCCCCTGATTATTCAAAGCCATTCCAACTATTTATCTTTGCTTCATTTTATATAGTAGTAGGGGTATTGTTGCAGAAGAATGATGAAGATTTTGAGTACCCTGTTGCATTCTTCAGCAAGTCTTTGTAGGCTACTGAGCTCAAATACGATGTGACAAAAAAGAAAGCATATACCCTAGTGAAGGTTGTTAAGAATTTTAGACCATATTTGACTAGAGTAACTATTGTAGCATATGTTCCAAGTCCAGCAATCAAAGATATTTTCACTCAATAGGAAACCACAGGTCGGAGATGTGGGTGGATCAATAGGATCCAAGAGTTCAATATTGACATCCAAATTACAAAGCTAGTGAGAGGTTAGGTTCTTGCTAAGTTGATGGTCGAAACCAATTTAGAAGCTAATCAGATCAATCAAGTTGAACATGAGAATGTTGCTCTTACATGTGACATGCAAACCTATGAATGGTATAGAAGAATTGTAGAGTACCTAAAGACTATGCAATTCCTTAAAGGCATGCCCAACAATGAAAGGAGAACTCTCAAGTTGTAGGCTATCAAATATATTATCATTGATGGTGAACTATGGTGGAAAATCCCAGATGGTTTGTTACTCATATGTGTAGTTGGAGATCAGGCTGAAGACCTTTTGATTGAAATGCATAAGGGAGCATGTGGAGGTCATACATGGCCAAAACAACTGCTCACAAAATACTAAGAGAAAGCTTCTGGAGGCTGAATGTGTTCAAAGATGCTCACAAGTTTGTTAAAAAATGTGATGCTTGCCAAAGATTCACTAGTAAGTTAAAAAAAATTGGTAACCTTCCTCTTAGACCTATTTCAGTCTAGGCCCTTTTCAACAATGGGGCATTGATTTTATTGGAGAGATGTTAGAAAAGTCAAGTGGGGGTCATTCTTGGATCCTTGTTACAAAAAATTACTTTACAAAGTGGGTAGAAGCTATTCCTACTAGAAAGGAAACAAGTAAAGTGGTAATTGATTTATTAATGAATAATATATTGAGTAGATTCAAAGTCCCAAAAAGAATTATTTCTGACAATGTCATGTGCTTTAGATCTAAAGAGTTTATTGACTTTTGTAATAAACATGGCATCTGTGTTTCTTACTCATCTCCTTATCACCCACAAGGAAATGGACAAGTAGAATCTAGTAACAAGAGTTTGATGAAGATCATTAAATGGATGATTGAGAAGAACAAGAAGGCATGGGATTCAAAACTGCAACTTGCATTGTAGGCAGATAGGACTACAGTTAAAAAGGTCATTGGGAAATCATCATTCAACTTGGTATATGGGGTGGAAGCAAAGATACCTCATAAAAATTTGATAAAGATGTACAAATTTGTTCAAGAATATGATGATGACATCTATGATGAGATGCAACACATGATGGAAGAGTTAATTGAGCTTGACAGAACTAGAAGAGAAGCTCATAAAAGAAATGAGAGGTCACAATTGCAAGTCAAACACTTGTATGATAAAAAGGCCATTGAAAGGAAATTCAAAGTTGGGTGCATGCTTTTAATGTGGAATGCAAGGATGGAAGACAAAGGAAAACATGGGAATTTTGATCCTTTGTGGCTTGGGCCATATTTGATTGTAGATACGCATCGAGAGGACTCATACTTTTTGCAATCCTTGATAGGTGAAGTTCTAGAACTGCCAGTACATGGACAGTTCTTGAAGTCCTCTTTCTTGTGAAATAGGGTATTTTCCATGTTTATTGTATGTCCCTGTAATTAGTTTATATAGGTTTGGTGTGTTTTCTTTATGTTGTGTCTGCTTGCCTTATTCGGGAAAGCTCCTACATTTTTCTTTTTGGTGTCTCTCTGTCTTGGTCTACTTCACCAAATGATTTTGATTATTTCCATACCCACCAGGGGTATGCATACCTGAACATGATCCACTGGTAGAGCTCTTAAATTTTTTAAAATTTGATCTTGTTTTGTGTCTTATAATGGTCTGATGCATCCGTGCCCAAGGCTATGGTTTAGCGTTTTATCTTTGTAACCTTTCTCTCAAATATTTATAGTATTAAACCTTGGGCATTTTAATCATCGATTGACCTATTTAATCGATCGTCGGTTGCTTAAGTTGTAACTTAAGCCATCGAAAACACACCTTTACCAGCCCCTTATCCTAGGTTCATCGACTTCCCAAGGTGATATCATTGTTTTAAATTTTTCCTATGTTGGGCAGAATTATTTTATCTTATAAAGGGTTTTAAATCTGAATATTCACCTTAGGGGTCATAATCCCATTAGCTTAGTCATGGCCCCCTTTTTATTACTAACTTTATTTGCATGTTCATAAATTACGCCTGTTAGATCTAAAGATCAAATGCCATCCATTTCTTGCATACCTCGTAGGATTAAAATAATGGTTTTCAAAAGACCTGCAAGATCTAGAATTGCTTGACATGTGCATTCTCTTAGGTGGGGCCCAATCTAAATTCAAATGCTTGATGCCCAATGGTCAAGAGATCGACTGTTGATATGTGAGGATGAGAAAAAATGTTAACCATTCATCGCTCACCTTGCAAGATTAAAAATAGTGTTTTTTGGAGACTTGCGAGGTCTATGATTGAATGACATGTGTATTGTTTCATCCACTCAAAGGAGGGAGTGGATCCCATGAGAAGGAATAATGTGGCTTTCAGCCAACATATTGTCATTGGCTGAGGAATTGGTGAATGATGGCAATAGAAATTCAAATCATGTTGACTCAATCTGAGTTGTTCAATGTGCCATCTCATAGGAAGATCAATAGCTGCCATTTAAAATCAAATACATGAAAAATTAGAGTCATTTTTCTTTGCACAAGTGAGTAGTAATGGCAAACAGGACATTCATAGTTATCAAAATTTGGTCACAAAGGAACATGAAAATTGATTTAGTTAGAGAATTGAAGATTGTAAGTGAACGCAATGCGTCTAGGATATTGATCAAAATCTTTCAAATTGTAACGCGAACAAATTAGGGTTTCCTACAAACACAAAAACTCGTAAGTCTAATTAAATCTATATCCTATGTTTTATTTGAACAGTTCTAAATTATGGCAAGTTATGACTGCTTTTTCTTCCAATTGGATTCGTCTGCATTCTTTAATTTCTTTATTGTGTTTAAAATTGAACATAAATTATAGTTTTTTGCTGAACTTGTGCAAATTTGCATCTTCTAATTGTTCCCTAGGATTTTAATTAAAAGAACTAGGTTTTGAGCCCCACTATATTGAAACCCTAGTTTATTCTAAACTCACCTAGTTATCCATGGCTCCCAAGACACAAAAGTCTTGTTTTGAGGCCCCAACTTGGCCACTTTCTCACGACATTATCGATCAACTCAAACCCTTGACCAACAAGTGGGTTGAAGGTGTAGTAATATACTATGGCTCTAGGATTGATTAAGGGTTATTGGATAGAAAACATTGTAACAGGGATGCTAAATTGTTGTTTACTAGATGGAAAATGTTCAAGAACTAGTTTGGAAATAGTCCAACTTTGTAGTCCCCACCTACAACACTTGGAGATTAAACATGGGAAAACTAGTGGTCCCAAATGTATATATGGATGTAGACCTACTGAGGGATATTGCAGCAAGATATGATCCCATTTATAGAGTAGTTAGTCTTGAGAATGTGTGTCTCAAACTCACTAGTGAAACCCTAGTTTTGTTACTTAGACCTCTAAAAGTAATGGATTATGTTTGTACCATTGTACCACTAGATGTTTGTCAGAGAGGAACGGTAGCGCGATTACCGCCATACCGTGGGAGGCTTTTAGTTGAGGTACGGTAGTGCAATTTATACCACCATACCATAGGGTTCCTTTGGCTATTTAGCGGTAGCGCAGTTACCACCATACCACGGGGGTCTCTTAGTTGTTTAGCGATAGCACTGGGTACCACCATACCTTAGGGGTCCTTTAGTTGTATAGCAGTAGTGTGGTTTTACCACCACCTCGCGACTATGTTGGAAACCCCCTGTAGTGGTGTGGTGTTGTTACCGCCACACCGCAATAGGACTTGGAAGTGGTTGTGATAGTGTGGTGCCATTACCGCTGACCTACGAGGGTCTTTTGATGGTCCTATGGTAGAGCGGTGGTCTGGTAAAATGGTAAACCCAGGTCCTACAGAGGCTTGTAATATGGCTTGCGGTATGACAATTAAGCTTGGCAGCAATGGGAAGAGATGAAGTAATGTGATAGTCAAATGGAAATGAATGAGTGACGTGCTAACACGTGGCATGGATTCATTCATTGATTTCACATTGTTGTTGTGAATCAACGATTCATTGGACCAACATTTGGAAATTGAGGTTAATAGCTATATTTTGTTGATAATGATGTAACTTCCTATTAGCCCATTGGTTGGAATATCGATACTCTAACATAGATTTTTTCAGCCGACCTGAAGGAATGTAGAACAGTTGTATTTAATATAATGACGATTCTAGAAACATTGAGAACATGAGTAGAGCAAAGAATGTGAAGGTTGGGCTAGCCTTGGGTAGGTCGTGAGGTTGGCTGGTGAGGCCAAGAGGCTGAAGAGATGAGATGGATCTGCACTACATGATGTGTGAGAGTATTGTAATAGTGCGAGGATCCTGAACTATTATGTTGTTAGATATTTTTCCAAGATGAACAAGATGTAACTCTTTAAAGGCTTAGAGACTTATATTATATTTGTAACTAGTTTTTTGTTGCTAAATAATACAATGGCAATCTGGGCTTTTGGAGTGTGGCAGTTTTTAGCCGAAAGGGTTTTCCCCACGTAAATCTATGTATTCTTATCTTTTGTCCCATCTTTCATGTTTATTGGTTTTGTTTGTTGAATTGGTTTATGCAAGTTGTTGAAACTAAATTTACATGTGCTTCTCTCAAAAGGATTAATGTGGGAAATGAACTATGTCTGTTTCCGCTTTGTGGCACAGTTGTTTGTGTCTTTGAGGAAATTTAATGAATTTAAATCATTGAAGGCACTACTATTCTTAGATGTTTCATTTTAAGATGACCCTCTTTTTCAACAATTAGGGCATATGATGGCACTGAGATGGTCAAGATCACTAGGGAAGAGATTATAGAAATATTTAAATTGCATTACTGGAATCAAGATATGATCCCTATTCACTTTGATGCCTTTAGGAAGGAATATGAGAATACCAAGGTCTTGTTCAGAACCACAATGTTGCCAATGCACACTGCCACAACAAGATATGGAAAGAATATAAAATAGATAAATATTGGAAAAGATGAGA
Source organism: Sequoia sempervirens (assembly GCA_007258455.2). Lineage (NCBI taxonomy): Eukaryota > Viridiplantae > Streptophyta > Pinopsida > Cupressales > Cupressaceae > Sequoia > Sequoia sempervirens. The sequence goes on from VDFB02000017.1 coordinate 224,607,644, forward strand.
AGGAACCTTGTCCTATGAGGTACTTTTCCCCCTATTTTAGGAAGACTATATGTTTCGTCTGTTAGATTATTGGCTTCAATGTACCAAAAACTATGCCAAGGGAATACATGTACATAGCAACAAACATTCAACATGAAAATTTTAATGTAGTTTATGATTATGCTACCTATTTGGCAGAGTTTATGTAAAAGGGCCTGATTGTTCTCAAGGTGGGGAAGAATTGGGTAAAATTCTATTAGTTTTCCCTTTTGATGCACATGTTTTTATATAAGGGAGATAAGCACTTTGGTAAAGACATGTCATTAAGAAAGACATAGGGTGATCTTGAGCTGCTCATCCAGTGTTGGACCTAAATTCTGAATAAGGATGACAAAAAGTTTGATTATGTGATCTTCCACAATGTTTTTTCCTCCAAATTGAAGAGACTCCTGATTCTTGATCCACCAAGGATCCCAAAAAAATTTCATGATTTATTAAGGCCCATGGAGAGGAGGCGAGAATTAAAGATAACTCATAATTCAAGAGATATCATCCCATATTCAAACACAACTGTATTTAGGGTATACGAGAAAAACATCTATCCTTTGTGCTACCAAGAGATCTATCGTTGAGGATAAGATTATAGAGATAATGAGACAACTAGGAGGTGCACAAATGGCACATCTTCCAGAACATAAACAGAAGGCTTCATTCTTCCCTAAATGGACATCATTTTTTAGATTTTGTGATGTTTAAGGGAGGATTGAAGGCCTTTGATAAGATCTTGGGACCCTACAAATTGAGAACAATACACCCTAGAAACCATGATCCTAAGGGTTTCACTTCTACAGTAAAGGTGAGAACTAATCTGGGTGTATTTATTCATGACTTCTATTACCCTGAGGATGTCATTAGAAACATTTTTTATTTACAACTACAAGAAGAAAGGAAATCCATGTATCTTGCTTTCAACAAGATGGTGTAAAATGTTAGGAAACCAGATCTTGACTCTAATCATTTGCACAACATTCAAGGGGAATGGAATAGGGTAATGTATATTTTGGAAAACTTTGAAAATGTTGTTGGTGTGCTAAGAGAGGAAAGGGGTATGTTCAATATCATCATGGAAAAAATAGGCTCTTAAGTGGTGAAAAATTCAAAAAAATCAGAGTTAGGCAACTTCACGTAAAAATTTGAATAAGTTATCTATATTATTTCAAAAATATGTAAGAATAGAATATGTAGAAAATTGAATGTAGTTTCTAGAATACTAGGTTTATTTTAAAAAAATATATATCTATTTGGTGAAAATTTGAAATTTTAATGTAGTGGTACTTAAATTTCAGTGAAAAATAAGAAGTAGGTGTCTATCTAACCACCGTAACCACAAAAAAATGTTAATATTTTTATAAGATTTTAGATATAAGTAGATGACTCATGTCCTGATGTGATGCATATTTTTTTGTAATTTTTTCCAAGTAAATAATTAATAATGTATTTTTAATTACAACTTTAAAAAAATATAAAAACTCGTATGTCTGACCACCTTAACTTGGTCAAAACTTCATGAAATTCAATTTTTTTTTTAATCCTATATTATGCAAATTATAGAATGTGACACATGTTTCAGATTCAAAAAATGTGATATAGTTTGAAAGCTATAGATGTTTTTCAATCAGCCTATCAATTAGGACTTTAGTTGTAATTCAAATAGAAAATGAATAATAATAATTTATTAAATTCAAACTAAAACATCATTTATATTGGTGGAAAGCTGAGAATATCCTTTAAAAATAATTTTTGTTTCATCAATTTTTAGTAAAAAAAAGTCATCAGCCACATACCCTACACATACCCATCATATCGCCACTTTTTGGCCCATCATGATCATGTACATACCCAAAGAACTATTACATATAAAGGGAAATCAATTGTGGTTGAAGAGGATCCCATAATAGTGTTTGAGGAAAGGACTTCTTACTAGCCACCCAAAAAGATCCAAGTATATTCTAGGAGCAAAGAGAAAGTAAAGAAACAACAAACTTTTCCAACCCCTACCACATCAGAGGGGTCAAGTGAAATTTCTCCTAAGATATCATTTCCTAGATAGCCTTTAGCTATTATAGTCAATGTTGATTCTCCTCCAAGAGGTTCTCCTCCATTAGAGTAGCCACCAATTAAAAGACAAAGAGTTGAGGTGAGTAGGGTATTTGACTACCCTGATAATAATGAAGATTCCATTTTGATAACACCTAAAGATATGTAGCAGGGGATGCCCTCTCCCCCAAGGGAAGTTGCATCATACTCTAGAGGAAGCATCCTAAGGTTAGGAAAGGCAGAACTAAGTGGCTTGAGTAATATTGATGACATGAGATAGGAAGCTTGCAAGGAATTCATGGAGGATAACTTGTTTATTGAAATAATAGAATTCAAAGATTTTAAATGGAGAGAAAAAGCTTCAAAGTATGTAGAGATGGTTGCAAATGAGAGAATCTTACATCCTAAATTACCTTAAAGTATTATCTAGGCTAATGTGAGGAAGGAAATGAGGAAACAATTTCAAAGTATCACAGCTAAGGAAGGAAGGGAACTTGTGCAAAAAGTGGTGTTTTAGTATTGCCTGAATGGGATATAGTTGATGTAGTAGTACTTGACACTATAAGGAGAGCCAAAAAGCCTTTATTCCAAAATGGGGAAGAAGCTAGATTGGTACTTCAATGATCAAATTTTAGTGAAGAGTGGGATGCTCAGGAAATATGGTCATTATCTCTTGGTTCTAGGAAGCCAAAAGTTGTAGAACCAGTTGATTTTAGTGGACAACTGATTATTAAAAAGAGTTGTTGATACTCTAGAATTGGAAGTAGCTGATATAACCATAAATGTTGCTAAGTTCATAAAAGAAACAATTGAGATCCTTTCTAAAGAAAGGGACATGCATATAAGCAAGTATAATGAGCTTATTGATGAATATAATAAGAGTCAGCAAAAGGTTGTTGAACTTGAAATAGAACTAGCATTATGGAAACAACAAAGGGAAACATTAAGGTCTCAAGGACCAAATAGATTGAGCCATCCTACTCCCACTTCTCCTATGACTAATCCTTAGTCACCTCCTCCTCCACCTGAGAAATCATTGTCAATTGTGCCTTACAATATGGGTCAAGATCCGCTTGCAATAGTGGAGCCAAACACATCAAGTGCAACTCCATCCAATGAGCCTACGAGGGAGAAACTACTTCAACAAATTGAGGTATACAAGAAATTGCTTGAACAAGTGTAGAATACAATGTATAAGAAAAATTCCAATATTGTTCATACTATTTTGAAACATCTGAATAAAAAGATTCAAGGTAAATTGAATAGTGTTCATGCAAACTATTCTTTGATATTGTGAGTGATAAGGTTATCTCAACAGGATAAGGAATTAGCTACTCAAATCCTAGATAAATGGATTCCTAGGGCTGAAAATTTTGAGATTCATGGAAATTGGTGCTAGGTAATAGGAAGATAGATATCCAAAGGTGGTCCTAACTTATAAATTTGTCAGTGAGGTTAAGGAAAAAAAGTTTCAAGGGTATGCTACCCCATTGGAACAAATAATAAGACAATTGAAGGCCAAGTTTGATGAAGCATATTTGACGTTGCTGCCTGATATTCAACATACCTAATATTAGGAGGTAAAACCTCTGCAAATGTGAAAGGACTAGGTGGACACTACAATTGTCTCTCAATTAGCTCTTATTTGTGAGAAGGTTGACATTGATATACTGAAAGATGCTTTGGAAAAATTGTCTTTCATCATCAGCTTTCTAGAGGATTTTGATAAGGAATCCAATTCAGTAATGAAAAAATATTCTCCATATAGGATGAAGATGGATGAAATCATTGATTTCAATTGGCCATCTGATTTTGAATATGAGCAGTGGAAGATAATATTTATTGAGGAATTGGATTTTTGAATATAGGGATATAGAATACATATACTTGGTCAAGTATAGTATAGGTCTAGCCTCATAAATCGCAATGCATAAATATATGTTTCTCCTAATTCAAAATATAACAAATGGGTGTTGATTAGTGATGACTTGGATTGATGTTTATGCTGATTTGGACATTGTTTCACCTTTTCCACCTTTACACAATTTTGTCATTTTTCTTGATGGGATGAATATGCTACAATGGTTAGAAGATTATTCCTTTCCAACAAATTCCTTTTGGAAGGTGGTTCTATTTTCTTCTGTGAATAAATAATCTTTGTCTCATGTGTGTTCGCTCCAATTGAAAATGCAAATATAACTGAATAGGGAATATGTGTTGTCACAGTCTAATTAGAATGGGACATGTGTAATTTTGCCTCGAGGCTTGTTTTTCTCCCTTGTTCTCATAAAAGGGAATTCAAGGCCATTAGTACAAATATCTTGTTGAATTCTGGATCTAAATTATGCAAATGGTTAACACAAAGAGAACATACTTGAAGTCGATATCATAAGTTTTGAGTCTAGCAAGTGAATTTTGTTAATTGTATGGTTTTTGAACACATCTGAGCAATAATACAAATCTATAGAGTTTACCATCTCTCTAGCTATACATTGTATCTAAATTATTAATGAAAATGCTATCAAGGATCATTTCATTAATCTTCACTATTATTGTGCTTTGATGCACGTGTTTTATTTTAGGCTCTGATTCAATGGATTAGTTAAAATGCTTTGAGTAAATCATGAATTTGTATACTTGCGTAGTGGATCTGATAAGTAGTGGTAAAGTCTGAGTATTAATTTGTCAATTGCAAAGAAATCTCACATAGATCATGGATGTTTAGGATTTAATTTACCTTACTGTTGAATCTGCTTTGCCTTGACTCCTAGCCCAAAGATATGGCACTGATCTTAAGTATTGTATACATTTCCCATAGTTCCAATCATCCAATTTTAGAACATTCATAAATAATATTTAAATCGATCTACCTTTTGTTGTGGTTGGTGTTGTATGAATTGTCTACTTTAGAAGTGTGATATTTCAAAGAAATCGACAGTCTCTTTAAAGATTTCATTAATTTAGCACTGGAATGAGAATGCATCTGTTAATTATAAAATGTGTAGTGTAAGTGTGTAGCAAGGTGATAGGAAACACATTGTGGGAACACCCTCCCAGGTCTTACAGAGCCCGAAGTGTAAGAGAAGAAGCATTCTAGCTTCTACTCGTTTGTTGGCCAATTTTCTCTTAGATATTCAAGAATTGAGTTTGGAAAGCTCATAGGTACTTGGTGGGATTTGATTGGCTCTTTAAAAAACCACCAACAAGGAGAATACTTTTATAAAAAATTCTAGAATAGAATAGAGGTTTGTTTTAGGTTCTAGGAGTTTTCTAAATTTTTTAAATGGCGAATGTAATTGCAACACTATCATCTTTGATAAATAAATGGGAAGGTATTCTAGGCTAGTTTTCTCCATTGTAGGTTGCATAATTTTTCAATATATGAAATCAAGGGTTACTGTTGTTCATCTTCTTGTCTTTCACTAAATGTTTGTTCACTGTTATTTGTTATTCAAAGAGTAAGTTAAATTATATTAATAGGAATCAAGATTTGTGTAACTATATACTTGGATTAATAAAGTATGACTGATTTAGTTTCTAGTATCAATGTTATAAAGCATCATCTGATAGACACAATTATGACAAAGATAATGCAATGATGTATTTTCAATTTCATGGTTTAAATGACTCCACCCTAGGATTAGGAACTAGTTTATTTATGTTGCAATTTCTTGGGCCTATGTGTAGCAATCACATTTTAAAATCAATTTTACTTGTAAATCTCTATATGTTTTTGTGTGTTGAACTCAATATATTACACCTCTCATGTTTAATGTGTACACTACCATGAAGGCCAGCCACACCTTTAGGGTATTCTATCTGTTAAGCATATAAAGGAGAATTATCTGTTTACTTTGTGTTTGATACTTTGTCACACAAGTATCTAAAATAAGACCATTGGGATCACCATCTTGGGTTTCACAGAGCTTGAAGTGTAGGGGAGAAAGTGTTTTAATTCAATCTCTTGTTTGTTGGCCAAATATCTCCTTGAATATGACCATAAGGCCTGAAAGCCCTTTAGGATTCAAGTTGATTGTAGATTTGGGGAACCAAGATGACTATTTAATGAATGTGTCCATGATTTAACATGCTTTATGTGATCTAATGAACACTTACTCCAGTTTCTCTTAGATGCAACATTATGATTATGTTATGATAAATTAAATACACTTATGATTTAATAAAGAACAATAAATGCATATAAGGAGCTAATCTAACATAACACACATGATTATCTTGAATAGCATGAAACCTAAAGTAACCATCTAAAAATTAATTTAAATAATTACTGGTTATCAACATGATCTGTACCTGCATGCGAAGCTGAGAAGTTCTACAAACCTGTGTAACATGGGATCAAACTCAGGTTGTGGGTGACTTGTAATGAGATTGAACCCCCAGATTCTAGGCCAGCTTCCTATATGATCTTCTTATTATGGACTAAAAACTTGCTTGGAAAAGGGAAATGATTAAATCTGATGCAAAAGTGGAAAACTAAATTGTGGTGATTCACCGAAAAGGAAACTAATGTGCAAACCTAATCACAACTAAAATTCTCAAAATATGTTAACATAACCTAATCTGAGAACTTAAATCACATAAATAATTTGTTAAGAGGCTTTATTTAATCTTCCCCTCACAAAGGAAAATAAGGTTTTCACAATTTAAGAGGAAACGTGAATTTCACAAGCACAATTAACAACCTGTAACAAACTACTTTTATGCACATGTATTAATAAGTGAGGAAAAAATTTAAAGGTGTTTAAACTTGAATCAAATCATTTTAAAGCACAAGGCATCAAAAACTAAGAAGGGAAACACTTGCTTTGATGAAACATTCAAAGGAAACTCTGCAATAAAACAATGTCTAATAACCTATAGAACCTACTTAATATATTAATCTATAAAAACTGGGTTACATGATTTCTGAGTCAAAAGAGCACAACATGGACTCCATTCCCAATGGATAAGTTACATAACTGGTCTATGGTGTTTAGTAGGAAAACACTCTGCAGAGGTCACCAAATTGTTACCTATTTTTGGCTACAACTCAAAATAGGTAGAGTTGAATTGCATTCCTCATTGAAAGGTACAAAATTTCTACTAAAGTATTCATTATATTCTAGAATCTAATTACTTGTGAATTTCCAATGTGATCATGCAAATGTTTGTAATAGAAGAACTCATAAATTTGCATAAGAAATGTTTCTTTATTCATATTGTAAAAACCAAAGTCCCACACAAGCCGTGGGGGTAGCTTAATTTGATTTCCATAATCAAATAATTGATAGAGGAAGGAACTATAAAATACACAACTAAATATAATATAAACATGAAAAAGAAGTGATTCATCATTGCTTGTAATGATGAATCATTGTATACTTAATGTCTTCAAGTTGTAGTGTCTCTGGTGTCTCCAGGTTGTTTAGCTCCAAGCTCCATGGGTTTCCTGCAAAAGTGTTGAAAGGTGGTGTTAGAGCAATGATAAATCACATCCTACCTCATGCCTACATTACCAACATAAATGTAATGCACATCCAATCAGGCATTCACCAGATGATTAAGTAATAAAAAAGGTAGATATTTAGAGAGCACGAAGTTCAATGCAAGTTTTCAACTTCCATTATTTTGCTAATTTGTTTGTTTAGTGTGTAGGTGCATGTATAATCAGATCATTTCAACCAACATGTATTGTTATGAGGGGTGACAAATGTGTCTCCCACAATGGTTGAGCCCAGCTCATAACAATAACATAAGCAACATTTTAATGTATCATCAATACATGAGAGTCATCAAGTAGGACTATTGTAATAGATAAATTTATAAAGCGGTCTTTAGTTCATTATGATGGAAACAAAATTGAGAAAATCATCCTTTTTATCATCATTCAAAAGGAACAATCAAAAGACATGTTTGAAGGAGCATAATCAATTGCACACAATGGCTTAGTTTCAGCTCCATTTTTATCAAACATTTGCATTTACATGAAAGCATGGAGCACCCTTTACATTAAAGGGAAAATAAAGCATTCAATTTTAAAATTGTTTTAGAAATTCAAAGCATATATATAGTCTACAAGAGACTCATGGGGAACAGTGACATCAAGAACTTAGTCTAGATGACTGTAAGTAAGACATTATGACATTATGGCATCAAGAAAGCATCATCAAGAGATATTCAGGGATATGCATGATCAAATGGAATTTTGAAAGGCATAAACAGTGTTCACAAAACAAAATATCAAACATCAAGCTATTTCATGGAGCTTTGGAACTAACTATAGGAAGGACAATGAGTATTCACCATAGTAGTTGAAGGTAAACATGTCTACATTCAATATGGTTTTCACCATGTTAAAACATAACATTGGCAAGAAAATGAAATTGGTTTTTCAAACCCAAGTATTCATAGGAAAATAAACCCTCGAAAGAATAAATACCCAGATTGACCATTGAAAGGCCGTGGCTGTAAGATATGGAGGGAATGAGAAAGTTTGAATAGACCAAGGTTTCTTTCTTTCTACAACAGATTAAGTGGTAATGAAATTATTACACCCTATCAATTCCATGATAAATGGAAGTATTCAAACTCTCAACAACAAAAGAACACATTAGGATATGTTGAAGCCATGACCATATGTAGACAGAGAAAATATACCATGAATGAAGGCATAGAAAATCTACATAAAACAAATTTCATCATGTTTAATTAAACATTACAGAGCATAAAATATTTATTTCTTGTGCCAACAAAGAGGAACATAGAAGGATTCATCAGAAAATAATGGAGGGCACAGCTATAAAGCCTAAAAATGGCTTTAAAAAATAGAGGAAATCCCAGATGCATGAGAAAGAAGCACTTACCTTGCATTTTTCCACATAAATCTTCAGATAATCAACGGGAAATATAGAGAAATGTGAGGTTCCAACATCAAACCCTACCAAGGCATGGCGGCGCAGTAGTTTTCTCATTTTCTCCAAAAATCAAATGCTAAAATGAAGTAATTTTAGGGTGGTTTGATGCTTTTTACCAAAAATCCCTAAGCTAATGAGTTTAATTTTTTACTTTGTTTTCCAAATAAATCATTTCACTTTAATCATTTCCATGGTCTTAGACTTAAATCGACCAAATAACGAATGAGGGGCCCATGAGATTTTAAGTCTAACTTTCAAAGTTTTCTTTTGATTTTGAAAGGGTGAGTTCATCTTCACTTATGCTTATTGCATGGAGTTGAAGAAGAGCAATATCAATTAAATATTAAAAGTAATGTTATTATTGCTTTAATATTCAAACATGTAAAAAGAGGTGAAGTTAACAGATATTAAATATTAAAATAATCATTTAATGATTATCTTTAATATTTAATTAAGAGATTTCCTTGTCAAATCCATGCAAGAAATATAAGTGAAAGAGAACTGAAGGTTCAATCATGCAAATTATGGAGATTCTTGATAGATTACCTCAGTTTCACACTAGTTCACGAGATATTTTGATTATGCATGACATAAGGGGGAGTTTGAGATACAAAGAGTTCAGTTCACTTCACTTGCAGGCCCATTTTTCGAGGCTTATTGCTTTTGCTCGTGAGAGGCATTTGTGGAAGATATTTTCACTTTCAGTTCACATGGGGTTTCGCCTCTTGGATGTTTTATGCATGCCTTTTTTGTATATATTGAGAATTTTTTTTATCTTTTTCCTTGGTTCTTGTTTTCTGACTTTTCCTTCAGCAAAGAGACTTCATGTAACTCAATTTTTATAGATTTATATATTCAATAGGTTCTATAGGTTATCAAACATTGTTTTATTGTAGAGTTTCCTTCAAATTTTTCATCAAATAAAGTGTTTCCCTTCTTAGTTTCTGATGCCTTGTATTTTACAACGATTTGATGCAAGTTTAATGTATTTTTTTATAAACCTTTAAATTTCTATCTCACTTATTAATCCATGTGCATAAAAGGAATTTTGTTATAGGTTGTTAATTGTGCTTGTGAAATTCACTTTTCCTCTTTAATTGTGAAAACCCTATTTTCCTTTATGAGGGAATGATTATAAAAAGCCTCTTAACGAATTATTTATGTAATTTAAGTGCTCATATTAGGTTGTGTTAATAGATCTTGAGAATGTTAGTTGTGATTAGGTCTGCACATTAGTTTCCTTTTCGGTGAATCACCACAGTTTAGTTTTCCAGTTTTGCATCAGATTTAATCCTTTCCCTTTTCCAAGCAAGTTTTTAGTCCATAATAAGATCATATAGGAAGACGGCCTAGAATTTGGAGGTTCAATCTCATTACAGGTCACCCACAACCTGAGTTTGATCCCATGTTACATAGGATTGCAGAGCTTCTCAGCCTTGCATGTGGGTGTAGATCCCGTTGATAACAATTTTTGGCACGCTGAGCGAGACTCTAAAGCATGTTCAGAGAAAGAATTCAAGAGTTCAAGTTGTTGTTCTGGTATTTACAACAATGTTTTTTACCTTTCAGAGGTTACAATTTATACCTAGTGACTCCGAGCACAATGCACTACTTTCAACAGATGAAGTGTTGGTATATTCATATTTGCAAAAGAAGTCTAATTCACTTTGATTTAAAGAAGATTTTCAAGTTTCAAATGCTTTAACATGAATTTTTTTTATGAAGATAGCATGTTTTCACCTCTGTTTCATGAAAATCCTGCCTATCCACATCCTTATCATCCATATCAGGCCATTCATGCTACTGGTTTTATCCCAAACAACCATGCAACAACAACATATCATCATGCTCAACATGCTTACCTTCCACCTACCCCTGGTCAACCTTCATATCAACATTTATATCCAAAATCAGCTCCAAGAGGTTGATGATATGAATAATAGTATGAATGACACCAAGGACATATTGTTAGACATCACAAAGAAAATGGAAGAGTTCAAGAAGCAACAAGAGCTTGATTCGCAACAACAAGAGTTAGACTATCAGGCCTACCTTCATGAGCAGGAGTTGGACACTCAAAGGATATAGTTTGAAGAAAAGCTTAAGAGGGAGTTAGCTATAAACAAGGAGTAGATGAGGCTTTTGCTCGCTCAAGCACATATGCATCAAGTTCAAGTAGCTCCTGTCATTCTAGATCAGCCTATTCAAGAGGAGGTTCGTAATTACAAATTCCCAAGTTTTAAGCAAAATGAATCTCTTAACTCTGCTAATCAACCTTCTCAGCTTAAGATTCCAATTTTCACAAGCTTCATTTTAAATCCTTTGCAAGTTGAGGGAAGTAATCAGATACATCCCCAACCCCTTGAGCAACTTTTTCGCTTGCAAGAAATCCAAGAAGCTCCCCATGTTTCCCCGCCTAATGAATCCAAATAGCAGCCCATTGATCATGATATCCCATTGATCATGGAGAAGCTTAGAAATGTAAATCCATTGTGTTTAGCTTTGGAATGTTACCAATTAGAGCAACACAAGAACATAAAAGAGGAGCAAGAACTTGTTGCTACTTGTACTATTCCCTCACCTCAAAATAACAATAGTACCTGTGAAGAGGATGTTGGATAAAAATTGCTACTAAACCCTTTACATTTTGATTCATTTGAAAAAAATTATGACATTTTTTTTATAAAATGAATGAAAGCATAGTACAAGAATTACCAGTTAAATATCTTCACTTATAGATAGAGGATTCCCAAGTCTCACTGGAGAATGAGGATGAATAACTGGTTTATTTGTTTTACCAACTACTTGGTTTTGTTGAGCAAGATGAAGAGAGCACGTAGGTACCTTACCAGATTTGGAAGAGCTAGAAGATGTTGTAGAACATGATGTGCTACTAGTTCAAGATGAATTTGAATCCCCAATCCATATGATACAACAAGAGGTTAGTCCTATTTTGGAGGATAATGAAAATAATTTTCATGAAGTTTCCCAAATTGAACAAGCAAACAGATTAGAGCTTGTGTTTCAAAAGGATGATCTTAAATCTAAGGTAAGCCCTCTCATGCCACAAAATAATGAAGATTATGAAGAAGCCCTATTTTGGAATGACCTTGAATCATTTTTTTCAATCTTAGATGGAAAATGAGAGAAAATTGAACATGTTTATGTAGAGAAAATTGAAAGTGAATCTTAGAATTTTTCTAATTTGTTTGACAAAATTCCTCAATTTGGTGATGAAAATGAGGATGTCACATGCATGCTATCATCTATGCTTGGTATGGAACAACTAAATGATAAAACTAATATGGATTTAATGCATAGTTTTGAGCTAGATGAGAATATGTTTTCAGGCATCATAGATATTTATTGCTCTAACATAGATAATAAGCTAGTACTATATGAGCTAGCAACATGTTAACCAACTCTTTCAGATCAGATTGAAATTGAGACAACAAGAAAGAGAGAAGAAAATATTACACTACAAATGGAGCAGTCTAATTAGCAAGATAAAGATACAACAATATATAAACATGAAGACAATAGTAAAAGGCCAAGTTTTATCCTCTCAAAAGGGTGTCCAATCAGGTATTTATCTAAAGAAGAGTCTACACAATTGCAAGTCATGATTCTACCAAAGCATGTGATTGCAACTAAGGAGCTGCAGGTTAATCTAATCTGTGTGCCTCAAAATAACATCTTTGGTGGTTAATCAAATGAGGGAGGTGTGAATTTTATGATGTTCCAAGTCTTACTACAACAATTGATCAAATGTTTGTCATTTCCATACCTCTTTTGGATTGATCTTAAGGATTTGAAGCATCCTCTATTTTTAAAAAAGGCCAGCTATTTCCCACAACTAGTAAATGGTCATGTCTGAGCACTAACATGGTGGGTTAGGTAAGGTAGGGTAGTTTTCAAGCTAATAAGTGCTCATTGCACAGTAGTTTCAATTTAGTTGTGTTTTGAATAAGTGCAAATGTTGCACCTGCTTTCTAACTTCATCTTAAACGGAGTCATGATTAGTTTAATTTCAGTTTTGTTTGTTGTATAGTTTAACCAGCCGAGTTACAAGATTTATGAGTCAAAAAAGGATTCCCAACGGATAAGTTACATAACTAGTCTATGGTGTTTAGTAGGAAAACACTCCGCAGAGGTCGCCAAATTGTTACCTATTTTTAGCTACAACTCAAAATAGGTAGAGCTAAATTGCATTCCTCATTGAAAGGTACAAAATTTCTGCTAAAGTATTCATTATATTCCATAATCTAATTACTTGTGAATTTGTAGTGTGATTATGCAAATGTTTGTAATAGAAGAGCTCATAAATTTGCATAAGAAATGTTGCTTTATTCATATTGTAAAAACCAAAGTCCCACACAAGCCGTGGGAGTAGCTTAATTTAATTTCCATAATCAAATAATGGATACAGGAAGGAACTATAAACTACACAACTGAAGATAATATAAACATGAAAAAAGAAGTGATTCGCCATTCCTTGTAACGAATCATTGTATACTTGATTTCTTCAAGTTGCAGTGTCTTCGATGTCTCTAGGTTGTTAAGCTCCAAGCTCCATGGGTTTCCTACAAGAGTGTTGAAGGGCAGTGTTAGAGAAATGATAAATCACATTCTACCTCATGCCTACATTACCAACAAAAATGTAATGCACATCCAATCAGGCATTCACTAGATGATTAAGTCATCAAAAAGGAAGATATTCAGGGAGCATGAAGTTCAATGCAAGTTTTCAGCTTCGATTATTTTGCTAATTTTTTTGCTTAGTGTACAGGTATAGTATAATCAAATCATTTCAACCAACAGGTATTGTTATGGGTGGTGAGAAAGGTGGCTCCCACAAGGGTTGAGCCTAGCTCATAACAATAACATAAGCAAATTTTCAATGTATCATCAATACATGGGAGTCATCAAATATTTATAACAGTCATCAAGTAGGACTGCTGTAATAGAGAAATTCATAAAGTGGTCTTTAGTTCATTATGATGGAAACATAATTGAGAAAATCATCCTTTTTCTCATCATTCAAAAGGAACAATTAAAAGACATGTTTGAAGGAACATAATCAATTGCACACAATGGCTCAGTTTCAGCTCCATTTTTATCAAACATTTGTATTTACATGAAAGCATGGAGCACCCTTTACATTAAAGGAAAAACATAGCATTCAATTTTAATTTTTTTTGGAACTTCAAAGCATATATATAGTCTACAAGAGACTCAGGAGGAACAGTGACATCAAGACATCAGTCTACATGATTGTAAGTAAGATATTATCACATTATGGCATCAAGAAAGCATCATCAAGAGATATTTAGGTATATGCATGATCAAATGGAATTTTGAAAGGCATAAATAGTGTTCACAAAACAAAATATCAAGCATCAAGCTATTTCAGGGAGCTTTAGAACTGATTATACAAAGGACAATGAGTATTCACCATAGTAGCTGAAGGTAAACATGTCTACGCTCAATACAGTTTTCACCATGTTTAAACATAACATTGGAGAGAAAATGACATTGGTTTTTGAAACCCAAGTATTCATAGGAAAAGAAACCCTTGAAAGAATAAATACCCAAATTGACCATTGAAAGGCCATGGTTGTAAGATATGGAGGGAATGAGAAAGCATGATTAGATCAAGGTTTCTTTCTTTCTACAATAGATTAAGTTGTAATGAAATTATTACACCATGTCAATGCCATGATAAATGGAAGGATTCAAACTCTCAAAAACAAAATAACACATTAGGATATGCTGAAGCCATGACCATATGTAGACAGAGAAAATATATCATGAATGAAGGCATAGAAAATCTACATAAAAATAATTTCATCATGTTTATTTAAACATTACAGAGCATAAAATATTTATTTCTTGTGCCAACAGAGAGGAAAACATAAGGATTCATCAAAAAATAATGGAGGGTGTAGCTATAAAGCATGCAAATGGCTTCAAAAATAGAGGAAATGCCAAATGCATGATAAAGAAGCGCTTACCTTGAATTTTTCAACAGAAATATTCAAATAATCAATAGGAAATACAAAGAAATGTAAGGCTCCAACATCAAACTCTACCAAGGCATGGTGGCACAGCAATTTTCTCTTTTTCTACAAAACTCAAATGCAAAAATGAAGTGATTTTAGGGTGGTTCGATGCTTTTTACCAAAAATCCCTAAGCTAATGAGTTTAATTTTTGACTTTGTTTTCTAAATAAATCATTTCACTTTAATCATTGCCATGGTCTCTAACATAAATTGACCAAATAATGAATGAGGGGCCTATGAGATTTTAAGTCTGACTTTCAAAGTTGTCTTTTGATTTTGAAAGGGTGAGTTCATCTTCAATTATGCTTATTGCATGGAGTTGAAGAAGAGAAATATCAATTAAATATTAAAAGTAATGTTATTATTACTTTAATATTTAAACATTTAAAAAAGGGTGAAGTTAATAGATATTAAATATTAAAATAGTCATTTAATGATTATCTTTAATATTTAATCAAGATATTTCCTTTTTAAATCCATGCAAGAAATATAAGTGAAAGGAAATTAAAGGTTCAATCATGAAGATTATGGAGATTCTTAACAGATTACCTCGGTTTCATGCCAATTCATGAGATATTTTGATTATGCATGACATAAGGGGGAGTTTGAGATACTGAGAGTTCACTTCACTTCACTTGCAGGCCCCTTTTTTTAGGCTTTTTGCTTTTTGCTTGTGAGAGGCATTTGAGGAAGATATTTTCACTTTCAATTCACATGGGGTTTCACCTCGTGGATGCTTTATGCATGCCTTTTTTGTATATATTGAGAAAAAGTTTATCTTTTTCCTTGGTTCTTGTTTTCTGACTTTTCCTTCAGCAAAGAGACTTCATGTAACTCAATTTTTATAGATTAATATATTTAGCAGGTTCTAGAGGCTATCAAACATTGTTTTATTGTAGAGTTTCCTTCAATTGTTTCATCAAAGCAAGTGTTTCCCTTCTTAGTTTCTGATGCCTGTGTTTTACTATGATTTGGTGCAAGTTCAATGTGTTTTGTTTATAAACCTTTAAATTTCTGTCTCACTTATTAATACATGTGCATAAAAGGCAGTTTGTTACAGGTTGTTAATTGTGCTTGTGAAATTCACTTTTCCTCTTAAATTGTGAAAACCCTATCTTCCTTTATGAGGGTAAGATTAAACAAACCCTCTTAACAAATTATTTATGTGATTTAAGTGCTCAGATTAGGTTGTGTTAACGGATTTTGAGAATGTTAGTTGTGATTAGGTATGCAAATTAGTTTCCTTTTCAGTGAATCACCACAGTTTAGTTTTCCAGTTTTGAATCAGATTTAATCCTTTCCCTTTTCCAAGAAAGTTTTTAGTCCATAATAAGAAGATCATATGGGAAGCCGACCTAGAATCTAGAGGTTCAATCTCCTTACAGGTCACCCACAACCTGAGTTTGATCCCATGTTACACAGGATTGCAGAGCTTCTCAGCCTTGCATGCGAGTGCAAATCCTATTGATAACAATTACCTTAGTATTCAAGATACACAAATAATTGTTTTTCAAGAACAAAGCAATGCGAGAGCATTTAGATTGTCATCTACTAACTCTAACATGAATTCTTTATCATTCACACTATTCAAGTTTGTTATACATAGTATCGGTACAAATGCATGACATTAATAGGTTATTTGAGAGGTGTGCCATCCATTTTTGTTAATGTGTATGCATGAGACCCATAGCTTGCATTAATTATATAAGGTCCTTACCAATTAGGGATGAATTTTCCTTTATTAGCTGCATCAGAATTGACATTATGTGGATTCTCACATAACACAAAATCACCTTTATTGAGTACACAAGGGATGACATTTTCGCTATAGCTACACTGCCTTCTTTTATAGTAAGCCTAGAGGTGCTCAAAAACATTGATGCATTGTTCATTGAGCATTTCAAGTTGATGCAACCATTGTTCTTTGTAATTGTTGTCATCAATAAGTCCTTGAAGATTGATTCTTAATGTAGGAATCTCCAACTCCAAGGGCATTATTTCCTTGGTACCATAGACGAGATTATAAGGTGTAGTCCTTGTGGATAATCTAATACTCGTGCAATAGGCCCATAGTGCATATGTTAGTTACGTGTGCAAATCCTTATTATGTTTGCTAACAATTTTCTTTAAGATTTGTTCAAGGGTTTTATTAGTTGATTCAACTTGACCATTAGATTACATATAGTAGGTTGTTGAAAAGTGATGTATGTTAAACATTTCTAAGAAATTCTTCACATTATTATTCTTAAATGGTGTACCAATATCAAAAACTAACTTTGAAGGAATTTCAAAGCAAGAAATAATGTGTTCTAATATGAAATGACATATTGCATCAATAGTTGTTGAATGAAGGGGAATCACTTTTACCCACTTCCTGAAGTTATTTGTTGCGGTGATTATGAATGTATCTCCAATAGAGGAAGGTGGTGATATTTTCCTGATGATTTCCAAACCCGAAACTGCAAAGGACCAGATAGGAACTTGAGCTCAAAATTCATAAGTAGGAGCATGAATCAAATTGCTATGTTGTTGACATTTGTGACATTTTTTTACGTATGTAAAGCAATCTTGTTCCACATGTCTCCAATAATATCCAATGCGGATAAGTTTTGGACTATTTTTTTTCCTCCAAAGTGACCACCACAAGAACCTACATGATCTTGTTCAAGTGTCATGTATATTTCAGATTTTTTAAGGAATCTAAGTAAGAGACCATTAAATGACCTTCAATACAACACATCGGTAAGAATTATATACTTAGATGGAAGTTTTCACAAGTGGGCTTGGGAAAGGTACTATCTTTTAAATATTTAAATATTGTATTGTACCATTCACTTGAGTCTTCCCTGGTTGTTTCTAATACTTCATCTAATTTATCTTCTATTGATGGTTTCATAACTATATGCACAATGAAGGTGAAGTCTTTTGAAGGATCTTGAGGAGATATAAGGGAAGTTGCACTAGCCATTGCAGCCACATGCCAGTTATATTTTAGAGGGATATTATCAATGGTAAATGATTCAAACTTCTCTAAAAAAGTCATTGTAAGATCCTTGTATTTTGATAAAAAAAATTCATGTTTTGCTTAATATGTTTCACTTATTTGTTTAATGACTAATTGTGAATCACCAACTATCTTAATGTCTCTTGCGCCCATGATTAAAGCAACATGCAATCCAGCGAGCAATGCTTCATACTTGATGGTGTTGTTTGTACATAGGAATCTCTCTCGCGGGTGGTATTATTATAACCCCACACCAGAGCTAGTTCTACACTTAGATTCATCAAAATATAACTCCCATGTATTAGATTCAATTGTCAACACATTATTGTTGGGGAAAGAGTCGTTACTAGGAAACTCTAAAGGAGAAGGAGCATCAACTAGCTGGTCAGTCAAGGCTTGGCCCTTAATTTCTTTTTGCAAAAAAATTAAAGGTCAAACTATTGAGATGACTTAGCATTGTTGTCATTGATGTCAAAACCTTGAATCCAAAAGGTTGTGCTCCAAATGATATACAAAATTGATCTATCCCATCGAGTGCTATGATGTTATGTAGTATGGATGTTATCTTTGCTTTAGATATGACAATACTTATTTTTGGTACATCTATGGAAGATAGTTAATGCATAATAAGGAATACTAATCTCTTGATGTTGGCTATTGTGCTCAAAGCTTACTCTAGGTATCTTCGCTATCCGAACATTCATGTAGCATGTTACAATTTTTGGTATGTTAAATTGTGTTTCTCTCGTTGATATTGAAATTGATGATAATTGAGATTTGGTCTTGGTTGTGGCAATCCCAATGGCTCTAGAATATATTTCATGTAATTCAAATTTTTCTATCTTTTGATAATTATGTTTTGTAATGAACCTATCTTATGGGTCTCTTGGTAACATGGTAAGAAGATCTTTATGTGTGCCCTATCTATGGGTCCAATGCTATTATGCAAGGCCCTATTGAATATTTCAAGGTTGTTCTTCATGCTGACATGTTTTGTTGTGATCTAAATTCAAATTGTATTTGGACAAGTTACAAGACCATGAAGAAATTATGTTTGGTTGACTTAATAGATTATGAAATCATGGAATGGTACAATTAAAAGTTGGTTTTGTTCGATGAAGAAGAAGCACGTGTGGTGTATGATGTGTGTGAGTAGATAAAAGTGTGTGAAGGAAGAAGTAATATGTTTTGCAGAGGTTGTGTGATGAAGGTGTGCAAAAGATTCTTGACCGGATTTGTTATAGACAATTATTGTGCTCTTAACCAGAACTGAATTCATGCATATGTAGATGCAACTTCATCAGTTCACTTTTGTCAGTGAGACTATTTTGTAATTAGATGTATTAATCAGGGAGTGAGCCCACCAGAAGTGGGTGTTACCTGCAGTGAGCATTTTGGCAGTGAGCCTTTGTAAAAATCACCTTAACTGGTGTTCTATAATTGAGAATTAGCATTCTCCATGGTTTTTCCCTTCTCGGGTTTGCACGTAAATTCTGGTGTTTCATTGTGCATGGTGTTGTGTGTTTTCTTGTTAATATCTATTTGATTATTTTTTGATTGATATAAGCCTACTCCAGATTAATTAAATAAAATAAAATTGTTTTATGATAACTGATTCACCCCCTTCTTAGTTATCCAGACTGTTCAACAATTGGTATCAGAGCTTGGTCCCTTGGAGATAGAGCTTAACCACTTGAGGGAGATCTTGGCAATTTGAATAAATGGTAGGAGCTTATCACTTTGAAGAAGAACTGAAGATAATGTTAGATGATATGGAAAGCAAAAAATCTGAAAATGAAGAATTGAAAGAAAACCTCAAGGAAGAAAATGCAAGTATCTCAAAGCTAAGGGAGAAAATCCAGAAATTCAAAGCAAGACATAGATAGGTTAGCCAGGAATTAGAGTCAAACAAAAGTATTGTGGATTTAAAACAACTGGATGAATGCAAGAAGATTGAAGAAAATCTCAAAGATACTATCAAACATAAAATGGAATAATGGAAGAAGATTGAAGAAAATCTCAAGGATACCATCAAATAGAAATCAGAAGGAAATGAGAAATTAGATCAAGAGTTAAGAAGGCTGAAAATAGAACCAAGAGTATGTGAAATTAACATAATTCTAGATCAACTCATGTGCCTACAGAAATGTCACAAGGATAAGGGAGGACTTGGATTCACCAGTGAAAACTCAAATCAAAACACTAAAGGAGAAGAAAATGCAGTTGAAGATGAAGCAAGATCTAGTGTAACAAGCATGGCCAAGAACTCTAGAAAACCTAAAAGAGTGCCAGTCAGTCAACCAAATGCTCAAAGGTACTTATCATTTAATGGCTATTGTTTTATATGCAATAAATTTGGACATAAGGCTATAGAGTGTAGAAGAAAGAAGGGACCAAGTACTCAATGCTTTAACTATCACAAGTTTTGTCACAAAGCAAGTCATTGCAGAAGTGAGTTATCTAATATGACTAGAAGGAATGGAATAAATAATCTCTTTAATGGTAATTTCTATTTATGTCATGGTTATGGTCACAAATCTAATCAGTGCAGATCTAGGGTTCACTCAATTAAGTTAGGAAAAATATGTTAAAAGTGTAGTCAACCCAGACATTATGCTAACACATGTAGATATGTTGCTTCAGAAAAGCCTAAAAATAAAAAGAATGTTGCAAAATCAGGTGAACCTAAGAAGAAGACCATCATGGTGTGGAAGAAAAAGGAAATGAGTAAGAAGAACTCTTCTGTGGTACAGGATCCCAATACAAGCTCTTCTAGAAACTGAGCAAACTACCTTGGCTCAGGGGGAGTGTTGCTATGCATATGCTGTCAATTCCCCCTCTCTGAAGTAATATTGACGTATTTTCAACATAACTAAGTTTGATCAAGTTGGTGATATATGATGAAGCAAGTAATCTAGCTGATTGAAAAGTGATGCACAATTGATGGCATCATCGATGTAAGTTTTTGGCAGAAAGATCATCATGACTAATTAAGGTTAAAATGTGGAGTTTTCAAAACATTTATCATAGTTTGCAAAGAAGAATTTTTTTTGCTAAGCAATACAAGATTAAAGAAGCTAAGCGCGATAATGGAATCTATTGATAGAGAATCAAGTGGAAATATTCCGCTAAGGTTGAAGGGAGTAGAGTTAGACACATTTGATTATTGGAAGATGAAGGAAATGGAACTAGGGTTGAAGATTGATGAATTCTAGAATGTAAGTGCTCTGGGTATGGATTTATGGGGAGAATTTTCCTAGTTTTCTTACAAACAATCTATCTTGTTTCTATTGAGTTGATTCAAGGATGGAAGCATTATTTTGGACAAACCCTATCCGATCACTAAGGAAACTATTGAAGCTATTACTGAATTGTGCAACATGGGTGACCTCCGTGGGAAGAAAACGGTGAAATACAGAGATGTGGAGGAACTTACTGGTATCGAAAACAACCCTCAAGCTCTACTGATAAACACCATTATTGATCCTATAGTAACGTATGTTTCTTACAATATCACTTACAAAACCTATTTCAGAAATCATGAAGGTTCTACTTCAGCTATTGTTGTATATCTTGCACATAAGATGGTGAAGGAAAGTAAGTAGTTTGACTTGTGTAGCCTCATAATGGAAAACCTAATTGAGAATGTTAGAATTTCTTTGGTTGAGAGTTATCCCTTCTGGTTTGGGTCTCTCCTCATATGTTTAGTATTTTATTTTCTGATTTCGTTACCATCAAAGGAGAATGTTAGGTGGAAGTCCAACATCCATGTCGGAAAGCAAGCCTATAGGTATCTGGGATGTATGGAAGATAAATAAAGTTCATGCAAAGTTTATTTCTCATCCTTGTAGATGAATCTATGCTTCAGTGTGATAGTGTCTAGTCAGTTTGAGGAGGGTTCCTCCTCCGGTAAGGAGTTACAGGTTTTCATTGGTGGTTCCCCTTTGGAACCTAAAAGGATAAAAATTAACACAAAGGATTCCATTTTTATCTTAGAAGAGAAGGACAAGGAAGAAGATTCTCTGCCTAGATCTACGGTATGTGCAAGATCATGATGAGCCAAAAAGTGGCAATATGATGGATAAGTGTAGGGTATGTGGCTGATGACTCTTTTTTACCCAAAATTGATGGAACGAATTTTTTTTTTAAAGGAGATTCTCAGATTTTGACCAATATAAATTATTCTTTACTTTGAATTTAATAAATAATTATTATTCATTTTCTATTTGAATTATGACTAAAGTCCTGATTAATAGGCTGATTGAAAAACATCTATAGCTTTCAAATGGTATCACATTTTTTGAATCTAAAACATGCATCACATTCTATGCTTTGCATACTATAATATTAGAAAAAAATGAATTTCATGAAGTTTTGACCAAGTTAACGTGGTCAGACATACAATTTTTCATATTTTTTAAAAGTTGTAATAAAAAATTCATAATTAATTATTTACTTGGAAAAAGATTACAAAAAAATATGCATCACATTGGGACATGAATCCTCTACTTATATCTAAAATCAAGTAAAAAAATATTATCATTTTATTGTGGTTAGGGTGGTCAGATAGACACCTACTTATTTTTTCCTTGAAATTTAAGTACTATTGCAATGAAATTTCAAATTTTCACCAAATAGATTTAAAAAAAAAAAAGCCTAGTAGTTTAGTAACTACATTCAATTTTCTACAGATTCTATTCTTACATAATTTTGAAATAATATAGATAACTTATTCAAATATTTACGTCAAGTTGCCTAACTTTTATTTTTCTGAATTTTTCGCCACTTAAGGGCCTATTTTTTCCATGATCTTGCACATACCCTCTTACTCTTTCAATCTAGATGAAGTTCATTCGGTGTTGGATGAAGGTGATATAAGAATATTGGTGAAATGTGATATGCCTACTCTCTGGTCAATAGGCTTAGAATTGATGATGCCTTCGTTGATTATCTACTCAAAAAGGGTATTACCATTTTAGATGTTTCTGACTCGTTACTGAATGATTTGGTAGAATTTTTTGAAGAAAGGTTGTTTTTGGAAGGATCTAAAGGACATAAGTTCCAAGATATGATTGATAGAAGGTGTGTCAAATTCAAACAAAAATTATCCAAACACATTGGTGAGACAAGAGAATGCATTAAGGATATGTATAACATCTATAGATATTGTCTTTGGTGGCCCGCTGTTGTTGATAATTTTAGAAGCAAAAATGAAGCTATTTAATTTGAATTGAATGGTATTGGGAAGTTTTTTGACTTATTCAAAGATAAAAGTGGAAAATAGAGAATAAGAGTTGGAGAGTTGCAAGCTGAGTTATTGTTTGTTCAGAGATAGAGGAAAGATTTGGTTAAAAATTTCTGGTTGGTCAAAGAAATTGTGGAGGTCTGGTTGGATCATCTCTTTGGGATACTTTCTAATGTAGAGGATTGTGAATGATAGTGCCTTTCTCCAAACTGGTCATCTTCATTTATGTTGTTGACTCTACTAGATATTATGTGTGCCAGAATGGTTTCTGCAGTGCTAGCTTGGAAGAGGATTCTTTCAACTATGAGAGAAAGGTACAAGAATATTTTTCATGTGAAAAGTGTTAGTTTTACTTGATCTCTTGAATGTTCTTATTTGTCCCTTTTCCTTTGATGGCAAAAAGGGGGAGAAAATGAAGAGAAAAAAAAAACAAGATGTATTGAATTGCTTGGCAAAGGGGGAGTGCCTGGAGTTTTGTGTTTTTGAATTTTTGTTGTCTTTTCATCAATGCCTAAGGGGGAGATTGTTGAGAAGTTGTTGAGATGACTTAGCATTGTTTTGATTGATGTAAAAACCTAGGATCTGGAAGGTTATGCTCCAATTTTTATACATAAATGATCTATCCTATCGAGTGCTATGATGTTACGTAGTATGTATGTTATCTTTGATCCATATATGACAATACTTCTTTTTGGGACATCTTTGGAAGACAGTTAATGAAAAATAATGAAGATTAATCTCTAGATGTTGATGTTTTTCTCAAAGCTTACTATGGTTATCTTTGCTATATGTACATTCATGTAGCATGTTACAAGTTTTGGTATGTCAAATTGTGTTTATTCGGTTGATACTAAAATTGATGATAATCAAGAGTTAGTCTTGGTTGTGGCATTCCCATCAGGTCCTAAATATATTTCATGTAATTCAAATTTTGCTATCTTTTGATAATTATGCTATGTAATGAACCTATCTTATGGGTCCCTTGGTAGCGTGGTAAGAAGATCTTTATGTGTGACCTATCTTTTGGGTTTGGTTCTAGCGTGCAAGGCCCTATTGAATATTTCAAGGTTGTTCTTCATGTTGACATGTTTTGTGGGGATCTAAGTTTAAATTGTATTTGGCTAACTTAGAATACTATGAAGAAATTATGTTTGGTTGACTTAGGAGATTATGAAATCATGGAATGGTATAAGTAAAAGTTGGTTTTGTTTGATGAAGAAGAAGCACATGTGGATTAAGATGTGTGTGAGCAGATAAAATGATGTAAAGGAAGAAGTAATCTATTTTGCAGAGGTTGTGTGAGGAAGGTGTGCAAAAGATTCTTGATTGGTCTACAATAGATAGTTATTGTGCTCTTAACCAGAACTGAATTCATGCATATGTAGATGCAACTTCAACAATTCACTTTTGTCAGTGAGACTATTTTGTAATCAGATGTATTAATCGAGCAGTGAGCCTTACCTGTAGTGATCATTTTTGTAATGAGCCTTTGTAAAAATCACCTTAACCGGTGTCACCTTAACCAGTGCTCTATAATTGAGAATTATCATTCTCCGTGGTTTTTCCCTTCTTGGGTTTCTATGTAGATTATGGTGTTTCATTGTGCATGGTGTTGTTGTGTGTTTTCTTGTTCATATCTATTTGATTATTTTCTGATTGATATAAGCCTGCTATGGATTAATTAAAGAAAAGAAAATTATTTTATGATAACTCATTCACCCCCCCTCTCACTTATCTAGATTATTCAATAGTTGCGAATACTTCTTTTGATTGATCTTTGATTGATGGTTTCATAACTGTATGCACAATGAAGGTGAAGTATTTTGAAGGATCTTGAGGAGATATAAGGGAAGCTACACTAGTCATTGTATCTGCATGTTGATTATATTTTTGAGGGATGTTATCAATGGTAAATGATTCAAACTTCTCTAACACAGTCATTGTAAGATCCTTTTATTTTGATAATTTGTCATGCTTTACTTGATATGTTCCATTTATTTTTTTAATAACTAATTGTGAATCACTAAATATCTTAATGTCTCTTGTGTCCATGATTAAAGCGACTTGCAATCCATTGAGCAACGCTTCATACTTGGCGGTTTTGTTTGTACATAAGAATTTTAACTGATACGACAAGGGAATAGTCTCTCCCATGGCTGGTATTATTATAACCCCTACAATGAAGCCAATTCTACACTTAGATCCATCAAAATATAATTCCCATGTATTAGCTTCAATTATCAACACATTATTGTCAGGGAAAGAGTCATTATGAGGTCATGCTAAAAGAGGAGCATTAGCTAGCAAGTTAGTCAAGGCTTGGCCCTTAATTTCTTTTTGAAAAAAATAAATTAAGGCCAAACTCAATTAACATCACCCACTTAGCTAAGCGTCATGATAAGTCTATTTTTTGTGAAGAGATTTCTTAAAGGTTCAAACTTTGACATCACTTGTATTTCAACATTCAATAATTAATGTCGCAACTTACAAGTAGTGAATACAAGATCCAAACATTGTTTCTCTATCATTTTGTATCACTTCTAGTAATCAATCAAGGTTCGGCTAATGTAATAAACATGACATTTTTTACTATTTTCATCTTTTTGAGCCAACAATGCTACAAGAGCATGGGTTGATGTTGTTGTAAATAAGATGAATGGTTTTTTTGCAGAGTGAATTGTAAAATAGGTGGAGTGACAAGATATTATTTCAAACTCTCAAAATCCTATTTACAATCATTCTTCCAATCAAAATGCACATATTTCTTGAGGAGATGTGTAAATGGTAATGTTCGATTCGCTAAAGATGCCACAAAATGATGAATATCTTGAATTCTTCCTTGTAAGGTGCATAATTGAGAGATGTTTCTAGGAGGTGGCACGTTAAATATGGCATCTATTTTATTTGTTTCCACCTTGATGCCTCCATGAGATACGATAAACCCTAGAAGTTTTCTGCTATCGACACCAAAGAAACACTTTTGGGATTCAATCTCTTGTTGTATTTTTGCATTCTCTCAAATATTTTTCAAAGGATATTTACATTGTCTTGTCTTGTTAAAGATTTTTCTAGAATATCATCAACATAATCTTCCAAAATATTATGTATGTAATCATGAAATATCAATGTCATTGCTCGTTGATATGTTGCTTCTACATTCTTCAATCCAAAAGGCATCATTACCCAACAAAATGCATCCCAAGATGTTGTAAATGTTGTCTTATATTATTCATGGGGTTTGATAAAGATTTGATTGTACCTAGAAAATCAATCCATGAATGACAACAAAGCATGTCCTACAGTCGATTCCACTATCATGTCAATATTAGGAAGGGGAAATTCATCTTTTAAAGATGCTTTATTCAAATCATGAAAGTCCATACACATCCTACTATGCTTGTCATGTTTTGTGACTGTGACAATTTTGAGATCCAAGCAGAATAATCTATAGGTCTTATAAAGTTGGCTTCAATGAGCTTTTCGATCTTGACTTTGACTAATAAGGCTATCTTAGGGTTCATTTTTCAAATCTTTTGTCTAATAGGCTTAGTGTATTCAACAAGGACTATATTGTGTGTTACAATCTTAGGGTCAATTCTTGACATGTCTGAGTAGGTCCAAGCAATTTTTTTAGGAAATTCATGAAGTAAAGTTGCATGGTCTTCTTGTTCTTCATCATTGAGGCACTTTCCTATCTATATCACCTTGTCTTCATTGTTAATACCCATTTTTATGTCCATAGTATCTCCTAAGTGAATCACATTTTGTTTCAAAAATTTAGGGTTGTATTCTTCGTTGTTCATGTCAACTTCATTACTTTCTTCTTCTCTATCCTTTTGCTTGGTACTAATCATAGCGATTGTAATCCACCTCATTTTAGGAGGAGTGAATGTTCTATCATAAAGTCCTAGCATTTATTTCAAGGCTTCATCATCTTCAAAAAACTCCAATGGTTCATCATAATTTATATCAATCAATTATGAATGCTTCAAGGTGAGAGTTGTTTTAGGATTACACATAATGGTGTTGATGTTAAATGAGGGTCTCTTCATTTTTTGTGTAATCTTAGAAGGGAAATATCCCAAACCTCTTTTTGTCTCTTGCGTATTAGGTTCTATAGGAACAAAAATTCCTTGTTCTTTATTTCCACATCATTTTCCACTATAACCCAATTGTTTCATAAGTTCATAACCTCTCCCATAAAGCCTTTCCATTTCTTTCAGGTTTGGTGGTTGTTGATAATCTATCTCATCAAAGTTTGTTGTATAACTTGTGTCTTCTTCTAAAGTGGATGAGGTAGATGCTTGTGATTGTTCTTCTGAATTTTGCATTGACATTACCATTGGTTTTTCTTGCTTCTCATTTTCTTTATTTGTGATTATGTACTCTCCCATAAATGAGGGTGTGAATTCCAAAGAACCCCAATCATCATCCAATAATATCGACACTATTTCCATTTCTTGTTTCTCTTATGTGATGTGTTCTATGTTTGATGCTAGAATTAATGTGCTTAGAGGACTTGTCATTCCTTTTTCAACTTGGTATACCTTGTTGTTATAAACATATTTCATGATACAATGAAGGGTCAAAGGCACTACATACATCTCATGAATCCACGCTCTTCCTAAAAGAACATTGTATGACATATCATGAGGTGTCACATGAATCAGGGTTTGTAAGATAGCCTTTCTGAATGTAATAGGTAAATTAATCACACCAAGAAATTTCCTACATTGTCAACTCCTCAAATCAATAAGGAGTTAGGTTCAATCATTGATTTTTCCACACACATTAAGGGTTGAGCCATTATCAACAAGGGTCCTTTTTATTCATGTTTTATTGAATTTGGCTATTATCATGAAGGCATCATGTCTCTTTCTCATCTTGAAGAGAGGGAGGTCATGTTAGTGAAAGGTAATGTTTACAATAACTATATTCATTCCTTGTATTAGAGCTGCCACATCGTTTACATTTTTATTAGGAGGGATCACAACTTGTTGTAAGGCTGTTTGAAGTATAGTGTGAAAGTTAGGTGAATTCTAAATTAGTTCCCATAGGGATATCTTTGTAGGAGTATTCTTAAGTTGTTCAACAAGATCATACTCCTTCCCACTATGTAGAGGTAAACAAGGAGCACTAGGAAATATGGGATTTGGAAAAAGGTAAGGTTATCGGAGTTGGTTGTTTCGGTTGTGGATTCTTTCTAGTGTTGTATGTATGAGAAATGGTATTATTACTTGATTGCTGCAAAACATTGTTCTTAGGTGGTTCAAGAGTGTAAAGAGGCTCTTTTTGAGTTTGAGGTTTGTGTGAAGGTGGGTAAAGGATAAGTTGAGGTTGAATCACATTAACGTCTCTTGTTTTTGGTCTGTCATGACAAGCCTTAGTGGATGAACATTGTGAGATGAAATCCTCAAGGGATTCATCTAACATGTCAAAGTCATCACTCCTAAAGGATTGAGGGTCAGGTTAAATTGGAAAGAGAGATTTGATATAGTCAAATAACTATACTTTCTCCAAGTGGCTTAGGTGTTGGATCTTGTTTTTTGTTTTATTTTCTAATGTATGTCAAATGTAATCTAATCTAATTGAACTATGAACTAATTCTGAAAATGAAAAGTACACAAATCTAATTCTATCCATAATTGCAATGAATGTAAATTATGCTAAGTTTTTAATGATTTGAATGTAACAAAAAGTATGCAAACTGAAACAAAAAAGTTTTAATAGAAAAAAAAGCTTTAAAATAGAGAATTTAACTCTGTAAATGTAGTTCAGAATTTGCACTGAGTTTGATTTATTCAAGGTGGTGAATGAGTCCCAGTAGGGATTTTTGTTCAAAATTTTCAAAAAATTTAAATTTATTTTTGTGATTTCTATGTTGTATGATCTAGATCCTAAGTGTAAATGTAGATTTTGTATGAATTTCAATGAAATGAGATGCAAAAATGTAAGCTATATGAACTTTCACTAATGCAAAATTTGAAACCCCTAGAATGAAAATTAACTAATGAAAATCCTAATGCAATGTTAATGCAAACCAAATCTAGGATGGTAATGCACTCCAAATAAGAATTATGATGTTTTAAATGGAGGTTCACAAAAATGGAACCAATGAAAATGGGTTGGATTAAGTGCTATCATATGGTTTAGGACATAGAGCACACCCACTTTCAAGATATTCCACTCAAGGATAACCCTAGAGATTTCAATGCAAACGAGAAAGAGATCTTGCAATAGGTTTGTCCTAGGGACTAATTGTAAACTAATAAGGGGTTCACCACCAAGTAAGAACTTGGAAAGATAAATACAATGCAAAGTATAATGCAAGATGAAATGCAAAACCCTAATCTAATGCAAAGCTTCACTAAATGACCTAGAAATGCAAATGAAATAAAGAAAAAAATATAGAAAGGAATATGTGCACCTAGAAATCTAGAGATGGTTGGAAGGAGGTCTGAAACACTAGAAAATCTAACTTTTTGACCTATCGAGAGTCATTCAACAATTTGGGCGAATAAGTCCTCCCATATATGTATTTTTGCACAAGAACCCGTTTCGGGGAAAAGGGTATCTAAATTTGCAAATAGTTTTGAAAAAAACATGTAGTGGGACTCATTCATCACTTCTAGTGAATCAGTCTCATTTTACTTTTTCGGGAATTTAAGGTTCAAATTTGTACTTCGATCTTTGTCCTTCCCTTCCAAATTGATTTCCAGATCCGAATATGAGAAAATACTTGCAAAAAAAAATAGACCTGATTTGCTTATGAGGGGTTTGCCTCAGTCAAACCCCTAGTTTAGTAATTAAACCTTGGTGGAAATAATGGAACTTGAATGTAAATTTGAACATAAACCCTAGCCTTAAGTGTGTCTAAGACTATGAAATCTGAAACATGATGCAACCCTATTCTAATGTGTAAGAATGAGATGTATAAAGGGAAATATGACAATGAATGACTCACTTTGAGAGACCTCTAATCACCCAAGTGAAGCTCAATAATTCTTGTACCCTCCTTAGGATGAAAGTAGAGTGATAATGGAGGATGGAATCACTAAGGAAACAAGTCCTTAGGCTTGACTTGATGGCTAGTTACATCTCCCCAACCTAGAATCCATCATCCATATGATTCACCATAGACAACCATGATCAACCCTTGACAATGTTAGATATTGAATGAAAGTGAGATTGAATATATGCAAAAAAAATATTAATGCTACTCCAAGACATTAACTTTGCTTTCTTTTGAAATTTGAATGCTCTTGTGGAAGAATGCTTGAAGATTCTTGATGCTTGTCTCTTGAATTTTCTAATGAAAATGCTTGCTTAGATGATTAAATTGACTTAGAAACTTGATTATATAGGAATTAACACCTAATTTATATTTATTCAGATCTCAAAGGCCAACCTAAACCAAAAATTTGGATTAAAAAGGTGATTTTCCCAATCAAAACTTAAAAAGACCTCAAATGGGACTCATTCACCCAAGTTGGCGAATGGGTCCCACCTAGGGGGACTCATTCACCCAAGGTGACAAATGGGTCCCACCTAGGGGGGCTCATTCACCCAAGGTGACGAATGAGTTCAACCGTAGCTTTTTGAGGTGGGTTTTCAAGATATTTGATGTTTTAAATGATTTTTTCGTTAGCTTAAATAAGCCTCGAGATCTGAAATAATGGGTCTTAGGGGCCTATAAATAATGATTTAAAGGGGAATTAATGCAAGGGTACCAAAATAGGTCCAAATTAGACAAGGAATTGTACTATCTCCAAGAAGGGAGTACAATTTATGTTGACAAAGTAGGTACATATTCAAGCTTCACCTCATTCTCCATAACATTTTCTCTCAAAAAATGATACTTGATTGATATATGTTTTGTTCTTGAATGCATTAGTAGATTATATGAAATTTTAATTGCACTTTTATTTCAAAAAAGATAGAAATAGGATAATCAACCATTGTTCCAATATCCTTCAATGTCTATCTCATCCATAATAACTATGTGCACCAAGAAGTTGCTACAATATTCTTAGCCTTTACAGTGGACAATGAAACTAAATCTTGCTTCTTACTCAGCCATGACACCAATCTGCATCTAAGAAATAATGCACCACCACTTGTACTTTTCTTGTCATCAACACAACCATCCTAATCTACATATGTGTATGCACTTAATCTAAAATTAGTATCCTTAGGATACCATAAGACATAATCTAGAGTTCCTTTTAAATATATGAATATCATTTTTACTGCCGCAACATGTGTCTCTTTAGGATTTTCTTGAAATATAGCCACAATACAAATTTCATGCATGCTATCTGGTCTAGTATTAGCTAGACATAGTAATCCACCAATCATAGATCTATATTTTCTCTGATCAATCTTAGGTGATTCATCATCCTTGTTGAATTTGCAACCAGTCACCATAGGAGTACATATCGGTTTGAAGTCTTCCATTCTAAACTTCTTCAGCATCTCTTTGACATACTTTGATTTGAAAATGAATATACCTTTGTCTGTTTGATTCATTTCTATCCCTAGGAAGAAATCCATCTCCCCAAACATTGACATTTCAAACTCTTTCTGCATCTCTTTGCAAATATTTTACACATAGTTTCATTTCCTCCAAAGATAATGTCATCCACATACACAACCATTATCAATATTTTTTCTTCCTAAATTTTGAAGTAAAGATTACTATCTTTGGTGCCTTTACTAAACCCTTGATATATCAAATATTTATCCAATCTTGCATACCAAGCTCTAGGAGCTTGGTTCAACCCATACAATTCATTTCTCATTCTATAAACCATATCTGGTTGATCTGATTGCTTCCATTCTAGCCACTAGGGAAAAAGTTTCTTCAAAGTCTATTCCTTCCTCTTGTGAGTAGCCCTTACACAAGCCATGCTTTATTCCTTATCGTGCTTCTCCATCTTCATTTAGTTTATTTTTGAATACCCATTTGGTTCCAATTATGTTCTTGTTTGATGGTCTTGGGACCAGTTACCAAGTATGTTTTTTATCAATTTGCATAAGTTCTTCCATTGACTTCATCCATTTTTCATCTTTACATGCATCACTCACTGTTTTAGGTTCAACATTAGAAAGTAAACATAGATTTACCTCAGTTTCAGTAGCTCTTCTTTTTGTCAATACCCATTTTCTCTTGTCACAAATGATCTATTCTTGGGAATTATTTCTTTGCAGACACTTAGGGGTCTTAGGGATCTTTCCCAGAGGTTTTTCCTCTTCATTCTGCACTTCTTTTTCTTTAGCTTTTTCTTCTCCTTCTTCTCAACAAGTAGGTTCATCTAACACATTTCATCAACCTTAACATTTTCACTTTCAAAAATATTTATTACCCTTTTGTTGTAACATTTGTAAGCTTTACTTTTAGTAGAATATCCAAGGAAGATACCTTCATCAAACCTTGCATCAAAATTTCCCAGGTTTCCTTCATCTCTTTGGATATAACATTTTCTTCCAAATACTCTATAGTACTTGACAGTAGGAATCCTTCTATACCATAGCTCATAGGAAGCCTTTGTGTTGTATCTTTGGCATGAAATATATTAAGTATGTAAACAATTGTATGAATTGCTTCTCTCCAATAGACTTCTAGTAGGTTAGCTTCTTGAATAGTCATGTTTTTCCTTTCTACAACTCCATTTTGCTAAGAATTTCTTGGGGTAGACAAGTGCCTCTTTACTCAATGAAATTCATAAAACATTATCATTCTAAATCCATTTCAAATCCATTTCATTCTCAACCATATCTTTAAATTAATTTTCAAATCCATTTCATTCTCAACCATAGCTTTAAATTCTTTGAATGTATCTAGAGCTTATGATTTCTCTTTAAGAAAAGTAACCCATATCATTCTAGAGTAATCATCAATCAAAAGCATGAAATAGTTGTTACCTTGAAGACTTCTCACCCTTTTAGAACCAAAAATATCTATATTTATTAATTCCAGTAGTCTGATAGCATATTATTCTTTTTCCTTGAAACTACTCCTTGTTTGTTTTCTGAATTGATAATTTTTGCAAACAACATTGATAGGATTTGTGATTCTTGGTAGGTCTCTTACTGCATGAACTGAACTAATTCTAGCTAAATAATCAGAGTTCATGTGACACATCCTTTGATTCCATAACCAACTAACATTAATCAGAGATATAAAGCAATGATCATCATCACCCTTAAGTTGATAAATGTTTCAATTTGTTTTCTTTCTAGCAGCAATCACAATTCAAGACCCTTTTCTAATCTCACATATTTCACCCTTAAACATAAGATTATATCCTTTTCTACACATTTTTCCAATGCTCAAAAGATTATTCCTTAAGCCTTTAACATAGTAAAAGTATTTAGTATTATGTTTTCCATAAAAGATGATTGAACTTGTTCCAACAATCTTAGCTCTTGAATCATCTCCAAATTTAACTAATCCCCCATCATAATTTTCATGTTTAAAAAACTTACTTTTATCTCTGTTCATGTGCTTAGAGAATCCACTATCAACAACCTAGTAGTTCATATCCTTTTCAGCATGAAAATCAGAAACCAAAGTACCTTCAACCTTGTTCTTCTTCTCTAGAACACTTTCCTTCACATAACTTTCAGAGTCAGAAGAAGTAGATTCATCTATTAAAGCTAATAAAAAGAATTCATCGTCATCTCCATAATTAAATTCATCATTAGAAGTATCAACATATTCTCTAACATGGTAACTTCTCTTAATCATCTTTCCTTTGTTCTCCTTACTTCTATTGCTCATAGCTCTCTTTGGACATCTTGAAGCTTAGTGACACATTTATCCATAGCTAAAAAATTTAAAAGGTAGTTTACCTTTGTACTTATTGGTTCCCATTTTCATTCTTATTACAAAGTTAGATTTTTCATCATCTGAATCTTCAAACTTTTCTTATTTTCTAGCCTTGAAAGTAGTCTCCACTTTTGTACCATTTTTCAAACCAAGTTTTCTCATTTCAAATGAAGTTAGTGTACCAAGAAAATGATCTCTAGAATATGTATTAAAATTTGCAACTTCCTCAATAATAGATACCTTTTCATAGTAAGAATCAGTAAGAGATCTAAGAACTTTCTTTATCACTCTAGGTTCTTTAACTTGTGCACCAAGACCTCACATTGCACTTACCATTTCATCAACTCTTTGCATGTAGATTGTGATTGTATCATCTCCAAAAATTCATAGGGTCTCAAATTGTGCCTTCAAATTCTACAACTTTACTTGTTTAACCTTATCAAATCCTTGATAAATTCTCTCTAACTTATCCCAAACTTCTTTAGCAATCTTCAAATTCATAACTTTTACTACTTTAGAATTTGAACAACTATTCAAAAGAATAAATCTTTCCTTACCACTTATTTCATGTGCTTTGATATCATCGCTTGTGCTCAAACCATCCATAGGTGCAACATATTGATTCTTTATCTCCTTTTCAACCTCATATACCCATGAGATACTAGTTATCCTTCCATATTTTTCTTCTAGAATGCATAGTTTGTACCATCAAACTTTGGACAATCTAACTTGTTCACCATCTTGGATCTTCCTCAAGTGGTTAAGCTCTTCTCCAAGGAAACTTGCTCTAATACCACTTATTGAACAAACAAGACAACTGAGAGGGGGATAAATTAGTTTTATCAAATTAAAACATCATTAACCCCCAATAGTAATCAAACCCATAAGCATTCATTAAACCCATATTCTATTATAGTGATTAATCATGAAATGCAGATAGTAGAAATTGAAACAATAAAACCATACACAAGAGAACACCATATTTATGTGGAAAACCCAATGAGGGAAAAACCATAGTGAGGATTAGCTCACAATATAAGTAATTGTAAAATTGGTGCAAGGGATCACTGCTAGAATAAGACACACTACCCAATAGGACTCAAAACCAAGGCTCACTACCACAAAAAGAAAAGAAGATAGAAGAGAAATGTTACATAGAGAACAAATTCTCAATGTAACAGAGAATCCACCACAAATACTTCAACAATCTCACATCCTTGGTTGAAATATTGTGGACTCCTTCAGCTCACTACCTCAAGAAGTCCAACACTTTGAAGTTCACACTAATTTTCTCAAATTCACATCTATACTTCTACAATTTGCATCACATTCATCACTTACATATATCTTACATCTATCTTGAGATCTTCCAACAACACCGCTCTTATTTATATCATCCGAGCAACCTTGAAACCCTTCTCCAAGGTCGGCAACTCATCCTTTACACTTACAATTTTGAATTAGGTCAACACCTAAACATTCCTGTTGTGGATAGGAATGAAGGTGATCCATATAAATACTTAGTTAGGACCGAAATATATCGTAACACACCTCAATACACTTCTACAAGGTTCACAAGTAGGGTTACACTAGGTCGATCGTTACCCATACAAACACATTAAACTTTGAATTGCACACTTCCTTTGACCAATATTAAACTTTCAGACAACAAAATTCACCTGAACGCACTCCAAGAACATCTTGGAAATCAATAAACTCCTTAACAACAAATCTCACTTTTAGATTATAAATATTCTATTCATCCAGACAACACTGCCAGTCACTGCAATACTTTGTAACATAGAAGACCTTCTGATACACAAAACCATGAATTCTCTTGAAAAAAGCAAGAGAAAAAAAACATCAACTATCATTAGCAACCACAAGTCCTAAAACACATTTGTGAAGAAATTTGGAGCAAAAACATTTCTGCTAGATGCCTCTGAACAAAACACTATAAACCCAATCAACATACTGGTGAACTTATCTCACATTGCACAACGATCTAGAAGCCAAAAATTTAGATAGAAAAACTACTAAAAACCTTAAACAACATATCATATCTTCATAGGCATAATATAAATACAAAAGAAATGCGGAGCACATTGTGATGCATGTTTTGAACACTTACACAATATTGTTTTCTCTATTTATCAAATTTTCTAAAAAGCACTTGGAAATCAAGCACTAGGGACACCTTATTACTAAATTCCAACACATCTCAAAGATAAAAAATCATAAAGATAGCTCCATGTACTCACAAAACTTCCTAAATATCTCAACTATACATGTACAAACAAAGCTTACATCAACTATAGAAAAATGTTTCCCTCTTTTTCACAATTTTCTCAATATCCTCAACATGTTCATCATGAAACAACCTTCCTCAACACATAGTTTACATTAATGAAAAAACGATCTTATTGACATCAATGAAAACACCTTCATACTTGCAACACTTTCCAAGTTTTACTATAGATCAAAATATCATCAAATAACACCAAAAGAAATATCTTGAGTTGTCTATTGAACACATTATTCATTCAATATTGGAAAGAGGTTGGCACATTTTTCCCACAAAATGGTATGACAAGAAAATAAAAAATGAATATTTTTACATCTGAATGTTGTGTTTGGGTATGTGCAGGATCATCATGGAAAAAATAGGCTCTTAAGTGGCAAAAAACTTAGAAAAATCAGAGTTAGGCACCTTGACATAAAAAAATGAATAAGTTATCTATATTATTTCAAAAATATGTAAGAATAGAATTTGTAGAAAATTGAATGTATTTTCGAAACTACTAGGTTTATTTTAAAAAAAAAAATCTATTTGGTGAAAATTTGAAATTTCAATGCAGTAGTACTTAAATTTCAGGGAAAAAATAAGAAGTAGGTGTTTGTCCTGACCACCCTAACCACAATAAAATGATAATATTTTTTATAATATTTTAGACATAAGTAGACTCATGTCCATGTGATGCATATTTTTTTGTAATTTTTCTCCAAGTAAATAATTAATTATGAATTTATTATTACAACTTTTAAAAAATATAAAAACTCATATGTCACCACCTTAACTTGGTCAAAACTTCATGAAATTCAAATTTTCCTTTTAATCTTATAGTATGTGAAGCATAGAATGTGATGCATGTTTTGATTCCAAAAATGTGATATCGTTTCAAAGCTATAGATGTTTTTCAATCACCTATTAATTAGGACTTTAGTTGTAATTCAAATAGAAAATGAATAATAATTATTTATTAAATTCAAATTAAAGCATAATTTATATTGGTGGAAAGCTGAGAATATCCTTTAAAACCCTTTTCATTTCATCGATTTTGGGTAAAAAAAAAATTTCCAGCCACATACCCTACAAATACCCATCATATTGCCACTTTTTGGCCCATCATGATCCTGCACATACCCTTCATTCTTCTCTATGTCATAAATATTTTTTCATTTCACTTTATCATTTTCCTTTGTCTTGTTTTTTCCTTTTGAAGATGATGCAAGGCATCGAGACATTCATGTCTCCTTCATGTTGACCCAAAAGCTTTTCCTCTTTCTTTTTTCTTATCTTTTTCCTTTGTCTCGTGTTTTCCTTTTGGGGATGATGCAAGGCGTTGAGACACCCTATGTCTCTTCCAAGTTGACCCAAAAGGATTTATTTATTCCCTTTTCCTTTTCATTTTTTCTTGTCTTGTGTTCTCATTTTGGGGATGATACAAGGTATCAGAACATTCATGTTTCTTCCATGTTGACTCAAAAGGTTTTTCTTTGTTTTCACTCTCTTTGTGTCATTCTTCCAATTCTATGTCTATATGGGAAATGATGACAATTCTGAGATCTCTAAAAACATTGTAGCAAAGAACATACTGACCCCAAATCCATAGATCCCTTATGTGTTTTGTGTTTTCATTTTGGGGGAAACCTCTCTCTCTTTTTTTTCTTTTACACGATGCAACTTCAGTCGAAAACATGTGACTTGGCATACGGCTTTCCAAGTTGGATCTCATGTCTTATTTCTTGTTTGCATTTTTCATTTGCTACTTTAAAGTAATTTCTCACAGTATGGTGTTTAGCAATTTCTATCGAGTGGTAATCTAAGGGGTAAATTATTGAAAATTAAACTATGATTATTAAGAAGTGACTAAATCTCAAAATGGATTTACCTTGATTCTTGGAAGAGCTTGTAGTATGGATCAATATTTCTACTTCCCAAGCTACTTGACCCCTTTTAAAATTCCTCTCCATCCTATTAGTTGAAATAAATCTCCCTAAAACTTGAACTCCATGGTTTGATGGTTTGTGTGATATCCTCCAATAGAAAGGAAAAATTGAACACACAAAACAACATTAGTTTCTCCTATTTCAACCACATAAAAATCATCATATACCTCATAGTCACCCAAAGTTATTTTGAGCTACTAAACTACCCAACTACATGGTATAGTGAAACCACCAACAATGGTGACACTGAATCCTTCAAATTCTTCTATCTTCAATCATCTCTTGGATACATATCCTTCATTGATAGTTGTGGGTTGCACCACTAGCAATGAGAATTATTGTACACTAACAAAAGATAACTCCTTGAACTTTGAAATAGTTGTATCTAGGTGCTCCACATAGGGATACAATAGTGACCCCTTTACTAGTTTCCCTTTCTTCCTCCGACTCTACTTCTTCTTTGGTGTCATGGAAATATTCATTATCATTAGTATCCAAATATGAAACAACCTCAATAAAATGCACTTGTCCTTTTCCAAAATATCTATCTTGGAATCCATGGTTCTCTACAAGAAAAAAAAAATTACATCGTTCTAATTTTAGATTTTGTTACCCCATCCACTTTCTTACCTACAGGGAATGACAAATTATTTGGTGGAGGAAATTGATGAGTCATTTTTTAGAAAGTTTCCCTATTTTTCCTTGGAATTGGAGGCTTTGATTGATGGAAAAATTATTTCTTAGGCATAGATACCTCTATTTGTAAGCTCCTTCTAATTACTTCCTGCAAAGAAGTGGGTAAAAAATCCCTAAATAAACTCTTGAAAATTTCTTCAAAATGCTCAAGGAAGAGGTATATGGTCCTCTTTTCAAACATGCCAAGCAAAAAAATTGAAATCTTCTAAAAATTTTCCATTGTAAAATCATTAATAGAATGTGTTTAATTTCAAATAGAAAACTCCTTAAAATACTCTTCTTCATCCTTGACCTCAAATCTATTTATCAACCTCTAATTGATATCATCAAAATAATTTACCTAACTATGACCTTGAGTGGTCATACCATGATACCACTAGTTATACGCAACTTCCTCAAGATGCAAAGTGGAAAATTATATGGAACCTTGCTCCTTCATAGGAATAATAGTGAAATAAGTCTGTAACTTTTGTAGTGAGACTCTAGATGATATTTTTTCCATTCCATCAAAGGTAGGGGCTAAAAGAACATTGATTTTTCTCCTGAGATCTTTCTCAGCATATTCTAAATGATGTCTATTACTCTTTATGGCCATCATGTTTTGGATTTGAGTGACATAATCATTAAAGGGAACAAAATTCCTTAAAAAATCATCTTGATTATTATAAGTAGCTTTGATGGATGCTAGCTCTCTTTCCCAATATTCCATAGAGTTGGAAGGGGGGATATTTGTAGTAGGATCACCTTCAGGTCGAAAAATAGATTTGGATGGTTTGGAGATGCTTTGTTGAAATTACGAGGTGCTCCCTTTTTCCTTAGGTGTTGCCAAATTTTAAAATTTATCTTTCTATAATCTCATCATATCTCTATAGATCCTAAAGGAATTTCCTATTTATTTTATCTACATCGGCCATTTCTTTATTCTTAGGACTTTCAACTTCATTTTTTTTGAATGATGGTTTATAGCAATATTTTTATTCTTATCCTACAATAAATACCTCTTTTCCCTATCATGTGGAAAAATAAATATGGTTAAACCTTTAGGTTGGAAGGATCATGTCTCTAATACCACTATAATACCCATAGTTAAATTATTTAAATTTATGATGGAATTTTATCAAATAAGAGAAAGTTGGGTATAGATTTAGCTTCACCAAAATGTAAAAATCCCACAGACGAAAGTGTACAAATATCATATGATATTTTAGTACTTATAATATCATGAAATTACATCAATTTTATATCAGATATAATAGATAACAACAAGTTATAGAGGTAGAAGAATACAATGGAAAATATTAAAACTAGAAGCTAAAAATATTCTCCAAACTAGTACCAAACTCACACCACACACCAAACTAAAATTCCACTAATCTGGAAAATAAATTATAGGATGAAATTCATTACATACAAGGGTATTTTTTGTAAACTACAACAAAATTATACTAAAAATCAAAACACACTTCTACACTAGAAAACACTTGCATGCAGCTAAAAACAAAGATCTAAACTAAATCTTTCTAGCATACTGTAAATATCTTGATGAAACTATACCTAGAGACCCTTAGAAACACTATATTTGAGCCTCAATATCCTTGGTTTATCAACCTTGGATATTATCCTTCCTTGGTTTGTCATCCTTAGAAGAAATGTTACAACCTATGTGAGAAGACACACATGAATGAATGAGAATGTAAAAATAATAATATTAATATGCAATTCCTATTCTAGGGGCAACTTGGGTGCCCAAAATCAAACATCCCACATGAGAATCTTGCATGCATTGGAATTAACTCATGTCAAGATATTCTCCTAACCTAACAACCAAGTCTCTATTATTCTCTTACAACCAATAGATCCATAATCTTGCCAAAATAAGACTTCCACCAAATGTTGCACCTAACTTGGACCCTAAATGATAATTTTAAATATTAATTTATTAATATCTTAGAATAACCTTATTTATTAAATTTTCTTAAATTAATTTTCTAATTTTATTCCCAAATCCAAATTTTCTATTTTATAGAATTTGGAAGGGATAATTTTCAAAAAGGGACATTACATATACTACCAAATGATTTCCTTTTCATATCCTTATAGTACCTTGTAGGTCAATTTTACCTTTGGAATTTATAACTTATCTCACATTGGTTATACATGTACTTATCTTATATTTACTCACCTCATTCATATTCATATGAACATAATCTATTGTATGCATAACACATCCTTTTTATAGATTATTTTTTTTATCATTTTAATATTCTATTTTTTAACTCTTTTATGTATCTTGATATTGGGATAGCTATATAGATAGATAATCCTAACAAAAATAGTACTAGGCTTAAATTTAATAATAAATGGTTGATAGTTCTACTTGAAGACAATAACCATGATGATTATATTTCTACCCAAGTGAACATTTTTAATAACAAACTACTTAGGTATTTTAGTATAAATCAAATTTGATATTGACACTATTTATTGAAGCATCTTAGTCATTTGAGAGGATGGAATCCCTGTGCTTCACAAATATTTGTAGGTTCAATTATAATGGATTGGGTTTTAGGTAGATCACTAGTTGACTGAGTTATAGTTATATAATCCTTAAATGCACATTCCTCTATGAGTTTGTGTTGCATAGTGTAGCCAAGTTTCATGTATATTTGTGAATCATTGTAATTCTCTAAATTTTTTCTCTATAAACAATCTTCTCTTGTTTGATCTCTATTGTTCTTCCTTGTTAGATTCTAGTGTAATCTCTACATACAATAAAATGATTACAAAAAACATAGAGGTGTATACGAGTGGACATGCTCACTAAAATGAAATGAAGTAAAATAAAATAATTCATTTTTTAAAATATCTAGAATAAATAAGATAAATAACATAAGTACCCAAAATCTACCATAGGTCACAAGGTTGGAAAAAAAGTATCAAAGGTAAATTGATCTAGACAATGAATAAGGAAAAAAATGATAATTAAATAAAAAACATGATGTAAACAAGTTCTAACAGATAGTCATAAATTATTGATTGATAGATAGAAAAAATAGAGTTAACTAGGTGAATTCTTCACAATGCAATCATTATAAAAAATAAAATAAAATTTATTCATGGTTTATCTTGAAGTCCATATTTATTATCCACATAAAATTTTACTCAATTGATTGGAATATTTTTTAGTTTCGGAGAATATGTCTCGCCTAAATAATTTTGTATATAATAGATGTTAGAATAAGTATTCTAATTAGACACTTGTTGTATTTTGATGCAATTTTTGTAGTGATATCTAATCATGACCTATATAAAAACGTGCTAGCAATTGTCCTTAAAATAAACCCAAATAATGTAAGTGTAATATTGTATGCTTCAACTTGGCACATAAAGACTAGTTGGTAGGTCAAGATGACCTAATTTCAAGATTAATAGTAGGGACTAATTCTATAAATTATGAAACAGTTTGTGTACTTTTCGAAAGATAATTAATGATGACATAGAGGATTATGACTATTTGCAAAGAGCGAGTATAAATGGAAGTACAAATGGTTTAGATTGTGTGTCAATTCTTAGTAGAAAATCAATAGAAAAGTGTAAGGTACATAACTTTCATGATTGTTATTTGATGAATTTATCTTGATCCTTATGTTCCCTAATAAATATATATTCCTTCAAGTTTAGTTTTTTAATACTATCTTCTTCCATATACTTTTTTCGTCCCATAACTTCAATTTTTAGTTAGTTAGTAAGAATGTTATAACTCCATCCTCACTTTCTCCAACCCCCATCCACCTTCTAAAACTATGAGATTATCTAAGTTATAACTTTACCTTTAAATATAAAATAATTTAATGATCCAATAGCCAACAATAATTTTACAACTTATTTTTCCTTAAAGAAAATAAATAATCTTATCTTTACTCTTAAACTATTTGATATTTAAAAAAAGTGTCACATAATGCCCAGTATTTGTCTATTAGTAATTATATTTATTAGCTAGTCAATAAATTATTTGTGAAATATTAATATGATGAAGTCATTCTATTTTTTTGTTAGTCAATATATTATCTGTGAAATATTAACTATAACATATGGATAATAGTTTGAAATAATAGTCACATAGTGCTAAGTTGAATGTATCATAATTTTATTAGGTTTAAGAATATTATAATTTTTATAATTTGATTGATTGATTATAAAATAAAACTAAAACATAGACATTCAATATGTTGGTTGACTCATAATGATCACAAGATATAGATTTTAAAAATTGAAGATTAAATGATAAGCATAATATATTTGTTTCAATTTTTAATTTTAACTCTCTATTAATAATATTATTACAAGTATGATTATATTAAATTTTTAATACATATTCAAGATATATAAAATGATATTATCTAAATATATTATAAAATATTTAATAAATGATTTTTTAAAATTTTATTATTTATCATTAAAATAATTTTAATATGTATGTTTAAAAACTTTAATTAAGAATAAAAATTTAGTTCAAATAAATAAATGCTATTTAAATTAGTAACATGTTTGTTTAAATTTTTAAATTTATATTCATAATATTATTAAAAGTGTAAATAGTTCTTATAGATATCAATAAACCAATTATTGTACACATAACTTATTTTTAGTAAAAAAAAA
Organism: Sequoia sempervirens; assembly: GCA_007258455.2. Classification (NCBI taxonomy): domain Eukaryota; kingdom Viridiplantae; phylum Streptophyta; class Pinopsida; order Cupressales; family Cupressaceae; genus Sequoia; species Sequoia sempervirens. Next base: position 224,651,361 of record VDFB02000017.1, read on the forward strand.
TATTGATACATTAAATTAACCAATATCTTTATTGTAGAATACTGCATGCCTATATTTTATGATATAGAATGCCTATATTCTAAGATACTTCATGCCTATAAAATATTAAATGTCTATATTCTAGAATATTGATACTACATACCTAAAGACTAGAATACTACATTTCTATATTCTAGGATACTACATTCCTATATTCTAAGATATTTCATGCATATATTCTAGGGTATTGCATAAATATTGCATTCCCACGTTGAAAGCTACATATTATATTAAAATTATAATATTTTATGGTAGTGTATTTTTATATTTTACCTTATGAACAAAATGTAGTTACATACATTTATTAATGTTAGATAAAGTATAATAGCAACTTTATATTTATAATCTTTAATGTATTATAAAAATCTAAAACATATGGTTGATAATAATAACAAGATACAAATTGTCAATAGTAGCATAGTGTGATGGTTAAGGTGATGTTGTGTTGTTCTTGCTATCAAATTTCAAACCCCATTAGAGTGTTATTGTTGAATATTTAAATTGGGGGACCTCATTGAATCAGAATTGTTTACCTTTTTAAAAATTAAAAACAAAAATTAAACATATTAATTTTTTGTTTGAGATATACATTAATATCAATTATTAAAAATATGTAAATGTTAACATATGGATTTTATAATTCTCCATTTTAGATTTATTAAATAATATTATATAAATTTATTATTAGATATTTAATTAAAAATATTGTTTAAAATAAATATATTAATTATCATAATATTATTTTAATATAAAATATAGATATTCAATTAAAAATACAAAATTAAATTAATAAAATCATTCTAAAATAATAATTCACCTTTATAAAAGATAATGCATATAATTGTAATGTAAAATTAAAAAAGTAACAAAATAATAATTCACCTTCATACTTTTTAAAAATCCTTCATAATACTCAAAACTTTTAAGCCAATCATATTTATGAAAAATAATCTTTAAAAGGATAAAAATAACTTATTAATAACTAATTAAAAAGAAAAACATAACAATAAAAATTATAAATAGACTTATTTTATCCATTTTATTTGAGTTTTTTTTTCTACATATATATTTTTATTTATCATAATAAAGGCAGCGCTGCTGGATAAATTACTCTAGAATATTAATATGCAGATTTTAACGCCTATCTTGTCGCGCGATGAAGAAGGCTGCAGCTACTGGCAATCCCATTCCATAAATCTCTGCAAACTGCCTTGTACTGAAATTGATACGCGAAGGAGGAGCTTCTATTATTCCCCACTCCCTTTGCTCAAACAACGCGAACACATATCTATGAATTTCAAACTGCGGCAAAGGGCTCTCATAGCTAACCACTGGTCCACCTGTATGAAAAAAACATGAATTTCACTTCCATTCGAATAAATGGTTTTTTCAAATGATTGTCGAAATAATTTTTCATCAACATTTCAGATTATCTTTTACGATCTATTGTCAAAATGAAAGTATTTAGAGAAAGGAAAATGGACGATGAAAAGAGCTAGAAGGGAAAAATGGATCTGATCATGTCAGCAAGAGAAAAGAAAATGAATGATAACGTGAATTAGAGAGAGATAATAGATCATAGAATTATCCAAAACGTTAATGAAAAAATATTTATGCAGTCAAATCTAAATTTTTTAAGAAACTTAATATTATACATTAGAGAAATTAAAACAAATAGACTCCCTGGAAAACCATTTAGACAGTTTTTGTAACCAAATTCCATATTGCAAACAAAAATTTAATCATATAAACTTCCTCGAATTCAAAAACTTCAAGTACGAAATAGTCTCTTTACGTACCAAAAGAGCTGGATTGCCTTCCAGGTATGTCCGCCACCATCCTTCACAATTTAAATGCAAAGATATACATTGATATTGAGCATGTTTATAATAAAATAAGGACAACCTTTAAATAAATGCATGAAAGCATATAATTAATTTACCGATTAATAAAGTCCCAGAACTATAACTATAACCAGGACGCACATTAAAATCAATGAACAACAAAATGTTGCAATCTTTCCCAGTTTGACGACAATACCAGAGAAGATACTCGCGCCAAGCGGGGTCGGAAAAACGAGGGGCATCTGGATCTGTCATTATCTGAATAAAAACAACCAAAATCACCCACAGAGACAATTGAAACCATAGTTATAGCTTCTATGCAATGAATGAAATGAATATATACAATCCCAGCTCTAGGCTCTGTAAATCAAAAGCATATTATTATTACCAACGTGTAAAATTTGGCAGGATTGCCCTCAACAGTAACTTGAGGCGGTGATGAGACAGCGGACGGCATCAGTAAGACTCCATTATTGACTTTTGTATTTGTGTCGTACACAACGCTCATTTTTACTGTTGGAGTGAAGTCGTCGACAACATCCCCAATCACTCTCCCTTGTCTCAAATGTCGCCTCGATCTGGACGTCATTCTCTCAGGCCTTTCTCTACAATACAAGATTTCCAGATTCATATAAAACTTGGCTTATTGGAGGTACTTATACGCGTCAAACGACAGATCATGACCTGTATAATAGCTGTATAAGTTTCTAAATGAGGCATACTTTGGCTAGGCCGAACATAGAAAATTACAGCAAAAAATCCGCAAGAGGAATTCTTACATTATGCGTAACATTATGTATCATCAATGCGGGCTCTTCCATGACCAGAGCATTGGATTGTGATATCGTAAATTATTATTCCACTCTCATGGAATTATGAATATGTCATAGTTGGTATTTTCCACTACTTCATTTGCATTATCACTTTTATGACTTCTGTCAGAATTGTGAATTTGTGGGTTATTTAGTGGATTATGAGGGAATCTCTCACTGGTTAATAATAGTCATGTCTAAGTGTAGTGTAAGTGTGGTTATTGTTTCATGGTGGAGCATGAGTATTATCTATATATATATATATATATATATATATATATATATATATAAATTTGAACCTAAAAGATAAGACGTTTATAAAAAGGTGAGATTCAGTTCTACTTTAAAACTTAACTTTACATTGATATAGGTTTATGAATGAAAACAATATTTTTCTAGAATACAAAGTATAAAATTGATAAATTAATTTTATAAACATAAACATCACAAATTAAGGAATCTGGCATCAAACATTGAAGGTTACTGTCTAGGATGCTAACACATTATGTGCACATCCACACTTCGGGGTGTCATCCATATGTCCCATAACATTGAAATACTTCTAGTAAACATCCAAATATCACTCAATAGTTTACCTAGTCTACAAAATTAGAATGCTAATATACTAGAATTATACTAGATGATGAAATTGATAAGGAAATGCAACAAATGGCAAGACTTCCATCATTTTAACATTAGACAAAAGAATGAACAATAAACAAGAAAGCACTTGGAAATATTTGTGTAGTTGAGTGCCCTTATAGTAATTACAAACACAAATAAAGTGACACAAAAGCATCCAGATCCATAGGATATTTTGCATAACCCAAAAATATTTCCTTTTCAATTTAGTTACTTGGAATTTGGTAGTCTAGTTTTGGTTAGTTACTTAGGAGGAAATTTGAAATATAATTTTGATAAAATGATGATGTTATCTTGTAGAGGATCCAAATGATTAGTCACAAATAAAATTTAATAGGATTTGGATGTACCTTGAGCAATTTATGGCCTTACAAGTTTTCAACCTCCTACCATACTTACAAATCAATTACATATGAACCAAAATATTGCTCCTATAAATTACTTGGCGAGTTTTAATAGTTTTCTTGAATTTTGGCAATTGTGATGTCATCTTACCTTACAAAGATTCCATATGCATATGAATATTTGTAGGAACTTGAGCACCATTTATCTTTTGCAAAATCCTCACATGCATCTAGATGTTTGTGAGTATTTGTTGTCATTGATATTTGTGGGTAGTCCCTAGTGAACTAAACCTAACAATATCATGATCTAGTTTCAATGAATGGTTTTGCTTATAGTGTTAGCATGACACCCTAATGATGTCATCTTGTATGGATTATATAAAGTTATCATCCAACAAAACCCAAAGTGGAGTTTTATGTTTGAAGACATTGATTGCAAAAGTTCCACTTGCTATTGCACTTGTGGACTTTTGGCATACTATTAGAATTGTAGGTTTATATTTTTTATTACACCTTGTGAGAACTTTGAGGTCATTTGGACTTTGCAAACCTTCAACCTAAATCTTCATTTTAGTTTCTTGTAACACATTGGTTGTTGTAATGACCTAGTTTAAATCCAATTTGACTTCAAACCTATTTATGGATAAAATGAAGGGGATTACACTCACTTGGGACCTTTTGGAAAATTACAAAAAAAGGTCAATTGTGAACAATATCAATTGGAAATGGTGATGATTGGTGACAAAGTGAGAGCTAGTGGAGGAGTGAGAAAACTTGGTTTGAATTTGAATTATGAGGATAGCGGTTCTAGTGGTGATGATTCTGAAGGAGGTTTGGCTTCTACTATGGAGAGGTGTGCTATGGGTGTTGGTGTGGTTTGCAGTGCTAGGGTTATTTTTTTTTTGGCTATCTATAATGTATCCATGGTGGATTTGACTATTGGCAAGGTATTGGAGATTTTGGTCCCTGCATTCAAGGATCCTACTATGGGTCAGGTCTCTCTTCCTATAGTGGGGAAGGATGATTCCTTAGAGATTCATGCTTTAGGGTCTAGTTTCTCTGACTTGACTCTTGAGGTTGATAATGTGGGGGCTCACATTGATGATCAGTTGTGTTGTGGGCCTCCTCTTCTTGCTCAATGCTAGTCAGATTTATTTGGCTCCAAGCCTAAATGAAAAAGTTTTTTGTCATCTGTTAGAGTAAATAGCATATTTACACTTAAGTTTACTTAGTCTTGCATTATAGTTTAAAAGTTCATTTAATTAATTAGACGGTTTTTTCCCATGTGGGTAGTTTGTACACCTGTCACCTATTTTTCTTTCCTTTAAAAGGTTGTACTATTATGTAATTTATCATCTCATTCTCAATGCATTTCTCTTTGGTGAAATATCTTCTCTCATGCTTGTGAAGGTTTATTTCTGCAGTTGGTATTCCTAGGTGCATTTCTCTCTCATGGTATTAGAGCCACCCACTGCAACTCCTTCTTGAGAGTTTTCGTTGAAGATTTTAAGATCGATAGGAGATTATTCGACATTTGAATTTTTTTTAATTTTTCAAAATTGCCTCATTCTATTTTGCTATTGGAGGCATCGTTGGCGTAACATCTTGTTTGTTTGGCTAATTTCCTTCACCCCCTTCCTCAAATATACTATCATTAGCACTGGCATGAAGGATAAAAGCCAGTCATTTTCTTCCTGTTGGAGGCCTACGTGTTGAAGGCCGATTTTATTTGTTGTTGTGGCATGTTTTTTTTTCCAAACCTGGAGGCTATCTTTGCATTTTTTGTAGAAGTGTTTTGACAGTTGGAAAGTTGTTTTTGTTTACTTTGAAAGCTGCAAAAGCCACATTTTTCTGTACTAGAGGCTATGCTTTTTCTTTTGAAGGCATTCGATTTACATCCTGGGTGTTTTTCTTTTTGAAGGCTTTTTTAATCAAAGTTTATATAAAGTCCTGCAAGAAATATTTGGTTAGGGTTTGGAGGTGGGCTTGTGTCAAGTTTTTTTTATAGTGATCTTGGGATCTTTAATCCCACATTAGATGTGCGGAAAGAGTTTGTGCTATTTAAATACCTCCAGACTCTTGCAAGTGGTGTGAGAAAAGGCTCACGTGGAGGATTTGTCAAATCTTGTGCCCCCCTGAGTGTCTAGCATGGATCTTCTGTGACTTGTGGAGTTGGTGACTCAACAATGTTGAAGTGTCTGTCACGTGGATTGATTCAAAAAGGTTACATTATTTTGCTCCAAATTTTTTTCCAGTTCCAAAAATTAGCTTTTTTGCTTAGAAAAAGTGGTGAAAGTTATTTATTGGAGGTTTTTTTTTAGTTTGGTTTAATTTTTTCTTTTAGTACAATCTTTGTCATGGATACTCCTGGAACCATTGAATTGTTAACTCCCTATAATTACCACATTTGGAAAATGAAAATGTGTAGATTGCTTCAGTCTCAAGGTCTTTGGTCCACACTAAGTGCTACACAACCCTCTATCACCAAGGAATATGAAATATTTTCCCATCAAAATAAGTATGATCAAGCTATGGGTTTGATGAAATTAAATGTTTTAGATAGTCTCCTTTTTCATGTTGATGAGTTGAGTACACCCAAAGAAATATGGGATAAGTTAGAAAACTTGTTTGGTCAGGTCAGTGAGACCTGTAGATTACAAGTGGAGACTAAATTAACCTCTCTTACCCCTAAAGCATTTCCTACTATTGATGACTTTCTAATGAAATTCAAATCAGTAAGGTCACAATTGGTAGGGTGTGGGAAGAGAAAACCTGATAAGGAGTCTATTTTCTTGATACTGTCTATGTTGAGAGGCCCATTTGTTGTGTTTTCTTCTACATTTTACTCCACAATGGATGCCTTGGGTATTGCATTCCAAATTCCCTCTTTTGAGACCTTCTGTGACCAATGGACAAGGTAGCAAGACAAACTTGTCCAGTTGGAGGGGGTCCCTACAAATCATGCATTGGTTGCAGAAAGCTCACAGAGTAAAGGGAAGAAGAAGCCTAAACCTAAGATAGAGCCAAATGAGGGTTCCACCTCCACAAAAGAAGATAAGCTTAAGAAGGGAAAATCTCAATCAAGTGTGTACTAAAAAAAGAAAGGGCATGATGAGCATCCTTGTTACTTGAAGAAGATTGATGAGTTATCACACCTTCTTCAGAAAAAATAATATACCACTTCCCTCTTCTGTGACTCCTCCTACAACCTATGCATCTTCATTTGAATCATAAACCAAGCCTACACAATCTGGAAATGCGGGAATTACAAATAGTAAAGAAGATAAACACTACATGGGTAAGGGACATGTAGTGGTGACTTTTGTAGTTGATTCTCGCTATGATAGATGGTTTCTAGACTCGGGTGCATCTCACCACATGAGTTCTTAACCTTATCCTTTCATGGGTATTCATCCTTCTGACACTTCCAAGATTTTGTTGTGAGACAATAATATTTTGGATGTTCAGGGGATAGGCACTATTGATATAAGTGATGGTTGTTTTCAGGATGTATTGTGTATTCCAAAGTTGCACATGAATATTATCTCTATCTATCAGATAACACATGGTGAGGTCTCCAAGACTATGGAGTTTACTGTCAATTTTGTGTTTATCAGAGAAGTTGATTTTGGAAAAATCATTGTTGTTGGTATTGTTGATCATGAGTCTCATTTGTATACCTTCTCTCACTTTGTTGATGATGATGACTATGTACCTCACATTCCCCTAGCTAGTGTTGATAGTAATCACATAGTAGATATTGGTCATCTGAATTTTGGAGTACTTTAGACTCATGTTGATATTGTTCCTGTTGCTTCTAAGGATGGGTTTCAAGCACAACAAGATATTTTTGATCCCTTAGATCTTTTTTTGTTGGATGAGTATTTAGCAGGAATATCATATTTGTTTATGGAATCTCATCTTGTAGATTTGGGAGATACACTTGAGGAGATTTCTCTCCTCTTGATGATAGTTGCAACATGGCAGTTGATTCAACTAGATTGTCTTTGGAGGTTGACATTGTTGAGCCTTCACTTTCACTTGATCTGTCACATTTCTTGGTTGTGTTTGATCATGATTATGTGATGAATTATTCTATTTTGAGACTACCTTCCCCTTATCAGTTGTATATGGAGTGGATTCTTCATCATCTGGTGGACTTGTTTCTTCCTAAGGGAAGAGGTGTTACTTGTAGGAATTGGATCATCTTCTATTTTCAGGCATATTTCATTGGCATTGGAACTTCTTCATTGTGGGGGGGCTATATAGTCTCACACTTTCCCTCTTATGGGGGGGTTATTAATTTTATATACATGATGTATGTAGTCCTTGTGGGGTGTGATTGAGTCCTCCATCCAAGCATCATTTTTTTTTCTTTTCTTTTCTCTCTTTTGGACGGGGGTTTTTTCCCATTAGGTTTTTCTCCTTTTCTCCGCTTGTGAGAGATTTTTATGCATTGTAAATGGGTACCTAAAATGGTTGTGTAGTTGGGACCCATACTTCATTTTACATCTTCATTCTCCCTAAGTTTCACTTAAGGGGGGGTGTTAGAGTAAATATCATAGTTACGGTTAAGTTTACTTAGGCTTGCATTATAGTTTAATATTGCATTTAATTAATCAGGTGGTTTTTTCCCATGTGGGTAGTTTTTACACCAATCACCTAATTTTCTTGCCTTTAAAAGGTTGTACCATTATGTAATTTATCATCTCATTCTCAATGCATTTCTCTTTGGGGAAATATCTTCTCTCGTGCTTGTGAAGGTTTATTTCTACAGTTGGTCTTCTTGGGTGTGTTTCTCTCTCATCATCTGATCCCATGGTATCCTCAATTATTTATGATGAAATCACTCTATCTATTCTAGAATCCATTATGCAAACAACCATTTTTTTGATGGAGTTCTCCTTGGTTGGGAAATTTTTGGGTCCTAGGCCTAACAATGAAGTGGTGCACTCCTGGATTAGGAAGAAGTGGTTTCTCAAGGTTCAAGTGGAAGTAGTAGTAATGGCTAGAGGTTTCTTCACATTCTCTTTCTCTTGTGAAGAGGATTTAAGGATATTGTTTTCTAAAGGCCCGTAGATGATATGGTTCTCCACCTTAACCCTTCATCCTTGGGAACTAGGTATGAACCTCTCTAAATGTTTGGTAACTTTGATCCTATTTGGATTAAGCTTTCGAACTCACCTTTGGAATATTGGGATGAGTCACGAGGAAGTTTTCAAAGGAAAAGTTAGTTTCTTGGGAATATTGTTTGTATTAATGATATGACTGTCTCTAGTAGGTGGTTGGTATTTGCTAGATTATGTGTTCTGGTGCATCAGAAGGTGAACCTTCTTGAGTTTATCCTCTTGATATCAAAATTTAGTAGTTGGAAGCAATTGGTTATTTAAATTAATCTTTCATCTACAAAAATCAAGTCATTGGGTGAAACACTACCCTTCAAAAGTTGATGTGCTTGCACCAAAGGTATTAAAGGAGAAAGTGGTGAATGAGAAGGCTATGCCTTTAAATATCAATACTTCCATTTTTTTGAAGCTTGTATCATTAAAGGGGGTTCCCCTCCATTTAATATTGTTGAGGAAGGATCTCGTGCTCCCCTTCCTCCACTCCTATGGTGGAAGGACCTAGGGAGATTGTCCCCTTGTTCAATGCCAACATATCTCTCCTTGGGCCTTATGCTTCTTTGGTTAAATAATTTCATTCATCTCCATTTGTGGGGATGTTGGTCATGGTGGCTTCTCCTCTAAGTCAGGTTGTGAGCAATTATTTCATCACTCAACATCTAGTTAGGGGAAGGAAGAAGAAATTGTCTCTCCCATCCTCTTCTAGTTTGAAAGGTGTGGTCACTAGGAGATAGAAATATGATTATGGTTTAGATCACATAGGGTAGGGTAGACCATCCTCTTAGAAAAAGAGAGGGAATGCAAGAAAGATATTGATGAAGGGGTTCAAAAAGCCCTTTTTGAGATGTGCTCCAAGAGCACACCCTCAGGTTGTAAATGAAGATTATCTCTTGTAATATAATGAGGCTTAATAATTTTCACAAGAATTGACATCCTTAGAAATATTATTCATGATCAAAAGATGAAAATGCAATGATATAAAATTGAGAGATTCAAAAATAGCCTTCTCAAATATTTTGGTTTCGATGGGTTTAGTTTGGATGGTGCCTTGGGTGGTATTATGACCCTCCAGAACTCCAAGACCATTAGGGGTTCCCCATTGGGAGTAGAAGTAAATCACATTGAAACTTAGGTGCATCATTTAAAAGATGATTCCTCTTGGGTCATAACCAATAACTATGCTCCCAATCCAAAAATGAGTAAGAAGGTTTCTTTGGGAAAGGATTGGGGCTCTAAGAGCCCTGCTTCGTAATTATTTCTAGTTGGTCATGGGGGATTTCAACACTCCCTTGAATGATAATGAGAATATGGGTGGCTCCCAAATCCCTTATGATAAAAGATTTGATCTAAGGTATTCCATTGATGGAAATTCTCTTGTGGACCTTGCCCTTCAAGGTTCTCCTTTCACCTGGTCCAACATAAGAATAGGTGTTGATCTTATTGAGGTAAAACTAGACAAGCCTTTGATTTCTTTTAATTGGCTCCTAAATTATAATTTTTCTCTTTCATCCTTCACTAGATATGTGGGTTTGATCATTTTACCAACTCTTTGTTTATGGATAGAATTGGTAAGAAGAAAAAATTTCCCATTAGATTTGAAGCTATATGGCTTAGACATCCCAATGTTAGAGATTGCATTAAGGAATGGTGGAAAGTGGAAATTGATGGTAGTGTTATGTTTAAAATTGCTAATAAATTATCTTACATTAAACTTATAGTTAGAAGGTGGAATAAGGAGTCCTTTGGTTAGATATTCAATGAAAATAAAATGATGTCCCAATTCCTGGATGAGAATCAACACAATACTCAGTCTAGTGGCATGGTTGAGGTGCTTCAATTAGAGGAAGAAGCCCTACTCTTGAGACTCAATGATACTATTTTTAAGGAGAAATATTTTGGAAACAACGTTCTCGAGCAGTTTGGCTTATGTTTGGGGATTGTAACTCCAAACTATTTCATCTTTTTTCTCTTAAACATAAGTTTTCTAACAAAATAAAATAAATCAGTGCTAATGGCTCATTGTTGGTTGATGAATGGGCTATACAAAATGTGGCTTCAAATTTCATTACCAATATTTTAAAAGGTGGTATTTGTTTGGATCCTGAACTTGAGAAAACCTTTCTTGATGTCATTCCTAATATTATTTCAGAGGAGAAAAAAAAGAATAATATTGCCATCCCCTCTACTAAGGAGATCAAGATGGTTGTTTTCTCTTTTGAAGGGAACAAATCCCCTAGTCCTGATGGGATCCCCTTTCTTTTCTTCCATTATTTTTGGGATACTATTGCCTTGGATGTGATTAATACCATGAAAGAGTTTTTGGTTGCAAAAGAATTCTAAAAGAGCTCAATTCCACTTTCCTTGCACTTATTTTGAAGGTCCCTAGAGCATCTAAATTTGAAGATTTTACATCTATTAGTCTATGTAATACTATTTACAAAATATTCTCGAAGGTCTTGGCAACTAGACTCCAAGCAGCTCTTTCGTTGATCATCTTTGAGCACTAAAGTGGCTTTGTTCATGGTCACAAAATTCTTGATTGTATTATCACTATTCATGACATTGCCCACTCCCTTTTGATCAATAAAAAGGTTTGTTTCTCCTTAAGTTGTATATTCTGAAAGCATGTGATAGAATCAACTAGCATTTTTTTGCTTTAGGGGTTGTCTTGTTTTGGAATATGTCCTAAGCTCGTGCAATTCATCGATTAGTTGGTTTTGGCTTCCTGTATCTTGTTCCTAGTCAATGTGAGAAGTAATTTGAATGTTTATGATATATTATTCAAGGAAAACAACCATAGATATATAAGGAGAATGAGTACACGAGGATGTAGTTGAAATAGAGCAGTTGAAATGAGCAACTAATCAATTATATTAACAACGTCTCAACAAAAATGTGCAATCAAACTAACTCCATAACAACATTACAATGTAATATATTTGCTAATATTCCCCCCATTATTCAACTATTCCTAGAAAAATAAAACCTTACAATTCATCTTGCCAAGGGACCCCCCTGAAGGCTTACATGAAAAAACTTGCTAACTACAAATTATGTATATATTCTTGAGAAAATTTTCCTTTTGAAGAAACAAATATTAAATCATGTGAAACTCCTCTAGAAGCTCCAAGTTGAATTCCTGAGTTCTTCCTCCATGAACTCCTGAACCATAGACCATAATTATTAGACAACCACCTAGTGGAATCCCTAAAATTTATGTGTTCCACTGATAATTAAAGCATATATGACTGTCCTTTTCGGTCTATGGTGTGTCTTGAGGCTTAGGGTTTTCATTTTATCCTCTATTCTAGGTTTTGGTTTGTGCCCTAAAACCCTTTGAAAAATTCAAGTGTTAAATGCTTGTGTGTATTCTAATATGATGTTGACTAGTATTACTTAGTTCCTAATTTTTCAACTTACTACTTAAGACATTAAATTCATTCACTTACTGGCCCCTAATGCCTAGTGTTCTCAATCATTACCCATTGAGTCATTTTAAATCATGTCTATGTTATATGGGTTCGAAAATGTCTCAAATATCTGCCATGATTCCTAAGTCTGGATTTATAATAAACTTAAATTCCTTTTGATTATAATCCTAGTAAATGACCCATTTTAAGTCATCTTATAAATGCATGTTCCTTTTGAAACCTTTATGATTTTTCAATGGGTCCCACCAAATGTTTCCAATTGGTTTCCCGCTAGCTTGTGGGAATAAAATATTATGATAAAAAAGATGGAGGGATAGAAAACGGGTGACACTTGTCTACCTTCATGGTGGATCCTACCACTTTTGAAAGGCACTAATGGAGGGATAGCGGGTGGGTGACACTTATCTACCCTCATGGGGGACCACTATTAGATCTCAACTTATGGAGGGATAGCGGCGAGTGCCACATGGCATCATCGCCACCATCCGTAGGACTATTGAAAGTAAGGAAATATTTTTCAAAAATAATTTGGGTGACTATGATAATTATTAAAAGCCATGCACTACTAATGAACTTCAAGTGCACTTACAAAATTATTTCATGAGATGTTGTAATCTTGACTGTTCATCATTGAAGAAAGATATGCATCATGATCACTAGCCTAGATCTTAAATAGCGCACATGTTGTGGTCACTGGGCTGATCTAGGCCATTGCCTACTAGCCTATGACCATAGATCAAAACCCTGTAGATTCTAGCAGGCTAGCAAGTTGTGGACATGTGGATCTTGTGGCGACTTGTAAAGTGTAGTGGGGCCACAAAGCTAACAAAAGGGATGCACACTTGGCATAAATAAAGCATGATGGATGATGAGTCAACAAAAGGAAATATGTTCAAACTTTTTTGACTTCATGTGAGCCACATGCCGGTGCACATCATGATGAGATCTACAACAGAAATTCAAAGTTTCTAAAAAGGAAACCATTGAGCCATTATGGTTCACGTGGGCAATTAGTAATGATAGAGTTGATGGTTTTCTACCGAATTGAAGGCTTTGTTCGCCATAAAATCTTATTTTAAAGCTTGTAGTTGATTGCAAATATATTACAAAGGAATTTCCACAAAATTGTGAAGCTGTTGCAAAGTGTTTCAATTTCTTGGCATCTCCAAATTAGGGTTTTCTATGATTTAAACCAGTAAGTAAAATCTGCACTCCTTGAGCTTGAAATTACCATAGTTTTCATTCAATCACAATTTTTGTTATCTAATTTCCAAGTAGGGATTATTTTAAGGTTTGATGTTCATTAAGTATGTTGCAATTTTAAGAATTTTTTTAATCTCTACATCAATTCACCTTAAAACCTAAAGAGCCCTAGTTTAAACCAATCAATCCCTAGGTCAAATTATCCATTAGACATGGCACCAAAAATCAGAGCTTCTGCACCAAAAGCCCAAGCCTTTGCTTTCAAATCTAAAGTTAGACCCTTAGTACAAGATTTCTTTGAGTAGCTACCATCCTCTACAATTGAAAAGGAAAAAGGGAAACCTATGTTCTATTGCCCCAGGGTTAAGGGAAACCTTTAGAGTTTCAGCCTTGGCCCACTTTTTGATATCAGTAAGAAAGGGAAGGGAAAAGATCGTTTTGGGACCCTCTAATTTGGATCCCCTACCTATCAAGTATTTTTTCCCCTATTTTCAAAGGAATTTCTACTCCCTCTGTCAGATTTTGGGGTTTGATCGCTCTTTTGGCATGCCAATTGCCCATATGTATATGGCTACAAACATTTATCACCCCAAAATTAGCATTGAAGAGTGGATAACAAACTAGGCCTACATATCCAAAAAAAAATTAACCTTTAATTTGTTTAGACCAAGGACTTACTCACCTCATCTTTTTGCATTAGACATTCCCCATAGGTCAAATTTTTAGGTCATCTTTTTAGCTTGCATAAACCTCTTGATTAGGAAGTTCATCAAACTTAGACTAGACCATAGCTTCAAATCTATATTCTCTTTACCTTATCTTTAAAAAAAAATATCCTATTCCTTCTCCATTTAGATTGGTTCCTCAACTCATCAGTCCAGTGGGTGATCCCACAATAGTGGTTTACAGTTTTTGGCCAAACTGGACACTAAAATATTTTTTTCAAGTAAATATTCACTTTCAGGCACCTATAGCGGTTAAACCATGAGGAATTTCAAGAATATGCAAACTAGAGTTTCATAAAATTTTCTTTGTAGATTCTAAATATATTTTTTTCAATTTTTTTGGAATCAGATTGCACTTCTTTTTCCATCTCCCTCAAAAACTAGTTTTATTCAAAAAACAACATTTTTAAAAAGTGACACTCACTCTATAACACATAAATTTCTTTCCATGAAGGATAAAATTCTAATTCTTTCAAATTTAGATTTGTAACTCCGATATCAGGTTTCAAAGTCAAACCAATTACAATTTAGACATAGCGCGACTGTATAACGCGTAATTTTTTTTGTATGTATCAAAATTCATTTTTTTTCTTGTTGGATCAAGGACTTCAATATCTTGTGCACTCATATTTTTCAAATTTTTTTTGACAATCTTCTATTTTTCCACATGTGTAGAACATAGAGTTTGATTTTTTGGTGAAAAACCTACATTCACAAGAAATAAAAAATAAATATAATAATAAAATTAAATTTATTTAAAATTATACTTTTTGGGAAGCTTATATTAAGGATTAATTTTTTTTTTTAAATAAATTTTAAAATGAATTCATTTGATCCCCCAAAAGGTAAATCAAAAGTTGTTTTTTATCAACATTTTGATAGGTGTAAAGGAGACTCAGTTATAGGTATGGTTTAAAACTAGCAGGATTCTATCCAAGGGGGTCTGATCTAAGGTAGTTTGATCAAACCCTCTTAAATTGGAATGCTTTAAATTAATCTTTTAAAGGCTTAAATCATTATATTTTCTAAAAATACGTGATTTCAGCAAAAATCAAAATCTCCCAGAAATTGTAAACCAACTTTGTGGGATCAACCCAGTTTGAGACTATCTTGTCAACATATCCTATCAGTACTATACCCAAGGTCATTTATAATCAAATTAGTTTTTATACCTATCTTATTTTGATTACCTACCACATCTTCGGTTCACGAGAGGTTTTTGTCTTCATCCTAGGTCGTAGTACTCCGTCCCTTTGTCTCAAATCTTGCATACCATAGTAATAGGAACACTTCTAATTTTGATCATTACATGGCATTACCTTATTCGCACCTTGACTATTGTCACCTTGACTCTTAATCATGGTATCATTATTAGGCATCCATATATCTTTAAAAATACAAAAAAAAAAACTTAGGTTGTTGAACAAGACAACTGAGAGGGGGGTAAATCATTTGTAACAGATTTAAACCTTAATTAATTCCCCAAAACTAATACTTAACATTTCTTAGATGATTAAAAATTAAATTCTAGTGCAGAAACTAAAAACCGTCACACAAAAACAATAACACAAGATTTACTTGGAAAAACCAATAAGGGAAAAACCACAGTGAGGATTAACTCACACTATAGAGATTATCAAAACCAATTACAAGAGGCTCACTGCCTAAGAAACAAGGCTCACTTCCAAAACAGGGACTCACCGTCTGCATCAAGACTCACTGTCTAACAAGGCTAGCAACTCGTAGGGCTCACTACCATTGAGATACAAAGAGGATAGATGAGATACATTATAGAGAGAAGACATTCTCAATGCAACGGAAAAATCCACCACAATTTTCTCAACCACTTGCAGACATGCATGTAGTGTCCCTCTAGTTTAGACATACTGTTTAGTTTGATTCTGCTTGATAGATGCTTTGTTAATTGTGATACTATGTTGTTTCTTTTCAGAGGTGATTCTGGATATTATGTTGGTTTGATTTTGTGGATGATACATTAACATCCTGGTTATCTGGTAGTGTTAGTTTGATGATACTGAGATAGACATGTTCATGATATGGTTTATTTTATTCTGACTTTTGCTTGTGGTTATTATGCTATGATGATTAATTCTAATTTATCTTGCTCATCTTTGTCGGTGAAGAAGACAGTGTAGCATTACTCATTCATGAGTACCCTGCTACGTTGCAATTCTTATTCACGGTGTGTTTTCTAACATAAGTATATATATGTTTTAACATTGATGTTTTCTGCAGACACAGGTACCGGGTAACGGATCCACCTGCTTGTCAGGTCTGAGTGTACCCTAATGTAATAAAATTATGTTGTTGGAGGTACTGACAGGTCCTGTTTGAACCATCGTTCTTTTTCGAACGAGTATCTTTGTGTTACCCCATGTTGTTGTTTAGTTTATTCTGTCGTGTTCGTTTGTAAAGTTTTGTGTTTGTGATTTAATATTTAAGTTTAAATTGTCTGTTAATGTATTTACCAATGTTTGTGATTTAATTTATTAAGTTAAATTAAATAAGTTATCGAATTTAAAAGTGAAAGTTATTTATTTGCACTGTTTTTAATTAAAATTATAAATAATGTTGATTTAGTTATGCAAACTTGATTTATGAGAAAATGGATATTTAAATGAAAAGATATTTTCAGCTTGTAATGAATCTTGGTTGACAGTTAAAGATCTCTTTGGATATTTTAATGAACAAGTTATACTGATTGATCTATTTTCAATGCAAGATGGTCTATCAGTTAAGGTTTTGTGATTGAAAGTTAATTGCATGAATTAAATATCTTTGGAAAATGGGAAATTGACATTCACGGGAAGAACTTTCACGGCAGCAGCTTTTGGAGAATTTTTGCACGACAATTGTTTAAGAACTTTTCTCTTAAGATTTTGTTTACAAGTGTAATTTTGGAAGTTGGACTAATTTGTAATCTTCATTGAAGTCTGGTGAATTAGTTGCGGAATTGAAAAAAGTTTTCAAAGAATCGTATTTAATCAGTCATCAATTGTAAACAGGTTTTCTTCTGAATTTTTTTAGTTTTTGTGCTGAATTCTTTCTTGAAATTTATGTTCAAATCAATCATTCAATTAAGTAATTGTTTTGCTGAACCTACACAAATCACAAAGAAATGAGATTAAAAAAAAAATTCAAACTTTAAAGTAGAAAATAATACAAACAAATAGCAATTAGAGTATAGCAGATCTGAGATCGTTGTTAAATCTGACTGTGAAATGATAATAATTGCTTGAATTTGAAATTTTAGGAAACAAATGAAGACTTTCTTTTATTATTAAAAGTAGACATTAATAAATTTTCTGATCTGAGCTTATTGATGACTGTAAATCTATAATTAAATCATTTTATATGGCGCTCCTAGTGATATATAGTGATTTTATTGATATTATGTCTGATATCCACCATACTATGAAACTTATGTAAATAACATTGCTTGGTACGCATATACTATGTTGGTTTTTTTCTTATTATTCATACCTATAGGTACATAGCGTTCAAAATCTAAATTATATTTTGTCCACTGTGATTGGGTGCAACATCTTAAATTGCACACTTTGGTTTTGTAATTAACTTTTGATTTGGTGTGAGGACTTTAGATTATGTTTACTAAAAATCTCCCTGCCAGTAAATGGTGCGCAACCTCCTTCTCAAGTCAGTTCTGGTATAACCATTTATCAACAGATCTTGTATTAATCATTGCAAAGCATTAAATTTCCTTTTTGTATCACATCATCTTATTCACCAACGCAGTTAACTGAGGAGATAATTTTTCCTTTCGGATTCTATAGTTTCCTTGACCCATATCTACTTACCTTGATATTATTCAGCTGGCAAACTCCGTGCGGGCTGTAGCTGGTGTATGGAGACTTTTTATTAAGGGAAAATATAACATTTCAAATGATATTACTCCTCATTTGTTATCTTTCTATATTTATATTAGAGAAATTCCATTATGGAATTGTATACTGTGATGAATTTTCTTGTGCTTCTTGTTTTGTTTATCTTTCCGCGCCGGCTATAGAGCATGAATGAAACTCTCTGGTTAAGGGAAATAAATTGTATAATTTAATCCGCCCTTTATCAGATAATTTTTTATTCGTTAGACAATAGATACTCCATCGGGAATATGTAATTCTCTCATCTATATTTCGATGCACGCGTTTTGGGAAATGGCAAGATCGAAGTTCATAACCTACGCGTCAATGTTTTAGCATGACGATATTTAAAGAAAAACTTAATTTTATTGTTGATCTTCATGTAATGCGTCTGGAACTAGTAGTTTATATCGGTGGTAACTTCCCTTCTTGTGTGTGTCTCATGTTTAATTGTATTTGTTTATTTTTTATATTCTATATTATGTTGTCTTTACTACCTATTCGTTATGAGACTAGATCTTGTGCATGGCGAGATTTACACCAATCTTTACTAAAGATAGCGAGTTTCTTGGACCAATGGATAAGAGCGCACATATTTTATTTAGAAATCTTATGTTAGAAAGTAATTTCTAGATAAATATAAATTGATCTCTTTTTATAGTGTAAACATTGCCCTTTTAATTGTAAGACAATTACTGTTAACTAATACTTTATTCATTATGTTATATGACCTTTTTATCATAAAATGTTAGTTACATGTTAGTTATTAGATTCTTTATAGAGTTGATTTAAACATATGATTCTTAGACTACTAAAGACACTTTTTTATTTATTTATTTATTTAATAAATTGTAACGTATGATTTGAGTGATTTAAAAAAAAAAAACAAGAGCTCTTATTATTTGTATTGCATAATAATAATAGTTATAATAGAAAATTGTAAGACATTCTACAATGTCAATAAATTGTTATTTTTGAACTCTTATTCTTGATGTTTTAATAAATGTATATGATGAGATATGTACAAATCATAAGTTAAGTATGAACATTTAATGTTATTGAGTTTGTTTTGTTCTTCCTAGAGACTAGGGTAATGAAAATAGTATTGATAGGTGTATAACCTATTAATTTTATTGCTCAATTATGATAATCTTTAATGTGGGGTATGGCTTTACACTTTTTGTTGTTATTGTCATGGAGACATCCTTGAGAATTTGTTTTATCTCAAGTGAATGATTTTATCCTCTATGGTATCGTCTTTCTATGTTTGATAGCTACCCCTAAACGTTTATGTTGAGTCATGTTATAGAAAGAGTGGCTTGCGTTAGGGGCCGAAATCCTATAGAGATTGTCTGGGTAACCTATCGTAGGTGTCTAATTCAGTGAAAACCTAACTAATGTATTAGGGGTTGGGTAGATCTAAACACTAAATCAGATAATAGTTTTCCTCACCTACTTTATTAATGCTCTTATAGGTTGAGAAAAGGTTGAATCATCACTGTGGCATAATAGACTTGGGAGATTGTGTTGGTGTGGAGCCTGACCAGTCTCCAAGTGGGAGATTGTTGGTATGTGGCGACTGATCATGCTATATTGTATAGCCCATGGTATACTATACACCCCAACCCGTATCCTTGCCAGGGCGCATGATCACCGAAAAAGAAAAAAATCAATGTAAAAGGAAAAATCCGATTTTGTAGAACCCAAAAATCTAGAAGCTTCTAAGCTTGTTAAAAAGGGGTTCGGATGGGTATTTTTAGTATGATGAAAAACGTGATTATTTGCAAGATTGTAATAGGTTTTACACTGGATAATAAAAGTATTGGATGGCTGCGGTTTGGTGGATGTAACCCGGATTGGGTGAACCACGTTAAATTCTTTGTGTTATGATTTATTTTTTGTGCACTTTAGTTTCTCTGTTTTATTAATTAAATATGCATTTAATTGTTAGATATCTACCATCTCTAACCCTAATAAGTGGTATCAAAGCGGGTTGTGTTTCGAATATCGTCTTTTTCGCGTGATCACCAAAAAAGGGAAAAATCAATGTAAAAGGAAAAATCCGATTTTGTAGAACCCAAAAATCTGGAAGCTTCTAAGCTTGTTTAAAAGGGGTTCGGATGGGTATTATAGTATGATGAAAAACGCGATTATTCGCAAGATTGTAATAGGTTTTACACTGAATAATAAAAGTATTGGATGGCTACGGTTTGGTGGATGTAGCCCGGATTGGGTGAACCACGTTAAATTCTTTGTGTTATGATTTATTTTGTGTGCATTTTAGTTTCTCTGTTTTATTAATTAAATTTGCATTTAATTGTTAGATATCTGTCATCTCTAATCCTAACACGTATCGACTTGCTTTACCACCCAGTCTATCACGCATTCATGATGTCTTTCATGTATCAGTTCTTAGACCTTATCATCCTTACATTTCACATGTACTCAATTGGAATGCATTATAGGTAGAGGACGGGCAGCTAGCTTTGGAGCCCGTGGGCATTCTTCAAGGTCAGAGGCTTGCCCTCAGGGGTCGAGACATTGATCAGGTGAGGGTCCAATGGGATCCTAGCGATGAGGCATCAACTACTTGGGAGGATGCGACACATATGCATGAGCTTTATCAGTATTTATTTGCAGGCTTCCAGGAGTAAGCCTTATCCTAGGGGGGAGGATGTACTATCCCTCCAGTTTAGACATACTATTTAGTTTGATTATGCTTGATAGAAGCTTAGTTCATTGTGATACTATGTTGTTTCTTTTCAGAGGTGATTCTGGATATTATGTTGGTTTGATTTTGTGGATGATACATTGACATCCTGGTTATCTGGTAGTGTTAGTTTGATGATACTGAGATAGACATGTCCATGATATGGTTTATTTTCTTATGAATTTTTCTTGTGGTTATTATGCTGTGATGATTAATTGTGATTTATCTTGCTCATTTGTGTTGGTGAAGAAGACAGTATAGCATTACTCATTCGTGAGTACCCTGCTACGCTGCAATTCTTATTCACGGTGTGTTTTCTAACATAAGTATATATATGTTTTAACATTGATGTTTTCTGCAGACACAGGTACCGGGTAATGGCTCCACCTGCTTGTCAGGTCTGAGCGTACCCTAATGTAATAAAATTATCTTGTTGGAGGTATTGACAGGTCATGTTTGAACCATCGTTCTTTTTCGAACGAGTATCTTTGTGTTACCCCATGTTGTTGTTTAGTTTATTATGTCGTGTTCATTTGTATTGTTTTGTGTTTGTGATTTAATATTTAAGTTTAAATTGTCTATTAATTTATTTACCAATGTTTGTGATTTAATTTATTAAGTTAAATTAAATAAGTTATCAAATTTAAAAGTGAAAGTTATTTATTTACACTGTTTTTAATTAAAATTATAAATATTGTTGATTTAGTTATGCAAACTTGATTTATGAGAAAATGGATATTTAAATGAAAAGATATTTTCAGCTTGTAATGAATCTTGATTGACAGTTAAAGATCTCTTTGGATATTTAAGAACTTTCACGGCAGTAGTTTTTAGAGAATTTTTGCACGGCAATTGTTTCAGAAGAACTTTTCTCTTAAGATTTTGTTTACAAGTGTAATTTTGAAAGTTGGATTGATTTGTAATCTTCATTGAAGTCTGGTGAATTGGTTGCGGAATTGATAGAAGTTTTCAAAGAATCGTATTCAGTTAGTCATCAATCGTAAACAGGTTTTCTTCTGAATTTTTTTAATTTTTGTGCTGAATTCTTTCTTGAAATTTATGTTGAAATCAATCGTTCAATTAAGTAATTGTTTTGCTGAACTTGTACAAATCACAAAGAAATGAGATTAAAAAAAAAATTTGAACTTTAAAGTAGAAATGAATACAAACAAATAGTAATTAGAGTATACCAGATTGGAGATCGTTGTTAAATCTGACTATGAAATGATAATAATTGCTTGAATTTGAAATTTTAGGAAACAAATGAAGACTTTCTTTTATTATTAAAAGTAGACATTAATAAATTTTCTGATCTGAGCTTATTGATGACTGTAAATCTATAATTAAATCATTTTATATGGCGCTCCTAGTGATATATAGTGATTTTATTGATATTATGTCTGATATCCACCATACTGTGAAACTTATGTAACTAGCATTGCTTGGTACGCATATATTATGCTAGTTTTTTTCTTATTATTCATACCTGTAGGTACATAGCGTTCAAAATCTAAATTATATTTTGTCCACTGTGATTGGGCGCAACCTCTTAAATTGCACACTTTGGTTTTGTAATTAACTTTTGATCTGGTGTGAGGACTTTAGATTATGTTTACTAAAAATCTCCCTGCCAGTAAATGACGCGCAGCCTCCTTCTCAAGTCATTTCCGGTATAACCATTGATCAAAAGATCTAGTATTAATCATTGCAAAGAATTAAATTTCCTTTTTGTATCACATCATCTTATTCACCAACGCAGTTAACTAAGGACATAATTTGTCCATTGGGATTGTATAGTTTTCTTAACCCATATCTACTTACCTTGATATTATTCACCTAGCAAACTCTGCGCAGGCTGTAGCTGGTGTATGGAGATTTATTATTTAGGGAAAATATAACATTTCAAATGATATTACTCCTGATTTGCTATCTTTCTATATTTATATTAGAGAAATTCCATTATGGAATCGTATACTGTGATGAAGTTTCTTGTGCTTCCTGTTTTGTTTATCTTTCCGCGCCGGCTGTAGAGGATGAATGAAACTCTCTGGTTAAGGGAAATAAACTGTATAATTTAATCCGCCCTTTATCAGATAATTCTGTATTCGTTAGACATTAGATAATTCACCGGGAATTTGTAATTCTCTCATCTATATTTCCATGTGCGCGTTTTGGTCAATGGCAAGATCAAAGTTCATAACCTACGCTTCAATGTTTTAGCATGACGATATTTAAAGAAAAACTTAATTTTATTGTTGATCTTCATGTTATGCGTCTGGAACTAGTAGTTTATATCGGTGGTAACTTCCCTTCTTGCGTGCGTCTCATGTTTAATTGTATTTTTTTCTTTTTTATATTCTATATTATGTTGTCTTTACTACCTATTCGTTATGAGACCAGATCTTGTGCATGGCAAGATTTACACCAATCTTCAGTAAAGATAGTGAGTTTCTTGGACCAATGGATAAGAGCGCACATATTTTATTTAGAAATCTTATGTTAGAAAGTAATTTCTGGATAAATATAAATTGACCTCTGTTTATAGTGTAAACACCGCCCTTTTAAATGTAAGACAATTACTGTTAACTAATACTTTATTCATTATGTTATATAACCTTTTTATCATAAAATGCTAGTTACATGTTAGTTATTAGATTATTTATAGAGTTATTTAAAGATATGATTCTTAGACTGCTAAAGATACTCATTTATTTATTTATTTATTTAATAAATTGTAACGTATGATTTGAGTGATTTAAAAAAAAGAAAAGAGCTCTTATTATTTGTATTGCATAATAATAATAGTTATAATAGAAAATTGTAAGACATTCTACAATGTCAATAAATTATTATTTTTGAACTCTTATTCTTGATGTTTTAATAAATATATATGATGAGATATGTACAAATCATAAGTTAAGTATGAACATGTAATGTTATTGAGTTTGTTTTGTTCTTCCTAGAGACTAGGGTAATGAAAATAGTATTGATAGGTGTATAACCTATTAATTTTATTGCTCAATTATGATAATCTTTAATGTGGTGTATGGCTTTACACTTTTTGTTGTTATTTTTAAGGAGACATCCTTGAGAATTTGTTTTATCTCAAGTGAATGATTTTATCCTCTGTGGTATCGTCCTTCTATGTTTGATAGCTGCCCCTAAACTTTTATGTTGAGTCATGTTATAGAAAGAGTGGCTTGCGTTAGGGGCCGAAATCCTAAAGAGATTGTCTGGGTAACCTATCGTAGGTGTCCAATTCAACGAAAACCTAACTAATGTATTAGGGGTTGGGTAGATCTAAACACTAAATCAGATAATAGTTTTCCTCGCCTACTTTATTAATGCTCGTATAGGTTGATAAAAGGCTAAGAAGGCCTAGAATGGCTAGTCGTCATCTTGTCCTCTTGAGAGATGAAACGACTCCACATTAGTCTGTATAGGGGTCGAGAATCGGTAGAGACTGCCAGGGTAACTCTTGGAGAGGGCCGGTAGTCTAGGAAGATTCACCAGGGTAACCTATCCCGACAGTGTGATGACAGTCTTAGTCTATTCCAGGATGGTGATCCTTGTGTTCTATTTGTAAGTTAGATTTTATCTGTTTGATTTATTAAAGTTATGTCGTGATGTGAATTTGTAAACCCCGTAAACATAATGTTCTTTCTTCATTGTTTGTGGACCTGTCATTATCTCCTAGCACGAAGGGAGTGGACCTTTGGGTTCCATGTGGTTGGGAGAAAACTGTGGTTTTTCTTCCTTGTATTTTTTTGCAGATGACCCTATGCTTGCATCTGGTTCCAATTACTTCATTGTTCGTGACTATGGATGTGGAGCATGATTGTGATTATGGAAGACAATTGTGCTATGATCACTGTCTGCTTTGTAAATTTAGCTCTTGTATAAGAGCGTACTCATTGTACCATCATTTTGATGCATTGAGATTCATTGAAATATCACCTATTGTAATCTAGACATTTGGATATTTGATTGTATTAAGTTTTGTAAACTGGATCTTTCATGACATTAATTTGTACTATTATTTATGTTTATGTGTTGTGTATACTTATTAGTTTTATGTAACAACATCTTGGAAACTTTATGGCAATTGTGTAATTAATTATCTTTAAAAAAATAAAATTGGTTAAATTTACTCTATACACTTTGTTATAACAGTAACCAAGGCGGGGCATTACAATGCATAAATGATAGAGTACACCTTTTGCTCACTACATCTGGAAACTTAGCATTTAGGCTTCACACTGATCTGCAACATTCGCATGACACACACTCACTGATTCACATCAATCTCACAATTATCTGTTCTATTTCTTTGCACTTATCTCTCTTTCCTCTTGTGAAATATAATAATGTGGATGCATCTTCACTTTGACCAAATGAGGTATAAAGAGAGAGATCCAATTTCACACACTCCACACTGAAGGACACCTTAGAGATATTCACCCAATAAAGGATGGAAAAGATCTAACAATAAGATACCCTAGGGTATGATTTGAAATGAAGAAAGCAGGTTCGCCACCAAGTGTAAACTTGGAAAAGACAATCAATTGGAAAACACAATGTGATATGCAAAAAAATGCTAAATGACCTAGAAAGATGAAAAAATGCAATAAAAAGCTATGAAATTGGAAATGTGCACCAGGGAAACTGAAGGAGGCGGAATGGAGGTCTAGATTCTTAGAAAATATGATGTTAATGCTGACTAAGATTCATATTCCAATCTGGACAAATTAGTCTAGTTTTAGGGAAAAATGTGTTAGAACAGGTTTCTGCCAAAAGGGTATTCAAATCTGCAAAAATATTTTCCATTCTTGTATAGTGGGACTCATTCGCCAATAGTGGTGAATTAGTTCACTTTTTCTTTTTTGGAAATTTTGGACTGGATCATATTCCTCTTCGTCTGCTCTTCTCTGTTTGACTAATTTTTGGGCCTGGATCTACAAAATTCCACCTGTAGGCCTTCTCCAAGCTTCTCCTAGGTTTGATGGCATTTTTAACAACTCTAACAACTTGAAATTTTTTCTCCACCTTTTCTTCTTGGAAAATCTACAACCTAGCCTTGTAAATCACAAACAAGAAGAGGGAAAATTGTTTTGGGGGTTAGTGAATAAGGGTTTTCCTTGGTCAAACCCCTTTTTGGTAATTAAACCTTGAAATAAAAGCCAATATGAAAGAAGAATGATGAATGAATAAAAGATAATGTTGTAACTCACCAAACCCTAGCAATAAGGTGTTCCAAACATGTAATTAATGGATACAATGGATGTAGACTTGGAATCTAGCTTGATGTTGATAGATCTTGAATGCAATGCTTGCTTGAAACACAAACCCTACATCACAATTGTTAGCTCTAAAACAACTTGATGCCAACAATCTTTGACATGATGAATGACACTTGAAGAATGCTATCAAATGCTCGATAATCTGCTCTTGAAATGCCTTGAATGCTCTTGTGAACTCAAATTTTCTAAATGCATGAATGCTTGAATGCTAGGTATGAAAACAAGATAAATAACCTTTTATTTATACTCAATTATGCAATAATTCCCAAAATTAAAACACTATAGGATGGTCTCAAATCTTGGAGAATAAAAAACCATAAAAAATTTAAATAAAATTTGAATTTTGAGTTAAAGGGAGCTCATTTGCCACCTTGGGTAAATGAGTCCCACCTTAGGAATTTGAGGTGGGTTTTCAAGATTTGAATGTTTTAAATTCCTTTTGTTAGGATTATCCTAAAAAACTACACATAAGTAAGGCCTATGGATGCAAAATGGGGCCAATTAAAGCATAAGAAAGCCTAATTATTAATGATAAGCCTAGAGAAATGTGAAAGTGTGATACAACTCTTTAGAACACTCCAAATAAGGCAAGAATTGTGTCAACTGATTATGCTTAGCTACTTGATATAATCCTAGAAAATTGTGAAACTGCGTTACAACACTTCACAATACTTTTGCAAGGCACCATTAAAATTCCATCAGTTTACAAGGGCCCAAGACCTAATGTGATTTTTTCATCCACATTACAACACTAAATCAAGGCAATATTAATCCAAAATGACAAGGAGGGTTAAACTAGTCAGAAAAAGTAGAAGGGTTACTTTTTTGGTGACCACATTTAGCCCCCACTTTAGTGAGAGGATGAACCTACTTCAAAATCACACTAAATTAGACCAACGTGCATCAATAGGGTTCAAATGAACCAATGCTAGAAAGATGGGATAACAACAATCAAGAGTGGTGATCAAGCCCCCAAGATCAAGATCCCATGAAAAACCAACATAAGGATAAAGGAAGGCACATTAAAATTATATAAAGAACAATGACAAGGCCAATCATACACTGCCAAAGATGAAAAAGAGAGAAGAAAATAAATACAAGAATTTGATCAAGCTTCAAATTTTTTTCCATCTCGATGTGGATCAGATTTAGGCTATTTTTTCAAAAAATGCATGCTCACTTTGAGGCGACGAAACTCTTGGTTGTTTGCCAGGTGAGAAGTCCTAAAATGGTGTGAAACATACACTCATGGCTAGTATGCACTACACACACGCAAGTGGCTATGGGGAAATTCATGCCTCAGATTGGGATTCCCTCTCAACCATATCAAAATTATACCTCCTGATAACATTAATAAGGTGCCACAAAAAAATGATTTTCGAGCTTCATGAGATAAGAAAAACTTCGTATGCTTGGAGCTCATGAACAAACGTAATGGAACTACATGAATCCAAGTTGTATTATGCAAGGTGGGCATAAAAAATAAAAAATAAAAAATGCAAAGAATGTTCAAAGGATTCTTACTTAGTTCATGCGAGGTCTTTAACTTAGGGAGCATTGTGCCTAATTTCTCCAAGAGACGACTAATCAATGAATAGAAAATTTTCAACTTAGGGGATGTAGTGTGTCACATTAAGCCTCAAATAGGAATGTAATATGCTAAGACAGATCATGGTCATGAAGGACATCACACCCAATGTCTCAACAAAGTGACAAGCACATTATATGAAGTAATAAGGCTACACTAAG
This sequence comes from Sequoia sempervirens, assembly GCA_007258455.2. Lineage (NCBI taxonomy): Eukaryota > Viridiplantae > Streptophyta > Pinopsida > Cupressales > Cupressaceae > Sequoia > Sequoia sempervirens. The sequence goes on from VDFB02000017.1 coordinate 224,679,185, forward strand.
AACCACAAAAAAAAGGAAAATGAGAAAGAATAATGCTAATTTATGCCCCCACTTTAAAGAAATTGCTAAACACCAGACTGTGAGAAATTACTTTAAAGTAGCAAATGAAAAATGCAAACAAGAAATAAGAAGTGAGATCCAACTTGGAAATCCCTATGCCAAGTCACATGTTTCCGAGTGAAGCTACATCATGTAAAAGAAAAAGAAAAGAGAGGGGTTGCCCCCAAAATGAAAACACCAAACACATAAGGGACCTATGGATTTGGGGCCAGCATATTCTTTGCTACAATGTTTTTAGAGATCTCAAAATTGTCATAATTTCCCATGTACACATAGAACTGGAAGAATGACACAAAGAGAGAAAAAAAAAAGAATTTTTTTTTGGGTCAACATGGAAGAAATATGAATGTTTTGATACCTTGCATCATCCCCAAAATCAGAACACAAGACAACTACAAATGAAAAGGAAAAGGGAAAAAAGAAAGCCTTTTGGGTCAACTTGGAAGAGACATAGGGTGTCTCGATGCCTTGCATCATCCCCAAAAGGAAAACACAAGAAAAGGGAAAAAGATAAGTGAAAAGAAAAAGGAAAAGATTTTGGGTCAACATGAAGGAGACATGAATGTTTCGATGCCTTGTGTCATCCTCAAAAGGAAAACACAAGACAAAGGAAAAAGATAAAGTGAAATGCGAAAAGATTTACGACATAGAGAAGAATGAAGGTACAAATAGAGAAATGTCACAAGGAGAGAGAGGACATAAAATAGAACATCACGAGGGATCCCATTACACACATGCAATCACACAAAATAAATGAAAAAGAAATAATGCAAAAGAATAGTAAGGAAAATGGGAGTCAACCTATGAGCAAGTCATTTGCCTCCCAATCATGTTTTGTGTAGACCGAAAGAAGGAAACTAGCCAAAGGGACAAGAGAAAGTTCTGAACTAGGAGAAGTACTAGGTTCAACACTCTTTTTAGGAGATTTTTCATGTAAGCTCATGGAAGAGGAAAACAATGTGTTCAATTCATTATGCACCTCTTTGTCAATTTTAGTAATTTCATCATTGTCATCCAAGCTAATCACAACAGGAGGATGAGTCATAATATCCATCAAAGAGTTCAAATCTTGTTGTGATTGTTGTATTGGATCATTTTTTTTCAGTTGAAGAGCATGGTCATCATGCATTGCTTCAATCAAGTTTGAATTTTTATTTTCTTTGTTTAACTCTTCATGTAACTTGTGAGCAAGGGCACGAAATCTATGCCTATGCTCTTTGTTTTCAAGTTGTGTAGGAGTGGGTTGATCAACCCTAGGTTTCTTTTCTTCCCTAGGGGGCATAATGAAAAGAATGACAAGGGGTTGTTCATCCACTTTCTCTTTGAATTTGTAAGCTTTTTTGAGTTTGGGAGGTGTAACAGGGTTGGTTTCATTGTCTCTTGGTTGTTTGTACAATGCAGGTGAATTTTCTATTTTAGGTCTTGTTTAGGTTCAAGCATGGTTTCATCAAGGATAGGAGGTGCAGAAGTTGAGGGGGTCATGTTTTAGAGGGATAGTTATGTTATCTTCTTTGCCCTGAAATTTTGGTAGGAAAAGAAAAAGAATTCTTCTCTAGGATTTATAGGATCCATGGGCTCGGGCTAAAAGGCATCTAGGGAAAAGTTTCCTTTATATGCCAAAGGGTTAAAGCCACTATGGTGAACAATGAATATTTCATTGTCGAAGGGAAACTTTAAGCATTTATGCACAACTAGAGGGACAAATTTCATGGAGCGAAGCCATGGGTAGCCTAGCTTCACACGAAATTTGTAACATCCATCCACTTAAAACACAAGTAAACTTCAAGAATTTACAAGAAGGTAAATAAATTTAGTAAACATGAGAGAAATTTAAAAAAAAAAAAAATCATTTGCATAAGCACAAGAACGAAGTATAACTTTTCCAAATAAAATTCAAACTTGAATTCACATGTAATCATAACTAGAATCAAGATGAATCCTTACAACATTCATTTATATCACATAAGTTACACTTAGCTTAAAGAATAGTTTTACCTCATAAGTTGATTACCATAAACCATAACATGGGGTTCACTGCATTTGGAATGTCGATCTCTATCTTCACAAGCCTCAAAGAGTCTACTGCTACAGAGGGAGAGCATCATCCGAGTGCTTTTCCTCCAACCACGGACTTAATTGGTCCCCCGCGCACTTCCAAACTGGAAGTGACCCGACCCTTCTTGAAGAGTATAGATATAAGGAACTGTCAAGTTTCACCATCTGAGTCCTAGTGATGTGTCCTACAAAACTCAATCGACCATACAACTCTAGATCCCTTCTAGCTAAGTATGATCACTCTGATTGGTCATGCCATCTAGACACACACCTCTAACTCACCTTAGAACTATCACAATATGAAGTTTTAATTACTTTATTGGTACTCTAGACACAACTAGTCTATTAAGAAAACCATTCTAGTCAATTTGACTTAGAACTAATCCTTAATCTAGGATATTCATTCAAAGTAATAATTTAGGTATTTCAAACCTTTTAAAAGTCCCTTATTGCATCCTTCCAGTATCTAGGGTTTATGACTTCCTGTCATTTTACTCTTAAGATTCAATACCCAACATCTTTGATGCATTAAATCAAGTTTTGACATTATCGTAGAATCTCTTAAGGTATTATAAAGACTTCCTGCCTTGTTCTATGGTTTATCGACCTTTCATTGTCAATCAATATTCCTTCATATCTACAATGTCATATTTGACATAAGCGTTGCATATTTCTTATATCCACCTTGTTTCAATACTAGGATTTAGCTTCTCTAACCCAATACATGGAAATATCTTCATCCTTGATTCTCCAAAGGTAAAACATAAGTGTAACTAACCATAAGAACAAAATGCCTCTAGTATCTCCTAGACCACTTGACATTGTTTGAATTCACATTTTACGTACATGAATAAACATAGTATTCAAGGTATTTCCTTGCCAATATATTATCTCAAAGAATACTATCATTTCATATCAATAATCTTGATCTAAGTCAATATTTCAACCCTTAAAAGGTTTGATTTATAAAAAATAATAATCTATCTTCGACCCCTTGGTCTACGTGAGTCTACTGACTTCCAACCTAGGTTAAGTTATGAACTCATATATAACTTCCTTTATTTATTAAACCTTTATCGATCTTAATAGTTTACCACCATCATATTGAATTGAGTTATGAAACTCTCCTTATGTCCCACCTTGAGGTAAATCATTCCATTGATACCCAATTTTGGGCTACCTATGTCTTATGTGCACTTAGCACTAAAATAAGTTCTATTGAAAAAGAACTATGAGATCTATATATATCATTGCATTGCCTAGTTTATTCTCTCTCCTGAGACAACATAACACAAGTACCAATGGTTAATAGAAAGGCTATCTAAATTACCACATCCCTGGATCATCTATTCTTTTGGATTTGTTTTGCAAAAATGTCATGTAAATCTCAATTTCGAAAAAGGTATTCTATAACCATAGTGCAACATTGTCTCTTCAATATCAAAAGGATATTATCATCATTGAAACTCTATTTCAAATAAATAATAGAAATATGCTTCTAAAAGCAGGAATACATCTATTAAACTATCATAGTCTTCACCCAAGATATTCCATTATATCCTTATACTTCTCTTTTAAGGGAATACTGATCTGGTCTTTCCATTCTCTAAAACTTGTACCATTTTCCCTTTTAGAATGCATGTTCAACAAGCTAATAAAAGATTACATAGATTCATCCTTTCTTTCTTGTAATCAAAATTGTTAAGATATACATCCATAATAAGCTCTTTATTTGCAAGCCCGTAAAATAAGTTAAGGATAGAGAAAATCATGCCTGTATGACGGTGCTATTTTGAACTCCTTACCAGCGATGCTTCTCCAAGCTTGTGGAAACACAATATTTGTAATCTCTTCTAATCCTTCTTCAGAGCAATCAAGGTCTGAACTTTTGTAGAAATCTCTTAGCACCTTACGTTAGCCATTCTTGGAATTTTCTATACAAAATCGTGAAACTAGCACGTCGTTTTCCATTTGTCAGAGTCGAATGTCCATATGTTTCTTTTCCCACTAAGAGCCTCAACTCTTGGAAATGTGGCTTCTATATTACATGGGTCGCTCATGACTTCCTCCATGCTCTTTTTATTTTTTTATACTTTTCTTTCAAGACCCGTATATATTCAACTAATAATCTTGGTGCGACCAATCTTTAGATCTCTCGTGTCAGCTTCTTTCTTTTCTCTTACCCACACAAGATCTTTCCAAATAGCTATTACCGAACTGAACAACCTTTATCATCCTATGTATTCATGAGATAGTGAATAGGATTCAAATGAAAGATTTGCATCGAGGGTACTTCCGGCCCCACCACCTGCCCTAAATGTGCATGCGTTCTAATCCAGAGAAGAGGATGTCACGGACAGATGATGAAAGAAAATGATGAAGGTGAAATCCTAGTTGTCGGCGAGGAATAGGTGTTCTTCCTCCTCATACCCTTCCTCGGCAAGAATCGGTTATCGAAACCACTTTATAGATAATTGCAGAAGAAATAGTACTTGAAGAGGTTGCAGGCTCGAAGCCTATATGGAAAAACCATGGTTTCCACGTGGACTGTATTTCAATTTCCAGTCATGGCGACTTAGGCCACCTTCATCCTATTTACAAAAAGCCTCCCAAAGTATATGTTAGCGACTAATTTCAAGGAAGCACAAACAAGGCAAGACTAGGAGTGCAGACCACTCATCATCTTTGGCCTCATCATTTTATTTCCCAATAGTCACTCATCTTTTTTTGTGAACCAAACGCACAGGTCGTAGCACAAGGATCATTCCCGTACTTTGAGTGATTCCCTCCTTTTTCTGGAATGAACACCCCACCTCTCCTTTTCATAACAATTTCTCCTTCCCTCCATTAAGATTTCACTTTAAAAGTGGTTAAGAAACTACCCACTCCATTGTGGGTAATTGAACTCCAAGTTGATAAGCAACAGAAAATGCCCACTAAGTCGTGGGTCTCTCCACAAAATCAGCCGGTGAATGCTCTTAAATGAGCATGCATGATTTGAGGGGATCGTGGTTAAAATTTCCTCTTGTCCCAACGACTCACTTACTCTCTCTAAAGCATTACTATGCTTGTCGATAAGGAAGGATGATTCATTGCTAAAAGAGGTCGTTAATAACAATCACACTAACAACTTTGCTCCAACTTCCCAAAGTTTACATAAAATAATAGTTTATGCTCTTAACTATTAATCAATAGGTTTAATAATATGGTGACATAAGCTTATGCTCAATGTGAGATTGGGTCAAGATATTCTTCCCCGACTCAACTTAGTTCACCAATTTGCACCTACACAAGACTTAAGATGGCTAGAAACTATTATTTTCCTTATATCTATTCCCTTCTCTCTGATGATGCTCTCCCTCCTTTTCTCGGAGAGTAGGAAACTGTTCCCTGAATGTGACTTGCATTCACCAACTCAAGATTAGTGTATTATTAATCATTTCATAATCCTTGTATGAAATCATCACACCTTGACAAATTTTGAACACATGTCAATTTTAGTCAAATAAACATAACTCATGAAAGCACTAATTTTTCCAGACGTATTTCCAAACATCTAATCATTGAATCATGCGTAATCATCTACTAATTACTTCAAAAGTAAAAAGTAAAATAGAGTTAAAGTTAGGATGTAACATAAAATTGGTCCGACTATGGGATGATGGAGAATGTGACATCTAATGTTTTTGGTCCTATGTGCAATGGTAGGGTGATCGATCCTATCCTAGGGAAAGCAAAACCAGTGTGCATCTTGATCCACACTTTTGGTTTATCATATCGATCTTGATAAAGTTCATGCAGTAGTAAGAATTCTTTGGTGATCACATTCTCTCCATAGATGGGATCTATTAGTATCCCATTAGTGGGTTTGTCATAGATATGGCTGGCTATGTAGAGAGGACCATCAGGAAAATGTTTAAATATATCATGGGAAGAGAAAGCAATGCAAAGAGGACTCTTAGTTTAGCCCTTACGAGGGATGATGTATATCACCCCAACCATTTGATCCATACAATTGACATTGATAATATTTAGGATATGATCACATCATCTGTATCAAAATTCATCACATCATTCTTTGTAGTTTCACTAGCTTTGACAAATGAAATATTATGTTTCGGCATTGGGTTTGTGAAAATTTGCAAGTTTTGGTTCACAGGGGCAATAGACTTATTGCCTTGATCACTAACACCTCCAATGGATAGATGGCCAAAATGAATGAGGTCTTGCACAAGATGTTTAAGATGCTTGCAATGTTCCGTGTCATGTCCATTTTGTTAGTGATACTTTCAATACACATTTTATTTAAAGCTTGGGGGTAAAGGCTTATTAAGGTTGGGTGTTTTGATGGGAGGTAACATAATAATTTTCTATTCTAGGAGTTGGGACATTGTGTTATGGAGGGTATCAGGAATGGGAGTGAATTGTCTTTTCGGATCTTTGTAACTAAACGGTACCATGGCTTTGATAGCTGCTATTTTGTTTTTGACATTTTGAGTTGTTTGTTGAGGGGGATTGAATTGAAGGAGCCCATTTTTATTTTTTTTCTAAAAGGTTGGGAATTATTTTGGTTTACGGGTTCAGATCTCTCAATTCGGTTAGAAGTGGACTTTGTATCTCGACTACTAACTAAATTTTGATAATCACGGAGGGTAGTGCACAAGTGCATGAAGGATGGGAATTTCATCATTGTCAACTTTTCTTGAATATTGGTTTACAAGTTTTCTATAAAAATCTTTTGAAGGTGCAGGTCGGGGACCTTGACATTGATTTGGGAATAGAGTGATTAATATCATGAGATAAAATAAGTTATCTTTTCATCCTCTTTTTTCTTGCATCTCATCAAATCAACCAAGGTCAACTTGGGAGTCATATGCACTTGGGAATGGTTTACAATTGCATCAAAAATTTCATTGAATGAAAAAATTGAATTATTTGGAAAATAAGAGAACCATTCCAATGCAGTATCTTTCAATGACCTAGGAAATTTTTTTTCCAATAGTTTGTCATCAAGGAAAAAGTCACTACATAAGGAAATTTAGGCATTAACATGGTTAGAAGGATCTTCATTTCCTCCATATTTCTCAAATCTAGGAACCTCTACACCTTGTGGCATCGGTGTTTGCAATATCTCCAAGGATAGTGGACTTCTTTGACATAATATGTAGGTGGACCATTTTGATTTTGGTTGATGGTGGAAATTTGATTTTGAAGGGATGAAATAGTTTTGAAAAGTTGTGTTATGAGAGGGTCATTTCTTGTGTTGTAGGATGGAATTTAAGGTGATGGAATGTATGTGGTTGTAGGATGTGAATGGAATTCTTATAGGTGGTAAGGTAGAAGATATAACTTGTGATGTCGCATAGGAATTAGGAATGCTAGTAGGAATATCGAGGGAAGGAATCACATAACTAAATTGTTCCATTGTTGTTGTGACTTGGGGATTGGTATAGGTAGGTATTGAGGAAATTGTTGTGGGAGGAGGAATGTGAGTTCCTCCTTGACTTGTAACATATTATTTTGGAAAAGGAAAACTAGTGGTTGAGGGAAGATGTTTTCCAAAGATTTGCACAATGTTTTTTCACAAGGTCAAGGCCTTCGTCACTTTCTAGCATGTGGTGAATGTTTTCTATGGTAGGAATTGTAGTGGCTGAAAAATTTTCAAGGCTTATTTGATGTCGTAAGTTTACTAGATCCTCATGAATTTTAAATATGTTTTCTTGTGGGAGGCTATCATTCCTTTGTTCATCTTGCATGTTATTTGAAGGAAAAGAGTTGCTAAGGGTGTTATTCATGCCTAGTGTACTAGTGTCAATACTAGGAGTGGAAGCTCTAGATAACCCAAGATCCACAATGATTGTGTTATCACGAGATGACATGAGTCTCAAACTTATTCTAACTATGGTATTAGCAATAGGACATCAAACACTCATGAAGGTTACTAAATGCGAGGTGAGTGCAAATGTAATGTAACCTAATAAGAATGAAATGATTATAACTGAAATTATGGAAAGTTAAACATAAATGCATAAACAACAAACAAAAAATCAGCAAATGAAGACTCAATGCCAAAAAATACAGTGCAAAACATGTAAAGGGACTAATTCTCCCTAAGTGGCGAATGAGTCCAGGTGCTAATTTTTTTCAAAATTTTTAGAATTTTTCAATTGAATTTTATGCTTTTTATGTTTTCTAATGCAAATCCGAGATGTAAATGCAAAATTATAATAATTTTTAATGAATTGAAATGAAATAATGCAAGCTAAATGAACTTTTCAATAATCCAAATTTTAAAACCCTAGAATGCAATTTAACTAATGCAATGCAATGCAATGTTAATGTAAGATAAATCTAGGATGTAAATGCACTCCAAATCAGAATGAAGATGTTCTAAAGTCAGGTTCACTAAAATGTGAACTATGATAATGTGGATGTGTCTACACTTTAAATAAATAAGGTACAAAGAGAGAGACCCAATTTCACACACTCCACACTCAAGGACACCTTAGAGATCTTCACCCAATAAAAGATGGCAAAGATCTGACAATAAGATATCCTAGGATATGATTTGAAATTAAGAAAGGAGGTTCACCACCAAGTGTAAACTTGGAAAATATAATGAATTGGAAAAAAACAATGTGATATGAAAAAAAAATGCTAAATGACCTAGAAAGATGAACAAAATGCAATAAAAAGCTATGAAATTGGAAATGTGCACTTGGGAAATTGAAGGAGGCAGAATAGAGGTATGGATTCCTAAAAAATATGATGTTAATTGTTGGTAATTTTTCCAACAGAACCTTGTGATTCTCTAAAGAGTAGCCAACCCGTATGGTTAAGAATCTGCAAGATTAGTGGCCAACACAACGAGTAAAGGATTCTGAGGTCTTTACTCCTACTCTTCAAGCTTTGTGAGACCTAGGAGGGTATTCCTTATTGTGTACAAATTATGTATATCATGTTGATAACACATTTATACACAGATTTATTCCTACACATTGCAAATAATGTACTTCACTAAAGGTTTCGTAGACCTTTAAGTAGAAGATTACCTATTTGCTAGGAGACAGGGGTAGTTCAAACCCATATGTCATAATTGAAAATATTTTTAAATGAATATTGTTCTGATTTTAAAATCTATGGTCAAATATGCAAGTAGCTCATTTTATGCAAGGTTATTTAACAAATAGATCAGCGCTTCATCAATTGGGACAACAAATTCAAATATGTAAGAACCAATAATATATAAGCCACTTAATTCAAAAATTGATAGACTATTCTCATAATACTTTGCAGTATGAAAACTCACAATGCTTGAAATAATAACTTCTTATCAAATCTTGTGTAATTCCCTACAACTCTATGACCCTCTTCAAGCATTTAATCAACTCTTTGAGTACAACCTAAAACAACTCAAGAAAAATGAGAATACCATTAATATTTTCATTTATAACTTGTAAGAAATATGCATAGGAGAGTATTTGTTCCTGAACTAAGATTTTTTTGATATCTGTAGCTTTTATAAAACCAATTTAAGACTATTACATACAATACTTACACCCAAGACAATCTACTATTCTATTCATCCATATTCTTTACAAAATTCCTTTTATGAACTTAGCTTTCTACCTAGACCCTATTTAGACCTAAAAATCCAACCCATGTAATGAGCCCTAAAATCCCTTTTATAGAACAAGGGAGTGACAAGTGCCTCTCAATTACATTTAGATTTTATTTCATTTGAAGATCATTTGCACCAGAATTTGAGACGCTCCTTAGTTTGTTACATGTAATCATTGAGGAAAATGGAAGAGTAAAAGACCAAACTCCACATTCCTTGAATGAAGACATGCCAACTCCTAGAACAGAAAAGTTTGTTGCTAGAGAAGCATCACCTTGTCTTTGTTGACCAAAGAAGATTCTCCACTCACGGTCCAAGAAAAAAATTGTATATCTCTCAAAAAAAGAAAACATGCTACCAAATTTTGGAAAGTCTGGCACTTCTCCAACATACTAGCCTGAAAAATTTCCACATCAGCACTAGAAACAAAAAACAAAAAAAATGTTGAATAGGACAATCCTAACAAGGTGGCTATGGTATCATAAAAAGTAAAAATGGGGAAGAGTCATCACTCTGAGTCATCGGCCTCAGAGGATACTCGCCCATGTCTTGTTCGTAGTGGAATTGGAGGAACCGTCAGCACCTTTTTGTTAGAGTCTTCATAAGGTACCAAGGAGAGGGGATAATAGTCACCCTCTAGATTAGTATCACCTCCACTACTTGAAGGGCTATTAGAAACCTCAATAGGAGAATTATATTTCCCCAGATAGGCCTTATGGTACTTGCACTTCTTTTCCTTCTTCTCATATTCAACCAATTCCTTCCTTCTAAACTTGACCAGTTCTTCTAAAATAGGCTGACTTCTCATATGGTAATTTCTCCTTACATCATATTTCTTGAATTTCCTGCATTCCCTTCTACCCTTTGGTGTGTCAGGAGCTTCCTTTGTCTCAATTTCATTTTCAAGATCATTTTCCTTAGATTCTAGAAAACTCAATCTCTTAGACCTCTGAACTGGCTTAAAAGACTCTCCTGACTTACTCATCGTCTTAAGAACCACAATAAGAAGACTTAGAAAAAAAATTCACCAATTTTTCTCTCAGACTAAAACTCAATTGTCAATCTCTGAATGAAAATTCTGATAGGAGAAAAATGGCCATCTTTCCCCACTATATCAAGCCATGCAAGCATTCCAACCATTAATATTCAAGAAAATATTATACGCTCGAGCTGACAAAAAATTGATTTGATTTTTAAAATATCAACCATTGATCATGTTTTTAAAACAAATAAACAAATACTTATCACCAGCATAACCAATAAAGCTTTAATTGTGCGCTGTTAATTCCTTTTCCTAATCAGAAAAACCCCAAGTAGATATACATCCACTATGTACACATACTTCAACCACATACTTAGCATCAATTAAAACTAGTCGTGCCATGGTTACCCACTCACTCGTGGGAATGAATACACTTGTATTTATTCATAGAAAAACAATGGTGATTGATCTTGATTTGATCTCAGAATATCAGTTCGTACTCTAACTTTATTAATTATCACCTTCCCACACATACCAATAACTGTCAGAATTGACGGTCGAAATCCCAAACATGTGCCTTAAAGAATAATCTCAAAAATGGCATCATTTTTACCATAGTACCCTTTTGGCCAATTTTAGCAACATTATAATTCCACTAGAGTCCATCAGAATCTTTTAGAATGTCCACGTGGAACTTTCACACTTGCTCATTAAATAACATGGGACAGGAGTGGGTCCCTCATGGGATGGTGGGGATTGGTCAGGATCGACCCACATCACCTGCCACCGACTGTCGATCTTCCTTCTTTATGAAGCAATAACCATCTTCAAAACCTGGCAGGCCCCAAAAGTGACACATGTCGCTTTGCTCGCTAGCCCATGTGATCATCTTTCCTTAAAGCACAAGATAGACAAGCGCACGGGGAATGGTCTCGATGAAGACATGTGTTGCGATTTCCATCGTTGATCTTTGTCGAAGCTATGTCCATTGGCCTTTTGGAAACATTGGTCCCATCACCAAACATGACATGTGGCTATTGCCTGCTATCCCATGTGTTTAAAATAATGTAAAATAAACCAACATGGGTGCATAGGGAGTGGTCAAGATTTGGCCACGTCACTTGATAACTAAACCACAAATTTTTGTAGGAGATTGTTCTCTTACACTTCTAGGGTTTTTCACCTAAAAGGAGAAAGATTTCCCACAAAAACTTGAGGTTTCACTCAAGAATAATGCTAATATGTTTGAAATGTTCCTAAATGTAATGCCCTAAATGCAAATAACTAAAAAATAAAGTGAATTATTAATGCAAAACCTAAGATATGCAAGTTGTTTGAAAACACATTGTGATATGAGAAATGACCTAAGAATGCAAGTAAACAATAACAAAAACAAACAAGACTGGAGAGATGCACCTGGAAATTGAAGTGTGATGTAGAGGGGCTCTAGAATCCTATAGAATTTTTTGTTGGAGCCAACTGGGATACTTATGCCAAGCTGGGCGACTTAGTCCTGTTTTGGGGAGATTCTACCAAAACAAGAATATGTCAAAAGGGTATCCAAAAATCTAGAAATCACTTTTCAGGCCTGGTAGTGGGACTAATTCGCTACTGATGGAGAATTAGTCCACCTTTATCTTTCGTGGATTTCTAGATAGGAACATGTAGGTCTCAGTCTATACTTCTCTTCCTAACAGGTGTCTTGTTTCGATTATGCAGAAACCAGGCTAAAATAGGTCTCCGCTTCAATTAGGGATTTGTTGACTTGAATGACTTTGATGGATTGTTGACCACTTTTTATCACCTTTCTCTTTGAAAAATCTACATACAAGACTTGAAAAACACACATGCAAAGAGGGAAAAAAGGGTTAAGGGTTAGATAATAGGGGTTTTCCTTGGTCAAACCTAGGTTTGGTAATCAAACCCTTGAAAATGAAATGAAATAAAGAGATAATTATGAATGAACAACATGGAATGTTACTACTCACCAAACCCTTGAAGTGGAAATATGAAGATATGCAAGAAGATGCTCCAATGGATGACTTAATGCCTAGAATGCTTGAATGCTTGAGAATGAATTAAGAGATTGATTGCTTGATTTTTGGATGAATTAGAATGAAAATGAGAGGAAAAACCCTTTATATATAATTTATTTTACAATATTTCCCCAAAATAACACATCACAGGCTGACCTCAAGGCTAAGAGAATAAAATCCTGCCATAAAATTAAAATAATTTTGATTTTTGTACCTAGTGGGACTAAGTCACCCTAGGTGGTGACATGGTCCCACCACAGAAATTTTACTGGGTGTCAGGAATTAAAGTGCATCAAATGATGTTTAATAGGATTATTCTCCAAAACACAATTAAGTAGGGCTGGAAAGTGCATTAAGGAGTCATTTAAACATAAGAAAGGGTCAAATTAGTGATGAAAAGCCTAGAAAAGTGTGAGAGTTTGTTACAAATTTTTACAACACTTTGAAATAAGACTTGGTAAGCAGTAAAAAGAGGTTATTTAGGTGAATTATAATGAAAATTTCCTAGAAAAGTGTGAAAGTGGGTTACAACACTTCACAACACTCTTCCAGGACATCATAAGATTCTTATTGATTCACAAGGGTCCAAGACCTAATGGGAATGTGTTGAACACATTGCAACACTAAATCTAATCAAAATCAAGCCAAATTCCATAAGAAAGACTCAAGTGAGCACACAAATGTCCAAATATATATTTTTTGGCGACACAATAATTGTCGTTGATCTTCTTCAAATGGTGCCATATGTCTTTACCAAGGAGATCATGCCCACCAAAGTACCAAACACATGGTAGTAGCCCACCATCCCATGCAAAAAAAAACAAGGAATAAATCAGCACGGGGGCGCGGGGAACATTGGTGATTAACTCTTGTCGATTAGACGACCAATGTGAAAACCTAATTCTGCGCATGCCACAAAATTTAGTTTTAAAAGGGGGGCCATCTCTAGGCCAATGAGAATTTGACCCTTAGTAATGGGGATTTAAGACTCAAATCATTTAAAAGGAAAATTAAGGCTGACGAAAGGAAAATTTATCGCTAAAAAGAACTAAGGTGACTGCAAAACCTATACTAAGGGGGCTAGTGAATATAATGATTCCAATGGCATAGGTGACAACTTGAATGACTTGATACATGGAACAACGGGTCAATGTGAAAATATAACGACCAAGGGTTTTCTAGATTCATAAGTTAATTTTGAGGGATTTAAGCAACACAAAACCCTAACATACTGATGAGGACACAACCCTAAGAAAAAATGAGGGTCCAAGCCAAATGATGTAAATTTTTTAAAATGGAAACAAGAATTTTTTGAGGGGTTCCATCAGTGGCTCCAGTTGGGAACGCATGCCTCTTGTAGGCATGGTGAGATCCTAGAATCATAGGTGAAGTAGACCAAGAATAGAAAACAAAACTAGGGTAACCAAGAAATATATACAGTTTTTACATAGGCCATAAAGACAAAAATTGGGAGATCCAATCTCCATTCTGCCTGAAGCCTTCTCCTAAGATGCAAGTTATCAATATGCACCTTGCAATTTAATCGGGCTTCAACTTTACTTTAGTGGTACATGGCCACTAAAATTAGGGCTGATTTTCGCCCCTATCAAAGACCAATCTATTGAAATAACTAATTCTCTTCCATCGAATTTTACCTCTTCCATCCACTTTTACCTCTTCCCTACCACTGTAACATGTATAATCCCCCTCTTACAAGCAAAATATGTGGTTACCCTTAAAATTTGTCTATTTACAAACATTTCCATTAACATCTCTTACAAATTTTCAGAGCATATCAATAATAATGCAATCTCTATCATTCTGCATTATATAACCAGGAAGAAACTCCAAAATTTTATCATCACATGACACATATGTGTTATATTCATTACATGAAACATGTTCATACTGAAAATAACCTTCCTTGTTCTTTATCAAATTATCATGCTCCATCAGAATACACTCAGACAAGTGAACTAGAAGATGGAAGTAATCATACTCCTCCAAGTAGTCATCATGACACTCAACCTTTCCTACAACATTTGTATTAAATGTAAAACATTCATAGGAATTGCCCTCTAGGAGCTCATCAATTTTTTTCTTTGTTTGCTTAAGGCCATACTCTAACCATGTGTTTGATGCATCATTAGAATTCTCAACAAAAAGTGGATTTTATCTACACCAATAAGGATCATCATTTCTCACTTCTAGTGAAGGTGGAGGCTCATCAAGCAATGTATTTTCCATTATATTTATTTTTGATATAAAATCCTCAACCTCATTATCATGAAGATCTAAATCTTCCATATCATTACTATTTTTAGAATCATTACAATCACTAGAAGAGCATACAGATAAATTTTCAACTTCATTTGCATCCTCTATAATTAACATTTTTTACTCATTCTCTGAAAACTCTTTACAGGAAGAAATTTGTTCCTTCTCAAGCCAACATATGTTTCCACTATTATCATCATATTTTTTATTTGTAGAAAAAATTTCAATTTCTTCCTTATGAGAAAAAAAATGACTATCAAAGGAGTGATTGAATGTTTATTACCAACATCACTACTACAACTAGAGGACTTGTCTGTATTGCAACTGTGTTCAAAATTTTTAGACTAAATTCTTAGTCTTATGTCTTCCATAGGAGCATAGGTAATGGACTCTTCAGAAGAATTGGAACCAATTATTTCATTTCCTTCATTGAGGCATGTTTTTTCAATCTTGGCTCTACTCTCTTCTTCCTTATGTGGTATCTCACTTCCTAACATATGTGGAGCCACAAAATCATTGTTATCATAGGTCAAAAGCATGATAGTTTCCTGATGATCATCTCTAATCTCTGGGTATGTGCAAGATCATGATGGGCCAAAAAGTGGCGATATGATGGGTATGTATAGGGTATGTGGCTGATGACTTTTTTTTACCCAAAATTGATTAAACAAAAAGGGTTTTTAAAGGATATTCTCATCTTTCCACCAATATAAATTATGGTTTACTTTGAATTTAATAAATAATTATTATTCATTTTCTATTTCAATTACGACTAAAGTCCTAATTGATAGGTTGATTGAAAAAAATCTATAGATTTCTAATGGTATCACATTTTTTGAATCTGAAACATGCGTCACATTGTATGCTTCACATATTATAAGATTAAAAAAAGAAGAATTGAATTTCATGAAGTTTTGACCAAGTTAAGGTGGTTAGACATACGAGTTTTTATATTTTTAAAATTTTGTAATAAAAAAATCATAATTAATTATTTACTTGGAAAAAAATTATAAAAAAATATGCATCACATGAAGACATGAGTCCTCTACTTGCATCTAAAATCTTACAAAAAATTATTATCATTTTATTATGGTTAGGGTGGTTAGATAGACAACTACTTATTATTTTTTCCCTGAAATTTAAGTACTACTGCATTGAAATTTCAAATTTTTACCAAATAGATTTAAAAAAAAAAACTAGTAGTTTAGAAACTACATTCAATTTTCTACAGATTCTATTCTTACATATTTTTTATATTTAATATAGATAACTCATTCAATTTTTTACGTCAAGTTGCATAACTTTGATTTTTCTGAATTTTTTGCCACTTAAGGGCCTGCTTTTTCCATGATGATCCTGCACATACCTCTCTTCAAAAAGAGAAAAGTATTCACATGCTTGGTCAAGCTCAACAGGCTTAAACTCCTTTGGTAGAGCACTCAAACTTGGTTCATAAGATTCATAATATAAGTCAATGCACACTGAATTTTCATGTCTATGACACTCAAAAATTGAAGACAAAGTACCCATAAACCTTGCATAGAGATCATATGATGATTCTCCTTCATATCTTGTTATGCAAGAGAGGTCTTGAATAAAGACTATAGGATCACAAATGCATGCAACTTCTTGACAATTTTTTTAGGGCTCTACATCATCAACATTATGGAATGATGTGCAAGCTAAGAAAATAGGGGTGTAAGTGCTTTGGCATTCATTTTCAACTTCTAACTTACACCTTTCATCAACATGTTGTGTCTCAGGGCAGTAAACACTTGTATTCAAATGACCTTTGTGCATTCCATATTTTTAGTTGTTTTCAATATTCATGGCTATACCATAGGCCTGATGCAAAGTATTAGGATCTGTACCTCTCAGTAAATAGCTCATCTTAGTATCAAAAGATCCCAAATAAACAATTAAACATACTACATCACTTAATGTTAAGAGCTTAGGAATATCTGTTAATTAAAGTACATTGTTTATAGATTCAATTGTGTATTTTTTTTTGGATCATCGTTTTGGATCACACTCAGTGATCCATCATTAGGATTCAAAAAGAGGTGGAGTAGAAAATGCAGATCCAACCCAATTATAAAGGAGGAGGAAGAGAAAACTTGCACAAGAATCAAGAAGGAAACCAACAAAAGAAAGAGAAGAAATAAAGTAATAAAATAATAACAAAGAAAAACCAGATAATAAGAAATGGCCAGTGATCAACAAATAGAGAGAGCCACCAATCACTAAGAATAAATAAATAAATAAATAAATAAATAAATAAATAAATAAACAACAAGAAGACAAGGAGACAAAATAAAGACAAACAAAGAGGTGAATGGAATTATTAGAAATAATAAGAGAAAAGAAACCAAAAAGAGAAAATAAAAATAAAGCCAAAAGTTAGTAAATAAAAATAAAAACATAAAAAATATCAACAAGCAAGAATAAAAAGAATAAAGAGGAAATATCAGCAAAGGAAACTTAAAAATAAAAGAAATTGCCAATATGAAGATAATAAAATTGTAAAGATAAATGAAAGGAAACAAGAGAAATAAAATTAGAATGTAAAATAAGATTAAAAAAGAAAGAAAAATATATATTGTTAATAATCTAATTCACCATATATTAATAACAATGATATATTGTTAATAATATAATATAGTAAATTAAATTATTAATAATATACAAAGCATATAATATAAAATATAGTTAAATATTGACATTATAAAATGAGATTAAAATAGAAAGAAATGATATATTGTTAATAATATAATAAAATATATTGTTAAAAATATATATAGTAAATTATATTATTAACAATACATCATTTATAATAGGTACATTCCATAATGAAAAAATTATCATAGCTGGAGATTTCAATGCAGTAACTTCTTTGGAAGAAAAAAGTGGTGGAATTATACCTCTGCCCAAGGTAATGGCTGATTTTAGTCAGTTTATTTACACAAATTCTTTGAGAGACATTCAACCAGAATCTAGAAAGTTTACTTGGTCTAACAAAAGAAAATATTTCTTACAAATAGTAAAAAGGTTAGACAGATTCTTGGTGTCTTCAAATTGGTTCATCTCTCCACATAAGTTAAAATAAGATATTTTTCCATATTCGGGTTTTGATCATTATGCAATCTGTCTAGACATCTCAGACATTTCAATGCCAAGGGTAAAATCTTCATTCAAGTTTGAAAGCATGTGGTTCAGGCATCCTCAATTTTTGGATCTTCTCCAGCAATGGTGGGAGAATGCCCCATATGAGGAAGGGACTAAGATGTTTCAATTTTATAAGAAATTGATTCATGTAAAACATCAAATAAAAAATTGGAACAAGGAAGTTTTCAGAAACATTTTTCCTTAGAAGGATTCAATGTTTAAAGAGCTTTCAACAGTCCACAAGTGTATAATATAGAATGGTATGGATGCTGCTCTCTATGAAAAAAACAAATTATTACAAGAAGAATGGGTATAATTATGTGCAAGGGAGGAAGTATATTGGAGAAAAAAGTCTCGGGAGCTTTGGCTAAAACAGGGTGACTACAATTTTTTTTGTTTTCATGCATCTTCCTAGGTTAAAAATGTGACTAAGTCAATTCAATCAATTTAAGAAATGGCCACGGGAAACTGGCTAACAAAGGAAGAGGATATTAACAATGAGGGCATTAAATTTTTCTCAGAACTCCTTTCTTCCCCGCAATCAACTGATGATAATAAAATCAATAATGAAAATGACCCTTTGGCTATAATTCCTCATCTTATCAGCAATGAAGATAATAATCTTTTGATGAGACCATTTACCTTGGAGGAATTGAGATATGTAGTCTTCTCGTTTCCACAAAAAAAACTCCTGGGCCAGATGGTTACTTAACATTATTTTTTGAGAAATGTTGGGATTTCATATGCTTTGAAATTTTATGGGCATTGAAGAGTCTCGGAGAACTAGATCCATGCATAAGCAATTCAATGTAACCAACATCCCAATTCTCCCTAAGGTCAAAGAGCCTAAAACATTTGCAGAATTTAGGCCAATCTCATTGTGCAATACAATTTATAAAATATTCACGAAATCAATTTATCTAATACTACAACCTTTTATTCCAAAGATTATATCTCTTGAACAAGGAGGTTTTGTCCTCGGGAGAGAAACACATGAAGGAGGAATTGTAGCACACAAAGTGTTGCATACCATAACTGCATCAAAGATGCCTACTTTCATTGTCAAGTTAGATATGATGAAGGCCTATGATAAGGTAAATTGGAAGTTTCTTAATAAGGTCTTGACAAAATTTGGATTTTGTTCTCAGTGGCAAAGATGGATAATGTTATGTCTTTCTGGGGTGAAATTTTTAGTAATAATAAATGGGAATCCAATTGGATTTTTTAGTTGCACTCAAGGTGTTAGGCAAGGGGATCCACTCTCTCCTTTCCTATTCATAATTATGGTTGAAGCTTTAAGAAGATATATTCTTCTAAGGAATAATTAGAATCTATGGAAAGGCGTGCAAATTCCAAATGCAATGATATTAGTAACACACTCTCTTTTTGCTGATGATACCCTATTATTTAATAAATCATCAATATCAGAAGCTAAGAAAGTCAAAGAAGTCCTAGATAAATACTCATCAGCTTTCGATCAAAAGATGAATGTTGCAAAGTCAAAAGTTTACATTCTAAATACTCCTGATGTTTTGAAAAAGAAAATAGTTAATATATATTAGGTTTTCAGGAAGCAATTCTAACTGCCTTGTTCATAGTTGGGAATACCCTTCTTCAAAGGGGAAAACAAAGCTGGTTATTGGCATAAGGTCATTGTTAGATTAAAGTCAAGAATTCTCATTTGGAAAGCTAGGTAGTTGTCACTGGCAGGAAGAATTCTTCTAATAAAATTAATTTTATCTTCAATTCCCAATTACTTCTTAGCGGTCCTTAAAGCTCCTACCTCTAGTATCACTGAAATAGAGAAGATAATAAGATTATTTCTATGGAAAGGAAATATTGATGAAAGAAAAAAAATTCCTCTAATCTCCTTAGAAGGATTGGAAAAAGGAAAGAAGCAAGGTGGGGAAAGTATTCCAAATATCAATTGGAGAAATAAAGCATTTGGAGCCAAACTTGCAAGGAAAATCTACACCAATCCAGAAGCCAAATGGTCAAAAATATTGCAATCCAAATATCTAGATAATGAAAATCCAACAAGAATATTTATTGTGGCAGATCCCCCAAAGGGGTCTACTATGTGCAAATTCATCATAAGTAGGAGAAGCCTCATTATAAAACATTCATCTTGGGAGGTAAATGATGGGGGAAGTGTTAAATTTTGGGCAGATTCATGGAATGGGAAGCCTCTGTTGTTAGCCATTCAGGATGCTCAAGAGGTAAGCACAATTTTATCTCAAGAGTGGGGTGAAAATATTTTAGATTATATTCACTCTTCAAATCCTCTGATGAGCAAAGTAATTTGGAAAAAACCTTCAACTAGTTTATTGAGTAATCAACAATCTGATCTTTTTAGTAAGAGCTTGAATGAAAGAGTTTTTTACTTATCTTCAAAGGAAGATATAATTGTATGTTAAACATCAAAATTAGGTTCATACTCTGTAAAGGAAGGATATGTAGTACTAGCACAATATAAATATTCCATTGAACCTCAACGTGCATTTTCTTTTTGTTGGAATAATAAAATTCTTCTGAAAGTGGGAAGCTTTGCATGAATGGCCTTACATAATAGAATTTTAACTAGTGATCATCTAGTCAAATTAAAGATTGTTGATCCTTATAAGTGTCCATTATGTGAAGTATATTTTGAAACATTAGACCATCTATTTGTGTAGTGCATTATTGCCAACCAATGCGGGAATTTTATTAAAAACAAGTTACAGCTTTCCATTCCATTACCAAACTCCATTTGGGATCTCTTCCAAACTTGGTTGGTTCTATATTAGTCCTCTTTCTTTGCATGTATTTGGCTCATCATCCTGGCTCTTGTAATTTGGAATATTTGGTGGGAATGAAACTTGAGAATCTTTAGAAAAACTAAATCTCCAATGGAGTTGGTTCTTTTGAAAATTGAAAAGGCAATTTCAAAGGGGCTCAACTCATGTGTCTAGAGAGAGAAATTCAATAATTCCTCTTTTACAAGTTAGGATAGCTCTATTTTGAAAGATTGGAAAGCCATCTGATTGCCTTTTGATGGCAGCCTTTTCAAAAATGACACCACAAAGGTGGATAGAGAATTAGTGAAATGGATTTCACCTCAAAGGGATTTTTGTAAAATTAAATTTTAATGGGTCTTCTAATGGTAATCTAGGAATATTAGGGGAAACAATTTGTATTAGAAATGCATCATGAGTAGTATTGGTGGCTTCCTCTTTTCATTTGCAAAATGGAACTAATAATTATGGAGAGGCACAAGCTTTATTATTTGGCTTGGAATTGACAATCCAAATGGGGTTCTCAAAGCTCTATATTGAAGGGGATTCTTTAATAATCATTAATCTATTTAGGGACAAGAAAGTTTAAAATTGGAATTTAGGCTACGTGCTAAATAAAGAATGGTCACTACTTGATAAGATTGAATCGTTAGTAATATCACATACTTATAGAGAAGAGAACAAAGTAGAAAACTTCTTAGCTAGGTTGGGAAGTGATAAAATAGAGCTAAGGGAAATTAATGATTTAAGTGATTTAAATTCTTTCCCCTAATTGCTTGATTTAATATTGCAAGATGCTAAGGGCATATAGATAAAATTCAAAGTTATCTTTTCTTAGGAAAATGGATGGCTCCTTAACTTTTCCAATGAATTATGCATACGTCGTTTTCTTGCATTGTCATGTTTAATTACCATGTGATACTAACGTTTCATTATGAAAGTGTAGTACCCTCATGAGGCAATACAAACATATGTTGTAATACAGGTTATCATGGCACTGAAGTACACCATTCACACATTTGAAATGGGAAGAAATACAAACATATGTTGTAATATAGGTTATCATGGCATTGAAGTACACCATTCACACATTTGAAATGGGAAAGTTTGTCAGGACACATCTAATAAGAATTTTTTTCATAGATCTTGCAAGGATGACATGCCTGGACTCATTCTCCACTTTTGAATGTAAAGGACATTGCTAAATTAGTTGCTATTTTTCCATTGTTGGCTTAAAGAGCTAGCAAAACTTAGGCCTCTACCATTTTCAGAGCTGTCTTTATAATGATTATAGATAAGAGTTTAACTTGTGCAAATTCCATAATTGGTACAATGCTGGTAATTTATCCATATGTTAACTGGAAAACTAGCATTTGTTTTAAAGTCTGAGTCTCTCCATGTGTGTTATCCTTGCAAGGTCACATTATAAAAAAATTATTCCATAAAAAGCATGTTAAGTTTGGCTTTAAAATCATCATTGACTTGTTATGTTTTCACTGTTCATTATTCCAGTGATATTGCAGTTTATAGTGGTGTCTTTGGTTAATTACGGGCTAATGGAGTTAAAAGAGTTTCAAGTAAGAAATTACAGGGTGCCAGTTTCAGTTAAGCCGTGGGAAGAACCTTTCTCAATTTGCATCGAGAAAGATGAACTGAAAAAAGTCTTCAAAGTAAACTATAAGTCTGTATTAAATTGCATCATAGGTGAGGATTTTTTTCACACAAAATTGCAAAGGATCATATTCCTAGCCAATTTACTATCCATTTTCTATCAAACATTATGGATCTCATTCAAAATTTCAATGTTTTAAAGAATATAGCTAATAATTATTTTATTAGTCTATATCTAGAAAATGATTCTTTACTCCAGAGTGTGCAAAAATATGATTTCACCAAGGGTGATGGTCTACTGGGAGGTTTATTCCCAAGAAATCTAATCCATTTCAAAAAGAGATATGCAGAAATTTTCCAAGGCATGCTTTTATCAACAATGCATGATACTTCTTCTTACTTGTATCAAGCTCTTAACAAGTACAAGTCTGCATTTTCTATGGAGGAGATAGATGAATTTAATATAAAGTATCATGCAATATATTTCTTGAGGAGTCATACATGTGTTCATGATCTGCAATTATCAGTTTTTCCACAAGCTGTGAGGGGGAAATTCTATTATCGTTATATTCTTGATATAAATAAAATAATTCCATTGCATGATTATGATTATAAACAGAAGCAAGTGGTGAATGAAGAAATCTTGGTAAATGGTCCACAAGTTGTGAGGGGGAAATTTCGTTATTGTTATATTCCTAATATAAATAAAACAATTCCATCACATGACTATGATTATAAACAAAAGCAAGTGGTGAATGAAGAAAGCTCGGTAAATGGTTCGCGAAGAGCTAGAAATAAGTCGGCTTCATTTTAATCATGTTTTCATACTTTTGAATGTATAGCAGTTATAGTTAAAGAATATTTTGTAATTGGGTCAATATTGTCAGACTTGTAAAGTGTTATTAGTTGCTCATGCAAAATTAAATAGGGTGGTTTTGTCTATGTAATGGGCTTTATAATTTTGTCTTTGGTTCTATAATGTAAAGGGTTTTAAGGGGTCTTGATAGTTATAGGGTGCAACGTCTATATTTTGGTCTTGTCTGGGTGATGGTTTTTGTAAAATGTAAAAGTGATATTTCAACTATTATTGTAAAGAGGTTGAATCGGAAAGTGTCAGTCAATGGTCTTTCTCGAGCTATAACCGAGGGTTTTCTTCCAAGTTATTTCCCACCGGTATGCTCACCTAAACTAGGGTTTTGTAAAACTTATATTTAATATTAATATATTTATAGTGGCTTGCCACTTTTTCTTAAAAAAAAATCATTTATTGGTAAAAATATAATTTACTATATATATATATATATATATACATATATATATACATATATATATATCAAAAGAACAATAAATCAAGAAAAGGATAAAAGGAAAGAAACATAAAGAATTATTCACAAATAGGAAAGAAAGGGGAACAAAAAAAAGAAGGAAAAAAATAAAAAGAAACAATTAACAAAAATAAAAGAAACCAAAAAGAACAAAATAAGGAGAAAACAAAAAGAACAAAAGAAAAGAAAGGGGGAATTAAATTAAAGTCAAAGAAATGAGAAAACAAAACATAAAACAAGAGAAAAATTAGAAAAATAAACATGAATTGAGAAAATGAAAAGGAAAAGAAAAACAAAGAGAAGATAAAGAGCTAAAAACAATAAGATGAAAATAAAAGACAACAAGAGAGGAATCAAAAACTTAACAAAGAGAGGAAATTGAGAGTAGGAATGAAAGAAAAGACTCCCCGGTTGGGAGACACTAGTAATAGGGAAGGGGGTCCAGGGGGAAGAGCAAGGAAAGCCAAAAGACGGGAGGGGGAGAAGGCAAAGAGAAAGAGGGAGGAAACGAAAAACAAAAAGGAAGAGGGAAGGGAAGGGAGAGCCAAAAGATAACAAGAGAAGAGACCCACCAGGAGGAGACAAAGCAAGCTAGGAGAAATCTTTCAAATCTTCGGTTAAATGTTGGAACTAGCTCATCCTTCTCTTTTTCAATGTTCATGAATTTATTTAGCATAGAACTAGCAGTGATTCTTTCACCAAATTGCTCTATGAATACTGATTTGAACTCAATCCAATAAAACACATAGTAGGTTGGTAAATCAAAGAACTAGTCTCTTACATCTCCTTTCAAAGATTGAACAAGTAGTCTTATAATTATATCCTCATGATCCACTTCATAGTCATCCATTAAATTGTTGAATTCTTGTAGATGCTTATTTGTTGATTCATATTTTGTACCTTTGCATTTGGTAACTTATCTCTAATTTCAGGTGAGATAACATTTGGATAACCATTAATTCCACTTAAATTAAAGGCTCTATATCTTTTAGAGTTGAAACTTCTCCTACAACCTGACTGGAGTCGATTACAAACATGGTTGCACTAGGAACCATATAAGGATGCATATATTGGTAATATACATTCTTATATCCTTTACAAATCTTTTTGTATCAACATTGTAGTTACCAAAGGTACTTCCAACTGCTTTTACAACATAATATTAAGCTTTTAGAATAAAAATTTCTATCTCAACTTGCTTAAAACCTTCTAAATGAATCTCTTCAAAAATATTGCATAATTCATTGTAGATGCTACAATCTAATAATGAAAAAGTATGTAAGACAACCACTACTATTCCCTTTCTTAGTGCTTTTTCACTCCATAGGGAACCAAAATTTTCATGACTTTCAAATGTGGTTTTCATATACAGAATGTACACTTCATGAAAACCCGATATATGAAGAATACCTGGATATGTTGTAGTTGTAGTAGATTTTTCTGCTTGATTGGAAATATTGTAGATCTGAAACTTTCTTCAAATATTCAACAAGTTCTTTTGACAGATTCTCCACCTCTCTTCACAAAGGACTGAACTTCAAGCAGTATGAAGCTCTTTGAAAATAAAATTTATTTTTGGGTATTATCCCACAACAGAGTCACACAAATTCTTTGAAATTACACTGCAACAAACTAACTTCCAGGTCTGAAAACTTCTCAATATTTGAACCAGATGTTCAGATTTACTCTATTGACAAGATTAAAAAAAAATTCAATCTCTTGTTACAAATACTTGTTCAGGAGTTCTAATGACCCTTTGATAAGACAATTTCCATCCAACTTTCTAATTGCGTCCCCAACGGAGTCACCATTTTTGCTGGTGATTTTTCCAGCATAACCTTGCAATTCTATAAAGAGTAGCCAACCCTTATGGTTAAGAATCTGCAAGATTAGTGGCCAACAAAATGAGTAAAGGATTATGAGGTCTTTACTCCTACTCTTTAGGCTCTGTGAGACCTAGGAGGGTATTCCCTATTGTGTCCAAATTAGGTATATCACGTTGATAACAAGTTTATACATAGATTTATTCCTACATATTGCAAATAATGTACTTCACTAAAGGTTTGGTAACCTTTAAGAAGATGATTACCTACTTGCTAGGAGACAAGGGTAGTTCAAACCCATACATCATAATTGAAAATATTTTCAAATGAATATTGTTCTAATTTTAAAATCTACGGTGAGATATGCTAGTAGCTCATTTTATGCAAGGTTATCTAACAAATAGATCATTGCTTCATCAATTGGGACAACATAGTCAAATATGTAAGAACCAGTAATATATAAGCCACTTATTTAGAAATTGATGGACTATTCTCATAATACTTGGTAGTATGAAAAATCCCAATTCTTGAAACAATAACTTCTTATCAAATTCTGTACATAATTCCCTACAAATCTATGACCCTCTTCAAGCATTTAATCAAATCTTTGAGTTAAAGCTAAAACATAATCATACATATAGTGGAAAAACCAAAAAAAGAGAGAATACCATTAATATTTTCATTTATAACTTGTAAGAAATATACATAGGAGAGTATTTATTCCTAAACTAAGATTTGTTTCGATATTTGTAGCTTCTATAAAACCAATTTAAGAATATTACATATAGGACTTACACCCAAGACAATCTACTATTCTATTCATCCATATTATTTACAAAATGCCTTTTCTGAACTTAGCTTTCTACTTAGAACCTGTTTAGACCTAAAAATATGACCCATGTAATAAGCCATGAAGTCCATTTTATAGAACAAGGGAGAAACAAGTGTCAAGCTCAATTAAATTTGCATTTCATTTCATTTGAAGATCATTTGCACCAGAATTGGAGATGCTCCTTAGTTATTTACATGTAATCATTGAGGAAAATGGAAGAGTAAAAGACCAAATTCCACATTCCTTGATTGAGGACACACTAGCTCCTAGAAAGGAAAAGTTTGTTGTTGGAGAAGCATCACCTTGTCCTTGTTGACCAAAGAAGATTCTCCACTCACGGTTCTAGCAAAATTTTGTATATCTACCAGAAAAAGAATGCATCCTACTGAAGTTAGGTAGTTTGGCACCTATCCAACATACTAGCCTGAAAAATTTCCACATCAACACTAGAAAAAAAAAACCACAAAAATGTTCAAATAGGACAATCTTGACAAGGTGGCTATGGTATCATCAAAAACAAAAATGGGGAAAATTCATCACTTTGAGTCATTGGCCTCAGAGGATACTTTCCCACATCTTGTTCATGGTGGAACTAGAGGAACCATCACCACCTCCTTGTTAGAGTCTTCAGAAGGTACCAGGGAGGGGATAATATCCACCCTTTGGATCAGTATCACGTCCACTACCTGAAGGGCTATTAGAAATATCAACGGGAGAATTATGTTTCCCCAGATAGGCCTTATGGTACTTGCACTTCATCTTTTCCTTCTTCTCATATTCAACCATGTCCTTCCCTCTAAACTTGACCAGTTCTTCTAAAATGGTCTGGCTTCTTAGACAATAATTGCTCCTTACACCATATTTCTTGAATTTCTTGCATGCCCTTCTACCCTTTGTTGTTTCAGGAGCTCCCTTTGTCTCAATTTCGTATTTAGGATCATTTTCCTTAGATTCCATCAAACTCAATATCCTGTACCTCTGGTCTAGCTTAACATACTTTCCTAACTTACTCATTGTCTTAAGAACTAGAACAAGAAGACTTAGAAAAAACCCTCACCAATTCTGCTCTCAGACTAAAACTCAATTTTCATTCTCTAAATGCAAATTTTGAATGAATAAAAATGGCCATCTTTCCCCATTATATCGAGCCATGCAAGTGTGCCAACCATTAATATTCAAGAAAATCTTATGTACGTGAGCTGACAATAGCCTACTTTGATTTTTAAAATCTCAATCGTTGATCATGTTTTAAAAACAAAACAACTGATAGTTATCACCAATGTAACCTATAAATCTCTAATTGTGTGTAATTAATACCTTTTCCTAATCATAAAAAACCCAAGTACATATACATCTACTCTGTACACATACTTCAACCACATACTTAGCATCAATTCAAACTAGTCATGCCATGGTTACCCACTCACCCGTGGGAATTAATACACTTTTATTTCTTCATAACAAAAAAATGAGGATTGATCTTAATTTGATCTTAGAATATCGGTTCATAACCTGACTGTCTTAATTATCACCTTCCCAGATGTTCCAATAACTGTCAGAATTGACATCTGAAATCCCAAACATGCACCTTAAATAATAATCCTGAAAATGGTGTCATTTTACCATAGTGCCCTTTCAACCAAATTTAGTAGTATTCTAATTCCACTAGAGTCCATAAAAACCTTTTAGAATGTCCATGTGCCACTTGCACGCTCACTTGTTAAAAAACATGGGACACGAGTGGGTCCCTCACGAGATGGTGGGGAGTGGTCAAGATCGACCCACATCACCTACCACTGACTATCGATCTTCCTTCTTTATGAAGCAATTACCATCTTCAAAACCTAGCAGGTCCCAAAAGTGATAGATTTGAATTCGACTGCTAGCCTGTGTGATCATCTTTCCTTAATGCACACGATGGATGGGTGCACGAGGAATGGTCCCAATGAATACACGTGTTGTGGTGTCCATCATTGATCTTTATCAAAGCTATGTCCATTGGGATTTTGGAAACATTGCTCCCACTGCCAGACATGACACGTGGCTATTTCCCGCTAGCCTGTGTGTTTAAAATAATGTAAAATAAACCAACACGGGTGCGTGAGGAGTGGTCAAGATGTGGCCACATCACTTGATAACTATTGTTGATCTTCTTCAAATATCGCCAACTATCTTTACCCAGGAGATCGAGCTCGCCAAAGTACCAGATGCATGGCAGAAGCCTGCTAGCCTATGCAAATAAAATAATAAGGAATAAATCAACATGGGGCATGGGGAATGGTGGTGATTAAGTCTTGTTGATCAGAAAACCAACATGAAAACCTAATTTTTCACATGTCACAAAAGTTAGTTTTAAAAGGGGGTCCATCTGTAGGCCAACAGGAATTTGACCCTTAGGAATGGGTATTTAAGAATCAAATCATTTAAAAGGAAAATTAAGGCTGACCAAAGGAAAATTTAATGCTGAAAAGGACCAAGGTGACCAACAAACCTATACTTAGGGGGGCGGTGACTACAACGATTCCAATGGTATAAGTGACAACTTGAACGACCAGATACAGGGAACAATAGGTCAATGTGAAAATATAATGACCAAGGGTTTTCTAGATTCATAGGTTAATTGTGAGGGATTTAAGCAACACAAAACCATAACATACTGATGAGGACACAACCTTAAGCCAAAACAAGGGTCCAAGCCAAATGATGCAAAAATTTTAAAATGGAATGAAGAATTTTTTGAGGGGTTCCATTATAAATGATGACTAGGAATCATACGCCAATCTAAGCAAATCAGTCCAGTTTTGGGGAAAATGTGCCAGAACAATTTTATGCCAAAACGGTATTCAAATTTGCAAAAATATTTTTCAATCTTGTACAATGGGACTCATTCGCCAATAGTGGCGAATTAGTCCACTTTTTCTTTTCTAGAAATTCTGGACTAGATCTTATGCCTCTCGGTCTCCTCTGCTCTATTTGATCGATTTTTGGGTATGAATTTGGAAAATTCCACTTGTAGGCCTTCTCCAAGCTTCTCCTAGGTTTGATAGAAATTTTAACAACTCTAACAACTGGACAATTTTTTTTTGTACCTTTCTTCTTGGAAAATTTGAAACCTAGCCCTGTAAATCACACACAAGAAGAGGGAAAAATGTTGTGGGGGTTAGTGAATAGGATTTTTCCTTGGCCAAACCCCTTGTTGGTAATTAAACCTTGAAATGAAAGCCAATATGAAAGGAGAATTATGAATGAACAAAAGATAATGTGGAAACTAGCCAAACCCTAGAAATAAGGTGTTGCAAACAAGTAATTAATGGCTCCAATTGATGTAGACTTGGAATCTAGCATTATGTTGATAGATCTTGAATGCAATGCTTGCTTGAAACACAAGCCCTACATCACAATTGTTAGCTCTAAAACAACATGATGCAAGCAATCTTTGGCGTGATGAATGACACTTGAAGAATTCTCTCAAGTGCTTGATAATATGCTCTTGAAATGTCTTGAATGCTCTTGTGAACTGAAATTTGCTAAATACATGAATACTTGAATGCTAGGTATGAAAATGAGAGAAAGAACCTTTTATTTATACTCAATTATGAAATAATTCCCAAAATTACAACACTATAGGCTAACCTCAAATCTTGGAGAATAAAAACCCACCATTATTTTAAATAAAATTTTAATTTTGAGTTAAATGGGGCTCATTCACCACCCTGGCTGAATGGGTCCCACCTAAGGGGAAACATTCTCCCATAATGGAGAATGAGTCCCACCTTAGGAATTTGAGGTGGGTTTTCGAGATTTGAATGTTTTAAATGCCTTTCGTATGGATTATTCTAAAAAATACACATAAGGAAAGCCTGCAGATGAAAAATGGGGCCAAGTAAAGCATAAGAAAGCCCAATTATTAATGATAAGCCTATAGAAATGTGAAAGTGTGTTAAAACACTTTACGACACTCCAAATATGACAAGAATTGTGTTGATTATGCTTAGCTACTTGATACAATCCTAGAAAAGTGTGAAAGTGTGTTACAACACTTCACAACAATTTTTCAAGGCACCATTAAAATTCCATCAATTCACAAGGGCCCAAGGCCTAATGTGAATGTGTTACCCACATTGCAACACTAAATCAAGGAAATATTAAGCCAAAATCACAAGGAGGGCCCAAACAAGTCAGAAAAAGTAGAGGGGTTACTTTTTTGGTGACCACACCTCTTTCTATGCTTTATTTTACAACTAACTCATCCTATATTTATACCATCTTCAACTTTGAAACTGAACCATCAATTTATGTGGTTCTATGGACTACTCTTACACTCTTAGGATCTTTCACCTAAAAGGAGAGAGATAGAACACTAAAATAGTGGTGGTTCATTCAAATAGAGGATTGTATGATGTGATTAATACTAAATGAAATGTTGTAAATGCAACTAAATGATGTAATTGACTAATTATGAATGCTAAACCTATGAAATATGCAATGTTTGAAAACATAGTTAAGTTTGTAAGAATGAACAAGAGACATGCACAAATGAACTCAGAAATGAAAGGGACTGAACAAAGTGCACTTGCAAGAAGATTGAAGGTATGAGAAGATTCTGGAATACTGGTAAAATAATTACAAATCACCAGTGGGACTCATTTGCCACTAATGGTGAATCAGTCTTGCAACTGGTAAAATCTCCTGAAACAGGTTTCCGACTGTCAGGATTTGGAATCTAACAAAATCAAAATTTTCAGCCATAAGGTTGGACTCATTCTCTAGTGATGGAGAATTAGTTCTCTTCCAAAATTTTATGAAATCAAAGGTCAATTATGTAGCTCCAGATCTACACTTTTCTTCTTGTCGGGCTGACAGAGTCAAATCTACAGAAAAAAGACTGTAGGTTGTCTCCAAGCTTGAAATAGGGTTGACTTGAAACACTTTATTGACTTCTTATCCACTTTTCAACACTTAATTTCTTGACAAATCTGCATACACAAGTTTTCAAACATACATGCAAGAGGGGAAAATGGTTAAGGGTTAGGTTATAGGGATTTTCCTTGGTCAAATCCTTAATAAAGAAATGAAATGAAATAGACAAGGAAGGATGAATAAATAACATGCAAATGTCCTAAACTCACCACAACCTTGTTGAAGATGTCTGAACATATGTCAATGGTTGCTCCAAGATACTTGATAGTTGCTTGATTGAATGATGCTTTGATGGATCGAATGCTTGAGTGAATACTTAAATGATTAGGTGTAAAATGAGATGAAAGACACTTATTTATACATAATTGAGCCCTAATTTCTTGATAATACCTCATCATAGGCCGACATAAGGTATTTTTAAATAAAAATCCAAAAGGAAATTTGAATTATTTTAAATTTTGAGCCAAGAGGGACTCATTTGCCACCCATGGTGAATTGGTCCCAACATGGGAATGTAAGTGGGTGTGAGGAATTGAGTCACATTTAATGATGTTTGTTGGGTTTACATTAAAAATACACTTAATTAAGCCTTGTGAGTGCATAAAGGGGTCATATAAAGCATAAGAAAGGTGTAAATAGTAAAAACAGACCTAGAAAAGCATGAAATCTTGTTACAAGACTTTACAACACTGTAGAATAGGACTTGATGATGAATAAAAAGGTGATTTTTAGGTGAATTGTAATGAAAAGAGTCTAGAAAAATATAGAAATGTGTTACAACACTTCACAACACCTTCGCAAGACATCATAATTTAAATTTTTACGACTTAATGTGAATGTTTAAGTTACATTGCAACATTAAATCAAAGCAAAATAGGTCAAGAATCACAGGAACAAGACCTAAATAACCATTAAAATTTCAATGATCCATTTTTCTATGGTACATTTATCCCCCACTTTGGTGAGAGGATGAACTTGCTTCAAAGATGGAATGAAAACAATGAAGAGGGATGATCAAGCCCATAGGATGAAGATCCCATGGAAAACTAAACATAAGAAAAAAGGAACAAAAGTGTGAAAAAGAAAGGAGAATCAGATTGAACTTTGATCATTTGTCCAACTAGTTTTGGATTAGATCTAGGGTATTTGAAAAAGAATATGCATACTCACTTTGGGGTGAAAAAACTCATGGTAGACCACTGGGTGAGAAGACCCAAAAGGTGAAGTACATAAGCTAGTTGGTATGCACTGACAAAAACATAGGTGGCTATGGGGAAAGTCATGTCGATGAATGGGCTTCCCGCTCAACCATATCAAAGTTATACCTCCTAATAAATTTAAAAAGGCGCCACAAAGTAAAATGTTGGTTTGTGCTTCATGAGACAAGAAAATATTTGTATGCTCAGAACTCATGAACAAAGAGCAAGGTTCCATAGGCATGCAAGTTGCTTTATATAAGGTGGAAAATATGTAAAATGTAAAATGTAAAATGAAAAAATGTAAAAGAAAGTTGAAAGGAGTCTTGTTAAGTTCATACAAGGTTTATCACTTAGGGAACATTGTGTCTAATGTCTCCAAGAGAGGACCAATCAAAGAATAGTATATTCACAACTTAGGGGATGTAGTGCATCGCATCAAACCACCAAGAGGAATGTAATATGCTAAGAGATATCACACTTATGAAGGGCATCACACCCAATGTCATCCACAAAGTGACAAAAACATTGTATGAAGTTACAAGGCTATAGTAAGAACCAAGAATACAAATGAAATGATGTCGATGTATGCCCCCTACTTTAAAGGAATGTTACACACTATTTTGTGAGTAATTACTTTAAAGTAGTAAAGGAAAAATGCAACAAGAAAAGAAAAACATGAGAGCCAACTTGGAAAGCCTCTATGCCAAGTCATATGTTTCCGAGTAAGGATGCTTCATGTAAACGAAAAAGAAAACAAAAGAAAAGGGAGGTTTCCCTCTAGAAAGGAACACACCAAACACATATGGGATCTATGGATTTGGGGTCAGTATGTTCATTGCTGCAATGTTTTTATGAAAGAGCTCAAAACTGTCATCATTCCCTGAATACATAGAACTGGAAGAATGACACAAAGAGAGTGAAAGCAAAAGAAAAATAAAGTCTGTTCTGGGTCAACATGGAAGAGACATTATTGTCTCAATGCCTTGCATTGTCCCCAAAAGGAAAAAGAAAAAAGAAAAAAGAAAATGAAAAGAAAATGAAAATATTTTGGGTCAACATGAAGGAGACATTGCAGTCTCAATGCCTTGTGTCATCCCCAAAAGGAAAAGACAAGAAAAGAAAAGGAAAAAAAAGGAAAAGGGACCTTTTGGTTCAATATGGAAGATACATAGGGAGTCTCTCCACTTTGCATCATCCCCAAAAGGAAAACACAAAAAAAAATACAAAAAAGGAAAAAGAAATGCATGGCATATAGAAGAATAGAGGTACAAATAGAGGAAGTGTACAAAAAGAGAGAACATCAAATGCACATTACGGGTGGAAACGATACACACATTCCAAAGAAAATAAAAATGAAAATGCAAAAAAGGCTAGTAATGTAAATGTAAGTCAACCATTAACTGAGTTATTGACTTCACAATCTTAAGTGATATAAGTGGAAAATGAATAATATGGTTAAGAGACAAAGAAAAATGCAGTACTAGGACAAGGTTTACAACTTCTTTCCCCCACTAAGTGTAGGGAAAGAATGAGCTGAGGTGGGTGTTGGGAAAGGATCATGTAATAGTGAAAATGAAAATTTCTACAACTATGGCATGATGAGGGGATTGTGTTAAAATGTAATTGCTATCCAATAAACTCAATCAGTTCAAGGACCTTAGACTGTTCCAATATATGTCGTAAAGCTTTACAATTATTAGTGTAATTTCCAAGGGTGTGGTGATAGGCACAATACTTGGTGTTGTCTTTGACAAGTTTGGTTCTAGTAGGGGGTGGGAGAGTGATGAGACCATGATGAAGGAGTATTTGCAAATCTTCTTCATTATCACATGGAGGAAAAAATTGAAAAGGGTTATCCATAGGTGGGTTTGAATTTGGTGAAGTAGGAAGAAGGGTGATGGCTTCCTTGGGGTTATTGTTATTAGGAAAGGGTTGCTCATGAGGAAGGAGAACATTCAAGTCAGGAGGACAATCAAAGATCAATGTACCATCATCTAGAAGTCTCCAATATTCAAAAGGAGGCTTGTCATGAGGAGGATCTTGATATCCTAATCTATTTTTTTCATTTTTTGGTCTTTGTTCAAGAAGTTGGTGAATATTATGCTCATTTGACGTGTCACAATTTTTTTTACCTAAGATTGTAAAGCCTTTTCCATATGTTTCTTCAAGGTTGATTGGTGTGTTTGTAACTTTGTTATCATAAAATGGTTGAGAATGTGGTTGTTTAGAGTAACTAGGTCCACCTGTTGGAGGGAACTTAGGTCCTTCATTAATTTTGGGATGTAGGTATCCAAAGTGATCAGGAGGTGCAACAGTAGGAAGATCTTGTGACTTCATGGATGGATAAAATGCTGCATTAGATTCAAGGTTATCAAGACATTTGTTTAAGAATTTTTTCATGCTAGGATCATCTTCTCCAATGATGTCTACATCATGAGGAGGACAATCATGAGGATTTGAAGGAGCATGAGGCAGCTCAAGGTCATTAGGGTCACAACCAAAGGCTCAATTGGAAATTTCTACTAAGGATTTCAATGAGTTCCAAAACTTATTAAAAGAAAAATCCATGATGAAAAGGAATGCAAGTAAACTAAGATGAAAGAAAGAAGAGAAAAAAAACAGTTTGGAAAGTATAACAAAAAGTAACTATACAAAACTATAATGAAGAAAATACCCAAAAAATGCCTGAAAATGCAGTTTAAAATGTGCAAGTGGACTGATTTTCCTAGGGTGGCAAATGAGTTTAGGTATGGATTTTTTTATGTTTTTTCAGAAAATTTAAAATGATTTTAATGCTTTTTAGATGCAAAATGTGGATGAAAATGCAGATTTTCAGTTTTCTAATGATTTGATATGCGAAAATGAAATCAAAATGAGTCTTTCACAAATGCAATTTGAGAAACCCTAGGATGCAAAAATAAAACAAACCTAATTGAATGTTGATGCAATTGAAATGAGAAAGAGAATGTGTTGAATATGCAAGTTAACCAAAATGAACCAACAATTTATGTGTTTCAATGGACTAGTCTTGCACTCTTAGGACCTTTCACCTAAAAGGAGAGAGATAGAACACCCTAAATAGAGGTGATTCATTCAAATAAAGGATTGTATAATGTAATTATGACTAAATCCAATGCTGTAAATGCAACTAAATGATGTAATTGACTAATTATGAATGCTAAACCTATGAAATATGCAATGTTTGGAAACACAATGAGGTTTGTAAGAATGAACAAGAAACATGCACAAATGAACTCAAAAATGAAAGGGACTGAACAAAGTGCACCTGGAGGTAGACTGAAGGTTTGAGAAGATTTTGGAATGCTGGTAAAATCATTGCAAATCACCAGTGGGACTCATTCACCATCGATGGTGAATTAGTCCTGCTACTGGTAAAATCTCCTGAAACAAGTTTCTGACTATCGGGAACTCGAATCTGAAAAAATCACCCTTTTTAGCATTAAGGTGGGACTCATTCACCACTAATGGTGAATCAATCCTCTTCCAAAATTCTATGAAATCAATGTTGAATTCTGTAGCTCCAGATCTGCATTTTTCTTCTTTCAGGTTGATAGAGTCAAATCTACAGAAAATAGACTGTAGGTTGTCTCCAAGCTTGAAATAGGGTTTAGTTGACTTGAAAGACTTTGTTGACTTCTTATCCACTTTTCAACACCTAATTTCTTGGAAAATCTACATACACAAGTCTGCAAACACACATGCAAGAGGGGAAAAATGGTTAACGGTTAGGTTATAGGGATTTTCCTTGGTCAAATCCCACTTTGGTAATCAAACCCTTAATAAAGAAATGAAATGAAATAGAAAAGGAATGATGAATAAATAACATGAAAATGTTCTAAACTCACCACAACCTCGTTGAAGAGGTCTGAAGATATGTCAATGGATGCTCCAAGATACTTGATAATTGCTTGATTAAATGGTGCTTTGATGGATTGAATGCTTGAGTGAATATTTGAATGAATTAGGTGTAAAATGAGAATAAAAGCACATATTTATACACAATTCTGCCCTAATTTCCTAATAATACCTCATCATAGGCCAACATAAGGTATTTTTAAATAAAAACTCAAAAGGAAATTTGAATTATTTTGAATTTGGAGCCAAGAGGGACTCATTCAACACCCATGGAAAATGGGTCCCACCTTGGGCTTGTAAGTGGGTGTTGGGAATTAAGCCACATTTAATGTTGTTTGTCAGGTTTACATTTAGAAATACACTTAATTATGCCTTATGAGTTCGTAAAGAGGTCATATAAAGCATAAGAAAGGTGTAAATAGTGAAAACAGGCCTAGAAAAGCATGAAATCTTGTTACAAGACTTTACAAAACTCTAGAATAGGACTTGATGATGAATAAAAAGGTGATTTCTAGGTGAATTGTAATGAAAGAGTCTAGAAAAGTGTAGAAATGTGTTACAACACTTCACAACTCCTTCACAAGACATCGTAATTTAAATTTTTAGGACTTAATAT
This sequence comes from Sequoia sempervirens, assembly GCA_007258455.2. Taxonomy (NCBI): domain Eukaryota; kingdom Viridiplantae; phylum Streptophyta; class Pinopsida; order Cupressales; family Cupressaceae; genus Sequoia; species Sequoia sempervirens. Next base: position 224,716,357 of record VDFB02000017.1, read on the forward strand.
GAATGTTTAAGTTACACTGCAACATTAAATCAAAGAAAAATAGGTCAAGCATCACAAGAACAAGACCTAAATAACCATGAAAATGTCAATTATCCATTTTTCTATGGTATAGAAACATATCCAAAGTTGTCCATCAAATTCAAATTCAATTTAAGTCAGTGCCAAAGCATCCTAGAGTGGAATTAGAATGAGAGGAACCCAAACATATGCTTCATAAGGACCCAAATATATCCAACATTCTTCATCAATTCTGAAGGTAGTGTTCAACACAATGTTGGCCAAACCAGTGTAAAACACATAGAATAATTAAGCACGAACCATCTAGATACTAAAATTATTCAATACAATAAAAAAAACTCAACTCTAGAACCGTAAATCATAAGACTTTAACAAAGAGAAATCTAGACCAATAATATTTCTCCTAGACCTCAACCAGAAACACAGAGAACTACAGTTCACAACTGGTGAACATAACTCACACTTTACAATGAAATAACAACCAAAAATCTAGATATAGTAGCTTCCAAAAACCATGATCAACATATCTGAACCACACAAACATAGGAGAAAATATCAGAGTAAAACCTGAAGCAACCATTGAAAACCTGCAATATTTCTTTAATACTATTTTCTCAATATGCTTGATATATATAGCTAATAACTTGTATCTGTGACACTAATGACAACAACGATCAGTTGATAACCAATTGACCAAATGAAATCAATGAAAACAACTTCATTCTTTCCATTCTTGCAATAATCTCCCCCTTTGTCATTGATGGCAACACATGATGTGAAAAACCATCAAAGGCACCATACTAGCTCTGAATACACTTAAGATTTTTCTTTTTTTTTCTCCCCCTTAGTAGATAGTCTTTTATATTCTCCCTCTTTTTCACATGTTTCCTCTATTTTTCACATGCTTCCCCTCCCCCTTTCACATCAATGGAAAAGGAAAAAGATATTTTACATTGATTTCCCCTTTGACATAAAAAACATAATACTCTTAATGACAACACCTGACACTAAATGCTCCCCCTGAGAGGTAGCAACCAAAACATTAGTCCAAAAGAAAGATAGATCCATAGATCCACCAGACTGATGCATCTCCACATGCATCTAGTTCAAGAAAGGAGGGGAAATGACCCCTAACTTCTCCCAGAGATACCCAAAAGTATCTTTAAGAAGAGCCTTTGTAAATATATCAACAATTTGATCCTTCACCAGAACATATTCAAGTTTTACTTCATTCTCCATGACCTTTTGTCTCAAGAAATGATACCTGATAGATATATGCTTCATCCTTGAGTGCATCACATGATTCCTTGAAATGTTAATTGCACTTGTATTATCACATAAGATAGAAATAGGATCATCATACACCACTATGATATCTTTGAATGTCTATTTCATCCATAAAACTTGTGTACAACAAGATGTAGCAGCAATAGACTCATCTTCATCAATAGACAAGGAGACTAAATATTTCTTTTTACTCAACCATGCCACCAATATGCAACCAAGAAAGAATGCACCACCACTTGTAATTTTTTTTTCATCTACACATCTAGCCTAATTTGCATCTATATGGGAACTTAGAGTGAAGTCAATATCCCTAGGATACCATAATCCATAATCCAGAGTGCCATTCAAATATGTGAATATTCTTTTAATAACATGTGTTTCTTTAGGATCTTCTTGAAATCTAGCCACAAGAAAAACAACGTCCATAATATCCAATATAGTAGTTCAGTCAAATACAATAGTCCACTAATCATAGATCTATACTTGCTCTGATAAGCTGTAGGTGAATCATCATCTTTACCTTATTTGTAACTAGTCACCATATGAGTTTATATCGGTTTGGAACCATCCATCCCAAACTTATTCAACATATTTTTCACATACTTAGACTGTGAAATAAAGATTCATTTCTCTATTTGATTAATTTGTAGCCCAAGAAATAAATTCATCTCTCCAAACATAGAAATTTCAAATTCTTTCTGCATCTCTTCTACAAATATCTTACACATATTTTCATTTCCTCCAAAAATAATGTCATCAACATATACAACTACAATCAAGATTTTTTCATTTTCAATTTTTAAATACAAATTAATATATGTTGTGCCTTTGTTGAAGCCTTGTTGTATTAATACCTGTCTAACCTTACATACCAAGCTCTAGGAGCTTGCTTCAATCCATATAATTTTTTCTTCAATCTACACACTATATCCATTTGATTTGGTAACTAAAATCCTTCTATTTGTTCAATGTAGACCTCTACTTCTAGCTCACCATTCAAAAGTGTTGACTTGACATGCACCTAATAGACCTTGAAGTATTTATGAGTAGAAAATACTATGAAAATCCTTATAGCTTCCATTCTTGCTACCAGAGAAAAAGTTTCTTGAAAATCTATGCCTTCTACTTGTGAGTAACCTTTGCACACAAGACCTGCTTTGTTTCTAACCACTTCTCCACTCTCATTCAACTTATTTCTAAATACCCACTTCGATCCAATAATGTTTTTATTTGTGGGTCTTGGGACCAATTCCCAAGTTTGATTCTTCTCAATCTACATAAGTTCTTTCATGGTTTCCATGGTTCATTTTTACATGCTTCACTTATAGTATTTGATTCAATCTTAGAAAATAAACACATATTTACTTCAGCAACAACTCTCCTTCTAGTCAATATTCCTTTAGTCTTATCTCCAATAATCTGACTTTGTGAATGATTCTTTTGCACATATCTAGGAATCTTAGGTGACACCACCAAAGCTTCTTCTTCTCTTTCATTCTATTCATTTTGATCCTCTTTCTCATCCTTTCCATGTTCTTCCACAATCTCTTATGTTCTTACACACTTAGGTTCATCAGATACATATCCATCGATGTCAATTAAATTCTTCATTGTCTCATCAACCTTGACATTCATACTTTCTAATGTAAGTTTTGAATAAGTAATGAGTAAAATAACATACAATACTTCTTAATAAGAAATTATATCAAGATAATCAACAATAATTAATCTAATTAACATATGAAAACTCTTGAAAGTGTCATATTGCTCTCTATCTCCAAATATTTATTAAGTCATTGGGATCTCATATTTGGTAAGCATTATGACTGTTAAAATTCCAATCTAGAGAATGAAATGTTGCTAAATGCAATAATCTATTCCTATATGATGATGTCCAAATGATAATGATGAAGCTACTATAATCTAAATTGGTCCATGAAACTTGATAAAAGAAGCTACCGTAAACTATGATACAACTAAATAAAGAGCCATGATATTTATTCTATTCTAAAATGATATGATTTCTATTGCTAAGATGCTTGATTTATCAATTGGTATTTCTACAAAGTAAGTTTGCATAAATTTGAGATCCATTTCCTGTGAAAAGAGGTTGTATTTATAGATTCTCGGTAGCACATTTGTGATGTGGCAGCACAACAAAGGTTTAGATTTGATTTGAAGAATTGAATGGTGAAAGATGAAGAAGCCTGAGATGATTATGGAGGTTGTTCCTCCTCACAAAAACATTCAGCTAGATGATAGGAATGATCATTGGAAGAAGATGAAGAAGTTTGCCTGCAATTTTTTCTCCAATTTGTCTCCAAATTTTCCCATGAAGGTTGAGATGAATTAAATTAGACATTTCATATCTAATTTGGTAGGTGAATATTTTGAGTGAAAAGAGGAAATAGCTGTAGGATATATATTTGAATTGAATATTTAGGTTTATTCAATTTAGGAAAAATAAGATATTTAATTTAATAAAACAAACTATAGAAGTCTATGTTTATTAAATAAATATGGAAGAAATATGATAATTAAATAAAACAAATTATGTGAACCTATTTATTTAGTTTATATGAAATGATGTGATTAAGATAGAAGATAATTATAGAATAATTCGATAATAATAATTAAATAAAGAAAAGTATTAAATCTGTTTATTTAATTAAGAGGAAATAATATAATAAAGATAGAAGAATTAAATGTGAACTATATGAATAACTATTTCTATTTATTTCATAGTAGAGGAATTAAAGGTTAAATAATCAAATAAATCATATTTAATTAATTAAATTATCCATACCATTTTTAGGTGTATACATTTTGCCCCTCTTTGAGGTGATGTGTTTACGCATTGCTTCAAAGAAAATTTTGTTGTTGTTGCTAGTACTGATGAAAAATTTCCACAATGCCCCAGACGTGTATTTTGCTATGATGATGGATATATGCCCCCTTGAGAGATAAATTGATGAACTTTTGATTTTTTTGATTTTTTGAATTTTTTTGATGTTTTGAATTTTTTTTGATGATTTGACAAGGATTTGATGATGAAATAATTTCTCCTGACAAACAGTGTGAAAGATGCCCCTATGATGAAATTTGAATTAAGCCTCCAGGAAATAAAATAAATAAATCCCATAAAAATCCCCCCTTAATCACTCTATTAAAAAGAAAAAAAGGTTGATTTGATTTCATTTGTGCATATTAAGTTTTGAAATTTGAGAGAGTGATTTGGAGCCATTTTGGAGCAAAAATGTCAATCCCCTATCACACTCACCATTTTGAGTGTGTGCATTGACACAACCACCTGGCCGCCTATGGACCTTTGGTACATACCCGTGAACCTCATAATTCATGTTTTTCATTCTTTTAGCGCACCCACACATCGAAGTAGCACGTCAAATTTTATTTTGGCGCATTGATAGGATTAGTGCATAAGTTAACTATTTTAGCGCGTTGGTAGGTTAGTTTAGCGCATAGACTGGTATTGATCATTAACTCCCTGAATTATCACATTGACTACCTGAAATGGCGCATAGAATTTTTTGGTGCATCAGCCGCCTTAATTAGTGCATAGATGTCCTTAAATAGCACATAGACCAAATTAGTGCATTGACCACCTATTTTAGCACATCAAAGTCAGAATGATGAAAATTATCATTAACTCCCTGATTTTGATGATTTTTTTATCATGTTAGCCATTTGATTTGATTTGATTGATGATCCTGATAGTTTAGATGATGATCAACCTCATGATAGGCGAGATTTGATGATTGATTGATGATAATTATCCTCATGATAGGTGAGGAATAATTATAGTTTGATTAATAAAGCTCATGATAGGTGAGGCTAATTTGATTAATTTACCTCATGATAGGTGAGGTACAATTTTAGATTGATGATTAACCTCATGATAGGCGAGGTTGATTGATAGATTGAACAATAAACTTCATGATAGGCAAGGTTCATTGATAAATTTGATGATTGACTTCATGATAGGTGAGGTTGATTTGATAGTTTCTCACGAGATTTTAGCGAGGTCTCACCAAAGCTGATTAGATTTGATAGGATGATTGACATTTGATGAATTGACAAAGATTTCTTACTTTTAGTATTTTTATGATGATAGGATTCCTTGACTAGCTTACAGATGTGAGAGTGATTTCTGAGGACTTTTGATATGATTCCTCAATTGACACAACCCGAGATTGATCTTATTACACGATGTGGATTGTCTTCTCTTCTAGATATGCCCCATATTAGGTTTAATCAAGGACTATTGACAGTCTTAGCTAAGAGATGGAATAGTGAGCATAATACCTTTCATTTTCCCACTAGAGGGATGATAGTGACTATTGAGGTTGTATGGCGGATTTTATAGATACCTTTTGTTGGGGAGCTAGTTGTTTATTATGCATACGAGTAGGGTGGGACTGAGGTACTACATCAAGTTTTCGAGGGTGAGCATGTTGGTGGTTATGAGATTCCCCGGTGAGAGATTTTTGATTCATATGATACCATGCAAGTAGTAATTTTTGGTTTCTTTGGAGGATTCCTTTGTCCTGATCATAGGTCAAAGGGACTTTCAGTTGGGTAGGGTCAAATCTTACAGAGTATGATTCTTCACAGTACCATATATTCTTGGGGTGAGCATGTTGGTGGTTATGAGATTCCCTGGTGAGAGATTTCTGATTCATATGCTACCATGCGAGCAGTAATTTTTGGTTTCTTTGGAGGATTCCTTTGTCCTGGTCATAGGTCAAAGGGACTTTCAGTTGGGTGGGGTTAGATCTTACAGAGTATGATTCTTCATGGTACCAGATAGTCCTGGGGTATGTATATGCTCACCCACTTATATCATGATTTTCATTAGGTAGTCTACCTTGGAGGGGCCAGTTTGGCTTCCCGAGTTACTTTACTCAGGTGTGGGCATGGGGGAATATAGCTATTACCCATCCAATTTAGGTGAGACAACGACCCGTGTTTAGTCCATATGTTCACAGATTTACAGGACGACTAGCTCAGCCCAGACTGGGCAAGTTAGAGCATTCAAGGATAGTTATGGATGATGTAGAGGCAGTCACATGGTAGCCGTATCTAGATTGTGAGTAGTGGGAGGATGATGATATAGAGATGTATTTATGTCATTCCATGTATTTGATTGGTAGGAAACATTTTGTTATCGAGAGATTCCTATTGAGGAGGGTCCTAAGACAATACGACAGAGTATAGGGCATGCCCTAGGTTGTTGCTCATTATGCATGTCATCAGGTAGATGCTACTACATGGGGACCATGTCTATCATATGATACTGTAGTACAGGAATATTAGAGTCTACAGGTGATTATCTGGGAGATTTTTCCTAAGGTTTTTGAGGCTCCAATTATTGAGGAGTATGGACAGTATCTTGTTTTACACCCATTTCCATGGATCTACATTCTAGATGAGCTAGTCTTGATAGGTGGTGAGGAGGAGGCTGTAGTTGTACATGGTTGGGGACGGAGGAGAGAGGAGGAGGATGTAGCAGAGGATATAGCAGAGGATGTAGATAGTAGTGATGATGAGGAGGGAGATAGAGAGAATGAGAACAGTGATGAGGGTGGAGCAAGTCTAGCTTTTGATGTTGGAAATATTAGGGTACTTCGTAAGAGGCGATCACTAGTAGCTCCTATAGAACATGTGTAGATCGGTGTACCTTCCTAGTAGTAGCAAATGCAGATTGTGAGCTTACACATACAGGTGCAGAACTTACAGGGGAAGTTGATACAAGCTCAAGGTTTATTGGTGCAGACATAGATGCAGATGTAGACACAGGCTCAGTCTCATGCATAGGCCCTTTCATAGGTATAGGCATAGTTGACAGCTGCCCAGGCACAAATAGCCTCATTAACAGCCAAGAGAGATTTAGCTAGACGGGCTGCAGAGCAGGCACAATTGACTACCGAGAGATTGCAAGGACTAGTTGATGGTACCTCTGTAGCTAATTACATGAGAGAGGTCCTTCGTGTAGTTAGAGACAAAAAGTATTACAAGGGTCGTTACCATGATGTTGTTCCCTCCAAGTAGAGGGTCAGTTATGCCCAATATTGATCAAGCAGGACTCATTCCAGGACTGTTAGCATGGGTGTGACACAGCCTCCACAGAGAAATTTGAGAGATCTTGGTACATCTGGTGGGTGAGGTATCGGTCTAGAGATGTTGACACCATCTTGGGCTAGCAACACATAGCCCCATGATTGGATTGTCTGATATATTTTGAGACATGATGTATACTCCAGGTTTTTGATTCACAACCATTTTTTATGTTGTTTCTGTTTACATTTCAGACATCATTGTATACTTGACATTATGATTTTTGAGCTTTATATGATATGTGGCAGATTTTATCGATTTGTATAAGTCTATATGATTCCATGATGGATGCATTTGATTCCTATGTTCTATATGCCATGTGATGATTTATATTATGATGTTATGGATGCAATTTTATGGTCATGATGATGTTTTATCTATGATGGTTAAATGTGAATAATGATGATGAATGGATGCATGATGATAGTTGTATGATATGAAAATGCATCTATATGTATGATTTTTGGATACGATTTTTCTATGATGTATGAATAATGATGTAAATGAGATATGATACACTTTTATTTTTGGGTATTTTAAATGCATATAGATGATATCATAAATAGATGAATGAATGATGAATAAAATCGTACTTCAAATGTATGATATATGATATGATGAATGGATGAATGAAAATGTAAAGACATAGATATTTGTTTTTGATAGTTTTCTCATGCAATTTTATGATGTGATGCACAAATGAAGAAAATGATATGATAAATGAAAATTATTTGATCAAATGTATGAATGATGAAATGATATAACAATGTTTTCTAATGTATACAATGAAAATGATTATGTACTATATGATAATGATAATGTTTTTGTTAATGTCAAGTATACTCAATCCATTAATGAGATAATATAACATCATTTTTGAAATCTTCACCAATCTTTGTAACAAATACTCCATAGATGTAAAGCTATCATGAATGCAATATAATTTACCATGCAAATATATATGCAAGCATTTTCATATTCATAGTCCATTTATTGTGCTATTTTATCATAATTGAGCTTTTAAAATGTTGAAAGTGAGTACAAGCATCAATGGTATAATTTAGACCAATGATAACCTGAGTACTACTTTCATGATTTTTGATATTGCAAGTTAACACAAGCATCTAGGTATAATTAAACCGAGATGACCAAAGCATTTCTTGCGTAAACAGACAAGAATCAATCATTTTCTTACGTGAATTCAGAATGTCATCAATGATACTTTGTAGAGCACACCTCGTAACAATTCACACAATAATAATGACCAATTCACAAACAACGGACAAAGAAAATACCATTCTCCTTCCTAGCTTCTCTATTTCAATACATCATCGAGTTGCTCCAAACAAATGATAATAGCAATCAAAGTACAACATTTAGAACATTCAAGCTAAAGCAATAAAATCATAATTCAAGAGAGTATCATCCATCTAGAGTTGTTCTGATTGGTTTGATTTCAACTATTTTGATGTGGATGGTTGATTTTCTGAATGTTTTGATGTTTGATGTATGTTCAATGTTGTGTTCCATTGTGATCATTGTCTTTTTCGTGTTTTCATATTGTTTTTTGTCTATTTGTTAAAGCTCAAGTTTAATTCCCCCAGGGTAAGTGCACCAAGATGGTTCCCAAAAAGGGGGCTTAAGTGGCCACTTTTTTTTTCCTGAAATCAGGAAATGTTGACTTTGGACATGAAATTGAGGATAGTTACACTCAAAATTTTGAGATGGAACAAAAAAAAGGATCGAAGTGCACCGAGTCTACTTTCTAAACTACTAATTTATTTTGAAAATGGTTGAGATTGAGGGATTCAAAATAGGGATGTACAGAAATTGGTGTTTTTTTTGTTAGAAAAACATAACATAGCAACTCTTGTATGACCTGAGCATAGTGAACTTTTTTTTAGTATTTTTAAAATCACTATGGTCAGAAGTTAGCTAACAACATCTAGTTGATGCACAATTTTTCTGATAATTTTTCTATGAATATTTGATTTTTTACTAATTTTCTAAATGGGCACTTCCTAAAATGTAGAATTTTGGTTCTGCTCCCCCTACAAATTTTGGAACCTAATATACTTTTCAAATTTTTATTTTTTAAAATTTGTAGAATCAAGTCTAGTTTCTAAAAATGTAATTTATTTGAAATTTTGATGAACGGTTAATTTATAATGAAAAAAAATGAAACACTACTTTTTGACAAAAAATAGACATACAAAAAAATTAAATTATGGATGAAAGGCCTAACATTGTCAGAAAGTGAAAAAATCAAATTGTTGCAAAGCTAAGAGAGAACTTAACATTACCCATGTGTTCAATTTTTTCGATATTGAACCAGATGCAATCCTGACGGTGAGCACGAACCCGATTATGTGAAAAATTGTAGAATTTGCAAAAAAAATGTCTCTGGTTGTTGGGAATGCCCTCCAAGCCTTTGGGTTGGTATTCCAAGGTAAATATCAAAGCTAAGGCTCTAGGATTCCCAAAGAAAAATATAACGTGATCGCATTATAACGCACTCGCGTTATGTATTAGTTTTGACATTTTTTGCTTGTCCGGGGAACATATCTTGCAACACATAATGCACTCATGTTATTTCTTCCTTTAGTTAAATGCCACTTTTTTGAATGTTTGTTCATATGTTTGTATGTAT